>CAWUFW010010315.1:0-707588 GCA_963921515.1 Calotriton arnoldi | reverse complement strand
ATGACATGCCTCAGAAAGGGAAAAATGGTCCATTTTCAAATGTTGCATCTTTCAGCTACATCTCACATTTGTATGTAGTCCATCACTTTTAGAGATAAAATGAGCATGTTTAAAGTTATTTTCATGCTTCCAGGGGCCCTAAAAGCAAGATTGCGGAGTGGGTAAAAGTGAATGAAAATGGCAAATGTACTCACTCTGAGGCCTTAAAAAGTGTTTCTTCACCCCAAGAAGTGAATTAAATAACATTTGAGGCCTTTAATGTTTGAGCGAAAACACCTGATTTTTCATGAAAGAGATAACACTCCCCCCTTACGACATGCTTCAGAAAGGGAAAAATGGTCCGTTTTCAAATGTTGCATCTTTTAGCTACATCTCACATTTGTATGTAGACCATCACTTTTAGAGATAAAATGAGCATGTTTAAAGTGATTTTCATGCTTCCAGGGGCCCTAAAAGCAAGATTGTGGAATGAGTAAAAGTGAATGAAAATGGCCAATTTACTCACTCTGAGGCATTAAAAATTGTTTCTTCACCCCAGGAAGTGAATTAAATAACATTTGGAGGCCTTTAATGTTCAAGCAAAAACGCCTGATTTTTCATGAAAGAGATAACACTCCCCCCTTACGACATGCTTCAGAAAGGGAAAAATGGTCCGTTTTCAAATGTTGCATCTTTCAGCTACATATCACATTTGCATGTAGAACATCACTTTTAGAGATAAAATTAGTATGTTTAAAGTGATTTTCATGCTTCCAGGGGCCCTAAAAGCAAGATTGCGGAATGAGTAAAAGTGAATGAAAATGGCAAATTTACACACTCTGAGGCCTTAAAAAGTGTTTCTTCACCCCAGGAAGTTAATTAAATAACATTTGGAGGTTTTTAATGTTCAAGCAAAAACACCAGATTTTTCATGAAAGAGATAACACTCCCCCTTACGACATGCCTCAGAAAGGGAAAAATGGTCCATTTTCAAATGTTGCATCTTTCAGCTACATCTCACATTTGTATGTAGACCATCACGTTTAGAGATAAAATGAGCATGTTTAAAGTGATTTTCATGCTTCCTGGGGCCCTAAAAGCAAGATTGCGGAATGGGCAAAAGTGAATGAAAATGGCAAATTTACACACTCTGAGGCCTTAAAAAGTGTTTCTTCACCCCAGGAAGTCAATTAAATAACATTTGGAGGCCTTTAATGTTTGAGCGAAAATGTCCGATTTTTCATGAAAGAGATAACACTCCCCCCTTAAGACATGCTTCAGAAATGGTTAAATGGTCCGTTTTCAAATGTTGCATCTTTCAGCTACATCTCACATTTGTATGTAGACCATCACATTTAGAGATAAAATGAGCATGTTTAAAGTGATTTTCATGCTTCCATGGGCCCTAAAAGCAAGATTGCGGAATGGGTAAAAGTGAATGAAAATGGCAAATGTTACTCACTCTGAGGCCTTAAAAGTGTTTCTTCACCCCGTGAAGTGAATTAAATAACATTTGGAGGCCTTTAATGTTCGAGCGAAAACGCCCGATTTTTCATGAAAGAGATAACACTCCCCCTTACGACATGCTTCAGAAAGGGAAAAATGGTCCGTTTTCAAATGTTGCATCTTTCAGCTACATCTCACATTTGTATGTAGACCATCACTTTTAGAGATAAAATGAGCATGTTTAAAGTGATTTTCATGCTTCCGAGGGCCCTAAAAGCAAGATTGCGGAATGAGTAAAAGTGAATGAAAATGGCAAATGTACTCTCTTTGAGGCCTTAAAAAGTGTTTCTTCACCCCGGGAAGTGAATTAAATAACATTTGGAGGCCTTTAATGTTCGAGCGAAAACGCCCGATTTTTCATGAAAGAGATAACACCCCCCCTTACGACATGCTTCAGAAAGGTAAAAAATGGTCCGTTTTCAAATGTTGCATCTTTCAGCTACATCTCACATTTGTATGTAGACCATCACTTTTAGAGATAAAATGAGCATGTTTAAAGTGATTTTCATGCTTCCAGGGGCCCTAAAAGCAAGATTGTGGAATGAGTAAAAGTGAATGAAAATGGCAAATTTACTCACTCTGAGGCCTTAAAAAGTGTTTCTTCACCCCGGGAAGTGAATTAAATAACATTTGGAGGCCTTTAATGTTCAAGCGAAAACGCCAGATTTTTCATGAAAGAGATAACACTCCCCCTTACGACATGCTTCAGAAAGGGAAAAATGGTCCGTTTTCAATTGTTGCATCTTTCAGCTACATCTCACATTTGTATGTAGACCATCACTTTTAGAGATAAAATGAGCATGTTTAAAGTGATTTTCATGCTTCCAGGGGCCCTAAAAGCAAGATTGCGGAATGGGTAAAAGTGAATGAAAATGGCAAATTTACTCACTCTGAGGCCTTAACCCGTTTGCTGCTTCTGTTGGCCAACGGCCGTCACGAGCACTACCTCTGTAGCGCTGCGCACGTCCGTTGGCCGACGCGGCCCCACCCACTCTTCAAAGTCGCCGCACCGCGGCGGAATTTCGGCCGCGGTAAAGGGGTTAAATAGTGTTTCTTCACCCCGGGAAGTGAATTAAATAACATTTGGAGGCCTTTAATGTTCAAGCGAAAATGCCCGATTTTTCATGAAAGAGATAACACCCCCCCTTACGACATGCTTCAGAAAGGTAAAAAATGGTCCGTTTTCAAATGTTGCATCTTTCAGCTACATCTCACATTTGTATGTAGACCATCACTTTTAGAGATAAAATGAGCATGTTTAAAGTGATTTTCATGCTTCCAGGGGCCCTAAAAGCAAGATTGCGGAATGGGCAAAAGTGAATGAAAATGGCAAATTTACACACTCTGAGGCCTTAAAAAGTGTTTCTTCACCCCAGGAAGTGAATTAAATAACATTTGGAGGCCTTTAATGTTCGAGCGAAAATGCCCGATTTTTCATGAAAGAGATAACACTCCCCCCTTACGACATGCTTCAGAAAGGGAAAAATGGTCCGTTATCAATTGTTGCATCTTTCAGCTACATCTCACATTTGTATGTAGACCATCACTTTGAGAGATAAAATGAGCATGTTTAAAGTGATTTTCATGCTTCCAGGGGCCCTAAAAGCAAGATTGCGGAATGGGTTAAAAGGCAATGAAAATGGCAAATTTACTCACTCTGAGGCCTTAAAAAGTGTTTCTTCACCTTGGGAAGTGAATTAAATAACATTTGGAGGCCTTTAATGTTCAAGCGAAAACGCCAGATTTTTCATGAAAGAGATAACACTCCCCCCTTACGACATGCTTCAGAAAGGGGAAAAATGGTCCGTTTTCAAATGTTGCATCTTTCAGCTACATCTCACATTTGTATGTAAACCATCACTTTTAGAGATAAAATGAGCATGTTTAAAGTGATTTTCATGCTTCCAGGGGCCCTAAAAGCAAGATTGCGGAATGGGCAAAAGTGAATGAAAATGGCAAATTTACACACTCTGCGGCCTTAAAAAGTGTTTCTTCACCCCAGGAAGTGAATTAAATAACATTTGGAGGCCTTTAATGTTCATGCGAAAACGCCCGATTTTTCATGAAAGAGATAACACTCCCCCCTTACGACATGCTTCAGAAAGGGAAAAATGGTCCGTTTTCAAATGTTGCATCTTTCAGCTACATCTCACATTTGTATGTAGACCATCACTTTTAGAGATAAAATGAGCATGTTTAAAGTGATTTTCATGCTTCCAGGGGCCCTAAAAGCAAGATTGCGGAATGGGTAAAAGTGAATGAAAATGGCAAATGTTCTCACTCTGAGGCCTTAAAAAGTGTTTCTTCACCCCGGGAAGTGAATTAAATAACATTTGGAGGCCTTTAATGTTCGAGCGAAAACGCACGATTTTTCATGAAAGAGATAACACTCCCCCTTACGACATGCTTCAGAAAGGGAAAAATGGTCCGTTATCAATTGTTGCATCTTTCAGCTACATCTCACATTTGTATGTAGACCATCACTTTTAGAGATAAAATGAGCATGTTTAAAGTGATTTTCATGCTTCCAGGGGCCCTAAAAGCAAGATTGCGGAATGGGTAAAAGTGAATGAAAATGGCAAATTTACTCACTCTGAGGCCTTAAAAAGTGTTTCTTCACCCCGGGAATGGAATTAAATAACATTTGGAGGCCTTTAATGTTCAAGCCAAAATGCCCGATTTTTCATGAAAGAGATAACACTCCCCCCTTACGACATGCTTCAGAAAGGGAAAAATGGTCCGTTTTCAAATGTTGCATCTTTCAGCTACATCTCACATTTGTATGTAGACCATCACTTTTAGAGATAAAATGAGCATGTTTAAAGTGATTTTCATGCTTCCAGGGGCCCTAAAAGCAAGATTGTGGAATGAGTAAAAGTGAATGAAAATGGCAAATGTACTCACTCTGAGGCCTTAAAAAGTGTTTCTTCACCCCGGGAAGTGAATTAAATAACATTTGGAGGCCTTTAATGTTCGAGCGAAAACGCCCGATTTTTCATGAAAGAGATAACACTCCCCCCTTACGACATGCTTCAGAAAGGGAAAAATGGTCCGTTTTCAAATGTTGCATCTTTCAGCTACATCTCACATTTGTATGTAGACCATCACTTTTAGAGATAAAATGAGCATGTTTAAAATGATTTTCATGCTTCCAGGGGCCCTAAAAGCAAGATTGCGGAATGGGTAAAAGTGAATGAAAATTGCAAATTTACTCACCCTGAGGCCTTAAAAAGTGTTTCTTCACCCTGGGAAGTGAATTAAATAACAATTGGAGGCCTTTAATGTTCAAGCGAAAACGCCAGATTTTTCATGAAAGAGATAACACTCCCCCCCTTACGACATGCTTCAGAAAGGGAAAAATGGTCCATTTTCAAATGTTGCATCTTTCAGCTACATCTCACATTTGTATGTAGACCATCACTTTTAGAGATAAAATGAGCATGTTTAAAGTGATTTTCATGCTTCCAGGGGCGCTAAAAGTAAGATTGCGGAATGGGTAAAAGTGAATGAAAATGGCAAACTTACTCACTCTGAGGTCTTAAAAAGTGTGTCTTCACCCTGGGAAGTGAATTAAATAACATTTGGAGGCCTTTAATGTTCAAGCGAAAACGCCCGATTTTTCATGAAAGAGATAACACTCCCCCTTACGACATGCTTCAGAAAGGGAAAAATGGTCCGTTTTCAAATGTTGCATCTTTCAGCTACATCTCACATTTGTATGTAGACCATCACTTTTAGAGATAAAATGAGCATGTTTAAAGTGATTTTCATGCTTCCAGGGGCCCTAAAAGCAAGATTGCGGAATGGGTAAAAGTGAATGAAAATGGCAAATTTACTCACTCTGAGGCCTTAAAAAGTGTTTCTTCACCCCGGGAAGTGAATTAAATAACATTTGGAGGCCTTTAATGTTTGAGCGAAAACACCTGATTTTTCATGAAAGAGATAACACTCCCCCCTTACGACATGCTTCAGAAAGGGAAAAATGGTCCGTTTTCAAATGTTGCATCTTTCAGCTACATCTCACATTTGTATGTAGACCATCACTTTTAGAGATAAAATGAGCATGTTTAAAGTGATTTTCATGCTTCCAGGGGCCCTAAAAGCAAGATTGTGGAATGGGTAAAAGTGAATGAAAATGGCCAATTTACTCACTCTGAGGCCTTAAAAAGTGTTTCTTCAACCCAGGAAGTGAATTAAATAACATTTGGAGGCCTTTAATGTTCAAGCAAAAACGCCAGATTTTTCATGAAAGATATAACACTCACCCCTTACACATGCTTCAGAAAGGGAAAAATGGTCCGTTTTCAAATGTTGCATCTTTCAGCTACATCTCACATTTGTATGTAGACCATCACTTTTAGAGATAAAATGAGCATGTTTAAAGTGATTTTCATGGTTCCAGGGGCCCTAAAAGCAAGATTGCGGAATGAGTAAAAGTGAATGAAAATGGCAAATTTACTCACTCCGAGGCCTAAAAAAGTGTTTCTTCACCCCGGGAAGTGAATTAAATAACATTTGGAGGCCTTTAATGTTCAAGCGAAAACGCCAGATTTTTCATGAAAGAGATAACACTCCCCTTACGACATGCTTCAGAAAGGGAAAAATGGTCCGTTTTCAAATGTTGCATCTTTCAGCTACATCTCACATTTGTATGTAGACCATCACTTTTAGAGATAAAATGAGCATGTTTAAAGTGATTTTCATGCTTCCAGGGGCCCTAAAAGCAAGATTGCGGAATGAGTAAAAGTGAATGAAAATGGCAAATTTACTCACTCTGAGGCCTTAAAAAGTGTTTCTTCACCCTGGGAAGTGAATTAAATAACATTTGGAGGCCTTTAATGTTCAAGCGAAAATGCCAGATTTTTCATGAAAGAGATAACACTCCCCCCTTACGACATGCTTCAGAAAGGGAAAAATGGTCCGTTTTCAAATGTTGCATCTTTCAGCTACATCTCACATTTGTATGTAGACCATCACTTTTAGAGATAAAATGAGCATGTTTAAAGTGATTTTCATGCTTCCAGGGGCCCTAAAAGCAAGATTGCGGAATGGGTAAAAGTGAATGAAAATGGCAAATTTACTCACTCTGAGGCCTTAAAAAGTGTTTCTTCACCCCGGGAAGTGAATTAAATAACATTTGGAGGCCTTTAATGTTCAAGCAAAAATGCCAGATTTTTCATGAAAGAGATAACACTCCCCCCTTACGACATGCTTCAGAAAGGGAAAAATGGTCCGTTTTCAAATGTTGCATCTTTCAGCTACATCTCACATTTGTATGTAGACCATCACTTTTAGAGATAAAATGAGCATGTTTAAAGTGATTTTCATGCTTCCAGGGGCCCTAAAAGCAAGATTGCGGAATGGGTAAAAGTGAATGAAAATGGCAAATTTACTCACTCTGAGGCCTTAAAAAGTGTTTCTTCACCCCGGGAAGTGAATTAAATAACATTTGGAGGCATTTAATGTTCAAGCGAAAACGCCAGATTTTTCATGAAAGAGATAACACTCCCCCTTACGACATGCTTCAGAAAGGGAAAAATGGTCTGTTTTCAAATGTTGCATCTTTCAGCTACATCTCACATTTGTATGTAGACCATCACTTTTAGAGATAAAATGAGCATGTTTAAAGTGATTTTCATGCTTCCAGGGGCCCTAAAAGCAAGATTGCGGAATGGGTAAAAGTGAATGAAAATGGCAAATTTACTCACTCTGAGGCCTTAAAAAGTGTTTCTTCACCCCGGGAAGTGAATTAAATAACATTTGGAGGCCTTTAATGTTCAAGCGAAAATGCCCGATTTTTCATGAAAGAGATAACACTCCCCCCTTACGACATGCTTCAGAAAGGGAAAAATGGTCCGTTTTCAAATGTTGCATCTTTCAGCTACATCTCACATTTGTATGTAGACCATCACTTTTAGAGATAAAATGAGCATGTTTAAAGTGATTTTCATGCTTCCAGGGGCCCTAAAAGCAAGATTGCGAAATGGGCAAAAGTGAATGAAAAATGCCTCTGAGCACAGGTGGGGGAGACATGTTTCGGGCTATGTTAAGGGGTGCTGGTATATCGGAAGAAGGCTTTATGTTTAAATTTGGGGACCAAAAATTCTTTAAAAAGGTTAAACTTAAGGTCCTTCATACAATAGCAAAAACGTGGGCCAGATTAAGAACTGTGGTAGGGCTTCACTACTTTTCAAACTTTGCACCTCTCTGGGATTCACCAGGTTTGCCGGAGTGCCTCCAGGATAGTTTGGCGATACCACTAAGAGAAGCCGGGGTAAAAGTGTGGGGAGATCTGATTAATGAAGATTCGTTTGTTTCATGGGAACACCTAAGTAAGAGAGTAGGGACGGGCCTCTCAAAGTTCAAGTATATCCAGTTAAAAAGCTGGGCACAATCCCAGCTAAATCAGAAAAAACATTTTGGCAAGGGCAGCAGCCTGGAACAACAGCTAGTTGAAAGGCCGGCAGGAAAGAGGGAGGTTTCAATATGGTATTGGGCTATTGAAGAGGCAGCAGACGGAGAATTTAAGCTTGCAGATGAGCTATGGGGTGAACAGATCCCGAATACACTGTGTGAGTCTCTATGGCAAGACTCATTTAGAATTCTCTTTAGATTAGTTAAACCTGCTTGGTTGAAGCGGAATCACTTGTTCACCGCCCATAGGGCATACCTATCCCCTCTTAGATTATCTAAATTTTTGAAAGGATCCCAAGTTGTATGTAAAAAATGTGGGTTGGCTGAAGCATCGGATACACATATGTTTTTGGACTGCCCTTTTATTGCTTCTTTTTGGGAAGAGGTGAGGAAGACACTTGAGAGCGTTTTAAGAGCACCAATTCATATAAACCTGTCCTTGATAATCTTCGGTCTTAATAGCGATATTGTAGGCCCTGCCAGATCTTTGCTATTTTACTCAATACTAATGGCTAGGAGACAAATCTGTAAATATTGGGTAGATCCAGCTCCCCCCAACCATTCAGACTGGCTGACCTCATTATATGAGGTCTCCAAGATGGACATGTCTAGAACCTGCAGTAATAAAAAACTCGCATATTGGGACTTGCTTATTCGGTGGAGGTAGTTTTTTTTTTTTTTTTTTGGGTCCTATGATTAAGCCTTTTGGATACTCCCTGGACTATTGCATGCCTTCTAGGCTATCGATAAATGTCCATCAGGTTTTTCAAAGACCTAGTTGGAGTAAATCCGGCTAAAATTGTACCTTCACAGGCTGAGGCACAGAGAGACCCCATATGTAAAGCCAAGGATATCCCAGGGTATCAAAGTAAGGTTACAAAAAGGCGGTTGGTTTAAGGCGGTTGAAGGCGAATGAGGACTAAAATAAGGAAAAAAAAAAAAAAAAAAAGGCAAATTTACACACTCTGAGGCCTTAAAAAGTGTTTCTTCACCCCGGGAAGTGAATTAAATAACATTTGGAGGCCTTTAATGTTCGAGCGAAAACGCCCGATTTTTCATGAAAGAGATAACACTCCCCCCTTACGACATGCTTCAGAAAGGGAAAAATGGTCCATTTTCAATTGTTGCATCTTTCAGCTACATCTCACATTTGTATGTAGACCATCACTTTTAGAGATAAAATGAGCATGTTTAAAGTGATTTTCATGCTTCCAGGGGCCCTAAAAGCAAGACTGCGGATTGGGTAAAAGTGAATGAAAATGGCAAATTTACTCACTCTGAGGCCTTAAAAAGTATGTCTTCACCCGGGAAGTGAATTAAATAACATTTGGAGGCCTTTAATGTTCAAGCGAAAACGCCCAATTTTTCATGAAAGAGATAACACCCCCCCTTACGACATGCTTCAGAAAGGTAAAAAATGGTCCGTTTTCAAATGTTGCATCTTTCAGCTACATCTCACATTTGTATGTAGACCATCACTTTTAGAGATAAAATGAGCATGTTTAAAGTGATTTTCATGCTTCCAGGGGCCCTAAAAGCAAGACTGCGGAATGGGTAAAAGTGAATGAAAATGGCAAATTTACTCACTCTGAGGCCTTAACCCATTTGCTGCTTCTGTTGGCCAACGGCCGTCCACGAGCACTACCTCTGTAGCGCTGCGCACGTCCGTTGGCCGACGCGGCCCCGCCCACTCTTCAAAAGCCGCCGCACCGCATGCGGAATTTCGGCCGTGGTAAAGGGGTTAAATAGTGTTTCTTCACACCGGGAAGTGAATTAAATAACATTTGGAGGCCTTTAATGTTCAAGCGAAAACGCCCAATTTTTCATGAAAGAGATGACACCCCCCCTTACGACATGCTTCAGAAAGGTAAAAAATGGTCCGTTTTCAAATGTTGCATCTTTCAGCTACATCTCACATTTGTATGTAAACCATCACTCTTAGAGATAAAATGAGCATGTTTAAAGTGATTTTCATGCTTCCAGGGGCCCTAAAAGCAAGATTGTGGAATGGGTAAAAGTGAATGAAAATGGCAAATGTTACTCACTCTGAGGCCTTAAAAAGTGTTTCTTCACCCCGGGAAGTGAATTAAATAACATTTGGAGGCCTTTAATGTTCAAGCGAAAACACCAGATTTTTCATGAAAGAGATAATACTCCCCCCTTACGACATGCTTCAGAAAGGGAAAAATGGTCTGTTATCAATTGTTGCATCTTTCAGCTACATCTCACATTTGTATGTAGACCATCACTTTTAGAGATAAAATGAGCATGTTTAAAGTGATTTTCATGCTTCCAGGGGCCCTAAAAGCAAGATTGCGGAATGGGTAAAAGTGAATGAAAATGGCAAATTTACTCACTCTGAGGCCTTAAAAAGTGTGTCTTCACCCCGGGAAGTGAATTAAATAACATTTGGAGGCCTTTAATGTTCAAGCAAAAATGCCAGATTTTTCATGAAAGAGATAACACTCCCCCCTTACGACATGCTTCAGAAAGGGAAAAATGGTCCATTTTCAAATGTTGCATCTTTCAGCTACATCTCACATTTGTATGTAGACCATCACTTTTAGAGATAAAATGAGCATGTTTAAAGTGATTTTCATGCTTCCAGGGGCCCTAAAAGCAAGATTGCGGAATGGGTAAAAGTGAATGAAAATGGCAAATTTACTCACTCTGAGGCCTTAAAAAGTGTGTCTTCACCCCGGGAAGTGAATTAAATAACATTTGGAGGCCTTTAATGTTCAAGCGAAAACGCCCGATTTTTCATGAAAGAGATAACACCCCCCCTTACGACATGCTTCAGAAAGGTAAAAAATGGTCCGTTTTCAAATGTTGCATCTTTCAGCTACATCTCACATTTGTATGTAGACCATCACTTTTAGAGATAAAATGAGCATGTTTAAAGTGATTTTCATGCTTCCAGGGGCCCTAAAAGCAAGATTGCGGAATGAGTAAAAGTGAATGAAAATGGCAAATGTACTCACTCTGAGGCCTTAAAAAGTGTTTCTTCACCCCGGGAAGTGAATTAAATAACATTTGGAGGCCTTTAATGTTCGAGCGAAAACGCCCGATTTTTCATGAAAGAGATAACACTCCCCTTACGACATGCTTCAGAAAGGGAAAAAATGGTCCGTTTTCAAATGTTGCATCTTTCAGCTACATCTCACATTTCTATGTAGACCATCACTTTTAGAGATAAAATGAGCATGTTTAAAGTGATTTTCATGCTTCCAGGGGCCCTAAAAGCAAGATTGTGGAATGAGTAAAAGTGAATGAAAATGGCAAATTTACTCACTCTGAGGCCTTAAAAAGTGTTTCTTCACCCCGGGAAGTGAATTAAATAACATTTGGAGGCCTTTAATGTTCGAGCGAAAACGCCCGATTTTTCATGAAAGAGATAACACTCCCCCTTACGACATGCTTCAGAAAGGGAAAAATGGTCCGTTTTCAATTGTTGCATCTTTCAGCTACATCTCACATTTGTATGTAGACCATCACTTTTAGAGATAAAATGAGCATGTTTAAAGTGATTTTCATGCTTCCAGGGGCCCTAAAAGCAAGATTGCGGAATGGGTAAAAGTGAATGAAAATGGCAAATTTACTCACTCCGCCGAGGCCTTAAAAAGTGTTTCTTCACCCCGGGAAGTGAATTAAATAACATTTGGAGGCCTTTAATGTTCAAGCGAAAACGCCAGATTTTTCATGAAAGAGATAACACTCCCCCCTTACGACATGCTTCAGAAAGGGAAAAATGGTCCATTTTCAAATGTTGCATCTTTCAGCTACATCTCACATTTGTATGTAGACCATCACTTTTAGAGATAAAATGAGCATGTTTAAAGTGATTTTCATGCTTCCAGGGGCCCTAAAAGCAAGATTGCGGAATGGGTAAAAGTGAATGAAAATGGCAAATTTACTCACTCTGAGGCCTTAAAAAGTGTTTCTTCACCCCGGGAAGTGAATTAAATAACATTTGGAGGCCTTTAATGTTCGAGCGAAAACACCCGATTTTTCATGAAAGAGATAACACTCCCCCCTTACGACACGCTTCAGAAAGGGAAAAATGGTCCGTTTTCAAATGTTGCATCTTTCAGCTACATCTCACATTTGTATGTAGACCATCACTTTTAGAGATAAAATGAGCATGTTTAAAGTGATTTTCATGCTTCCAGGGGCCCTAAAAGCAAGATTGCGGAATGGGTAAAAGTGAATGAAAATGGCAAATTTACTCACTCTGGGGCCTTAAAAAGTGTTTCTTCACCCCGGGAAGTGAATTAAATAACAATTGGAGGCCTTTAATGTTCAAGCGAAAACGCCTGATTTTTCATGAAAGAGATAACACTCCCCCCTTACGACATGCTTCAGAAAGGGAAAAATGGTCCGTTTTCAAATGTTGCATCTTTCAGCTACATCTCACATTTGTATGTAGACCATCACTTTTAGAGATAAAATGAGCATGTTTAAAGTGATTTTCATGCTTCCAGGGGCCCTAAAAGCAAGATTGCGGAATGAGTAAAAGTGAATGAAAATGGCAAATTTACTCACTCTGAGGCCTTAAAAAGTGTTTCTTCACCCCGGGAAGTGAATTAAATAACATTTGGAGGCCTTTAATGTTCAAGCGAAAACGCCCGATTTTTCATGAAAGAGATAACACTCCCCCTTACGACATGCTTCAGAAAGGGAAAAATGGTCCGTTATCAATTGTTGCATCTTTCAGCTACATCTCACATTTGTATGTAGACCATCACTTTTAGAGATAAAATGAGCATGTTTAAAGTGATTTTCATGCTTCCAGGGGCCCTAAAAGCAAGATTGCGGAATGGGTAAAAGTGAATGAAAATGGCAAATTTACTCACTCTGAGGCCTTAAAAAGTGTTTCTTCACCCTGGGAAGTGAATTAAATAACATTTGGAGGCCTTTAATGTTCAAGCGAAAACGCCAGATTTTTCATGAAAGAGATAACACTCCCCCCTTACGACATGCTTCAGAAAGGAAAAAATGGTCCGTTTTCAAATGTTGCATCTTTCAGCTACATCTCACATTTGTATGTAGACCATCACTTTTAGAGATAAAATGAGCATGTTTAAAGTGATTTTCATGCTTCCAGGGGTCCTAAAAGCAAGATTGCGGAATGGATAAAAGTGAATGAAAATGGCAAATTTACTCACTCTGAGGCCTTAAAAAGTGTTTCTTCACCCCGGGAAGTGAATTAAATAACATTTGGAGGCCTTTAATGTTCGAGCGAAAACACCCGATTTTTCATGAAAGAGATAACACTCCCCCTTACGACATGCTTCAGAAAGGGAAAAATGGTCCGTTTTCAAATGTTGCATCTTTCAGCTACATCTCACATTTGTATGTAGACCATCACTTTTAGAGATAAAATGAGCATGTTTAAAGTGATTTTAATGCTTCCAGGGGCCCTAAAAGCAAGATTGTGGAATGGGTAAAAGTGAATGAAAATGGCCAATTTACTCACTCTGAGGCCTTAAAAATTGTTTCTTCACCCCGGGAAGTGAATTAAATAACATTTGGAGGCCTTTAATGTTCAAGCGAAAACGCCAGATTTTTCATGAAAGAGATAACACTCCCCCCTTACGACATGCTTCAGAAAGGGAAAAATGGTCCGTTTTCAAATGTTGCATCTTTCAGCTACATCTCACATTTGTATGTAGACCATCACTTTTAGAGATAAAATGAGCATGTTTAAAGTGATTTTCATGCTTCCAGGGGCCCTAAAAGCAAGATTGCGGAATGGGTAAAAGTGAATGAAAATGGCAAATTTACTCACTCTGAGGCCTTAAAAAGTGTTTCTTCACCCCGGGAAGTGAATTAAATAACATTTGGAGGCCTTTAATGTTCAAGCGAAAACGCCAGATTTTTCATGAAAGAGATAACACTCCCCCTTACGACATGACTTCAGAAAGGGAAAAATGGTCCGTTTTCAAATGTTGCATCTTTCAGCTACATCTCACACTTGTATGTAAACCATCACTTTTAGAGACAAAATTAGCATGTTTAAAGTGATTTTCATGCTTCCAGGGGCCCTAAAAGCAAGATTTGCGGAATGAGTAAAAGTGAATGAAAATGGCAAATTTACTCACTCTGAGGCCTTAAAAAGTGTTTATTCACCACGGCAAGTGAATTAAATAACATTTGGAGGCCTTTAATGTTCAAGCGAAAACACCCGATTTTTCATGCAAGAGATAACACCACCCCCTTACGACATGCTTCAGAAAGGGAAAAATGGTCCGTTTTCAAATGTTGCATCTTTCAGCTACATCTCACACTTGTATGTAAACCATTACTTTTAGAGACAAAATTAGCATGTTTAAAGTGATTTTTATGCTTCCAGGGGCCCTAAAAGCAAGATTGCGGAATGGGTAAAAGTGAATGAAAATGGCAAATTTACTCACTCTGAGGCCTTAAAAAGTGTTTCTTCACCCCGGGAAGTGAATTAAATAACATTTGGAGGCCTTTAATGTTCAAGCGAAAACGCCAGATTTTTCATGAAAGAGATAACACTCCCCCTTACGACATGCTTCAGAAAGGGAAAAATGGTCCGTTTTCAAATGTTGCATCTTTCAGCTACATCTCACATTTGTATGTAGACCATCACTTTTAGAGATAAAATGAGCATGTTTAAAGTGATTTTCATGCTTCCAGGGGCCCTAAAAGCAAGATTGCGGAATGAGTAAAAGTGAATGAAAATGGCAAATTTACTCACTCTGAGGCCTTAAAAAGTGTTTCTTCACCCCGGGAAGTGAATTAAATAACATTTGGAGGCCTTTAATGTTCAAGCGAAAACGCCCGATTTTTCATGAAAGAGATAACACTCCCCCCTTACGACATGCTTCAGAAAGGGAAAAATGGTCCGTTTTCAAATGTTGCATCTTTCAGCTACATCTCACATTTGTATGTAGACCATCACTTTTAGAGATAAAATGAGCATGTTTAAAGTGATTTTCATGCTTCCAGGGGCCCTAAAAGCAAGATTGTGGAATGAGTAAAAGTGAATGAAAATGGCAAATTTACTCACTCTGAGGCCTTAAAAAGTGTTTCTTCACCCCGGGAAGTGAATTAAATAACATTTGGAGGCCTTTAATGTTCGAGCGAAAACGCCCGATTTTTCATGAAAGAGATAACACTCCCCCCTTACGACATGCTTCAGAAAGGGAAAAATGGTCCGTTTTCAATTGTTGCATCTTTCAGCTACATCTCACATTTGTATGTAGACCATCACTTTTAGAGATAAAATGAGCATGTTTAAAGTGATTTTCATGCTTCCAGGGGCCCTAAAAGCAAGATTGCGGAATGGGTAAAAGTGAATGAAAATGGCAAATTTACTCACTCTGAGGCCTTAAAAAGTGTTTCTTCACCCCGGGAAGTGAATTAAATAACATTTGGAGGCCTTTAATGTTCAAGCGAAAATGCCCGATTTTTCATGAAAGAGATAACACCCCCCCTTACGACATGCTTCAGAAAGGTAAAAAATGGTCCGTTTTCAAATGTTGCATCTTTCAGCTACATCTCACATTTGTATGTAGACCATCACTTTTAGAGATAAAATGAGCATGTTTAAAGTGATTTTCATGCTTCCAGGGGCCCTAAAAGCAAGATTGCGGAATGGGTAAAAGTGAATGAAAATGGCAAATTTACTCACTCTGAGGCCTTAAAAAGTGTTTCTTCACCCCGGGAAGTGAATTAAATAACATTTGGAGGCCTTTAATGTTCGAGCGAAAACGCCCGATTTTTCATGAAAGAGATAACACTCCCCCCTTACGACATGCTTCAGAAAGGGAAAAATGGTCCGTTTTCAAATGTTGCATCTTTCAGCTACATCTCACATTTGTATGTAGACCATCACTTTTAGAGATAAAATGAGCATGTTTAAAGTGATTTTCATGCTTCCAGGGGCCCTAAAAGCAAGATTGCGGAATGGGTAAAAGTGAATGAAAATGGCAAATGTTCTCACTCTGAGGCCTTAAAAAGTGTTTCTTCACCCCGGGAAGTGAATTAAATAACATTTGGAGGCCTTTAATGTTCGAGCGAAAACGCCCGATTTTTCATGAAAGAGATAACACTCCCCCCTTACGACATGCTTCAGAAAGGGAAAAATGGTCCGTTATCAATTGTTGCATCTTTCAGCTACATCTCACATTTGTATGTAAACCATCACTTTTAGAGATAAAATGAGCATGTTTAAAGTGATTTTCATGCTTCCAGGGGCCCTAAAAGCAAGATTGCGGAATGGGTAAAAGTGAATGAAAATGGCAAATTTACTCACTCTGAGGCCTTAAAAAGTGTTTCTTCACCCTGGGAAGTGAATTAAATAACATTTGGAGGCCTTTAATGTTCAAGCAAAAACGCCAGATTTTTCATGAAAGAGATAACACTCCCCCCTTACGACATGCTTCAGAAAGGGAAAAATGGTCCGTTTTCAAATGTTGCATCTTTCAGCTACATCTCACATTTGTATGTAAACCATCACTTTTAGAGATAAAATGAGCATGTTTAAAGTGATTTTCATGCTTCCAGGGGCCCTAAAAGCAAGATTGCGGAATGAGTAAAAGTGAATGAAAATGGCAAATTTACTCACTCTGAGGCCTTAAAAAGTGTTTCTTCACCCCGGGAAGTGAATTAAATAACATTTGGAGGCCTTTAATGTTCAAGCGAAAACGCCAGATTTTTCATGAAAGAGATAACACTCCCCCCTTATGACATGCTTCAGAAAGGTAAAAATGGTCTGTTTTCAAATGCTGCATCTTTCAGCTACATCTCACATTTGTATGTAGACCATCACTTTTAGAGATAAAATGAGCATGTTTAAAGTGATTTTCATGCTTCCAGGGGCCCTAAAAGCAAGATTGCGGAATGAGTAAAAGTGAATGAAAATGGCAAATTTACTCACTCTGAGGCCTTAAAAAGTGTTTCTTCACCCCGGGAAGTGAATTAAATAACATTTGGAGGCCTTTAATGTTCAAGCGAAAATGCCCGATTTTTCATGAAAGAGATAACACTCCCCCCTTACGACATGCTTCAGAAAGGGAAAAATGGTCCGTTTTCAAATGTTGCATCTTTCAGCTACATCTCACATTTGTATGTAGACCATCACTTTTAGAGATAAAATGAGCATGTTTAAAGTGATTTTCATGCTTCCAGGGGCCCTAAAAGCAAGATTGCGGAATGGGTAAAAGTGAATGAAAATGGCAAATTTACTCACTCTGAGGCCTTAAAAAGTGTTTCTTCACCCCAGGAAGTGAATTAAATAACATTTGGAGGCCTTTAATGTTCGAGCGAAAATGCCCGATTTTTCATGAAAGAGATAACACTCCCCCCTTACGACATGCTTCAGAAAGGGAAAAATGGTCCGTTTTCAATTGTTGCATCTTTCAGCTACATCTCACATTTGTATGTAGACCATCACTTTTAGAGATAAAATGAGCATGTTTAAAGTGATTTTCATGCTTCCAGGGGCCCTAAAAGCAAGATTGCGGATTGGGTAAAAGTGAATGAAAATGGCAAATGTTCTCACTCTGAGGCCTTAAAAAGTGTTTCTTCACCCCGTGAAGTGAATTAAATAACATTTGGAGGCCTTTAATGTTCGAGCGAAAACGCCCGATTTTTCATGAAAGAGATAACACTCCCCCCTTACGACATGCTTCAGAAAGGGAAAAATGGTCTGTTATCAATTGTTGCATCTTTCAGCTACATCTCACATTTGTATGTAGACCATCACTTTTAGAGATAAAATGAGCATGTTTAAAGTGATTTTCATGCTTCCAGGGGCCCTAAAAGCAAGACTGCGGAATGGGTAAAAGTGAATGAAAATGGCAAATTTACTCACTCTGAGGCCTTAACCCATTTGCTGCTTCTGTTGGCCAACGGCCGTCACGAGCACTACCTCTGTAGCGCTGCGCACGTCCGTTGGCCGACGCGGCCCCGCCCACTCTTCAAAGCCGCCGCACCGCGGCGGAATTTCGGCCGCGGTAAAGGGGTTAAATAGTGTTTCTTCACCCCGGGAAGTGAATTAAATAACATTTGGAGGCCTTTAATGTTCAAGCGAAAACGCCCGATTTTTCATGAAAGAGATAACACTCCCCCTTATGACATGCCTCAGAAAGGGAAAAATGGTCCTTTTTCAAATGTTGCATCTTTCAGCTACATCTCACATTTGTATGTAGACCATCACTTTTAGAGATAAAATGAGCATGTTTAAAGTGATTTTCATGCTTCCAGGGGCCCTAAAAGCAAGATTGCGGAATGGGTAAAAGTGAATGAAAATGGCAAATGTACTCACTCTGAGGCCTTAAAAAGTGTTTCTTCACCCCGGGAAGTGAATTAAATAACATTTGGAGGCCTTTAATGTTCAAGCGAAAACGCCCGATTTTTCATGAAAGAGATAACACCCCCCCTTACGACATGCTTCAGAAAGGTAAAAAATGGTCCGTTTTCAAATGTTGCATCTTTCAGCTACATCTCACATTTGTATGTAGACCATCACTTTTAGAGATAAAATGAGCATGTTTAAAGTGATTTTCATGCTTCCAGGGGCCCTAAAAGCAAGATTGCGGAATGAGTAAAAGTGAATGAAAATGGCAAATGTACTCACTCTGAGGCCTTAAAAAGTGTTTCTTCACCCCGGGAAGTGAATTAAATAACATTTGGAGGCCTTTAATGTTCGAGCGAAAACGCCCGATTTTTCATGAAAGAGATAACACTCCCCCTTACGACATGCTTCAGAAAGGGAAAAAATGGTCCGTTTTCAAATGTTGCATCTTTCAGCTACATCTCACATTTCTATGTAGACCATCACTTTTAGAGATAAAATGAGCATGTTTAAAGTGATTTTCATGCTTCCAGGGGCCCTAAAAGCAAGATTGTGGAATGAGTAAAAGTGAATGAAAATGGCAAATTTACTCACTCTGAGGCCTTAAAAAGTGTTTCTTCACCCCGGGAAGTGAATTAAATAACATTTGGAGGCCTTTAATGTTCGAGCGAAAACGCCCGATTTTTCATGAAAGAGATAACACTCCCCCCTTACGACATGCTTCAGAAAGGGAAAAATGGTCCGTTTTCAATTGTTGCATCTTTCAGCTCATTCTCACATTTGTATGTAGACCATCACTTTTAGAGATAAAATGAGCATGTTTAAAGTGATTTTCATGCTTCCAGGGGCCCTAAAAGCAAGACTGCGGAATGGGTAAAAGTGAATGAAAATGGCAAATTTACTCACTCTGAGGCCTTAAAAAGTGTTTCTTCACCCCGGGAAGTGAATTAAATAACATTTGGAGGCCTTTAATGTTCAAGCGAAAACGCCCGATTTTTCATGAAAGAGATAACACCCCCCCCTTACGACATGCTTCAGAAAGGTAAAAAATGGTCCGTTTTCAAATGTTGCATCTTTCAGCTACATCTCACATTTGTATGTAGACCATCACTTTTAGAGATAAAATGAGCATGTTTAAAGTGATTTTCATGCTTCCAGGGGCCCTAAAAGCAAAATTGCGGAATGGGTAAAAGTGAATGAAAATGGCAAATTTACTCACTCTGAGGCCTTAAAAAGTGTTTCTTCACCTTGGGAAGTGAATTAAATAACATTTGGAGGCCTTTAATGTTCAAGCGAAAATGCCAGATTTTTCATGAAAGAGATAACACTCCCCCCTTACGACATGCTTCAGAAAGGGAAAAATGGTCCGTTTTCAAATGTTGCATCTTTCAGCTACATCTCACATTTGTATGTAGACCATCACTTTTAGAGATAAAATGAGCATGTTTAAAGTGATTTTCATGCTTCCAGGGGCCCTAAAAGCAAGATTGCGGAATGGGTAAAAGTGAATGAAAATGGCAAATTTACTCACTCTGAGGCCTTAAAAAGTGTTTCTTCACACCGGGAAGTGAATTAAATAACATTTGGAGGCCTTTAATGTTCAAGCAAAAACGCCAGATTTTTCATGAAAGAGATAACACTCCCCCCTTACGACATGCTTCAGAAAGGGAAAAATGGTCCATTTTCAAATGTTGCATCTTTCAGCTACATCTCACATTTGTATGTAAACCATCACTTTTAGAGATAAAATGAGCATGTTTAAAGTGATTTTCATGCTTCCAGGGGCCCTAAAAGAAAGATTGCGGAATGAGTAAAAGTGAATGAAAATGGCAAATGTACTCACTCTGAGGCCTTAAAAAGTGTTTCTTCACCCCGGGAAGTGAATTAAATAACATTTGGAGGCATTTAATGTTCAAGCGAAAACGCCAGATTTTTCATGAAAGAGATAACACTCCCCCCTTACGACATGCTTCAGAAAGGTAAAAATGGTCTGTTTTCAAATGTTGCATCTTTCAGCTACATCTCACATTTGTATGTAGACCATCACTTTTAGAGATAAAATGAGCATGTTTAAAGTGATTTTCATGCTTCCAGGGGCCCTAAAAGCAAGATTGCGGAATGGGTAAAAGTGAATGAAAATGGCAAATTTACTCACTCTGAGGCCTTAAAAAGTGTTTCTTCACTCCGGGAAGTGAATTAAATAACATTTGGAGGCCTTTAATGTTCAAGCGAAAATGCCCGATTTTTCATGAAAGAGATAACACCCCCCCTTACGACATGCTTCAGAAAGGTAAAAAATGGTCCTTTTTCAAATGTTGCATCTTTCAGCTACATCTCACATTTGTATGTAGACCATCACTTTTAGAGATAAAATGAGCATGTTTAAAGTGATTTTCATGCTTCCAGGGGCCCTAAAAGCAAGATTGCGGAATGGGTAAAAGTGAATGAAAATGGCAAATTTACTCACTCTGAGGCCTTAAAAAGTGTTTCTTCACCCCGGGAAGTGAATTAAATAACATTTGGAGGCCTTTAATGTTTGAGCGAAAATGCCCGATTTTTCATGAAAGAGATAACACTCCCCCCTTAAGACATGCTTCAGAAAGGGTTAAATGGTCCGTTTTCAAATGTTGCATCTTTCAGCTACATCTCACATTTGTATGTAGACCATCACTTTTAGAGATAAAATGAGCATGTTTAAAGTGATTTTCATGCTTCCAGGGGCCCTAAAAGCAAGATTGCGGATTGGGTAAAAGTGAATGAAAATGGCAAATGTTCTCACTCTGAGGCCTTAAAAAGTGTTTCTTCACCCCGTGAAGTGAATTAAATAACATTTGGAGGCCTTTAATGTTCGAGCGAAAACGCCAGATTTTTCATGAAAGAGATAACACTCCCCCTTACGACATGCTTCAGAAAGGGAAAAATGGTCCGTTTTCAAATGTTGCATCTTTCAGCTACATCTCACATTTGTATGTAGACCATCACTTTTAGAGATAAAATGAGCATGTTTAAAGTGATTTTCATGCTTCCAGGGGCCCTAAAAGCAAGATTGCGGAATGGGTAAAAGTGAATGAAAATGGCAAATTTACTCACTCTGAGACCTTAAAAAGTGTTTCTTCACCCCGGGAAGTGAATTAAATAACATTTGGAGGCCTTTAATGTTCAAGCGAAAACGCCCGATTTTTCATGAAAGCGATAACACTCCCCCCTTTACGACATGCTTCAGAAAGGTAAAAAATGGTCGGTTTTCAAATGTTGCAACTTTCAGCTACATCTCACATTTGTATGTAGACCATCACTTTTAGAGACAAAATGAGCATGTTTAAAGTGAATTTCATGCTTCCAGGGGCCCTAAAAGCAAGATTGCGGAATGGGTAAAAGTGAATGAAAATGTCAAATTTACTCACTCTGAGGTCTTAAAAAGTGTTTCTTCACCCCGGGAAGTGAATTAAATAACATTTGAGGCCTTTAATGTTTGAGCGAAAACACCCAATTTTTCATGAAAGAGATAACACTCCCCCCTTACGACATGCTTCAGAAAGGGAAAAATGGTCCGTTTTCAAATGTTGCATCTTTCAGCTACATCTCACATTTGTATGTAGACCATCACTTTTAGAGATAAAATGAGCATGTTTAAAGTGATTTTCATGCTTCCAGGTGCCCTAAAAGCAAGATTGCGAAATGGGTAAAAGTGAATGAAAATGGCCAATTTACTCACTCTGAGGCCTTAAAAATTGTTTCTTCAACCCGGGAAGTGAATTAAATAACATTTGGAGGCCTTTAATGTTCAAGCGAAAACGCCAGATTTTTCATGAAAGAGATAACACTCCCCCCTTACGACATGCTTCAGAAAGGGAAAAATGGTCCGTTTTCAAATGTTGCATCTTTCAGCTACATCTCACACTTGTATGTAAACCATCACTTTTAGAGACAAAATGAGCATGTTTAAAGTGATTTTCATGCTTCCAGAAGCCCTAAAAGCAAGATTGCGGAATGAGTAAAAGTGAATGAAAATGGCAAATTTACTCACTCTGAGGCCTTAAAAAGTGTTTCTTCACCCCGGCAAGTGAATTAAATAACATTTGGAGGCCTTTAATGTTCAAGCGAAAATGCCCGATTTTTCATAAAAGAGATAACACCCCCCCTTACGACATGCTTCAGAAAGGTAAAAAATGGTCCTTTTTCAAATGTTGCATCTTTCAGCTACATCTCAAATTTGTATGTAGACCATCACTTTTAGAGATAAAATGAGCATGTTTAAAGTGATTTTCATGCTTCCAGGGGCCCTAAAAGCAAGATTTGCGGAATGGGTAAAAGTGAATGAAAATGGCAAATGTTACTCACTCTGAGGCCTTAAAAAGTGTTTCTTCACCCCGGGAAGTGAATTAAATAACATTTGGAGGCCTTTAATGTTCGAGCGAAAATGCCCGATTTTTCATGAAAGAGATAATACTCCCCCCTTACGACATGCTTCAGAAAGGGAAAAATGGTCTGTTATCAATTGTTGCATCTTTCAGCTACATCTCACATTTGTATGTAGAACATCACTTTTAGAGATAAAATGAGCATGTTTAAAGTGATTTTCATGCTTCCAGGGGCCCTAAAAGCAAGATTGCGGAATGGGTAAAAGTGAATGAAAATGGCAAATATACTCACTCTGAGGCCTTAAAAAGTGTTTCTTCACCTTGGGAAGTGAATTAAATAACATTTGGAGGGCTTTAATGTTCAAGCGAAAATGCCAGATTTTTCATGAAAGAGATGACACTCCCCCTCACGACATGCTTCAGAAAGGGAAAAATGGTCCGTTTTCAAATGTTGCATCTTTCAGCTACATCTCACATTTGTATGTAGACCATCACTTTTAGAGATAAAATGAGCATGTTTAAAGTGATTTTCATGCTTCCAAGGGCCCTAAAAGCAAGATTGCGGAATGGGTAAAAGTGAATGAAAATGGCAAATTTACTCACTCTGAGGCCTTAAAAAGTGTGTCTTCACCCCGGGAAGTGAATTAAATAACATTTGGAGGCCTTTAATGTTCAAGCGAAAACGCCCGATTTTTCATGAAAGAGATAACACCCCCCCTACGACATGCTTCAGAAAGGTAAAAATGGTCCGTTTTCAAATGTTGCATCTTTCAGCTACATCTCACTTTTAGAGATAAAATGAGCATGTTTAAAGTGATTTCCATGCTTCCAGGGGCCCTAAAAGCAAGATTGCGGAATGAGTAAAAGTACATGAAAATGGCAAATGTACTCACTTTGAGGCCTTAAAAAGTGTTTCTTCACCCCGGGAAGTGAATTAAATAACATTTGGAGGCCTTTAATGTTCGAGCGAAAACGCCCGATTTTTCATGAAAGAGATAACACTCCCCCTTACGACATGCTTCAGAAAGGGTAAAATGGTCCGTTTTCAAATGTTGCATCTTTCAGCTACATCTCACATTTGTATGTAGACCATCACTTTTAGAGATAAAATGAGCATATTTAAAGTGATTTTCATGCTTCCAGGGGCCCTAAAAGCAAGATTGTGGAATGAGTAAAAGTGAATGAAAATGGCAAATTTACTCACTCTGAGGCCTTAAAAAGTGTTTCTTCACCCCGGGAAGTGAATTAAATAACATTTGGAGGCCTTTAATGTTCGAGCGAAAACGCCCGATTTTTCATGAAAGAGATAACCCTCCCCCCTTACGACATGCTTCAGAAAGGGAAAAATGGTCCGTTTTCAATTGTTGCATCTTTCAGCTACATCTCACATTTGTATGTAGACCATCACTTTTAGAGATAAAATGAGCATGTTTAAAGTGATTTTCATGCTTCCAGGGGCCCTAAAAGCAAGACTGCGGAATGGGTAAAAGTGAATGAAAATGGCAAATTTACTCACTCTGAGGCCTTAACCCGTTTGCTGCTTCTGTTGGCCAACGGCCGTCGCGAGCACTACCTCTGTAGCGCTGCGCACGTCCGTTGGCCGACGCGGCCCCACCCACTCTTCAAAGTCGCCGCACCGCGGCGGAATTTCAGCCGCGGTAAAGGGGTTAAATAGTGTTTCTTCACCCCGGGAAGTGAATTAAATAACATTTGGAGGCCTTTAATGTTCAAGCGAAAACGCCAGATTTTTCATGAAAGAGATAACACTCCCCCTTATGACATGCCTCAGAAAGGGAAAAATGGTCCATTTTCAAATGTTGCATCTTTCAGCTACATCTCACATTTGTATGTAGACCATCACTTTTAGAGATAAAATGAGCATGTTTAAAGTGAATTTCATGCTTCCAGGGGCCATAAAAACCAAGATTGCGGAATGGGTAAAAGTGAATGAAAATGGCAAATTTACTCACTCTGAGGCCTTAAAAAGTGTTTCTTCACCCCAAGAAGTGAATTAAATAACATTTGGAGGCCTTTAATGTTTGAGCGAAAACACCCGATTTTTCATGAAAGAGATAACACTCCCCCTTACGACATGCTTCAGAAAGGGAAAAATGGTCCGTTTTCAAATGTTGCATCTTTTAGCTACATCTCACATTTGTATGTAGACCATCACTTTTAGAGATAAAATGAGCATGTTTAAAGTCATTTTCAGGCTTCCAGGAGCCCTAAAAGCAAGATTGCGGAATGAGTAAAAGTGAATGAAAATGGCAAATGTACTCACTCTGAGGCCTTAAAAAGTGTGTCTTCACCCCGGCAAGTGAATTAAATAACATTTGGAGGCCTTTAATGTTCAAGCGAAAATGCCCGATTTTTCATAAAAGAGATAACACCCCCCCCTTACGACATGCTTCAGAAAGGTAAAAAATGGTCCGTTTTCAAATGTTGCATCTTTCAGCTACATCTCACATTTGTATGTAGACCATCATTTTTAGAGATAAAATGAGCATGTTTAAAGTGATTTTCATGCTTCCAGGGGCCCTAAAAGCAAGATTGCGGAATGGGCAAAAGTGAATGAAAATGGCAAATGTTCTCACTCTGAGGCCTTAAAAAGTGTTTCTTCACCCCGGGAAGTGAATTAAATAATATTTGGAGGCCTTTAATGTTCGAGCGAAAACGCCCGATTTTTCATGAAAGAGATAATACTTCCCCCTTACGACATGCTTCAGAAAGGGAAAAATGGTCTGTTATCAATTGTTGCATCTTTCAGCTACATCTCACATTTGTATGTAGACCATCACTTTTAGAGATAAAATGAGCATGTTTAAAGTGATTTTCATGCTTCCAGGGGCCCTAAAAGCAAGATTGCGGAATAGGTAAAAGTGAATGAAAATGGCAAATTTACTCACTCTGAGGCCTTAAAAAGTGTTTCTTCACCTTGGGAAGTGAATTAAATAACATTTGGAGGGCTTTAATGTTCAAGCGAAAATGCCAGATTTTTCATGAAAGAGATGACACTCCCCCTCACGACATGCTTCACAAAGGGAAAAATGGCCGTTTTCAAATGTTGCATCTTTCAGCTACATCTCACATTTGTATGTAGACCATCACTTTTAGAGATAAAATGAGCATGTTTAAAGTGATTTTCATGCTTCCAAGGGCCCTAAAAGCAAGATTGCGGAATGGGTAAAAGTGAATGAAAATGGCAAATTTACTCACTCTGAGGCCTTAAAAAGTATGTCTTCACCCCGGGAAGTGAATTAAATAACATTTGGAGGCCTTTAATGTTCAAGCGAAAACGCCCGATTTTTCATGAAAGAGATAACACCCCCCTTACGACATGCTTCAGAAAGGTAAAAAATGGTCCGTTTTCAAATGTTGCATCTTTCAGCTACATCTCACATTTCTATGTAGACCATCACTTTTAGAGATAAAATGAGCATGTTTAAAGTGATTTTCATGCTTCCAGGGGCCCTAAAAGCAAGATTGCGGAATGAGTAAAAGTGAATGAAAATGGCAAATGTACTCTCTTTGAGGCCTTAAAAAGTGTTTCTTCACCCCGGGAAGTGAATTAAATAACATTTGGAGGCCTTTAATGTTCGAGCGAAAACGCCCGATTTTTCATAAAAGAGATAACACCCCCCCTTACGACATGCTTCAGAAAGGGTTAAATGGTCCGTTTTCAAATGTTGCATCTTTCAGCTACATCTCACATTTCTATGTAGACCATCACTTTTAGAGATAAAATGAGCATGTTTAAAGTGATTTTCATGCTTCCAGCGGCCCTAAAAGCAAGATTGTGGAATGAGTAAAAGTGAATGAAAATGGCAAATTTACTCACTCTGAGGCCTTAAAAAGTGTTTCTTCACCCCGGGAAGTGAATTAAATAACATTTGGAGGCCTTTAATGTTCGAGCGAAAACGCCCGATTTTTCATGAAAGAGATAACACTCCCCCTTACGACATGCTTCAGAAAGGGAAAAATGGTCCGTTTTCAATTGTTGCATCTTTCAGCTACATCTCACATTTGTATGTAGACCATCACTTTTAGAGATAAAATGAGCATGTTTAAAGTGATTTTCATGCTTCCAGGGGCCCTAAAAGCAAGATCTGCGGAATGGGTAAAAGTGAATGAAAATGGCAAATTTACTCACTCTGAGGCCTTAACCCGTTTGCTGCTTCTGTTGGCCAACGGCCGTCACGAGCACTACCTCTGTAGCGCTGTGCATGTCCGTTGGCCGACGCGGCCCCACCCACTCTTCAAAGTCGCCGCACCGCGGCGGAATTTCAGCCGCGGTAAAGGGGTTAAATAGTGTTTCTTCACCCCGGGAAGTGAATTAAATAACATTTGGAGGCCTTTAATGTTCAAGCGAAAACGCCAGATTTTTCATGAAAGAGATAACACTCCCCCTTATGACATGCCTCAGAAAGGGAAAAATGGTCCATTTTCAAATGTTGCATCTTTCAGCTACATCTCACATTTGTATGTAGACCATCACTTTTAGAGATAAAATGAGCATGTTTAAAGTGAATTTCATGCTTCCAGGGGCCATAAAAGCAAGATTGCAGAGTGGGTAAAAGTGAATGAAAATGGCAAATTTACTCACTCTGAGGCCTTAAAAAGTGTTTCTTCACCCCAAGAAGTGAATTAAATAACATTTGAGGCCTTTAATGTTTGAGCGAAAACACCCGATTTTTCATGAAAGAGATAACACTCCCCCTTACGACATGCTTCAGAAAGGGAAAAATGGTCCGTTTTCAAATGTTGCATCTTTTAGCTACATCTCACATTTGTATGTAGACCATCACTTTTAGAGATAAAATGAGCATGTTTAAAGTGATTTTCATGCTTCCAGGGGCCCTAAAAGCAAGTTTGCGGAATGGGCAAAAGTGAATGAAAATGGCAAATGTTCTCACTCTGAGGCCTTAAAAAGTGTTTCTTCACCCCGGGAAGTGAATTAAATAATATTTGGAGGACTTTAATGTTCAAGTGAAAATGCCAGATTTTTCATGATAGAGATAACACTCCCCCTTACGACATGCTTCAGAAAGGGAAAAATGGTCTGTTATCAATTGTTGCATCTTTCAGCTACATCTCACATTTGTATGTAGAACATCACTTTTAGAGATAAAATGAGCATGTTTAAAGTGATTTTCATGCTTCCAGGGGCCCTAAAAGCAAGATTGCGGAATGGGTAAAAGTGAATGAAAATGGCAAATTTACTCACTCTGAGGCCTTAAAAGTGTTTCTTCACCTTGGGAAGTGAATTAAATAACATTTGGAGGGCTTTAATGTTCAAGCGAAAATGCCAGATTTTTCATGAAAGAGATGACACTCCCCCCTCACGACATGCTTCACAAAGGGAAAAATGGCCGTTTTCAAATGTTGCATCTTTCAGCTACATCTCACATTTGTATGTAGACCATCACTTTTAGAGATAAAATGAGCATGTTTAAAGTGATTTTCATGCTTCCAAGGGCCCTAAAAGCAAGATTGCGGAATGGGTAAAAGTGAATGAAAATGGCAAATTTACTCACTCTGAGGCCTTAAAAAGTATGTCTTCACCCCGGGAAGTGAATTAAATAACATTTGGAGGCCTTTAATGTTCAAGCGAAAACGCCCGATTTTTCATGAAAGAGATAACACCCCCCTTACGACATGCTTCAGAAAGGTAAAAAATGGTCCGTTTTCAAATGTTGCATCTTTCAGCTACATCTCACATTTCTATGTAGACCATCACTTTTAGAGATAAAATGAGCATGTTTAAAGTGATTTTCATGCTTCCAGGGGCCCTAAAAGCAAGATTGCGGAATGAGTAAAAGTGAATGAAAATGGCAAATGTACTCTCTTTGAGGCCTTAAAAAGTGTTTCTTCACCCCGGGAAGTGAATTAAATAACATTTGGAGGCCTTTAATGTTCGAGCGAAAACGCCCGATTTTTCATAAAAGAGATAACACCCCCTTACGACATGCTTCAGAAAGGGTTAAATGGTCCGTTTTCAAATGTTGCATCTTTCAGCTACATCTCACATTTCTATGTAGACCATCACTTTTAGAGATAAAATGAGCATGTTTAAAGTGATTTTCATGCTTCCAGGGGCCCTAAAAGCAAGATTGTGGAATGAGTAAAAGTGAATGAAAATGGCAAATTTACTCACTCTGAGGCCTTAAAAAGTGTTTCTTCACCCGGGAAGTGAATTAAATAACATTTGGAGGCCTTTAATGTTCGAGCGAAAACGCCCGATTTTTCATGAAAGAGATAACACTCCCCCTTACGACATGCTTCAGAAAGGGAAAAATGGTCCGTTTTCAATTGTTGCATCTTTCAGCTACATCTCACATTTGTATGTAGACCATCACTTTTAGAGATAAAATGAGCATGTTTAAAGTGATTTTCATGCTTCCAGGGGCCCTAAAAGCAAGACTGCGGAATGGGTAAAAGTGAATGAAAATGGCAAATTTACTCACTCTGAGGCCTTAACCCGTTTGCTGCTTCTGTTGGCCAACGGCCGTCACGAGCACTACCTCTGTAGCGCTGTGCACGTCCGTTGGCCGACGCGGCCCCACCCACTCTTCAAAGTCGCCGCACCGCGGCGGAATTTCAGCCGCGGTAAAGGGGTTAAATAGTGTTTCTTCACCCCGGGAAGTGAATTAAATAACATTTGGAGGCCTTTAATGTTCAAGCGAAAACGCCAGATTTTTCATGAAAGAGATAACACTCCCCCTTATGACATGCCTCAGAAAGGGAAAAATGGTCCATTTTCAAATGTTGCATCTTTCAGCTACATCTCACATTTGTATGTAGACCATCACTTTTAGAGATAAAATGAGCATGTTTAAAGTGAATTTCATGCTTCCAGGGGCCATAAAAGCAAGATTGCAGAGTGGGTAAAAGTGAATGAAAATGGCAAATTTACTCACTCTGAGGCCTTAAAAAGTGTTTTTTCACCACAGGAAGTGAATTATAATAACATTTGAGGCATTTAATGTTTGAGTGAAAACACCCAATTTTTCATGAAAGAGATAACACTCCCCCTTACGACATGCTTCAGAAAGGGAAAAATGGTCCGTTTTCAAATGTTGCATCTTTTAGCTACATCTCACATTTGTATGTAGACCATCACTTTTAGAGATAAAATGAGCATGTTTAAAGTGATTTTCATGCTTCCAGGGGCCCTAAAAGCAAGTTTGCGGAATGGGCAAAAGTGAATGAAAATGGCAAATGTTCTCACTCTGAGGCCTTAAAAGTGTTTCTTCACCCCGGGAAGTGAATTAAATAATATTTGGAGGCCTTTAATGTTCGAGCGAAAACGCCCGATTTTTCATGAAAGAGATAATACTCCCCCTTACGACATGCTTCAGAAAGGGAAAAATGGTCTGTTATCAATTGTTGCATCTTTCAGCTACATCTCACATTTGTATGTAGAACATCACTTTTAGAGATAAAATGAGCATGTTTAAAGTGATTTTCATGCTTCCAGGGGCCCTAAAAGCAAGATTGCGGAATGGGTAAAAGTGAATGAAAATGGCAAATTTACTCACTCTGAGGCCTTAAAAAGTGTTTCTTCACCTTGGGAAGTGAATTAAATAACATTTGGAGGGCTTTAATGTTCAAGCGAAAATGCCAGATTTTTCATGAAAGAGATGACACTCCCCCCTCACGACATGCTTCACAAAGGGAAAAATGGTCCGTTTTCAAATGTTGCATCTTTCAGCTACATCTCACATTTGTATGTAGACCATCACTTTTAGAGATAAAATGAGCATGTTTAAAGTGATTTTCATGCTTCCAAGGGCCCTAAAAGAAAGATTGCGGAATGAGTAAAAGTGAATGAAAATGGCAAATGTACTCACTCTGAGGCCTTAAAAAGTGTGTCTTCACCCCGGCAAGTGAATTAAATAACATTTGGAGGCCTTTAATGTTCAAGCGAAAATGCCCGATTTTTCATAAAAGAGATAACACCCCCCCTTACGACATGCTTCAGAAAGGTAAAAAATGGTCCGTTTTCAAATGTTGCATCTTTCAGCTACATCTCACATTTGTATGTAGACCATCATTTTTAGAGATAAAATGAGCATGTTTAAAGTGATTTTCATGCTTCAGGGGCCCTAAAAGCAAGTTTGCGGAATGGGCAAAAGTGAATGAAAATGGCAAATGTTCTCACTCTGAGGCCTTAAAAAGTGTTTCTTCACCCGGGAAGTGAATTAAATAATATTTGGAGGCCTTTAATGTTCGAGCGAAAACGCCCGATTTTTCATGAAAGAGATAATACTCCCCCTTACGACATGCTTCAGAAAGGGAAAAATGGTCTGTTATCAATTGTTGCATCTTTCAGCTACATCTCACATTTGTATGTAGACCATCACTTTTAGAGATAAAATGAGCATGTTTAAAGTGATTTTCATGCTTCCAGGGGCCCTAAAAGCAAGATTGTGGAATGGGTAAAAGTGAATGAAAATGGCAAATTTACTCACTCTGAGGCCTTAAAAAGTGTTTCTTCACCTTGGGAAGTGAATTAAATAACATTTGGAGGACTTTAATGTTCGAGCGAAAATGCCAGATTTTTCATGAAAGAGATGACACTCCCCCTCACGACATGCTTCACAAAGGGAAAAATGGCCGTTTTCAAATGTTGCATCTTTCAGCTACATCTCACATTTGTATGTAGACCATCACTTTTAGAGATAAAATGAGCATGTTTAAAGTGATTTTCATGCTTCCAAGGGCCCTAAAAGCAAGATTGCGGAATGGGTAAAAGTGAATGAAAATGGCAAATTTACTCACTCTGAGGCCTTAAAAAGTATGTCTTCACCCCGGGAAGTGAATTAAATAACATTTGGAGGCCTTTAATGTTCAAGCGAAAACGCCCGATTTTTCATGAAAGAGATAACACTCCCCCCTTACGACATGCTTCAGAAAGGTAAAAAATGGTCCGTTTTCAAATGTTGCATCTTTCAGCTACATCTCACATTTGTATGTAGACCATCACTTTTAGAGATAAAATGAGCATGTTTAAAGTGATTTTCATGCTTCCAGGGGCCCTAAAAGCAAGATTGCGGAATGAGTAAAAGTGAATGAAAATGGCAAATGTACTCTCTTTGAGGCCTTAAAAAGTGTTTCTTCACCCCGGGAAGTGAATTAAATAACATTTGGAGGCCTTTAATGTTCGAGCGAAAACGCCCGATTTTTCATAGAAGAGATAACACCCCCTTACGACATGCTTCAGAAAGGGTTAAATGGTCCGTTTTCAAATGTTGCATCTTTCAGCTACATCTCACATTTCTATGTAGACCATCACTTTTAGAGATAAAATGAGCATGTTTAAAGTGATTTTCATGCTTCCAGGGGCCCTAAAAGCAAGATTGTGGAATGAGTAAAAGTGAATGAAAATGGCAAATTTACTCACTCTGAGGCCTTAAAAAGTGTTTCTTCACCCGGGAAGTGAATTAAATAACATTTGGAGGCCTTTAATGTTCGAGCGAAAACGCCCGATTTTTCATGAAAGAGATAACACTCCCCCCTTACGACATGCTTCAGAAAGGGAAAAATGGTCCGTTTTCAATTGTTGCATCTTTCAGCTACATCTCACATTTGTATGTAGACCATCACTTTTAGAGATAAAATGAGCATGTTTAAAGTGATTTTCATGCTTCCAGGGGCCCTAAAAGCAAGACTGCGGAATGGGTAAAAGTGAATGAAAATGGCAAATTTACTCACTCTGAGGCCTTAACCCGTTTGCTGCTTCTGTTGGCCAACGGCCGTCGCGAGCACTACCTCTGTAGCGCTGCGAACTTCCGTTGGCCGACGCGGCCCCACCCACTCTTCAAAGTCGCCGCACCGCGGCGGAATTTCAGCCGCGGTAAAGGGGTTAAATAGTGTTTCTTCACCCCGGGAAGTGAATTAAATAACATTTGGAGGCCTTTAATGTTCAAGCGAAAACGCCAGATTTTTCATGAAAGAGATAACACTCCCCCTTATGACATGCCTCAGAAAGGGAAAAATGGTCCATTTTCAAATGTTGCATCTTTCAGCTACATCTCACATTTGTATGTAGACCATCACTTTTAGAGATAAAATGAGCATGTTTAAAGTGAATTTCATGCTTCCAGGGGCCATAAAAGCAAGATTGCAGAGTGGGTAAAAGTGAATGAAAATGGCAAATTTACTCACTCTGAGGCCTTAAAAAGTGTTTCTTCACCCCAAGAAGTGAATTAAATAACATTTGAGGCCTTTAATGTTTGAGCGAAAACACCCGATTTTTCATGAAAGAGATAACACTCCCCCCTTACGACATGCTTCAGAAAGGGAAAAATGGTCCGTTTTCAAATGTTGCATCTTTCAGCTACATCTCACATTTGTATGTAGACCATCACTTTTAGAGATAAAATGAGCATGTTTAAAGTGATTTTCATGCTTCCAGGGGCCCTAAAAGCAAGTTTGCGGAATGGGCAAAAGTGAATGAAAATGGCAAATGTTCTCACTCTGAGGCCTTAAAAAGTGTTTCTTCACCCCGGGAAGTGAATTAAATAATATTTGGAGGCCTTTAATGTTCGAGCGAAAACGCCCGATTTTTCATGAAAGAGATAATACTCCCCCCTTACGACATGCTTCAGAAAGGGAAAAATGGTCTGTTATCAATTGTTGCATCTTTCAGCTACATCTCACATTTGTATGTAGAACATCACTTTTAGAGATAAAATGAGCATGTTTAAAGTGATTTTCATGCTTCCAGGGGCCCTAAAAGCAAGATTGCGGAATGGGTAAAAGTGAATGAAAATGGCAAATTTACTCACTCTGAGGCCTTAAAAGTGTTTCTTCACCTTGGGAAGTGAATTAAATAACATTTGGAGGGCTTTAATGTTCAAGCGAAAATGCCAGATTTTTCATGAAAGAGATGACACTCCCCCTCACGACATGCTTCACAAAGGGAAAAATGGCCGTTTTCAAATGTTGCATCTTTCAGCTACATCTCACATTTGTATGTAGACCATCACTTTTAGAGATAAAATGAGCATGTTTAAAGTGATTTTCATGCTTCCAAGGGCCCTAAAAGCAAGATTGCGGAATGGGTAAAAGTGAATGAAAATGGCAAATTTACTCACTCTGAGGCCTTAAAAAGTATGTCTTCACCCCGGGAAGTGAATTAAATAACATTTGGAGGCCTTTAATATTCAAGCGAAAACGCCCGATTTTTCATGAAAGAGATAACACCCCCCCTTACGACATGCTTCAGAAAGGTAAAAAATGGTCCAATTTCAAATGTTGCATCTTTCAGCTAAATCTCACATTTTTATGTAGACCATCACTTTTAGAGATAAAATGAGCATGTTTAAAGTGATTTTCATGCTTCCAGGGGCCCTAAAACCAAGATTGCGGAATGAGTAAAAGTGAATGAAAATGGCAAATTTACTCACTCTGAGGCCTTAAAAGTGTTTCTTCACCTTGGGAAGTGAATTAAATAACATTTGGAGGGCTTTAATGTTCAAGCGAAAATGCCAGATTTTTCATGAAAGAGATGACACTCCCCCTCACGACATGCTTCACAAAGGGAAAAATGGCCGTTTTCAAATGTTGCATCTTTCAGCTACATCTCACATTTGTATGTAGACCATCACTTTTAGAGATAAAATGAGCATGTTTAAAGTGATTTTCATGCTTCCAAGGGCCCTAAAAGCAAGATTGCGGAATGGGTAAAAGTGAATGAAAATGGCAAATTTACTCACTCTGAGGCCTTAAAAAGTATGTCTTCACCCCGGGAAGTGAATTAAATAACATTTGGAGGCCTTTAATGTTCAAGCGATAACGCCCGATTTTTCATGAAAGAGATAACACCCCCTTACGACATGCTTCAGAAAGGTAAAAAATGGTCCGTTTTCAAATGTTGCATCTTTCAGCTACATCTCACATTTGTATGTAGACCATCACTTTTAGAGATAAAATGAGCATGTTTAAAGTGATTTTCATGCTTCCAGGGGCCCTAAAAGCAAGATTGCGGAATGAGTAAAAGTGAATGAAAATGGCAAATGTACTCTCTTTGAGGCCTTAAAAGTGTTTCTTCACCCGGGAAGTGAATTAAATAACATTTGGAGGCCTTTAATGTTCGAGCGAAACGCCCGATTTTTCATAGAAGAGATAACACCCCCCTTACGACATGCTTCAGAAAGGGTTAAATGGTCCGTTTTCAAATGTTGCATCTTTCAGCTACATCTCACATTTCTATGTAGACCACCACTTTTAGAGATAAAATGAGCATGTTTAAAGTGATTTTCATGCTTCCAGGGGCCCTAAAAGCAAGATTGTGGAATGAGTAAAAGTGAATGAAAATGGCAAATTTACTCACTCTGAGGCCTTAAAAAGTGTTTCTTCACCCCGGGAAGTGAATTAAATAACATTTGGAGGCCTTTAATGTTCGAGCGAAACGCCCGATTTTTCATGAAAGAGATAACACTCCCCCTTACGACATGCTTCAGAAAGGGAAAAATGGTCCGTTTTCAATTGTTGCATCTTTCAGCTACATCTCACATTTGTATGTAGACCATCACTTTTAGAGATAAAATGAGCATGTTTAAAGTGATTTTCATGCTTCCAGGGGCCCTAAAAGCAAGACTGCGGAATGGGTAAAAGTGAATGAAAATGGCAAATTTACTCACTCTGAGGCCTTAACCCGTTTGCTGCTTCTGTTGGCCAACGGCCGTCGCGAGCACTACCTCTGTAGCGCTGCGAACTTCCGTTGGCCGACGCGGCCCCACCCACTCTTCAAAGTCGCCGCACCGCGTGCGGAATTTCAACCGCGGTAAAGGGGTTAAATAGTGTTTCTTCACCCCGGGAAGTGAATTAAATAACATTTGGAGGCCTTTAATGTTCAAGCGAAAACGCCAGATTTTTCATGAAAGAGATAACACTCCCCCTTATGACATGCCTCAGAAAGGGAAAAATGGTCCATTTTCAAATGTTGCATCTTTCAGCTACATCTCACATTTGTATGTAGACCATCACTTTTAGAGATAAAATGAGCATGTTTAAAGTGAATTTCATGCTTCCAGGGGCCATAAAAGCAAGATTGCGGAGTGGGTAAAAGGGAATGAAAATGGCAAATTTACTCACTCTGAGGCCTTAAAAAGTGTTTCTTCACCCCAAGAAGTGAATTAAATAACATTTGAGGCCTTTAATGTTTGAGCGAAAACACCCGATTTTTCATGAAAGAGATAACACTCCCCCCTTACGACATGCTTCAGAAAGGGAAAAATGGTCCGTTTTCAAATGTTGCATCTTTTAGCTACATCTCACATTTGTATGTAGACCATCACTTTTAGAGATAAAATGAGCATGTTTAAAGTGATTTTCATGCTTCAAGGGGCCCTAAAAGCAAGATTGCGGAATGGGCAATAGTGAATGAAAATGGCAAATTTACACACTCTGAGGCCTTAAAAAGTGTTTCTTCACCACAGGAAGTGAATTAAATAACATTTGGAGGCCTTTAATGTTCATGCAAAAACGCCAGATTTTCATGAAAGAGATAACACTCCCCCCTTACGACATGCCTCAGAAAGGGAAAAATGGTCCATTTTCAAATGTTGCATCTTTCAGCTACATCTCACATTTGTATGTAGACCATCACTTTTAGAGATAAAATGAGCATGTTTAAAGTGATTTTCATGCTTCCAGGGGCCCTAAAAGCAAGATTGCGGAATGGGTAAAAGTGAATGAAAATGGCAAATGTTCTCACTCTGAGGCCTTAAAAAGTGTTTCTTCACCCCGGGAAGTGAATTAAATAACATTTGGAGGCCTTTAATGTTCGAGCGAAAACGCCCGATTTTTCATGAAAGAGATAATTCTCCCCCCTTACGAAATGCTTCAGAAAGGGAAAAATGGTCCGTTATCAATTGTTGCATCTTTCAGCTACATCTCACATTTGTATGTAGACCATCACTTTTAGAGATAAAATGAGCATGTTTAAAGTGATTTTCATGCTTCCAGGGACCCTAAAAGCAAGATTGCGGAATGGGTAAAAGTGAATGAAAATGGCAAATTTACTCACTCTGAGGCCTTAAAAAGTGTTTCTTCACCTTGGGAAGTGAATTAAATAACATTTGGAGGGCTTTAATGTTCAAGCGAAATCGCCAGATTTTTCATGAAAGAGATGACACTCCCCCCTTACGACATGCTTCAGAAAGGTAAAAAATGGTCCCTTTCCAAATGTTGCATCTTTTAGCTACATCTCACATTTGTATGTAGACCATCACTTTTAGAGATAAAATGAGCATGTTTAAAGTGAATTTCATGCTTCCAGGGGCCCTAAAAGCAAGATTGCGGAATGAGTAAAAGTGAATGAAAATGGCAAATTTACTCACTCTGAGGCCTTAAAAAGTGTTTCTTCACCCCAGGAAGTGAATTAAATAACATTTGGAGGCCTTTAATGTTCAAGCAAAAACGCCAGATTTTTCATGAAAGAGATAACACTCCCCCCTTACGACATGCTTCAGAAAGGGAAAAATGGTCCGTTTTCAAATGTTGCATCTTTCAGCTACATATCACATTTGTATGTAGAACATCACTTTTAGAGATAAAATGAGTATGTTTAAAGTGATTTTCATGCTTCCAGGGGCCCTAAAAGCAAGATTGCGGAATGAGTAAAAGTGAATGAAAATGGCAAATTTACTCACTCTGAGGCCTTAAAAAGTGTTTCTTCACCCCGGGAAGTGAATTAAATAACATTTGGAGGCCTTTAATGTTCAAGCAAAAACGCCAGATTTTTCATGAAAGAGATAACACTCCCCCCTTACGACATGCCTCAGAAAGGGAAAAATGGTCCATTTTCAAATGTTGCATCTTTCAGCTACATCTCACATTTGTATGTAGACCATCACTTTTAGAGATAAAATGAGCATGTTTAAAGTGATTTTCATGCTTCCAGGGGCCCTAAAAGCAAGATTGCAGAATGGGCAAAAGTGAATGAAAATGGCAAATTTACACACTCTGAGGCCTTAAAAAGTGTTTCTTCACCCCAGGAAGTGAATTAAATAACATTTGGAGGCCTTTAATGTTCAAGCAAAAACGCCAGATTTTTCATGAAAGAGATAACACTCCCCCCTTACGACATGCTTCAGAAAGGGAAAAATGGTCTGTTTTCAAATGTTGCATCTTTCAGCTACATATCACACTTGTATGTAGACCATCACTTTTTGAGATAAAATGAGCATGTTTAAAGTGATTTTCATGCTTCCATGGGCCCTAAAAGCAAGATTTGCGGAATGGGTAAAAGTGAATGAAAATGGCAAATGTACTCACTTTTAGGCCTTAAAAAGTGTTTCTTCACCCCAAGAAGTGAATTAAATAACATTTGAAGGCCTTTAATGTTCAAGCGAAAACACCCAATTTTTCATGAAAGAGATAACACCCCCCCCTTACGACATGCTTCAGAAAGGGAAAAATGGTCCGTTTTCAATTGTTGCATCTTTCAGCTACATATCACATTTGTATGAAGACCATCACTTTTAGAGATAAAATGAGCATGTTTAAAGTGATTTTCATGCTTCCAGGGGCCCTAAAAGCAAGATTGCGGAATGGGCAAAAGTGAATGAAACTGGCAAATTTACACACTCTGAGGCCTTAAAAAGTGTTTCTTCACCCCAGGAAGTGAATTAAATAACATTTGGAGGCCTTTAATGTTCAAGCAAAAACTGCAGATTTTTCATGAAAGAGATAACACTCCCCCTTTCGACATGCTTCAGAAAGGGAAAAATGAGTCCGTTTTCAAATGTTGCATCTTTCAGCTACATCTCACATTTGTATGTAGACCATCACTTTTAGAGATAAAATGAGCATGTTTAAAGTGATTTTCATGCTTACAGGGGACCTAAAAGTAAGATTTGCGGAATGGGTAAAAGTGAATGAAAATGGCCAATTTACTCACTTTGAGGCCTTAAACAGGTTTCTTCACCCCGGAAGTGAATTAAATAACATTTGGAGGCCTTTAATGTTTAAGTGAAAACGCCCAATTTTTCATGAAAGAGATGACACCCCCTTACGACATGCTTCAGAAAGGGAAAAATGGTCCGTTTTCAGTTGTTGCATCTTTCAGCTACATATCACATTTGTATGTAGACCATCACTTTTAGAGATAAAATGAGCATGTTTAAAGTGATTTTCATGCTTAAAGGGACCCTAAAAGCAAGATTGCGAAATGGGTAAAAGTGAAAGAAAATGGCAAATGTTCTCACTCTGAGGCCTTAAAAAGTGTTTCTTCACCCCGGGAAGTGAATTAAATAACATTTGGAGGCCTTTAATGTTCGAGCAAAAACACCTGATTTTTCATGAAAGAGATAACACTCCCCCCTTACGACATGCTTCAGAAAGGGAAAAATGGTCCGTTTTCAATTGTTGCATCTTTCAGCTACATATCACATTTGTATGTAGACCATCACTTTTAGAGATAAAATGAGCATGTTTAAAGTGATTTTCATGCTTCCAGGGGCCCTAAAAGCAAGATTGCAGAATGAGTAAAAGTGAATGAAAATGGCAAATGTACTAACTCTGAGGCAGATTGAGGAGAGTTGTACTTTGTTTATGCTTCCTGTATGGTGTTATAATAATGTATCTGAACTTGGGCTGTGAATCGAGTGCTGGGTAAGAACTGTGAAAGGGATCTTTCTTATTCCCCAGCTGAAAGTAGGGAGAAGAATTGGTAGCCATCATCCACAATCGAAACCAACATAGCCATTTAGAGAAGACATCTTAGAAAGAGTGAGGAGAGAGAGAGAGATTACACTGGCAGCGATAGCATCAATGTAGTTATGAGTGACTGTCAGATGTGAATCATCACTTTTGGACCTATAATAAGTGTATTTAGAGTCATTTTCATGCTCTAATTTGGGCTAAATCAAGGTTCTGAGTAGGAGGAAATGTCTATAAAAATGGCAATTTTGGTCACTGGGAGGCCTTAAAGAGTGGTTATTGAACATGAGGCATAATACAATTGACAATTAAAATAATTTTTTGCACAGTCCAAAAATCTAATTTCTGATGAAAACGATGACCCCGGACCTGTGGAACTTTCTCCGAATGGTAAGAAATGCTGATTTTTAATGTTTATTCTTTTGACTGCAAATGAATGTCAGATGTGAATCATCACTTATGGAACTAAAATACGTGTGCTTAGAGTCATTTTCATGCTGGAAATCGGGCAAAATAACGGCTTCCGATTAGGAGAAAAGGTTATAAAAATGACAATTTTGGGCACCAGGAAGCCTTAACAAGTGGTTATTCAACATGAGGCGCGATACAATTGACATTTTTAATAATGTTTTGTGCAGTCCAAAAAATCCAAATTCTGATGAAAAACAATGACACGGACCTGAGGAACTTTCTCCAAATGGTCAGAAATGGTGATTTCTTAATGTTTAATCTTTCAACAGTAAATGACTGTCGGATGTGAATCATCACTTTTGGAACTAAAATTAGGGTGTTTAGAGTCATTTTCATGCTTGAAATCGGGCAAAATACAAGCTTCTGATTAGGAGAAAAAAGGTATAAAAATGAAAATGTTGGGTACTGGGAAGCCTTAAAAAGTGGTTATTGAACATGAGGCGCGATACAAATGACATTTTTAATAATTTTTTGTACAGTTAAAAAAATTCTGATGAAAAACGATGACCCCGGACCTGAGAAACTTTCTCCGAATGGCCAGAAAAGGTCATTTTTTTAATGCTTAATCTTTCTTCTGTAAATGACTGTTGGAGGTGAATCATCACTTTTGGAACTAAAATTAGTGTGTTTAGAGAATTTCATGCTCAAAATGGGCAAAATACAAGCTTCCGATTAGGAGAAAAAGGCTATAAAATTGACAATTATGGGCACTGGGAAGCCTTAAAAAGTGATTATTCAACAAGAGGCGCGTAATAATTTTTTTGTGCAGTCCAAAAAAAAATCAAAATTCTGATGAAAAACAATGACCCCGGACCTGTGGAACTTTCTCCAAATGGTCAGAAATGGTGATTTTTTAATGTTTAATCTTTCGAGTGCAAATGACTGTCAGATGTGAATGATCACTTTTGGAACTAAAATAAGTGTATTTAGAGTCATTTTCATGCTCGAAATCGGGCAAAATACAAGGTTCTGATTAGGAGGAAATGTCTATAAAAATGGCAATTTTGGTCACTGGGAGGCCTTAAAGAGTGGTTATTCAACATGAGACATGATACAATTGACCTTTAAAATAATTTTTTGTACAGTCCAAAAATCCAATTTCTGATGGAACTTTCTCTGAATGGTCAGAATTGATGATTTTTTAATGTTTAAACTTTTGACTGTAAATGGCTGTCAGATGTTCATCATCACTTATAGAACTAAAATAAGTGTGTTTAGAGTTATTTTTATGCTCGAAATCGGACAAAATCAAGGTTCTTGATAGGAGAAAAAGGCTATAAAAATGACAATTTTGGGCACTGGCTAGCCTTAAAAAGTGGTTATTCAACATGAGGCACGATACAATTGGCATTTTGAATCATTTTTTATACAGTCCAAAAAATCCAATTTCTGATTTAAAAAAACGATGACCCCGGACCTGAGGAGCATTCTCCGAATGGTCAGAAATGGTGATTTTTTAATGTTTCATCTTTCGACTGTAAATGAGTGTCGGGTGTGAATCATCACTTTTGGAACTTAAATTGGTGTGTTTAGAGTCATTTTCATGCTCGTATTCGGGCAAAATAACAACTTCCGATTAGGAGAAAACAGCTAAAAAATGACAATTTTGGACACTGGGAAGCCTTAAAAAGTTGTTACTCAACATGAGGCGCGATACAATTGTCATTTTTAATAATTTTTTGTGCAGTCCAAAAAATTCCAACTACTGATGAAAAACAATGACCCCCGACCTGAGGAACTTTCTTTAAATGGTCAGAAATGGTGATTTTTTTAATGTTTAATCTTTCGACAGTAAATGACTCTCGGATGTGAATCATCACTTTTGTAACTTTTGTGCCCCTGTCCATAAGGCAAGAATAACTTCAAGTATGCCAAACCAGCAGCATACCTGCATGCATAACACCCTTACACCCACACACACATTTTCTCACATACACATTCTCACTATACCTCTTGCACTCTTTCGTACATTTGTGGGGGAGGGAGGAAGTGTTTCAGTTTTCTTAAGAAGCTCATTTGGAGGTTCACTCCTTTTGTGGCAGCACTAATGTGCTTCTGCATATTAAGGTTCTTGTCAAGAATAATCCCCAGTGATCTTGCTAAATGAATGCCTTGGGGCAAGCATTTAAAGGCAGTTAGTAGCTTCATCCATTCGTGGCCAGGTGGCTCACACCAGTGTGATGCTTGCGCCATAAACTGTGGTCTCATTATGAGAGACCTTTAATTTCCAAAGGGGCAAATAACCCCATCATGAATTAATAATTTCAATGAGTTACCACAAACACCTCATGTTTTCAGTACAGATTTTTGCAGCTGAAATTTCTGGGATTATTGGGGATCAGACACATTACTTGGGGATTAGACACATGGATTTCTTAGGTAATTCCTCATTATTTAGAAGATTCTCAGAGTTCAACCAATAACCCGCATTTATTCCAATCCTCTGGAGAGAATGGTACCCCCAATATCATTACTTCAGGGTCTAGAGTTAACAGTCTGGCAGCGGGAAACTACTAATGAGATCTTATAAATGATTAGGAGTGAGTGCTATAATAGTATCCCAAACTTTTAAATGATGCTCAAACAACTCATGGGGATTGGGCTATACATACTAATTAATACATGAAGTAAGAAAAACTAGTATATTATACCTACTTTCTATTTTTTCTTCTTTTGTTTGCAGGTACAGCAGCACTACCAATCAATAAATGCTGCTGCAAAATGGAATGACATTCTGTGTAACACTTCTGTTCCACAGATTAGAAATGTCTGAAAATTTAGGGGTTTCATTTTAATTGGTGTGAAATATTGTCACCTATTTTCCTAAAGAAAGCACTGGGCTTAGAGAGGTCTACTCTGAAATGCTGCAAAACATTGGCAAAGATGATGTGCAGGCTCCATTACTTTGCACTCTTGATTTTAATCTTGTGATATGGAGGCAATTATAAAGAACCACCAGAAGACTACCATTACACAATTTTAGTCTAGGCTGCTCGATAGAAAAAGTGATAGAAGATATGCAGTTTTAGGTATGCACAAACCCCCCTCATGTGGTTAACACTGCTGACATGCTGGATATGCTAGAGGACAAAAAGTGCACTTAGATGCCTCCCAGTGTTAGATGGGGAACCCCTTCATGAAATGAGCTACACCAGTGGGTGAGGGATTATCAACCAATGATATTGTATTCATGATAGGTTATCCAGTGAATTTATTAAACAGATAGAGGAGAGTTGTACTTTGTTTATGCTTCCTGTATGGTGTTATAATAATGTATCTGAACTTGGGCTGTGAATCGAGTGCTGGGTATGTACTGTGAAAGGGTTCTTTCTTATTCCCCAGCTAAAAGTAGGGGGAAGAATTGGTAGCCAGTATCCACAATCGAAACCAACATAGCCATTTAGAGAAGACATCTTAGAGAGAGTGAGGGAGAGAGAGAGAGATTACACTGGCAGCGATAGCATCAATGTAGTTATGAGTGACTGTCAGATGTGAATCATCACTTTTGCACCTAAAATAAGTGTATTTAGAGTCATTTTCATGCTCTAATTTGGGCTAAATCAAGGTTCTGAGTAGGAGGAAATGTCTATAAAAATGGCAATTTTGGTCACTGGGAGGCCGTAAAGAGTGGTTATTGAACATGAGGCATAATACAATTGACAATTAAAATAATTTTTTGCACAGTCCAAAAAATCAAATTTTTGATGAAAAACGATGACCTGTGGAACTTTCACCGAATGGTCAGAAAAGCTGATTTTTGAATGTTTATTCTTTTGACTGTGAATGAATGTCAGATGTGAATCATCACTTATGGAACTAAAATACGTGTGTTTAGAGTCATTTTCATGTCGGAAATCGGGCAAAATATCGGCTTCCGATTAGGAGAAAAGGCTATAAAAATGACAATTTTGGGCACTGGGAAGCCTTAACAAGTGGTTATTCAACATGAGGCACGATACAATTGACATTTTTAAATATGTTTTGTGCAGTCCAAATAATACAAATTCTGATGAAAACCAATGACCACGGACCTGAGGAACTTTCTCCAAATGGTCAGAAATGGTGATTTCTTAATGTTTAATCTTTCAACAGTAAATGACTGTCGGATGTGAATCATCACTTTTGGAACTAAAATTAGGGTGTTTAGAGTCATTTTCATGCTTGAAATCGGGCACAATACAAGCTCCTGATTAGGAGAAAAAAGGTATAAAAATGAAAATTTTGGGTACTGGGATGCCTTAAAAAGTGGTTATTGAACATGAGGCGCGATACAATTGACATTTTTAATAATTTTTTGTACAGTTAAAAAATTTCTGATGAAAAACGATGACCCTGGACCTGAGGAACTTTCTCCGAATGGCCAGAAAAGGTCATTTTTTTAATGTTTAATCTTTCTACTGTAAATGACTGTCGGATGTGAATCACCACTTTTGGAACAAAAATTAGTGTGTTTAGAGAATTTCATGCTCAAAATGGGCAAAATAGAAGCTTCCGATTAGGAGAAAAAGGCTATAAAATTGACAATTATGGGCACTGGGAAGCCTTAAAAACTGATTATTCAACATGAGGCGCGTAATAATTTTTTTGTGCTGTCCAAAAAATCAAAATTCTGATGAAAAACAATGACCTTGGACCTGTGGAACTTTCTCCAAATGGTCAGAAATGGTGATTTTTAATGTTTAATCTTTTGAGTGCAAATGACTGTCAGATGTGAATCAACACTTTTGGAACTAAAATAAGTGTGTTTAGACTCATTTTCATTGTCAAATTCGGGCAAAATACAAGCTTCTGATTAGGAGGAAATGTCTATAAAAATTGCAATTTTGGTCACTGGGAGGCCCTAAAGAGTGGTTATTCAACATGAGACATGATATAATTGACCTTTAAAATAATTTTTGTACAGTCCAAAAAATCCAATTTCTGATAAAAAACGATGACCCCAGACCTGAGGAACTTTCTCCGAATGGTCAGAAATGGTGATTTTTTAATGTTTAATCTTTCTACTGTAAATGACTGTCGGGTGTCAATCATCACTTTTGGAACTAAAATTGGTGTGTTTAGAGTCATTTTCATGCTCAAATTCGGGCAAAATAACGGCTTCCGATTAGGAGAAACCACTGCAAAAATGACAATTTTGGTCACTGGGAAGCCTTAAAAGTTGTTACTCAACATGAGGCGATACAATTGTCATTTTTAATAATTGTTTGTGCAGTCCAAAAATTCCAACTTCTGATGAAAAACAATGACCCCCGACCTGAAGAACTTTCTTCAAATGGTCAGAAATGGTGATTTTTAATGTTTAACCTTTAGACAGTAAATGACTGTCGGATGTGAATCATCACTTTTGTAACTAAAATTAGTGTTTTAGAGTCATTTTCTTGCTCGAAATCGGACAAAATCAAGGTTTTTGATAGGAGAAAAAGGCTATAAAAATTACAATTTTGGGCACTGGCTAGCCTTAAAAAGTGGTTATTCAACATGAGGCGCAATACAATTGATATTTTGAATAATTTTTATACAGTCCAAAAATCCAATTTCTGATTAAAAACGATGACCGCGGACCTGAGGAACTTTCTCCAAATGTCAGAAATAGTGATTTTTAATGTTTAATCATTCGACTGTAAATGACTGTCGGATGTGAATCATCACTTTTGGAACTAAAATTGGTGTGTTTAGAGTCATTTTCATGCTCGAATTCGGGCAAAATAACGGCTTCCGATTAGGAGAAAACAGCTACAAAAATGACAATTTTGGGCACTGGGAAGCCTTAAAAAGTCGTTACTCAACATGAGGCGCGATACAATTGTCATTTTTAATAATTTTTTGTGCAGTCCAAAAAATTGCAACTCTGATGAAAAACAATGACCCCTGACCTGAGGAACTTTCTTCAAATGGTCAGGAATGGTGATTTTTTTAATGTTTAATCTTTCGACAGTAAATGACTGTTGGATGTGAATCATCACTTTTGTAACTAAAATTAGTGTGTTTAGAGTCATTTTCATGGTCAAAATCGGGCAAGATAGAAACTTCCGATTAGGAGAAAAAGCTTTAAAAATGACAGTTTTGGACACTGGGAAGCCTTAAGAAGTGGTTATTGAACATGAGGCTCAATACAATTGACATTTTGAATCATTTTTGTACAGTCCAAAAAATCCAAATTCTGATGAAAAACAATGACCACGGACCTGTTGAACTTTCTCCGAAAGGTCATAAATGGTGATTTTTTTAATGTTTAATCTTTTGACTGTAAATGACTGTCGGATGTGAATCTTCACTTTTGTAACTAAAATTAGTGTGTTTAGAGTCATTTTCATGGTCAAAATCGGGCAAAATACAAGCTTCCTATGAGGAGAAAAAGGCTCTAAAAATGACAATTTTGGACACTGGGAAGCCTTAAGAAGTGGTTATTCAACATAAGGCACAATACAATTGACATTTTGAATCATTTTTTGTACAGTCCCAAAAATCCAATTTCTGATGAAAAACAATGACCCCAGACCTGTTGAACTTTCTCCGAAAGGTCATAAATGGTGATTTTTTTAATGTTTAATCTTTTGACTGTAAATGACTGTCGGATGTGAATCTTCACTTTTGTAACTAAAATTAGTGTGTTTAGAGTCATTTTCATGGTCAAAATCGGGCAAGATAGAAACTTCCGATTAGGAGAAAAAGCTTTAAAAATGACAGTTTTGGACACTGGGAAGCCTTAAGAAGTGGTTATTGAACATGAGGCTCAATACAATTGACATTTTGAATCATTTTTGTACAGTCCAAAAAATCCAAATTCTGATGAAAAACAATGACCACGGACCTGAGGAAATTTCTCCAAATGGTCAGAAATGGTGATTTCTTAATGTTTAATCTTTTCACAGTTAATGACGGTTTAATCTTTTGATTGTAAAGGACTATTGCATGTGAATTATCACTTTTGGAACTAAAATGAGTGTGCTTAGAGTCATTTTCCGGCCCGAAATTGGTCAAAATAGAAACTACTGAGTAGGAGGAAAAGTCTGTAAAAATGGCAATTTTGGTCACTTTGAGGCTTTAAAAAGTGGTTATTCAACATGAGTCACAATCCAATTGACATTTTGAATCATTTTTTGTACAGTCCAAAAAATCAATCTTATGATGAAAAACGATGACCCTGAACCTGTCGAACTTTCTCCAGATGGTCAGTAATGGTGATTTTTGAATGTTTAATCTTTTGACTGTAAATTATCACTTTTTCAACTAAAATAAATGTGTTTAGAGTCATTTTTCTGCCCGAAATCGGTCAAAATAGAAGCTTCTGAGTAGGAGGAAACATCTGTAAAAATGGCAATTTTGGTCACTGTGAGGCTTTAAAAAGAGTTTATTCAACATGAGGCACAATTCAATTGACATTTTGAATCCTTTTTTGTACAGTCGAAAAAAATCAATTTTCTGATGAAAAACGATGACCCCGGACCTGTCGAACTTTCTCCAGATGGTCAGTAATGGTGATTTTTTAATGTTTAATCTTTTCACTGTAAATGACTGTTGGATGTGTATTATGAATTTTGGAACTAAAATAAGTGTGTTCAGAGTCATTTTCCTGCATGAAATCGGTCAAAATAGAAACTTCTGAGTAGGAGGAAACATCTGTAAAAATGACAATTTTGGTCACTGTGGGGCTTTAAAAGAGGTTATTCAACATTAGGCACGATCCAATTGACATTTTGAATCATTTTTTGTACAGTCCCAAAAATCCAATTTCTGATGAAAAACAATGACCCCAGACCTGTTGAACTGTCTCCGAAAGGTCATAAATGGTGATTTTTTTAATGTTTAATCTTTCGACTGTAATTGACTGTCGGATGTGAATCTTCACTTTTGTAACTAAAATTAGTGTGTTTAGAGTCATTTTCATGGTCAAAATCGGGCAAAATACAAGCTTCCTATGAGGAGAAAAAGGCTCTAAAAATGACAATTTTGGACACTGGGAAGCCTTAAGAAGTGGTTATTCAACATAAGGCACAATACAATTGACATTTTGAATCATTTTTTGTACAGTCCCAAAAATCCAATTTCTGATGAAAAACAATGACCCCAGACCTGTTGAACTTTCTCCGAAAGGTCATAAATGGTGATTTTTTTAATGTTTAATCTTTTGACTGTAAATGACTGTCGGATGTGAATCTTCACTTTTGTAACTAAAATTAGTGTGTTTAGAGTCATTTTCATGGTCAAAATCGGGCAAGATAGAAACTTCCGATTAGGAGAAAAAAGCTTTAAAAATGACAGTTTTGGACACTGGGAAGCCTTAAGAAGTGGTTATTGAACATGAGGCTCAATACAATTGACATTTTGAATCATTTTTTGTACAGTCCAAAAATCCAAATTCTGATGAAAAACAATGACCACGGACCTGAGGAAATTTCTCCAAATGGTCAGAAATGGTGATTTCTTAATGTTTAATCTTTTCACAGTTAATGACGGTTTAATCTTTTGATTGTAAAGGACTATTGCATGTGAATTATCACTTTTGGAACTAAAATGAGTGTGCTTAGAGTCATTTTCCGGCCCGAAATTGGTCAAAATAGAAGCTTCTGAGTAGGAGGAAAAGTCTGTAAAAATGGCAATTTTGGTCACTTTGAGGCTTTAAAAGTGGTTATTCAACATGAGGCACAATCCAATTGACATTTTGAATCATTTTTGTACAGTCCAAAAAATCAATCTTATGATGAAAAACGATGACCCTGAACCTGTCGAACTTTCTCCAGATGGTCAGTAATGGTGATTTTTGAATGTTTAATCTTTTGACTGTAAATTATCACTTTTTCAACTAAAATAAATGTGTTTAGAGTCATTTTTCTGCCCGAAATCGGTCAAAATAGAAGCTTCTGAGTAGGAGGAAACATCTGTAAAAATGGCAATTTTGGTCACTGTGAGGCTTTAAAAAGAGTTTATTCAACATGAGGCACAATTCAATTGACATTTTGAATCCTTTTTTGTACAGTCGAAAAAATCAATTTTCTGATGAAAACGATGACCCCGGACCTGTCGAACTTTCTCCAGATGGTCAGTAATGGTGATTTTTTAATGTTTAATCTTTTCACTGTAAATGACTGTTGGATGTGTATTATGAATTTTGGAACTAAAATAAGTGTGTTCAGAGTCATTTTCCTGCATGAAATCGGTCAAAATAGAAACTTCTGAGTAGGAGGAAACATCTGTAAAAATGACAATTTTGGTCACTGTGGGGCTTTAAAAGAGGTTATTCAACATTAGGCACGATCCAATTGACATTTTGAATCATTTTTTGTACAGTCCCAAAAATCCAATTTCTGATGAAAAACAATGACCCCAGACCTGTTGAACTGTCTCCGAAAGGTCATAAATGGTGATTTTTTTAATGTTTAATCTTTCGACTGTAATTGACTGTCGGATGTGAATCATCACTTTTGTAACTAAAATTAGTGTGTTTAGAGTCATTTTCATGGTCAAAATCGGGCAAGATAGAAGCTTCCGATTAGGAGAAAAAAGCTTTAAAAATGACAGTTTTGGACACTGGGAAGCCTTAAGAAGTGGTTATTGAACATGAGGCTCAATACAATTGACATTTTGAATCATTTTTTGTACAGTCCAAAAATCCAAATTCTGATGAAAAACAATGACCACGGACCTGAGGAAATTTCTCCAAATGGTCAGAAATGGTGATTTCTTAATGTTTAATCTTTTCACAGTTAATGACGGTTTAATCTTTTGATTGTAAAGGACTATTGCATGTGAATTATCACTTTTGGAACTAAAATGAGTGTGCTTAGAGTCATTTTCCGGCACGAAATTGGTCAAAATAGAAGCTTCTGAGTAGGAGGAAAAGTCTGTAAAAATGGCAATTTTGGTCACTTTGAGGCTTTAAAAGTGGTTATTCAACATGAGGCACAATCCAATTGACATTTTGAATCGTTTTTTGTACAGTCCAAAAAATCAATTTTATGATGAAAAACGATGACCCTGAACCTGTCGAACTTTCTCCAGATGGTCAGTAATGGTGATTTTTGAATGTTTAATCTTTTGACTGTAAATTATCACTTTTTCAACTAAAATAAATGTGTTTAGAGTCATTTTTCTGCCCGAAATCGGTCAAAATAGAAGCTTCTGAGTAGGAGGAAACATCTGTAAAAATGGCAATTTTGGTCACTGTGAGGCTTTAAAAAGAGGTTATTCAACATGAGGCACAATTCAATTGACATTTTGAATCCTTTTTTGTAAATAAATCAATTTCCTGATGAAAAATGATGACCCCGGACTTGTCGAACTTTCTCCAGATGGTCAGTAATGTTGAGTTTTTAATGTTTAATCTTTTGACTGTAAATGACTATTGCATGTGAATTATCACTTTTGGAACTAAAATAAGTGTGTTTAGAGTCAAATTCCTGCCTGAAATCGGTCTAAATAGAAGCTAATGAGTAGGAGGAAACATCTGTAAAAATGTCGATTTTGGTCACTGTGACGCTTTAGAAAGAGGTTATTCAACATGAGTGAAGATCCAATTGACATTTTGAATCATTTTTGTACAGTCTAAATAAATCAATTTCCTGAAGAAAAACGATGACCCCGGAGCTGAGGAACTTTCTCCGAATGGCCAGAAAAATTCATTTTTTAATGTTTAATCTTTCGACTGTAAATGACTGTCGGATGTGAATCACCACTTTTGGAACTAAAATTAGCGTGTTTAGAGAATTTCATGCTCAAAATGGGCAAAATACAAGCTTCCGATTAGGAGAAAAAGGCTATAAAATTGACAATTATGGGCACTGGGAAGCCTTAAAAAGTGATTATTCAACATGAGGCGCATAATAATTTTTTTCTGCTGTCCAAAAAAATCAAAATTCTGATGAAAAACAATGACCCCAGACCTGTGGAACTTTCTCCAAATGGTCAGAAATGGTGATTTTTTAATGTTTAATCTTTCGAGTGCAAATGACTGTCAGATGTGAATCATCACTTTTGGAACTAAAATAAGTGTGTTTAGAGTCATTTTCATGCTCGAATTTGGGCAAAATACAAGCTTCTGATTAGGAGGAAATGTCTATAAAAATGGCAATTTTGGTCACTGGGAGGCCTTAAAGAGCGGTTATTCAACATGATACAATTGACCTTTAAAATAATTTTTTGTACAGTCCAAAAAATCCAATTTCTGATAAAAAACGATGACCCGGACCTGAGGAACTTTCTCCGAATGGTCAGAAATTGTGATTTTTAATGTTTAATCTTTCAACTGTAAATGACTGTCGGGTGTCAATCATCACTTTTGGAACTAAAATTGGTGTGTTTAGAGTCATTTTCATTCTTGAAATCGGGCAAAATAACGGCTTCCGATTAGGAGAAAACAACTACAAAAATGACAATTTTGGTCACTGGAAGCCTTAAAAGTTGTTACTCAACATGAGGCGCGATACAATTGTCATTTTTAAAAAAATTTGTGCAGTCCAAAAAATTCCAACTTCTGATGAAAAACAATGACCCCCGACCTGAGGAACTTTCTTCAAATGGTCAGAAATGGTGATTTTTTTAATGTTTAATCTTTCAACAGTAAATGACTGTCGGATGTGAATCATCACTTTTGTAACTAAAATTAGTGTGTTTAGAGTCATTTTCTTGCTCCAAATCGGACAAAATCAAGGTTCTTGATAGGAGAAAAAGGCTATAAAAATTACAATTTTGGGCACTGGCTAGCCTTAAAAAGTGGTTATTCAACATGAGGCGCGATACAATTGATATTTTGAATAATTTTTTATGCAGTCCAAAAAATCCGATTTCTGATAAAAAAACGATAACCCTGGACCTGTCGAACTTTCTCCAGATGGTCAGTAATGGTGATTTTTGAATGTTTAATCTTTGACTGTAAATGACTGTTGGATGTGTACTATCACTTTTGGAACTAAAATAAGTGTGTTCAGAGTCATTTTCCTGCACAAAATCGGTCAAAATAGAAACTTCTGAGTAGGAGGAAACATCTGTAAAAATGACAATTTTGGTCACTGTGGGGCTTTAAAAGAGGTTATTCAACATTAGGCACGATCCAATTGACATTTTTAATAATTTTTTGTACAGTCTAAATAAATCAATATCCTGATGAAAAACGATGACCCCGGACTTGTCGAACTTTCTCCAGATGGTCAGTAATGTTGAGTTTTTTAATGTTTAATCTTTTGACTGTAAATGACTATTGCATGTGAATTATCACTTTTGGAACTAAAATAAGTGTGTTTAGAGTCAAATTCCTGCCTGAAATCGGTCTAAATAGAAGCTAATGAGTAGGAGGAAACATCTGTAAAAATGTCGATTTTGGTCACTGTGACGCTTTAGAAAGAGGTTATTCAACATGAGTGAAGATCCAATTGACATTTTGAATCATTTTTTGTACAGTCTAAATAAATCAATTTCCTGATGAAAAACGATGACCCCGGACCTCAGGAACTTTCTCCAAATGGCCAGAAAAGGTCATTTTTTTAATTGTTTAATCTTTCGACTGTAAATGACTGTCGGATGTGAATCACCACTTTTGGAACTAAAATTAGTGTGTTTAGAGAATTTCATGCTCAAAATGGGCAAAATACAAGCTTCCGATTAGGAGAAAAAGGCTATAAAATTGACAATTATGGGCACTGGGAATCCTTAAAAAGTGATTATTCAACATGAGGCGCGTAATAATTTTTTTGTGCTGTCCAAAAAAATCAAAATTCTGATGAAAAACAATGACCCCGGACCTGTGGAACTTTCTCCAAATGGTCAGAAATGGTGATTTTTAATGTTTAATCTTTCGAGTGCAAATGACTGTCAGATGTGAATCATCACTTTTGGAACTAAAATAAGTGTGTTTAGAGTCATTTTCATGCTCGAATTCGGGCAAAATACAAGCTTCTGATTAGGAGGAAATGTCTATAAAAATGGCAATTTTGGTCACTGGGAGGCACATGAGACATGATACAATTGACCTTTAAAATAATTTTTTGTACAGTCCAAAAATCCAATTTCTGATAAAAAAACGATGACCCCGGACCTGAGGAACTTCTCCGAATGGTCAGAAATGGTGATTTTTAAATTTTTAATCTTTCGACTGTAAATGACTGTTGGGTGTGAATGATCACTTTTGGAACTAAAATTACTGTGTTTAGAGTCATTTTCATGCTCGAATTCGGGCAAAATACAAGCTTCTGATTAGGAGGAAATGTCTATAAAAATGGCAATTTTGGTCACTGGGAGGCCTTAAAGAGTGGTTATTCAACATGAGACATGATACAATTGACCTTTAAAATAATTTTTGTACAGTCCAAAAATCCAATTTCTGATAAAAAAACGATGACCCCGGACCTGAGGAACTTTCTCCGAATGGTCAGAAATGGTGATTTTTAAATTTTTAATCTTTCGACTGTAAATGACTGTCGGGTATGAATCATCACTTTTGGAACTAAAATTAGTGGAGCATATTTACAAGCCCCTTGCACCACTTTTGCACCGCCGTTGCGTCACGCAAGTGACGCAGCGGCGACGCAAACCATGCGCCGCATTGCGCTATATTTACAACGTGACGCATCTAGGGAGATGCGTCACGTAGTAAACCCTGCGCCACATGAAACCTGCGTCAGGTTTCATGTGGGCGTCACCGGCGCAGGGGCGTTCCGGCGCAGGTACGCCTCGGAAAAGGGACGTAGTGAAATCTACAAGATTTCACGCAGTCACTTTTCCGGCGCTGGTGCGCCAAATCCTTACGCCTGCTTCAAGCAGGCGTAAGGATTGACGCACCATGTTAGGGATAGGGAAGGTTGGAACAGTGCTGGAGTTGCGTTGCACTTGCGACACGACTTCAGCACTGCGCCAACCTTCCGCCGGCAGATGCGTCACGCATCTGCTTATCCTTGCGCCACGATGCGCCGCATTGTAAATGCGGCGCATCGGACGTGGCGCAAGGGTAAACTTGCGTGACGCATTTTCCCTGGTGCATCCCTGCTGATATACAGGGATGCGCCAGGGAACGTAAATATGCCCCAGTGTGTTTAGAGTCATTTTCATGCTCGAATTCGGGCAAAATAACGGCTTCCGATTAGGAGAAAACAGCTACAAAAATGACAATTTTGGTCACTGGGAAGCCTTAAAAAGTTGTTACTCAACATGAGGCGCGATTCAATTGTCATTTTTAATAATTTTTTGTGCAGTCCAAAAAATTGCAACTTCTGATGAAAAACAATGACCCCCGACCTGAGGAACTTTCTTCAAATGGTCAGGAATGGTGATTTTTTTAATGTTTAATATTTCGACAGTAAATGACTGTCGGATGTGAATCATCACTTTTGTAACTAAAATTAGTGTTCTTAGAGTCATTTTCCGGCCCGAAATTGGTCAAAATAGAAGCTTCTGAGTAGGAGGAAAAGTCTGTAAAAATGGCAATTTTGGTCACTTTGAGGCTTTAAAAAGTGGTTATTCAACATGAGGCACAATCCAATTGACATTTTGAATAATTTTTTGTACAGTCCAAAAATCAATTTTATGATGAAAAACGATGACCCTGAACCTGTCGAACTTTCTCCAGATGGTCAGTAATGGTGATTTTTGAATGTTTAATCTTTTGACTGTAAATTATCACTTTTTCAACTAAAATAAATGTGTTTAGAGTCATTTTTCTGCCCGAAATCGGTCAAAATAGAAGCTTCTGAGTAGGAGGAAACATCTGTAAAAATGGCAATTTTGGTCACTGTGAGGCTTTAAAAAGAGGTTATTCAACATGAGGCACAATTCAATTGACATTTTGAATCCTTTTTTGTACAGTCGAAAAAAATCAATTTTCTGATGAAAACGATGACCCCGGACCTGTCGAACTTTCTCCAGATGGTCAGTAATGGTGATTTTTAATGTTTAATCTTTTCACTGTAAATGACTGTTGGATGTGTATTATGAATTTTGGAACTAAAATAAGTGTGTTCAGAGTCATTTTCCTGCATGAAATCGGTCAAAATAGAAACTTCTGAGTAGGAGGAAACATCTGTAAAAATGACAATTTTGGTCACTGTGGGGCTTTAAAAAGAGGTTATTCAACATTAGGCACGATCCAATTGACATTTTGAATCATTTTTTGTACAGTCCCAAAAATCCAATTTCTGATGAAAAACAATGACCCCAGACCTGTTGAACTGTCTCCGAAAGGTCATAAATGGTGATTTTTTTAATGTTTAATCTTTCGACTGTAAATGACTGTCGGATGTGAATTATCACTTTTGTAACTAAAATTAGTGTGTTTAGAGTCATTTTCATGGTCAAAATCGGGCAAGATAGAAGCTTCCGATTAGGAGAAAAAAGCTTTAAAAATGACAGTTTTGGACACTGGGAAGCCTTAAGAAGTGGTTATTGAACATGAGGCTCAATACAATTGACATTTTGAATCATTTTTTGTACAGTCCAAAAATCCAAATTCTGATGAAAAACAATGACCACGGACCTGAGGAAATTTCTCCAAATGGTCAGAAATGGTGATTTCTTAATGTTTAATCTTTTCACAGTTAATGACGGTTTAATCTTTTGATTGTAAAGGACTATTGCATGTGAATTATCACTTTTGGAACTAAAATGAGTGTGCTTAGAGTCATTTTCCGGCACGAAATTGGTCAAAATAGAAGCTTCTGAGTAGGAGGAAAAGTCTGTAAAAATGGCAATTTTGGTCACTTTGAGGCTTTAAAAAGTGGTTATTCAACATGAGGCACAATCCAATTGACATTTTGAATCATTTTTGTACAGTCCAAAAATCAATTTTATGATGAAAAACGATGACCCTGAACCTGTCGAACTTTCTCCAGATGGTCAGTAATGGTGATTTTTGAATGTTTAATCTTTTGACTGTAAATTATCACTTTTTCAACTAAAATAAATGTGTTTAGAGTCATTTTTCTGCCCGAAATCGGTCAAAATAGAAGCTTCTGAGTAGGAGGAAACATCTGTAAAAATGGCAATTTTGGTCACTGTGAGGCTTTAAAAGAGGTTATTCAACATGAGGCACAATTCAATTGACATTTTGAATCCTTTTTGTACAGTCTAAATAAATCAATTTCCTGATGAAAAATGATGACCCCGGACTTGTCGAACTTTCTCCAGATGGTCAGTAATGTTGAGTTTTTAATGTTTAATCTTTTGACTGTAAATGACTATTGCATGTGAATTATCACTTTTGGAACTAAAATAAGTGTGTTTAGAGTCAAATTCCTGCCTGAAATCGGTCTAAATAGAAGCTAATGAGTAGGAGGAAACATCTGTAAAAATGTCGATTTTGGTCACTGTGACGCTTTAGAAAGAGGTTATTCAACATGAGTGAAGATCCAATTGACATTTTGAATCATTTTTGTACAGTCTAAATAAATCAATTTCCTGAAGAAAAACGATGACCCCGGAGCTGAGGAACTTTCTCCGAATGGCCAGAAAAATTCATTTTTTTAATGTTTAATCTTTTGACTGTAAATGACTGTCGGATGTGAATCACCCCTTTTGGAACTAAAATTAGCGTGTTTAGAGAATTTCATGCTCAAAATGGGCAAAATCAAGGTTCTTGATAGGAGAAAAAGGCTATAAAAATTACAATTTTGGGCACTGGCTAGCCTTAAAAAGTGGTTATTCAACATGAGGCGCGATACAATTGATATTTTGAATAATTTTTATGCAGTCCAAAAAATCCAATTTCTGATAAAAAACGATAACCCTGGACCTGTCGAACTTTCTCCAGATGGTCAGTAATGGTGATTTTTGAATGTTTAATCTTTTGACTGCAAATGACTGTTGGATGTGTACTATCACTTTTGGAACTAAAATAAGTGTGTTCAGAGTCATTTTCCTGCACGAAATCGGTCAAAATAGAAACTTCTGAGTAGGAGGAAACATCTGTAAAAATGACAATTTTGGTCACTGTGGGGCTTTAAAAAGAGGTTATTCAACATTAGGCACGATCCAATTGACATTTTTAATAATTTTTTGTACAGTCTAAATAAATCAATATCCTGATGAAAAACGATGACCCCGGACTTGTCGAACTTTCTCCAGATGGTCAGTAATGTTGAGTTTTTAATGTTTAATCTTTTGACTGTAAATGACTATTGCATGTGAATTATCACTTTTGGAACTAAAATAAGTGTGTTTAGAGTCAAATTCCTGCCTGAAATCGGTCTAAATAGAAGCTAATGAGTAGGAGGAAACATCTGTAAAAATGTCGATTTTGGTCACTGTGACGCTTTAGAAAGAGGTTATTCAACATGAGTGAAGATCCAATTGACATTTTGAATCATTTTTGTACAGTCTAAATAAATCAATTTCCTGATGAAAACGATGACCCCGGACCTCAGGAACTTTCTCCAAATGGCCAGAAAAGGTCATTTTTTTAATTGTTTAATCTTTCGACTGTAAATGACTGTCGGATGTGAATCACCACTTTTGGAACTAAAATTAGTGTGTTTAGAGAATTTCATGCTCAAAATGGGCAAAATACAAGCTTCCGATTAGGAGAAAAAGGCTATAAAATTGACAATTATGGGCACTGGGAATCCTTAAAAGTGATTATTCAACATGAGGCGCGTAATAATTTTTTTGTGCTGTCCAAAAAATCAAAATTCTGATGAAAAACAATGACCCCGGACCTGTGGAACTTTCTCCAAATGGTCAGAAATGGTGATTTTTAATGTTTAATCTTTCGAGTGCAAATGACAGTCAGATGTGAATCATCACTTTTTGGAACTAAAATAAGTGTGTTTAGAGTCATTTTCATGCTCGAATTCGGGCAGAATACAAGCTTCTGATTAGGAGGAAATGTCTATAAAAATGGCAATTTTGGTCACTGGGAGGCCTTAAGAGTGGTTATTCAACATGAGACATGATACAATTGACCTTTAAAATAATTTTTTGTACAGTCCAAAAAATCCAATTTCTGATAAAAAAAACGATGACCCCGGACCTGAGGAACTTTCTCCGAATGGTCAGAAATGGTGATTTTTAAATTTTTAATCTTTCGACTGTAAATGACTGTTGGGTGTGAATGATCACTTTTGGAACTAAAATTACTGTGTTTAGAGTCATTTTCATGCTCGAATCCGGGCAAAATACAAGCTTCTGATTAGGAGGAAATGTCTATAAAAATGGCAATTTTGGTCACTGGGAGGCCTTAAAGAGTGGTTATTCAACATGAGACATGATACAATTGACCTTTAAAATAATTTTTTGTACAGTCCAAAAAATCCAATTTCTGATAAAAAAAACGATGACCCCGGACTTGAGGAACTTTCTCCAAATGGTCAGAAATGGTGATTTTTAAATTTTTAATCTTTCGACTGTAAATGACTGTCGGGTATGAATCATCACTTTTGGAACTAAAATTAGTGGAGCATATTTACAAGCCCCTTGCGCCACATTTGCACCGCCGTTGCGTCACGCAAGTGACGCAGCGGCGACGCAAACCATGCTCCGCATTGCGCTATATTTACAACGTGACGCATCTAGGGAGATGCGTCACGTAGTAAATCCCTGCGCCACATGAAACCTGCGTCAGGTTTCATGTGGGTGTACCGGCGCAGGGGGGGGCGTTCCGGCGCAGGTACGCCTCGGAAAAGTGACGTAGTGAAATCTACAAGATTTCACGCAGTCACTTTTCCGGCAGCTAGTGCGCCAAATCCTTACGCCTGCTTCAAGCAGGCGTAAGGATTGACGCACCATGTTAGGGATAGGGAAGGTTGGAACAGTGCTGGAGTTGCGTCGCGCTTGCGACACGACTTCAGCACTGCGCCAACCTTCCGCCCGGCTAGATGCGTCACGCATCTGCTTATCCCTGCACCACGATGCGCCGCATTGTAAATGCGGCGCATCGGACGTGGCGCAAGGGTAAACTTGCGTGACGCATTTTCCCTGGTGCATCCCTGCTGATATGCAGGGATGCGCCAGAAACGTAAATATGCCCCAGTGTGTTTAGAGTCATTTTCATGCTCGAATTCGGGCAAAATAACGGCTTCCGATTAGGAGAAAACAGCTACAAAAATGACAATTTTGGTCACTGGGAAGCCTTAAAAGTTGTTACTCAACATGAGGCGCGATTCAATTGTCATTTTTAATAATTTTTTGTGCAGTCCAAAAATTGCAACTTCTGATGAAAAACAATGACCCCCGACCTGAGGAACTTTCTTCAAATGGTCAGGAATGGTGATTTTTTAATGTTTAATATTTCGACAGTAAATGACTGTCGGATGTGAATCATCACTTTTGTAACTAAAATTAGTGTGTTTAGAGTCATTTTCATGGTAAAAATCGGGCAAAATACAAGCTTACGATTAGGAGAAAAAGGCTCTAAAAATGACAATTTTGGACACTGGGAAGCCTTAAGAAGTGGTTATTCAACATGAGGCACAATACAATTGACATTTTGAATCATTTTTTGTACAGTCCAAAAATCCAATTTCTGATGAAATACGATGACCACGGACCTGAGAAATTTCTCCAAATGGTCAGAAATGGTGATTTCTTAATGTTTAATCTTTTCACAGTTAATGACGGTTTAATCTTTTGATTGTAAAGGACTATTGCATGTGAATTATCACTTTTGGAACTAAAATGAGTGTGCGTAGAGTCATTTTCCGGCCCGAAATTGGTCAAAATAGAAGCTTCTGAGTAGGAGGAAAAGTCTGTAAAAATGGCAATTTTGGTCACTTTGAGGGTTTAAAAAGTGATTATTCAACATGAGGCACAATCCAATTTACATTTTGAAAAAAAAATTGTGCAGTCCAAAAAAATCAATTTTATGATGAAAAATGATGACCTGTCGAACTTTCTCCAGATGGTCAGTAATGGTGATTTTTAAATGTTTAATCTTTTGACTGTATTTGACTGTTGGATGTAAATTATCACTTTTTCAACTTAAATAAGTGTGTTTAGAGTCATTTTCCTGCCCGAAATCTGTCAAAATAGAAGCTTCTGAGTAGGAGGAAACATCTGTAAAAATGGCAATTTTTGTCACTGTGAGGCGTTAACCCTTTGAGTGCTCATGACGGAATCGTTCCGTCATGAGCACCAGTGCTCCTGTGCTCATGACGGAACCATTCCGTGATGAGTACCGGCTCAGAAAATCCCTCTGCTGCAGACAGCAGAGGGATTTCTCTTTTTTTTTGCCTTGGGAGGTGGGGAAGAGCTTCCCCAACATCCAGAGGCCTGTTTTTGGTTTTCCTTGCAAAGACGATTGTGCGTATGGCGCGCGATCGTCATTGCAATGAAAACAAAATTGAAACTCAGTTTCACAGTTTCGGTGCTTGTGGGGCTATCTCAGCCCCTGAGCAGCGAAACACATGGGAGAGGTATTGTTGGAAAGGGAAGAATATCCCCTTTCCAATGGTACCCTTCCCTAGTGGATCCCTGCTTGGGGATCACCCCAGGAGGGTGATCCCCAAGCAGGGATCTACCCACTAGCACCAGGGAGGGGGGAGCAGCCCCTTGGGCAAGGGCCTTTGCTCCCCCCATAAATTTTTGGCACAGTCTTTCTGCCCCCCTGGGGAGCATATGGGGCAGTATCCCCCAATCTGCCCCCCGGGGGGGCATAAAGCACCCTAGACACCAGGGATTATTTTTCCATAGGCCAGGGGTGGGAGCTGCCCAGAATGGGAATCCAAATGCCCCCACCCTACCCCCAAAGAAGGCAAAAGACTTTATGCCCCTCCAGGAGGCAGATGGGGGCAATAGCCCCGATCTGCCTCCAGGGGGGCAGAAAGCCCACTAGGCACCAGGGTTTTTTAGGTTTTTTTTATACGTAGGGGTGAGGGCTGCCCAGAATGGGCATGCCAATGCCCCCAGCCAAAAAAAAATGGTACAGTCTTTCTTCCCCCCCTGGGAGGCAGATCGGGCAATAGCCCCTTATCTGCCCCCGGGGGGGCAGAAAGCCCACTAGGCATCAGGTTTTTTTTAAAGTTCGGGGTGGGGGCTGCCCAGAATGGGCATGCCAATGCCCCCCAAAAATGCCACAGTCTGTCTGCCCCCCCAGGAGGCAGATGGGAGCAGTAGCCCCTGATCTGCCCCCGGGAGGGCAGAAAGCCCACAAGGCAACAGGGATTTTTTTTAATATACGTAGGGGTGAGGGCTGCCCAGAATGGGTATGCCAATGCCCCCACCCCAAAAAAAATTGCCACAGTCTTTCTGCCCCCTGGGATGCCCCTTGTCTGCCCCCCAGGAGGGCAGAAAGACGAATAGGCATCAGGGAATATTTTTTTTTTAATTCAGGGGTGTGGGCTGCCCAGAATGGGCATGCCAATGCCCCCACCATACCCCAAAAAATGCCACAGTCTTTCTGCCCCCCAGGAGACAGATGGGACAGTAGCCCCTGATCTGCCCCCCCAGGGGGCATCGGAGAGCCATCTATGCGCCTGCTATTATGCTGGCTTTTTTTTATACCTATCAAATCCGCACATTTCTGAAAACTAGACACCCGTGGGAGTCCAGCGACGTATGGTTTGCGTGGATCCATGCAGATTCCAGAACTTATCACCCCAACAATGTGAGGAAAATGTGTTTTTTTTTACAAAGTTTGAGGTTTGGAAGGGATTCTGGGTAACAGAACCTGGTGAGAGCCAGACAAGTCACCCCATCCTGTATTCCCCTGGGTGTCTAGTTTTAAAAAATGTATAGGTTTGCTAGGTTTCCCTAGGTGACGGTAGAGCTAAGGTTCAAAATCTACAGCTAGGCACTTTGCAAAAAAAGGGTCAGTTTTCACTGTGAAAATGTGGTGTGTCCACGTTGTGTTTTGGGCCGTTTCCTGTCACGGGCACTAGGCCTACCCACACAAGTGAGGTACCATTTTTCTCTGAAGACTTTGGGGAATGCGGGGTGGGTGGAATTTTTGGGATCCACGCAGATTCCAGAACTTTCCATCACAGAAATGTGAGGAAAATGTGGGTTTTTTTACAAAGTTTGAGGTTTGCAAGGGATTCTGTTCAACTGAACCTGGTGAGAGCCAGACAAGTCACCTCATCCTGGATTCCGCTGGGTGCCTAGTTTTCAAAAATGTATAGGTTTGCTAGGTTTCCCTCGGTGCCGTCAGAGCCAGGGTTCAAAATCGACAGCTAAGCACTTTGCAAAAAAAGGGTCAGTTTTCACTGTGAAAATGTGGTGTGTCCACGTTGCGTTTTTGGCAGTTTCCTGTCACGGGCACTAGGCCTACCCACACAAGTGAGGTACCATTTTTCTCAGAAGACTTTGAGGAATGCGGGGTGGGTAGAATTTTGTGGATCTACGCAGATTCCAGAACTTTCTAACACAGAGATGTGAAGGAAATGTGTTTTTTTGACAAAGTGTGAGGTTTGCAAGGGATTCTGGGTAACAGAACCTGGTGAGAGCCAGACAAGTCACCCCATCCTGGATTCCCCTGGGTGTCTAGTTTTCAAAAATGTATAGGTTTGCTAGGTTTCCCTAGGTGCTGGCAGAGCTAAGGTTCAAAATCTACAGCTAGGCACTTTGCAAAAAAAGGGTCAGTTTTCACTGTGAAAATGTGGTGTGTCCACGTTCCTTTTTGGGCCGTTTCCTGTCACGGGCACTAGGCCTACCCACACAAGTGAGGTACCATTTTTCTCTGAAGACTTTGGGAATGCGGGGTGGGTGGAATTTTTTGGATCCACGCAGATTCCAGAACTTTCCATCACAGAAATGTGAGGAAAATGTGGGGGTTTTTTTAACAAAATTTGATGTTTGCAAGGAATTCTGGGTAACAGAACCTGGTGAGAGCCAGACAAGTCACCTCATCCTGGATTCCCCTGGGTGTCTCATTTTCAAAAATGTATAGGTTTGCTAGGTTTCCCTAGGTGCCGGCAGAGCTAGGGTTCAAAATCTACAGCTAGGCACTTTGCAAAAGAAGGGTCAGTTTTCACTGTGAAAATGTGGTGTGTCCACATTGCGTTTTGGGCCGTTTCCTGTCGAGGGCACTTGGCCTACCCACACAAGTGAGGTACCATTTTTCTCGGAAGACTTTGGGGAATGCGGGGTGGGTGGAATTTTGTGGCTCCACGCAGAATCCAGAATTTTCCACCACAGAAATGTGAGGAAAATGTGGGTTTTTTTTAACAAAATTTGATGTTTGCAAGGAATTCTGGGTAACAGAACCTGGTGCGAGCCAGACAAGTAACCCCATCCTGGATTCCCCTGGGTGTCTAGTTTCTAAAAATGCATAGGTTTGCTAGGTTTCCCTAGCTGCCGGCAGAGCTAGGGTTCAAAATCTACAGCTAGGCACTTTGCAAAAAAAGGGTCAGTTTTCACTGTAAAAATGAAGTGTGTCCACGTTGCGTTTCGAGCCGTTTCCTGTCACGGGCACTAGGCCTACCCACACAAGTGAGGTACCATTTTCATCGGGAGACTTAGGGTAACACAGTATTGTAGAGCAACTGCTATTACCTATTGACTTTTGATGCATTTCTGCCTTCCAAATGAAAGACAATGTGTAAAAAAGTCACTTTGAAAAATGTCCTATAATTCTCATGCTAGTATAGGTACTCACAATTTCGGAAATGTGTAAATAGCTACTGTTTCTAAACTCTATATTTTGTTCCAATTTCAGAAATACATAGGTGTATTTCATCCTGATTTTTCACTATATATATTTTCCCAAATTAATTGCTATATACCCGGTACATAATAAAAAACCATTGCAAGACGCTGCTCAGTTATTGGCTCTGGGCTTGTCGGGTTCTTGGTGAACCTACAAGTCCTATATATCCCCACAACCAAAAAGGTCCAGCGGATGTAACGGTATATTGCTTTCAAACATCTATCATAATTACAAGAAGTTACAGGTGAAAACGTTGGGCAAATGGCTGTTTTTTTCAACTCATTTTCAATTTTTCCTATTTTCAACTGTTAGTTTCGATAAAGAAACCTGGAAGGATCTACACAAATGACCCCTTGCTGAATTCAGAATTTTGTCTACTTTTCTAAAATGTATCGCTTTCCAGGATCTATTATTGCTTTCATACCCATTTCTACCATTAACTGGAAGAAGGTTGAAAGCACAAAAAATAGCAAAAATATGCTATGTCCCAGTAAAATGCCAAAACTGTAAAAAATGTTGGTTTTCTGACAAAAGTCTGTCAGTCCCTGAAAGCTGGGGAAAGTGTTATTTCAGCCCCACATGGATACCATAAAAATGGCAATTTCGGTCACTGGGTTGTCTTAAAAACTTGTTATTCAACTCGAGTCGCGATACAATTGATGTATTGAATAATTTTTTGCACAGTCCAAAAAATCCAATTTATGATGAAAACGATGACCCTGGACCTGTGGAACTTTCTCCGAATGGTCAGAAATGGTGATTGTTTAATGTTTAATCTTTCAACTGTAAATGACTGTCTGATGTGAATCTTCACTTTTGGAAGTAAAATAAGTGCGTTTAGAGTAATTTTCATGCTCAAAATCGAGCACAATCATGGTTCTGAGAAGGAGGAAAAGTCCATAAATAAAGGGAATTTTGGTCACTTGGAGGCCTTAAAGAGTAGTTATTCAACATCAGGCATGATACAATTGATATTTAAAAATGTGTATGTACAGTCGAAAAAATCCAATTTCGGATGAAAAACAATGACCCCAGACCTGTGGAACTTTCTCCTGATGGTCAGAAATGCTGATTTTTAATGTTTAATCTTTTAACTGTAAATGACTGTCAGATGTGAATCATCACTTTTGGAACTAAAATTAGGGTGTTTAGAGTCATTTTCATGCTCGAAATCGGGAAAAATACAAGCTTACGATTAGGAGAAAAAGGCAATAAAAATGACAAATTTGGGCACTGGGAAGCCTTAAAAAGTGGTTATTCAACATGAGGCGCGATACAATTGACATTTTGAATAATTTTTGATACAGTCCAAAAAGTTCAATTTCTGATGAAAAACGATGACTTGGACCTGAGGAACTTTCTCCGAATGGTCAGAAATGGTGATTTTTTCATGTTTAATCTTTCGACTGGAAATGACTGTCGGATGTGAATCATCACTTTTGGAACTAAAATCAGTGAGGCATATTCTCAAGGACTTATCGCCGAGTTAGTGGCACTTTATCGCAGCCAAAGTGGCAATAGAGTTATCGCCCCATTCACAAGCTGGTGCTAACAGCCGATACCGCCAGTTAACCTGCGATAGCAGCCTCAAAAAACATTGCCACGGATGACACCAGCAACTAACGCTAATGAGATGCAGAGTAGGCGTTGCTGTGCAAAAAGCCGCGAAAACACCACTTCGCAACATTCTCAACGACCAGCCAGATCGGCAATAAGAACCCAAAACAGGCGATAAGGCGCGTTAGCAGCAGGGATTCAACACCTGCTCTTACCTGGTGTTAAGTCGGACGCCAACCTGCACCACAAAAGGGAGCCCAGAGCAGAGACACACCTGAAGAACAACAGATGCCATGGAGCTACTGATCATGCAGCTCGGAGCCCCAAGAGGGCCACAACACCCACCACCACCACACCCAGGCCCGCAACCCCCCAGACCACCACAGAGGCAGCGCAGACAAAGACAGCAGACCTACAGAAAATGCACCAGCCTCACAGACCTAAAGCCAGTGGAAGTCATTGCCCACTACAGGCTCAAAAGGACAACCATCCTCCGCATCCTGGCCCACATTGCCCACAGGCTGACGGTACCAACACAGCGGACAACCAACATCCCTCCGCAGACAAAGCTGCTGGCTGTGCTGCACCTGTTGGCCTCTGGTACATTCCAACTAACAACTGCCAGAGTCGGAGGAGTCTCACAGCCAGCCCTATCCAAGTTCCTCACACCTGTATTGGATGCCATCATCAGCTTGGTACCCCAGTACCTCCACTTCCCCCACACTGCGCAGGAACAGCTGGAGACCAAGCAAGGCTTCTATGCCATAGCTTGATTCCTGCACATGTTGGGAGCAATCGTCTGTACACATGTACTCCTTGTGCCCCCTGCCACCACTGCACACAATTACTGCAACAGGAAGCACACGCATTCCATCAATGTGCAGGCAATAGTGGACCACCGGGGACTCTTCACCAATGTCGTCGCCAACTACCCAGGCAGTGTGCATGATTCCTTCATCTTCCAGCAGTCCATCATCAACCAGCGCTTTGATGCTGGCACCTAAGGGAATGCATTGCTCGTTGGTAAGTACCAAATGAACACACCACACCCCTCAACTCCACAGTCATGCAACTCACGACTCTGGGAATGCCCACATCACAAACACACATACAACATGCCAAACAACATGCCCACCTACCAGACACGACAGCACAACTTACTGTGGTAACCTGGGCTAGCCATGTACACAAGCCATCAACGGCATGGCACCTCCGCCACACAATAGCAGAATGTGGGAGAGGTGGGAACCAGGCATGTGCGAAGGAGGCAAGTGATCCATGAATGAGAATGTACACAATGGCAAGTGTGGCGTTGATGTGCTGGCCAGACTGCAGTATGCAGACCACAGACATGGCCATGTCGACAGATACTGCTGGTGTTTGGAGTGTAGTGGACAGTGGATGCAACCATGTAACCCCAGGCAGTGGGGAAGAGCGTGGAAATGTAGCTTGTTATGTCCCCCCCTGTAAGCGTGAGCGGAGTGGGCTGGCCCGGCGTACGCCAGGCCAGCGTCAGGGTGTGAATAAAAAGCCCGTTGCTCGGGGCATGGCCCTCTTCCGAAATGGCCAATGTGTCTGCCAGGGTGGCGCCTCTCAGCCCGCCATGAGGCCGATGCCGTGAGCAGCGGTGCCTGCGATCCCGTGCGCCTGCTGCACCTCAGGCTGCTGGGCCCCAGACCGGTCTTGGCCGCCCCAGCGCAACCAGGCCTCACTGCTCACCTGCTGACACCGGCATGTGTTAAAGAGGGCCCACCACGTGACGGTGCAAGCTCCAAGCCCGAGGCCCGTGACCATGGCAGCCTCCTCAGACCATCACGGCCTCCGCGGCACAGGCCCCCAGCACTCCTTTCTCGTTTACATACTGCACCGCTGCCTCCGGCCAACACGACATGTGTCTGTGGGCCCCTTCTGACTATTGCCTTTGGCCCACACTGCGGTCCAGCAGGTCACACATTTGGAACTGAGTCTTGATTTCATTATGGCTGAGTTCATATATTTATTGCAGAGTTTATATCACTGTACTCCCTTAGATCTGGTGCCACCAACTCTGTGCATCGCAAGCCAATGACACGTGTCTGTGGGCCCCTGCTGCCCGCTGTCTCCGGCCTACACTGCGGTGAATCAGGTCACACATTTGGAACTGAGTCTTGATTATGAAATGGCCGAGTCCATATCATGGTACGCAAGGAGAGGAGTAAGAGGAAGACGCGGTTCAGTCCGGAGGAAAAAAGGACCATCGTCACAGAGGTGATCGAACACTACCAACAACTGCTCTGGTGCCACTAGCTCTGCATCGCAAGCCAACGACACGTGGCTGTGGGCCCCTGCTGCCCGCTGCCCCAGGCCTACACTGCGGTCAATCAGGTCACACATTTGGAACTGAGTCTTGCATCTTTCATGGCAGAGTTCATACCATTGTACAGGCCTCATCGCAGACTGCATCCCCTTTCAGCTCTGGTGCCACTAACTCTGTGCCACATAATGCATGGACACTCTCAGGTAGAACTTTGGTGGCATCTGAGTCCATGGCCTGGGGGTTGTCTTCATCATCATGTAGCTGATACTGACTTTGAGGAAAAAATGGGTCGGTAGCATTAATCTCCTCTATATTGCCTGTTTCTGCTTGGTTCTGCCCTCTGCATCATGCCCTGGAAGAACACCTTCCACTGTCCCCCGAAACACTGCGCGACATTCACCTTCGACACCGACGAGGACCCGCTCAGCTCCCGTGGCCCTACCTCAGTGCACCGCAAGTCACCGTCCCATGGCAGTGTGCCTGTGCCGGCCGCTGTGCATCCGGGGCCACCAACTCTGTGCAGCACAAGTCATGGACCCTTGCTGTTTGAACTTTGAACTTCTGATTGTCCGATCACTGTTGTAGTTGTTGCCAGCACCAACCACTCCCTGAGGGCTGGCTTACACTGACCCCACAGCCATCCAGCACAGGCATCACTGGACATGTGGCCCTGGCAATAAAAGGGGCCAGGCGCACGTGCCCGTAGCCAGTTTCACAAACCATCTAAGTGGGTCCGTGTGGTCATTATGTATGCATGAGGGCCCCGGGACCTACCACATGACATTGTGCTGTGTATAGCGGACGCAACCATGTCACCTCTGGCAGTGGGGAAGACCTGGGACATGTAGCTGTGTCATACCCCCCTGTCAGCGTAAGCGTAGTGGGCTGACGTACGACAGTCCAGCGTAGGGGTGTGGATAATCAGCCCTGGACCCTGGGTGTTGCTAAGTGTTGGCCTTGCCAAGGAAGTGACTAATGCGTCTGTCACTATTGTAGTGTCGGCGCAACACGTCCCGCAATTGACAATGTTGCGATGTAGCATGCCCCCAGAGTGCGGGCTCGGCCGAAGGGATAAATGAAGGAGCGCAATGTCGCCCGGGGTCCGGGATCATACATGCCAACTGTTGTGTGTGTCGCTATCCCCGCAGCATAGGCCAAAGGTCTACCCTCAACCGCATCGCGAGTTCAGCCAGCCATGAACTCTACATCTGTTTCCGCCCTATCCTTACCATAGGCCTACACACACGTGGCTGCCCACCTTCGACGCACAACATCACAGTGTCGTTGTCAGGCTTGTGGACATGCACAGACAGGCATGACAATGGTGTGCCGTAGAAGTGCAAGTGATGCAACTGCGCTGCGCACACTAGTAAATATGCACGGGGAGGGAGGGGCAGCAGTGAGGCTGCGTAATACACATTGATGCCGCTCATTTGCTACAAGCAGTACCTGTCAAACGGGAATCACTAAGTCACACATTTCACACACCAATGAACTAGTGGGCCTGCCAACACATCACGCAGAACCAACTTTTGACTCATGTCTCTATGCACTGTCACAGGTGATCAAGGATATGCACTCTGCCCTTGGATGATGACACCTCTCCAAGCCCCAAACACACAGGCCCAGAGGCAGTACAATGCGGCCCACATATGCACCAGGGGCATTGTGGAATGCACATTTGACATCTTGAAGTCACGTCTCAGGTGCTTGGACATCACAGGTGGAAGGCTCCTGTACAGCCCAGGCATCGTGTGCAAGATGATCGTTGCCTGTTGTTTGTTGCACAACATATGTGTGCGCACCAATGCCCCATGGCTACAAGTGCCTGATGCACCAGATGATGATGAGGAGGATGAGGCAGGTGGACCACACCCCGCTGCAGCAGCAGCAGGACTAGCCCGTAGGAACACCATCATTGACAATTTCTTCACATGAGCACGTCACATTGGCACAGTCATCAGCAATCATGGAACAGTACAAAATGACCACAGGCACAGCATGTGCAAATAAACACATTACAACACACATTCCCTGTGTGCAAGTTACTCCTCTGTACAAGCACATCGCTCTGACAAGTGTAAGTGCAACATGTAGTGCTAACAATCTCACTAATTGGAATTGGATGGTGGGTGTGTCACCTCTGTACAGAGAGGCTGTTTGGGTGTCACCTATTCGAAATGCCATTTCTGTGTGTCAAAGATAGTACGGTATCCCACTCATCAGCATGTCACATGTGTCCAAAATCATTACATATAGGCTGCCATTTGTGACCTACAATTGTCAACAGGGATACTTTTGGGGTCAAATATGTACCACCATGATGCAGGGATGCACCCTGTGACACGTGTCCCACAACATGAGCTACATGGACGTAAGGGGGAATCACTGCCCCTACATTCGGCCATGCTTTCATACTTGATTATTCATCGACATGGCACATCTGTGTGTATCAGGATGTATTATTCACGTTCAGTGGAGTGTTGAGGCTGTCTCAGTACTGGGCCATGCAGACAACACTTAGCAATGTTGCCCCGTGGAGGGCCAGCCTGAGTCCTTTGGGATTGACAAGTTGCTTGGAAGGGGAAGAGTCCAGTCCGCAGGCCGATTGCTGTGTCATTGTTGAGCATACAAGTGATGGCAGTCCATGTCGAGGTCCAAGGTTGGTGACGCAGAGTGTGTCGGGGGACAGTGGAAGGTGTTATTCCAGGGCATGATGCTGAGGGCAGACCCAAGCAGTAACAAGCCATGTGGCGGAGATGAATGCTACTGCTTCCTCCTTACCACTATGGCAGATTCCTCCTCATCTTCATCCTCTGACATTTCATGTGTCTCACATGTGGGCGTTGGTGTTTGGTTTGCAGCACTCTGTGACACTGACACATCAGGGGCCGGAGATGTGGATGTTGTAGTGGCAGCAGCATTAACGGCGCAATGTCTTGTGGCATCACTCCCATGATGAGGTTCTGCAGGGCATGGAAGATCACAACAACAGCTTTCTCATGTGCAGCCGTGGTAGCCATTGTTTGCGCCTGCATCCACTCCATGTTCTCCATGACCCTCCTTATGTCTCCCAATTCACGGATGACATCGCTGTAGCCACTCTGACTAGACAGTTGTTGTCTCCAAGTCATGACTCCAGCGACGGCAGGCATGGATTGTTGGAGGGCATGGGACAGACTGTGGGTGTCCGTTAGGGACTGTAAGTGGTCCCTGATGGGACTTCGACACCCACGTATGGCATCTAGTTTGGCTGCCATGAGGTCAAACACCACCCGCACCTGTTCAGCTAGCTCCTTCTGGCAGTCTAACACACGGCGTTGAAACGCCATGTGTTCTTCGGCGAGGTGCTGGGAGCCTGACATGTTTGTGGGTGCTTCCTGCTGTGTGGTCTGTGCAGGGGGTGGGATCACCTTGATGGTGCTGGGCTGCCCTGCTACTGGAGGTGGGGTGCAGAGGTCGTCCATGAACAGCTGGGGTACGTCGTAGTCAATGTCCTGGGGGTCGTCTCCATCATCACTGATGTGTTGTAGTGTCTGCTCTGCAGGAGGTGTTGATTATCCCTCTGCAATGTGAATGGGAGATGCAGTTTCATGGTGTGTTCCATGTATGTTGACGCATTGGCGGAGTTTACATGCAGACTGCATGACAATGTACATTGTGACTGTTTGTGAGGAGATGCCTATTTTATGCGGGACAGTGGACATTTGTACTACATCACGGATGTGGGGTTGTACTCGTACATTGTCATCTAACAGTTTCCTGCTATGCCAGGTGTGATTGGCCATTTGGTACACACATGCGGCACCAGTTGTGTCCTGTGTTCTGTTGTGAAAGTGTTGCAGTTTGTACCACATTGTCATCAGTGTTGGGGTGCTCTCATTCTTATGTGTGTGTGCTGCATTGTGGGTGAGTCACCCCTGCAGCTCTGATTTGGCTGCCCCTTCTCCCTTTCAGGTGGTGTGCTTTTGACTTCTGTGCTTCTACAGTGCTACGATGTTGCGGGCTTGGGTAAGTTGGGCTCTTGGTCGAGTTGTGACTCTTGGGCATGGTTTGTCCGCAGATGTGTGGTTGATGTTGGGGTTGTTTGTGCACGTGGTTGTGTCAGAGTGTGACCTGCTCCTTTCCGGATGTGGTCCACACTCAGTCACCTCAGCGTCGTGGCGTGCGCCATATCATGGTAATTGGACTGCAGCCATGCTAATCATCATGCAGTGTCACTTGCATTGTCAGTGTGGCTCACGGATCCGCAGCTTTGCTGGTTTCAGCACATGTGCATGGGTTTGTTGTGAGATTGGTGATGTGTGGGGAGGGCCGCCTCCGGGCACATTGTCGACGGGGGCCTACTTGCTGCTTATATGTGTGCTGCAGTATGCCAAGGAGATCAGGGACATGGTCCAGAGTCATTGTGGGTGTGCAGTGTGCTCTACTCAATTGTGCATGTGTGCCATTGTGCCCATCTCCCCCCATCCCCCCAGTCCCTGGTCAGTACTAACCCTGTTGATGTTGTGTCAGGTCATGTTGAGCAGTGTCTGGATCCACTTCTCCTGGCACCATATCCCGACTGATGACTGTAACCACCATTTTCTCCATGTCATCCAGCTCCTGGTGTGCCGCTGGACCCCCACATCCAATCTGCGTTGCTGCTTTCATGTTGGCATTGAGTTTCTTCTTGTTTTTGCCCTTCACATCATTCCAGCGCCTCTTGACCTCTTCCATTGTCCTCCTCGACTCGGCAACTGCATTCACATGGTCCAAGATAGTCTGCCATGTTTGCGTCTTTTTTGCCAATGACACGTTGGAGGTGACGGACAGTTGTTGGTGGTGTTCTGTCACCTCCGTAATGATGGTCCTGTTTTCCTGTGGACTGAACCCTGTCTTCCTCTTCTCCTTGTCCTTCCCTGACCCCGAGGTTCCGTGCTGGTCGTCTGTGGGACTTGTGGGCTTCGCGTTATCCTCTGCAGTCCGTCCGGGTGCATCCATGGTGCTACGCAGTTTGAATTGTTTTGTTTGTCTTTTTCGGTGCTATTATAGTGCTTTTTACACGCATGACGCGTGGGTATTGCAGGCCTGTCACTGGTTACCGCTGATTTTTGACTCACGATTTGGGGCATCGCACCTTTTTTCGCGTACGTGTTTCGCATTGTTTCGGCCTTGCGTTAATTTTAACGCGGTCATTTGGCGCGTTATCGTGAGACTATTGCATGGTGCCACCGGGTTGTGAATACTACGTTAACACGGTGTTATTTTCCCGCGATGGGCCGCGATGTGCAAAGTTGCCTTAAGCTAATTTTGCGATGATTATCACACGTTCTTGTGAATATCCCCCAGTGTGTTTAGAGTCATTTTCATGCTCAAAATCGGGCAAAATACAAGGGGACATATTAGCAACGGACATATCGCTGCTTTACCGGCGTGTAGCGCCGGAAAAGCGGTGATCAGAATAACGCGATATTAACAATGCGCCGCTAACATGCATTAGCGCATGTTAGCAGCAGTTTTCATAACGCCTCGCCTTGCATCGCTAATGAGATGCAAAGTAGGCGTTCCTGGGGATAACAGCATTACAATACGCGCTGACACGGCTTCGCCGAATTAACAAGCCGGCAGCGGAACCGCGAAGTGATGCCTAAACTCGCGCTAAGCCCCTATTATCGCCGGATTTTAACGTCTGCAAAAAAGCAGACTTAGCAATTATATCCTATGGGAGGTGGATTATGAAGTTAAATCCACACCTCAGTATCAGCGAGCTCTGGCATCATTGCTGAACATTTATCTCTGGATTTCTATCGTTGAAGGGGTTTTAGGCCGCTATCACTGGATTTTATATCGCCAATGCGCAAAGCGTTGTTAATACAGCGCTATTGTGGCGAAAAAATCCAGTGATAGCCGGCGATAGAAATAAACGCGCTAAGCGCGTTTAGCGATAATTATCGCTACATGTTGTTAATATGCCCCCAACTTCTGATTAGGAGAAAAAGGCTATTAAAATGATAATTTTGGGCACTGGGAAGCCTTAAAAAGTGGTTATTCAACATGAGGCGCAAAACAATTGACATTCTGAATATTTTTTTGTGCAGTCGAAAAAATCCAAATTCTGATGATAAACGATGACCCCGGTCCTGAGGAACTTTCTCCAAATGGCGATTTTTCAAAGTTTAATCTTTTGACAGTAAATGACTGTCGTATGTGAATCACCACTTCTGGAACTAAAATTAGGGCGTTTAGAGTCATTTTCATTCTCGAAATCGGGCAAAATACAAGCTACCGATAAGGAGAAAAAGGCTATAAAAATGATCATTTTGGGCACTGGGAAGCCTTAAAAAGTGGTTATTCAACATGAGGCGCGATACAATTGACATTTTGAATCATTTTTTTTGCAGTCCAAAAAATCCAAATTCTGATGAAAAACGATGACCCCGGATCTGAGGAACTTTCTCCAAATGGTCAGTAATGGTGATTCTTTTAATGTTTAATCTTTAGACTGTAAATGATTGTCAGATGTGAATCATCACTTTTGGAGTAAAATAAGTGTGTTTGGAGTCATTTTCATGCTCGAAATAGGGCAAAATACAAACTTATAAAGAGGAGGAAAAGTCTATAAAAAGGCAATTTTGGTCACGGGTCGTCTTAAAAAGTGGTTATTCAACTTGAGTCACGATACAATTGACATATTGAATAATTTTTTGCATAGTTCAAAAATCCAATATATGATGAAAAACGATGACCCGGACCTGTGGAACTTTCTCCGAATGGTCAGAAATGGTGATTTTTTAATGTTTAATCTTTCAACTGTAAATGACTGTCTGATGTGAATCTTCACTTTTGGAACTAAAATAAGTGCGTTTAGACTAATTTTCATGCTCAAAATCAGGCAAAATCGTGGTTCTGAGTTGGATGAAAAGTCCATAAAAAAAGGCAATTTTGGTCACCTGGAGGCCTTAAAGAGTAGATAATCAACGTCAGGCATGATACAATTGACATTTAAACATTTGTTTGTACAGTCCAAAAAATCCAATTTCTGATGAAAAACAATGACCCAGAACCAGTAAAACTTTCTCCTGATGGTCAGAAATGCTGATTTTTTAATGTTTAATCTTTTAACTGTAAATGACTGTTGGATGTGAATCATAACTTTTGGAACTAAAATTAGTGTATTTAGAGTCATTTTCATGCTCGAAATCGGGCAAAACCAATTTTCTGAGTAGGAGGAAAAGTCGATAAAAATGGCACTTTTGGTCATTGGGAGGCCGTAAAGAGTGGTTATTCAACATGGGGAATGATACAATTGACATTTAATAGAATTTTTTGTACAGTCCAAAAAATCCAAATTCTGTTGAAAAACGATGACCCTGGACCTGAGGAACTTTCTCTAAATAGTCAGAGATGGTGATTTTTAATGCTTAATCTTTCGACAGTAAATGACTGTCGGATGTGAATCATCACTTTTGGAACTAAAATTAGGGTGGTTAGAGTCATTTTCATGCTCTAAATCAGGCAAAATACAAGCTTCCGATTAGGAGAAAAAGCTATAAAAATGACAATTTTGGGCACTGGGAAGCCTTAAAAAGTGGTTATTCAACATGAGGCACGATACAATTGACATTTTGAATAATTTTTTATACAGTCCAAATAATCCAATTTGATGAAAAACGATGACTCGGACCTGAGGAGTTTTCTCCGAATGGTCAGAAATGGTGATTTTTTAATGTTTAATCTTTCGACAGTAAATGACTGTCGGATGTGAATCATCACTTTTGGAACTAAAATCAGTGTGTTTAGAGTTATTTTCATGCTCGAAATCTGGCTAAATACAAGCTTCCGTTTAGGAGAAAAAGGCTATAAAAATGACAACTTTGGGCACTGGGAAGCCTTAAAAAGTGGTTATTCAACATGAGGTGTAATGCAATTGACATTTTGAATACATTTTTGTGCAGTCCAAAAAATCCAAATTCTGATGAAAAACCATGACCCAGGAACTGTGGAACTTTCTCCGAATGGTCAGAAATGGTGATTTTTAATGTTTAATCTTTCGACAGTAAATGACCGTCAGATGTGAATCATCACTTTTGGAGTAAAATAAGCATGTTTAGAGTCATTTTCATGGTCGAAATCAGTCAAAAACAAGCTTATAAGTAGGCGGAAAAGTCTATAAAAATGGCAATTTTGGTCACTGGGTCGTCTTAAAAAGTGGTTATTCAACTTGAGGCGCGATACAATTGACATATTGAATACATTTTTCCACAGTCCAAAAAATCCAATTTATGTTGAAAATTGATGAACTTGGACCTGTGGAACTTTCTCCGAATGGTCAGAAAAGGTGATTTTTTAATGTTTAATGTTTTGACTGTAAATGATTGTAGGATGTGAATCATCACTTATGGAACTAAAACAAGTGTGTTTAGAGTCATTTTCATGCTTGAAATCAGGCAAAATCAAGGTTCTGGGTAGGAGAAAAAGTCTATAAAAATGGCAATTTTGGTCACTGGGAGGCCTTAAAAAGTGGTTATTGAACATGATGCACGATACAATAGACATTTTGAATAATATTTTGTACAGTCCAAAAACTCCAAATTCTGATGAAAAATGATGACCCAGGAACTGTGGCACTTTCTCCACATGGTCATTAAATATGATTTTTTTAATGTTTAATCTTTCGACTGTAAATGACTGTCGGATGTGAATCATCACTTTTGGAACTAAAATTAGTGGGGCAGATTTACAAGCCCCTTGCGCCACTTTTGCATCACTTTTCCCATGTTAAAAGTGACGCAAAAGTGGCGCCAGGGGCTTGTAAATCTGCCCCAGTGTGTTTAGAGTAATTTTCATGCTCGAAATCATCAGGCAAAGTCAAGGTTGTGAGTAGGAGGAAAGGTCTATAAAAATGGCAATTTTGGTCACTGGGAGGCCTTAAAAAGTGGTTATTCAACATGATGCATGATACAATTGACATTTTGAATAATTTTATTAACAATCCAAAAAATCCAATTTCTGATGAAATACGATGACTCTGGACCTGAGGAACTTTCTCCGAATGTTCAAAAATTGTGTTTTTTTAATGTTTAATCTCTTGACTGGAAATAACTGTCAGATGTGATTCATCACTTTTGGAACTAAAATTAGTGTGTTTAGAGTCATTTTCATGCTTGAAATCGGGCAGAATACAAGCTTCCGATCAGGAGATAAAGGCTCCAAAAATGACAATTTTGGACACTGGGAAGCCTTAAGTAGTGGTTATTCAACATGAGGCACAATACAATTGACATTTTGATTCATTTTTTGTACAGTCAAAAAAATCCAATTTCTGATGAAAAACGATGACCCCGAACCTGTGGAATTTTCTCCGAATGGTCAGAAATGGTGATTTTTTAATGTTTAATCTTTTGACTGTAAATGATTGTAGGATGTGAATCATCACTTATGGAACTAAAACAAGTGTGTTTAGAGCCATTTTCATGATTGAAATTGGGTAAAATCAATGTTCTGAGTAGGAGAAAAAGTCTAAAAAATGGCAATTTTGGTCACTGGGAGGCCTTAAAGGATGGTTATTCAATATGAGGCATGATACAATTGACATTTAATAGAATTTTTTGTACAGTCCAAAAAATCTAAATTCTGTTGAAAAACGATGGCCCCGGGCCTGAAAACTTTCTCTAAATAGTCAGAAATGGTGATTTTTAATGTTTAATCTTTTGACTGTAAATCACTGTCTGATGTGAATCTTCACTTTTGGAACTAAAATCAGTGTGTTTAGAGTTATTTTCATGCTCGAAATCTGGCTAAATACAAGCTTCCGTTTAGGAAAAAAAGGCTATAAAAATGACAATTTTGGGCACTGGGAAACCTTAAAAAGTGGTTATTCAACGTGAGGTGTAATACAATTGACATTTTGAATACTTTTTTGTGCAGTCCAAAAAATCCAAATTCTGATGAAAAACGATGACCCCGGACCTGAGGAACTTTTTCCGAATGGTCAGTAATTGTGATTTTTTTAATGTTTAATCTTTCGACTGTAAATGACCGTCAGATGTGAATCATCACTTTTGGAGTAAAATAAGCATGTTTAGAGTCATTTTCATGGTCGAAATCAGTCAAAAAACAAGCTTATAAGTAGGAGGAAAAGTCTATAAAAATGGCAATTTTGGTCACTGGGTCGTCTTAAAAGTGGTTATTCAACTTGAGGCGCAATACAATTGACATATTGAATACATTTTTCCACAGTCCAAAAATCCAATTTATGTTGAAAATTGATGAACCCGGACCTGTGGAACTTTCTCTGAATGGTCAGAAAAGGTGATTTTTTAATGTTTAATGTTTTGACTGTAAATGATTGTAGGATGTGAATCATCACTTATGGAACTAAAACAAGTGTGTTTAGAGTCATTTTCATGCTTGAAATCAGGCAAAATCAAGGTTCTGGGTAAGAGAAAAAGTCTATAAAAATAGCAATTTTGGTCACTGGGAGGCCTTAAAAAGTGGTTATTGAACATGATGCACGATACAATAGACATTTTGAATAATATTTTGTACAGTCCAAAAACTCCAAATTCCGATGAAAAATGATGACCCAGGAACTGTGGCACTTTCTCCACATGGTCATTAAATATGATTTTTTAATGTTTAATCTTTCGACTGTAAATGACTGTCGGATGTGAATCATCACTTTTGGAACCCAAATTAGTGGGGCAGATTTACAAGCCCCTTGCGCCACATTTGCATCACTTTTCCCATGTTAAAAGTGACGCAAAAGTGGCGCCAGGGGCTTGTAAATCTGCCCCAGTGTGTTTAGAGTAATTTTCATGCTCGAAATCATCAGGCAAAGTCAAGGTTGTGAGTAGGAGGAAAGGTCTATAAAAATGGCAATTTTGGTCACTGGGAGGCCTTAAAAGTGGTTATTCAACATGATGCATGATACAATTGACATTTTGAATAATTTTATTAACAATCCAAAAATCCAATTTCTGATGAAATACGATGACTCTGGACCTGAGGAACTTTCTCCGAATGTTCAAAAATTGTGTTTTTTAATGTTTAATCTCTTGACTGGAAATAACTGTCAGATGTGATTCATCACTTTTGGAACTAAAATTAGTGTGTTTAGAGTCATTTTCATGCTTGAAATCGGGCAAAATACAAGCTTCCGATCAGGAGATAAAGGTTCCAAAAATGACGATTTTGGACACTGGGAAGCCTTAAGTAGTGGTTATTCAACATGAGGCACAATACAATTGACATTTTGATTCATTTTTTGTACAGTCAAAAAAATCCAATTTCTGATGAAAAACGATGACCCCGAACCTGTGGAATTTTCTCCGAATGGTCAGAAATGGTGATTTTTTAATGTTTAATCGTTTGACTGTAAATGATTGTAGGATGTGAATCATCACTTATGGAACTAAAACAAGTGTGTTTAGAGCCATTTTCATGATTGAAATTGGGTAAAATCAATGTTCTGAGTAGGAGGAAAAGTCTAAAAAATTGCAATTTTGGTCACTGGGAGGCCTTAAAGGATGGTTATTCAATATGAGGCATGATACAATTGACATTTAATAGAATTTTTGTACAGTCCAAAAAATCTAAATTCTGTTGAAAAACGATGGCCCCGGGCCTGAAAACTTTCTCTAAATAGTCAGAAATGGTGATTTTTAATGTTTAATCTTTTGACTGTAAATCACTGTCTGATGTGAATCTTCACTTTTGGAACTAAAATCAGTGTGTTTAGAGTTATTTTCATGCTCGAAATCTGGCTAAATACAAGCTTCCGTTTAGGAAAAAAAGGCTATAAAAATGACAATTTTGGGCACTGGGAAACCTTAAAAAGTGGTTATTCAACGTGAGGTGTAATACAATTGACATTTTGAATACTTTTTTGTGCAGTCCAAAAAATCCAAATTCTGATGAAAAACGATGACCCCGGACCTGAGGAACTTTTTCCGAATGGTCAGTAATTGTGATTTTTTTAATGTTTAATCTTTCGACTGTAAATGACCGTCAGATGTGAATCATCACTTTTGGAGTAAAATAAGCATGTTTAGAGTCATTTTCATGGTCGAAATCAGTCAAAAAACAAGCTTATAAGTAGGAGGAAAAGTCTATAAAAATGGCAATTTTGGTCACTGGGTCGTCTTAAAAAGTGGTTATTCAACTTGAGGCGCGATACAATTGACATATTGAATAGTTTTTTCCACAGTCCAAACTATCAAATTTATGTTGAAAATTGATGACCCCGGACCTGTGGAACTGTCTCCGAATGGTCAGAAATGGTGATTTTTTTAATGTTTAATGTTTTGACTGTAAATAATTGTAGGATGTGAATCATCACTTATGGAACTAAAACAAGTGTGTTTAGAGTCATTTTCATGCTCAAAATCAGGCAAGATCAAGGTTCTGGGTAGGAGAAAAAGTCTATAAAAATGGCAATTTTGGTCACTGGGAGGCCTTAAAAAGTGGTTATTGAACATGATGCACGATACAATAGACATTTTGATGAATTTTTTGTACAGTCCACAAAATCCAAATTCTGATGAAAAACGATGACCCAGGAACTGTGGAACTTTCTCCAAATGGTTATGAAATATGATTTTTTTAATATTTAATCTTTCGACTGTAAATGACTGTCGGATGTGAATCATCACTTTTGGAACTAAAATTAGTGTGTTTAGAGTCATTTTCATGCTTGAAATCATCAGGCAAAGTCAAGGTTCTGAGTAGGAGGAAAAGTCTATAAAAATGGCAATTTTGGTCACTGGGAGGCCTTAAAAAGTGGTTATTCAACATGATGCATGATACAATTGATATTTTGAATAATTTTTTTAACAATCCAAAAAATCCAATTTTTGATGAAATACGATGACTCCGGACCTAAGGAACTTTCTCCGAATGTTCAGAAATTGTGATTTTTTAATATTTAATCTTTTGACTGGAAATGACTGTCGGATGTGATTCATCACTTTTGGAACTAAAATTAGTGTGTTTAGAGTCATTTTCATGCTTGAAATCGGGCAAAATACAAGCTTCCGATTAGGAGATAAAGGCTCCAAAAATGACAATTTTGGACACTGGGAAGCCTTAAGAAGTGGTTATTCAACTTGAGGCACAATACAATTGACATTTTGATGTATTTTTTGTACAGTCAGAAAAATCCAATTTCTGATGAAAAATGATGACCCCGAACCTGTGGAATTTTCTCCGAATGGTCAGAAATGGTGATTTTTTAATGTTTACTGTTTTGACTGTAAATGATTGTAGGATGTGAATCATCACTTATGGAACTAAAACAAGTGTGTTTCATTTTCATGATTGAAATTGGGCAAAATCAATGTTCTGAGTAGGGGGAAAAGTCTAAAAAATGGCAATTTTGGTCACTGGGAGGCCTTAAACGGTGGTTATTCAACATGAGGCATGATGCAATTGACATTTAATAGAATTTTTTGTACAGTCCAAAAAATGAAAATTCTGTTGAAAAACGATGACCCCGGGCCTGAGAACGTTCTCTAAATAGTCAGAAATGGTGATTTTTAATGTTTAATCTTTCGACTGGAAATGACTGTCGGATGTGAATCATCACCTTTGGAACTAAAATAAGTGTGTTTAGAGTCATTCACATTCTCGAAATCGGGCAAAATACAAGCTTCTGAGTAGGAGGAAAAGTCTATAAAAATTGCAATTTTGGTCACTGGGTGGTCTTAAAAAGTGGTTATTCAACTTGAGGCGCGATACAATTGACATATTGAATCATTTTTTGTACAGTCCAAAAAATCAAATTTCTGATGAAAAACGATGACCCCGGACCCGTGGAACTTTCTCCGATTGGTCAGAAATGGTGAATTTTTAATGTTTAATCTTTTGACTGTAAATCACTGTCTGATGTGAATCTTCACTTTTGGAACTAAAATAAGTGCGTTTAGAGTCATTTTCATGATCAAAATTGGGCAAAATACAAGCTTCCAATTAGGAGAAAAAGGCTATAAAAATGACAATTTTGTGCACTGGGAAGCCTTAAAAAGTTGTTTTTCAACATGAGGCATGATACAATTGACATTTTGAATACTTTTTTGTGCAGTCCAAAAATCCAAATTGTGATGAAAAACGATGACCATGGACCTGAGGAACTTTCTCCAAATGGTGACTTTTTTAATGTTTATTTTTTCGACAGTAAATGACTGTCGGATGTGAATCATCACTTCTGGAACTAAAATTATGGTGTTTAGAGTCATTTTCTTGCTCGAAATCGGGCACAATACAAGCTTCCGATTAGGAGACAAAGCCTATAAAAATGACAATTTTGGGCACTGGGAAGCCTTAAAAAGTGGTTATTCAAAATGAGGCACGATACAATTTATATTTTGAATAATTTTTTGTGCAGTCCAAAAATTCAAATTCTCATGAAAAACGATGACCCCGGACCTAAGGAACTTTTTCTGAATGGTCAGTAATGGTGAGTTTTTTAATGTTTAATCTTTCGACTGTAAATGACTATCAGATGTGAATCATCACTTTTGGCATAAAATAAGTGTGTTTAGAGTCATTTTCATGCTCAAAATCGGGCAAAATAAAAGCTTCTACGTAGGAGGAAAAGTCCATCAAAATGGCAATTTTGGTCACTGGGTCGTCTTAAAAAGTGGTTATTCAACATGAGGCACAATACAATTGACATTTTGATTCATTTTTTGTACAGTCAAAAAAATCAAATTTCTGATGAAAAACGATGACCCCGAACCTGTTGAATTTTCTCCGAATGGTCAGAAATGGTGATTTTTTAATGTTTAATCTTTTGACTGTAAATGATTGTAGGATGTGAATCATCACTTATGGAACTAAAACAAGTGTGTTTAGAGTCATTTTCATGATTGAAATTGGGAAAAATCAATGTTCTGAGTAGGAGGAAAAGTCTAAAAAATGGCAATTTTGGTCACTGGGAGGCCTTAAAGGATGGTTATTCAATATGAGGCATGATACAATTGACATTTAATAGAATTTTTTGTACAGTCCAAAAAATCTAAATTCTGTTGAAAAACGATGGCCCCGGGCCTGAAAACTTTCTCTAAATAGTCAGAAATGGTGATTTTTAATGTTTAATCTTTTGACTGTAAATCACTGTCTGATGTGAATCTTCACTTTTGGAACTAAAATCAGTGTGTTTAGAGTTATTTTCATGCTCGAAATCTGGCTAAATACAAGCTTCCGTTTAGGAAAAAAAGGCTATAAAAATGACAATTTTGGGCACTGGGAAACCTTAAAAAGTGGTTATTCAACTTGAGGTGTAATACAATTGACATTTTGAATACTTTTTGTGCAGTCCAAAAATCCAAATTCTGATGAAAAACGATGACCCCGGACCTGAGGAACTTTCTCCGAATGGTCAGTAATGGTGATTTTTTTAATGTTTAATCTTTCGACTGTAAATGACCGTCAGATGTGAATCGTCACTTTTGGAGTAAAATAAGCATGTTTAGAGTCATTTTCATGGTCGAAATCAGTCAAAAAACAAGCTTATAAGTAGGAGGAAAAGTCTATTAAAATATGGCAATTTTGGTCACTGGGTCGTCTTAAAAAGTGGTTATTCAACTTGAGGCGCGATACAATTGACATATTGAATAGTTTTTCCACAGTCCAAAAATCCAATTTATGTTGAAAATTGATGACCCCGGACCTGTGGAACTGTCTCCGGATGGTCAGAAATGGTGATTTTTTTAATGTTTAATGTTTTGACTGTAAATACTTGTAGGATGTGAATCATCACTTATGGAACTAAAACAAGTGTGTTTAGAGTCATTTTCATGCTCGAAATCAGGCAAAATCAAGGTTCTTCGTAGGAGGAAAAGCCTATAAAAAAGGCAATTTCAGTCAATGGGAGGCCTTTAAAACTGGTTATTGAACATGATGCACGATACAATAGACATTTTGATACATTTTTTGTACAGTCCAAAAAATCCAAATTCTGATGAAAAACGATGACCCAGGAATTGTGGAACTTTCTCCAAATGGTTATGAAATATGATTTTTTTAATATTTAATCTTTCGACTGTAAATGACTGTCAGATGTGAATCTTCACTTTTGGAACTAAAATTAGTGTGTTTAGAGTCATTTTCATGCTTGAAATCATCAGGCAAAGTCAAGGTTCTGAGTAGGAGGAAAAGTCTATAAAAATGGCAATTTTGGTCACTGGGAGGCCTTAAAAAGTGGTTATTCAACATGATGCATGATACAATTGACATTTTGAATAATTTTTTTAACAATCCAAAAAATCCAATTTCTGATGAAATACGATGACTCCGGACCTGAGGAACTTTCTCCGAATGTTCAGAAATTGTGATTTTTTAATGTTTAATCTTTTGACTGGAAATGACTGTCGGATGTGATTCATCACTTTTGGAACTAAAATTAGTGTGTTTAGAGTCATTTTCATGCTTGAAATCGGGCAAAATACAAGCTTCTGATTAGGAGATAAAGGCTCCAAAAATGACAATTTTGGACACTTGGAAGCCTTAAGAAGTGGTTATTCAACTTGAGGCACAATACAATTGACATTTTGATGTATTTTTGTACAGTCAAAAAATCCAATTTCTGATGAAAAATGATGACCCCGAACCTGTGGATCTTTCTCCGAATGGTCAGAAATGGTGATTTTTTAATGTTTAATGTTTTGACTGTAAATGATTGTAGGATGTGAATCATCACTTATGGAACTAAAACAAGTGTGTTTCATTTTCATGATTGAAATTGGGCAAAATCAATGTTCTGAGTAGGAGGAAAAGTCTAAAAAATGGCAATTTTGGTCACTGGGAGGCCTTAAACGGTGGTTATTCAACATGAGGCATGATGCAATTGACATTTAATAGAATTTTTTGTACAGTCCAAAAAATGAAAATTCTGTTGAAAAACGATGGCCCCGGGCCTGAGAACGTTCTCTAAATAGTCAGAAATGGTAATTTTTAATGTTTAATCTTTCGACTGGAAATGACTGTCAGATGTGAATCATCACCTTTGGAACTAAAATAAGTGTGTTTAGAGTCATTCACATTCTCGAAATCGGGCAAAATACAAGCTTCTGAGTAGGAGGAAAAGTCTATAAAAATGGCAATTTTGGTCACTGGGTGGTCTTAAAAAGTGGTTATTCAACTTGAGGCGCGATACAATTGACATATTGAATCATTTTTTGTACAGTCCAAAAAATCAAATTTCTGATGAAAAACGATGACCCCGGACCCGTGGAACTTTCTCCGATTGGTCAGAAATGGTGAATTTTTAATGTTGAATCTTTTGACTGTAAATCACTGTTTGATGTGAATCTTCACTTTTGGAACTAAAATAAGTGCATTTAGAGTCATTTTCATGATCAAAATTGGGCAAAATACAAGCTTCCAATTAGGAGAAAAGGCTATAAAAATGACAATTTTGTGCACTGGGAAGCCTTAAAAAGTTGTTTTTCAACATGAGGCATGATACAATTGACATTTTGAATACTTTTTTGTGCAGTCCAAAAAATCCAAATTCTCATGAAAAACGATGAACCCGGACCTAAGGAACTTTTTCTGAATGGTCAGTAATGGTGAGTTTTTTAATGTTTAATCTTTCAACTGTAAATGACTATCAGATGTGAATCATCACTTTTGGCATAAAATAAGTGTGTTTAGAGTCATTTTCATGCTCAAAATCGGGCAAAATCCAAGCTTCTACGTAGGAGGAAAAGTCCATCAAAATGGCAAATTTGGTCACTGGGTCGTCTTAAAAAGTGGTTATTCAACTTGAGGCGTGATACAATTGACATATTGAATAATTTTTGCACAGTCCAAAAATCCAATTTGTGATAAAAACGATGACCCCGGACCTGTGGAACTTTCTCCGAAATGTCAGAAATGGTGATCGTTTAATGTTTAACCTTTTGACTGTAAATGGCTGTCTGATGTGAATCTTCACTTTTGGATCTAAAATAAGTGCATTTAGAGCAATTTTCGTGCTCGAAATTGGGCAAAATCAAGGTTGAGTAGGAGGAAAAGTCTATAAAAAATGGCAATTTTGGTCAGTGGGAGGCCTTAAAGAGTGCTTATTCAAAATGAGGCATGATACAATTGACATTTATAAAAAAAATTGTATAGTCCAAAAATCCAATTTTGATGAAAAACAATGACCCCGAACCTGTGGAAATTTCTCCTGATGGTCAGAAATGCTAATTTTTAATGTTTAATCTTTCGACTGTAAATGATTGTAGGATGTGAATGATCACTTATCGAACTAAAACAAGTGTGTTTAGAGTCATTTTCATGCTCGAAATCGGGCAAAATACAAGCCATACTTTTAGGAGAAAAAGGCTATAAAAATGACAATGATCACTTTTGAAACTAAAATATGTGTTCTTAGTGTCATTCCCCTGCCTGAAATTGGTCAAAATAGAAGCTTAAGAGTAGGAGGAAACATCTGTAAAAATAGCAATTTTGTTCACTGTGAGGCTTTAAAAAGTGGTTATTTAACATGAGGCACAATCCAATTGACATTTTGAATAATCTTTTAGAACTAAAATAAGTGTGTTTAGAGTCATTTTCAAGCTCGAAATCGGGCAAAATAACGGCTTCTGATTAGGAGAAAATGGCTACAAAAATGACAATTTTGGGCACTGGGAAGCCTTAAAAAATTGTTACTCAACATGAGCGCGATACAATTGACATTTTTAATAATTTTTTGTGCAGTCCAAAAATTCAAATTACGATGAAAAACAATGACCCCGACCTGAGGATCTTTCTTCAAATGGTAAGAAATGGTGATGTTTTAATGTTTAATCTTTCGACCGTAAATGACTGTCGGATGTGAATCATCACTTTTGTAACTAAAATTAGTATGTTTAGAGTCATTTTCATGGTCAAAATCGGGCAAAATACAAGCTTCCGATTAGGAGAAAAAGGCTCTAAAAATGACACTTTTGGACACTGGTCCACAATAGGATTGACATTTTGAATTTAATTTTTGTACAGTCCAAAAAAAACAATTTGTGATAATAAACGATGACCCCTGACCTGTGTAGCTTTCTCCGAATGGTCAGAAATGGTGATGTTTTAATGTTTAATCTTTCAACAGTAAATGACTGTCTGATGTGAATCATCACTTTTGGAACTAAAATAAGTGTGTTTAGTGTCATTTTCATGCTTGAAATCTTCAGGCAAAGTCAAGGTTCTGAGTAGGAGGAAAAGTCTATAAAAATGGCAATTTTGGTGACTGGGAGGCCCTAAAAAGTGGTTATTCAACATGAGGCGCAATACAATTGACATTTTGAATAATTGTTTGTACAGTCCAAAAATCCAATTTCTGATGAAAAACGATGACTCCGGACCTGAGGAACTTTCTCCGAATGGTCAGAAATAGTTATTTTTTAATGTTTAATCTTTCAAATGGAAATGACTGTCGGATGTGAATCATCACTTTTGGAACTAAAATCAGTGTGTTTAGAGTCATTTTCATGCTCGTAATCGGGCAAAATACAAGCTTCTAAGTAGGAGGAAAAGTCTATAAAAATGACAATTTTGGGCACTGGGTTGTCTTAAAAAGTGGTTATTCAACTTGAGGCGCGATACAATTGACATATTGAATAATTTTTTGCACAGTCCAAAATATCCAAATTCTGTTGAAAAACGATGACCCCGGACCTGAGGAACTTTCTCTAAATGGTCAGAAATGGTGATGTTTTAATGTTTAATCTTTCGAGAGTAAATGACTGTCAGATGTGAAGCATCACTTTTGGAACTAAAATAAGTGTATTTAGAGTAATTTTTATGCTCGAAATCGGGCAAAATACAAGCTTCCGATTAGGAGAAAAAGGCTATAAAAATGACAATTTTGGGCACTGGGAAGACTTAAAAAGTGGTTACTCAACATGAGGCGCAATCCAATTGACATTTTGAATCTTTTTTTGTACAGTCTAAAAATCAATTTTCTGATGAAAAACGATGACCCCGGACCTGTCGAACTTTCTCCAGATGGTCAGCAATGGTGTTGATTTTAAATGACAATTGCATGTGAATTATTACTTTTGGAACTAAAATAGGAGTGTTTAGAGTAATTTTCCTTCCCGAAATAGGTCAAATAGAAGCTTCTGTCTAGGAGGAAAAGCCTGTAAAATGGCAATTTTAGTCACTGTGGGGCTTTAAAAAGTGGTTATTCAACATGAGGCACGATCCAATTGACATTTTGAATCGCTTTTTGTACAGTCCAAAAAATCAATTCTCTGATGAAAAACAATGACCCCGGCCGGACCTGTCGAACTTTCTCCAGATGGTCAGTAATGGTGATTTTTTAATGTTTATTCTTTTGAATACCGCCCTTGACCCGTCCCAATCCGGATTCCGAAGCAACCACAGCACAGAGACGGCCCTACTCGCTGCCACAGACGATATCCGCACCCTCCTGGACCAAGGCCACTCCTCAGCCCTCATCCTACTCGACCTATCAGCGGCCTTTGACACCGTCTCCCACCGCACATGTAGCCAGACTACATGATGCAGGCATCCTCTCCCTCACCACTGCCAAACTCAACTTCCAGAAAGGAATGCAAGATGTCTCAGTCTGGATGACCAACAGCTGCCTGAAGCTCAACGCCGAGAAGACAGAAGTCCTCGTCCTCGGTACCACCCCTTCTGAATGGGACAGCACCTGGTGGCTGACCACCCTCAAAAGCCCATCTACCCCCTCAGACCACGCCAAGAAACTCGGCATCGTACTCGACTCATCACTCACCATGAACTGACAGGTCAACGCCATCACCTCCAGCTGCTTCAACACCTTCCGCATCCTCCGCAAGACCTTCAAGTGGATCCCCCTGAGTCAAGGAAGACAGTCACCCACGCACTCCTCACCAGCAGACTGGACTATGGAAACGCACTCTACGCCGTCATCAACAAGTCCCTACTCCGCAAACTCCAGACAATACAGAACACCTCCGCCAGACTCGTCCTCGGCATCCCCCGACACAAACACATCAGCCAACACCTATGAAGTCTCCACTGGCTCCCTGTGGAGAAAAGAGTCACTTTCAAAATCCTCACTCACGCCTACAAATGCCTACACAACAACGGACCCAAATACCTCAACGACAGAATCAACTTCCACGTACCCAAAAGAAACCTCCGATCTTCCAACCTTGCACTGGCTGAAACCCCGTGCATCCATAGAGCCAGAGCAGGTGGAAGATCCTTCTCTCACATTGCAGCCAAGACCTGGAACGAGCTACCGGCAGACATCAGACGCGCCCCCTCCCTGAGCACCTTCAGGAAGACCCTCAAGACCTGGCTCTTCAGCTAAACAGATCTGCGGACCCCCCCTCTCAGTGCCTTGAGACCCTCACGGGTGAGTAGCGCGCTTACAATTCCCTGATTGATTGATTGATTGATTGATTGACTGTAAATGACTGTTGGATGTGAATTATCATTTTTGGAACTAAAATAAGTGTGTTTAGAGTCATTTTCCTGCCCGAAATCGGTCAAAATAGAAGCTTCTGAGTAGGAGGAAACATCTGTAAAAATAGCAATTTTGGTCACTGTGAGGTTTTAAAAAGAGGTTATTCAACATGAGGCACGATCCAATTGACATTTTGTATCATTTTTTATGCAGTAGAAAAAATCAGTTTTCTGATGAAAAATGATGACCCTGGACCTGTTGAACTTTCTCCAGATGGTCAGTAATGGTGATTTTTTATTGCTTATTCTTTTGACTGTAAATGACTGTTGGGTATAAATTATCACTTTTTCGACTAAAATAAGTGTGTTTAGAGTCAGTTTCCTGCCCGAAACCGGTCAAAATAGAAGCTTCTGAGTAGGAAGAAACATCTGTAGAAATGGCAATTTTGGTCACTGTGAGGCTATAGAAAGAGGTTATTCAGCATGAGGCACGATCCAATTGACATTTTGAATCATTTTTTGCACAGTCCAAAAAATGAATTTTCTTATGAAAAACATTGACCTTGGACCTGTCGACCTTTTTCCAGATGGTCAGTAATGGAGATTTTTAATGTTTCATCTTTTTACTGTAAATGACTATTGTATGTCAATTATCACTTTTGGAACTAAATTAAGTGTTTTTAGAGTCATTTTTCTGCCTGAAATTGGTCAAAATAGAAGCTTCTGAGTTGGAGAAAAAGTCTGTAAAAATGGCAATTGTGGTCACGGTGAGGTCTAAAAAGAGGTTATTCAACATGAGGCACCATCCAATTGACATTTTGAATAATTTTTTGTACAGTCGAAAAAATCAATTTTCTGAAGAAAAATGATGACTCCGGACCTGTCGAACTTTCTCCAGATGGTCAGTAATGGTGAGTTTTTTAATGTTTAATCTTTTGACTGTAAATGACTATTGCATGTGAATTATCACTTTTGAAACTAAAATATGTGTTTTTAATGTCATTTTCCTGCCTGAAATCAGTCAAAATAGAAACTTCTGAGTAGGAGGAAAAGACTGTTAAAATAGCAATTTTAGTGACTTTGAGGCTTTAAAAAGTGGTTATTCAACATGAGGCATGATCCAATTGACATTTTGAATAATTTCTTGTACAGTCCAAAAAATCAGTTTTCTGATGAAAAATGATGACCCCGGAACTGTCGAACTTTCTCAAGATGGTCAGTAATTGTGATTTTTTAATGTTTAATCTTTTGACTGTAAATGACTATTGCATGTAAATTATTACTTTTGAAACTAAAATAAGTGTGCTTAGAGTAATTTTCCTGCCCGAAATTGGTAAAAATAGAAGCTTCTGAGTAGGAGGAAAAGTCTGTAAAAATTGCTAATTTTGTCACTGCGAGGTTTTAAAATGTGGTTATTCAACATGAGGCATGATCCAATTGGCATTTTGAATCATTTTTTGTGCAGTCCAAAAAATTAATTTTCTGATGAAAAACAATGATCCAGGACCTGTTGAACTTTCTCCAGATGTTCAGTAATGGTGATTTTTTAATATTTAATCTTTTGTCTGTAAATGACTATTGCATTTGAATTATCACTTTTGGAACTAAAATAAGTATGTTTATAGACATTTTCCTGCCCGAAATAGCTCAAAATAGAAGATTCTTAGTAGGAGGAAACATCTGTAAAAATGGCAATTTTGGTAACTGTGAGGCTTTAAAAAGTGGGTATTCAACATGAGGCACAACCCGATTGACATTTTGATTCATTTTATGTAGAGTCCAAAAATCCATTTTCTGATGAAAAGCAATGACCCAGGATGTGTTGAACGTTCTCCAGATGGTCAGTCATGGTGATTTTTGAATGTTTAATCTTTTGACTGTAAATGACTGTTGCATGTGAATTATCACTTTTTCAACTACAATAAGTGTGTTTAGAGTCATTTTCATGCCCGAAATAGGTCAAAATAGAAGCTTCTGAGTAGGAGGAAAAGTCTATAAAAATGGCAATTTTGGTCACTGTGAGGCTTTAAAAATTGGTTATTCAACATGAGGCACAATTCAATTGATCTTTGAATCTTTTTTGTACAGTCCAAAAAGATAAATTTTCTGATGAAAAACAAGGACCTTGGACATGTTGATCTTTCGCCAGATGGTCAGTAATGGTGATTATTTAATGTTTAATCTTTTGACTGTAAATGACTGTTAGATGTGAATTATCACTTTTTGAACTAAAATAAGTGTGTTTAGAATCATTTTCCTGCCCGAAATCGGTCAAAATAGAAGCTTCTGAGTATAGGAAACATCTGTAAAAATGGCAATTTTTGTCACCTGTGAGGCTTTAAAAAGAGGTTATTCCCCATGAGGCACGATCCATTTGACATTTTGAATCATTTTTTGTACAGTCCAAAAAAAACAATTTTCTGATGAAAAATGATGACCCTGGACCTGGCGATCTTTCTCCAGATGATCAGTAATGGTTATTTTTTAATGTTTAATCTTTTGACTGTAAATGACAAATTTATGTGAATGATCACTTTTGGAAGTAAAATAACTGTGTTTAGAGTCATTTTCCTGCCCGAAATTGGTCAAAATCAAAGCTTCTGAGTTGGAGGAAAAGTCTGTTAAAATGGCAATTTTGGTCACTTTGAGGCTTTAAAAAGAGGTTATTCAACATGACGCATGATCCAATTGACATTTTGAATAATTTTATGTATAGTCAAAAAAATCAATTTTCTGATGAAAAACGATTACTCCAGACCTTACGTACTTTCTCCAGATGGTCAGTAATGGTGATTTTTGAATGTTTAATCCTTTGACTGTAAATGACAATTGCATGTGAATTATCACTTTTGGAACTAAAATAAGTGTGTTTAGAGTCATTTTCCTGTACGAAATTGGTCAAAATACAAGCTTCTGAGTAGGAGGAAACATCTGTAAAAAGTAGCAATTTTGGTCACTGTGAGGGTTTAAAAAGTGGTTATTTAACATGAGGCACAATCCAATTGACATTTTGAATCATTTTTTGTACAGTCCAAAAAATAAATTTTCTGATGAAAAACGATGACCCCGGACCTGGCGATCCTTCTCCAGATGGTCAGGAATGGTGATTTTTTTAATGTTTAATCTTTTGACTGTAAATGACTATTGCATTTGAATTGTCACTTTTGAAAATAAAATAAGCATGTTTATAGTCATTTTCCTGCACGAAATAGCTCAGAATAGAAGCTTCTGAGTAAGAGGAAACGTCTGTAAAAATGTCAATTTTGGTCACTGTGAGGCTTTAAAAAGTGGTTATTTAACATGAGGCACAATCAATTGACATTTTGAATCATTTTTTGTACAGTCCAAAAAAATCAATTTTCTGATGAAAAACGATGACCCCCTGACGTGTCCAACTTTCTCCAGATGGTCAGTATTGGTGATTTTTCAATGTTTAATCTTGAGACTGTAAATGACAATTGCATGTGAATGATCTATTTTGGAACTAAAATAAGTGTTTTTAGAGTCATTTTCTTGCCCGAAATAGATCAAAATAAAAGCTTCTGAGTAGGAGGAAACATCTGTAAAACTGTTAATTTTGGTCACTGTGAGACTTTAAATAGTGGTTATTCAACATGAGGCACAATCTAATTGACATTTGGAATCATTTTTTGTACAGTCCAAAAATCAATTTTCTGATGAAAAATGAGCCCGGACCTGTCGAACTTTCTCCGTATGGTCAGTAATGGTGATTTTTTAATGTTTAATCTTTTCACTGTAAATGACTGTTGGATGTGAATTATCACTTTTTGAACTAAAATAAGTGTGTTTAGTGTCATTTTCCTGCCTGAAATCGGTCAAAATAGAAGCTTCTGAGTAGGAGGAAACATCTGTAAAAATGGCAATTTTTGTCACTGTGAGGCTTTAAAAAGAGGTTATTCACCATGAGGCACGATCCATTTGACATTTTGAATTATTTTTTGTACAGTCCAAAAAAATCAATTTTCAGATCAAAAACGAAGACCCTGGACCTGTCAATCTTTCTCCAGATGGTCAGTAATGGTGATTTTTTAATGTTTATTCTTTTGACTGTAAATGACCAATGCATGTGAATTATCACTTTTGTAACTAAAATAATGTGTTTAGAGTAATTTTCCTGCCCAAAATCTGTCAAAATAGACGCTTCTGAGTAGGAGGAAACATCTGAAAAATTGCAATTTTGGTCACTGTGAGGATTTAAAAAGAGGTTATTCAACATGAGGCATGATCCAATTGACATTTAGAATCATTTTTTGTACAGTCCAAAAATCTATTTTCTGATGAAAAACGATGACCCTGGATCTGTCGAACTTTCTCCAGATGGTCAGTAAAGGTGATTTTTTAACGTTTCGTTTTTGTCTGAAATTACTATTGCATTTGAATTATCACTTTTATAACTAAAATAAGCATGTTTATAGTCATTTTCCTGCCCGTAATAGCTCAAAATAGAAGCTTCGGAGTAGGAGGAAACATCTGTAAAAATTGCAATTTTTGTCACTGTGAGGCTTTAAAAAGAGGTTATTCAACATGAGGCACGATCCATTTGACATTTTGAATCATTTTTTGTACAGTCCAAAAATCAATTGTCTGATGAAAAACGATGACCGTGGACCTGTCGATCTCTCTCCAGATGGTCAGTAATGGTGATTTTTTAATGTTTAATCTTTTGACTGTAAATGACAAATTTATGTGAATGATCACTTTTGGAAGTAAAATAAGTGTGTTTAGAGTCATTTTCCTACCCGAAATTGGTCAAAATTGGAGTTTTTGAGTAGGAGGAAAAGTCTGTCAAAATGGCAATTTTGGTCACTGAGGCTTCAAAAAGAGGTTATTCAACATGAGGCATGATCCGATTGACATTTTGAATAATTTTATGTATAGTCAAAAAGAATCAATTTTCTGATGAAAAACGATTACTCCAGACCTTACCTACTTTCTCCAGATGGTCAGTAATGGATATTTTTTAATGTTTAATCTTTTGACTGTAAATGACTATTGGATATAAATTATCCCATTTTCAACTCAAATAAGTGTTTTTAGTGTCATTTTCCTGCCTGAAATTGGTCAAAATTGAAGCTTCTGAGTAGGAGGAAACATCTGTAAAAATGGCAATTTTGGTCACTGTGAGGCTCTAAAAAGTGATTATTCAACACGAGGTATTATCCAATTGACATTTTGAATCATTTTTTGTACAGTCCAAAAAATCAATTTTCTGATCAAAAACGATTACTCCAGACCTTACGTACTTTCTCCAGATGGTCAGTAATGGATATTTTTTAATGTTTAATCTTTTGACTGTAAATGACTATTGCATTTGAATTGTCACTTTTTAAAACAAAATAAGTATGTTTATAGTCATTTTCCTAGCACGAAACAGCTCAGAATAGAAACTTCTGAGTAGGAGGAAACATCTGTAAAAATTTCAATTTTGGTCAATGTGAGGCTTTGAAAAGTGGTTATTCAACATGAGGCACGATCTAATTGACATTTTGAATCATTTTTTGTACAGTCCACAGAATCTAATTCCTGATGAAAAACGATGACCCCGGACCCGTTGAACTTTCTCCAGATGGTCAGTAATGGTGATTTTTGAATGTTTAATCCTTTGACTGTAAATGACAATTGCATGTGAATTATCACTTTTGGAACTAAAATAAGTGTGTTTAGAGTCATTTTCCTGCCCGAAATTGGTCAAAATACAAGCTTCTGAGTAGGAGGAAAGATCTGTAAAAAGTAGCAATTTTGGTGTCTGTGAGGCTTTAAAAATTGGTTATTTAACATGAAGCACAATCCAATTGACATTTTGAATCATTTTTTGTACAGTCCACAGAATCTAATTCCTGATGAAAAACGATGACTCCGGACCTGTCGAACTTTCTCCGTATGGTCAGTAATGGTGATTTTTTAACGTTTCGTTTTTTGTCTGTAAATTACTATTGCATTTGAATTATCACTTTTATAACTAAAATAAGCATGTTTATAGTCATTTTCCTGCCCGTAATAGCTCAAAATAGAAGCTTCGGAGTAGGAGGAAACATCTGTAAAAATGGCAATTTTTGTTTCTGTGAGGCTTTAAAAAGAGGTTATTCAACACGAGGTATTATCCAATTGACATTTAGAATCATTTTTTGTACAGTCCAAAAAAATAATTTTATGATGAAAAACTAGCCCGGACCTGTCGAATTTTCTCCCCATGGTCAGTAATGGTGATTTTTTAATGTTTAATATTTTGACTGTAAATGACCAATGCATGTGAATTATCAGTTTTGGAACTAAAATAATTGTGTTTAGAGTAATTATCCTGCCGAAAATCTGTCAAAATAGATGCTTCTGAGTAGGAGGAAAAGTCTGTAAAAATGGCAATTTTGGTCATTGTGAGGCTTTAAAAAGTGGTTATTCAACACGAGGTATTATCCAATTGACATTTGGAATAATTTTTGTACAGTCCAAAAAAGAATTTTCTGATGAAAAACGATGACCCAGGACTTGTCGAATTTTCTCCCCATGGTCAGTAATGGTGATTTTTCAATGTTTAATATTTTGACTGTAAATGACCAATGCATGTGAATTATCACTTTAGGAACTAAAATAAGTGTGTTTAGAGTCATTTTCCTGCCCGAAATCTGTCAAAATAGAAGCTACTAAGGAGAATTAAAAGTCAGTAAAAATTGCAATTTTGGTCACTGTGAGGCTTTAAAAAGAGGTTATTCAGCATAAGGGACAATCCAATTGACATTTTGAATCATTTTTTGTACAGTCCAAAAAATCAATTTTCTGATCAAAAACGAAGACCCCGGACCTGTCAAACTTTCTCCAGATGGCCAGTACTGGTGATTTTTTAATGTTTATCTTTTGACTGTAAATGACTATTGCACGTGAATTATCACTTTTGGAACTAAAATCAGTGTTTTTATAGTCATTTTTCTGCTCGAAACTGATCAAAATCGAAGATTCTGAGTAGGAGGAAAAGTCTGTAAAAATGGCAATTTTGGTCACTGTGAAGCTTTAAAAAGTGATTATTCAACACGAGGTATTATCCAATTGACATTTAGAATCATTTTTTGTACAGTCCAAAAAAAGAATTTTCTGATGAAAAATGATTACTCCAGATGGTCAGTAATGGATAATTTTTAATGTTTAATCTTTTGACTGTAAATGACTATTGGATGTAAATTATCACTTTTTCAACTCAAATAAGTGTTTTTAGTGTCATTTTCCTGCCTGAAATTGGTCAAAATTGAAGCTTCTGAGTAGGAGGAAACATCTGTAAAAATGGCAATTTTGGTCACTGTGATGCTCTAAAAAGTGATTATTCAACATGAGGTATTATCCAATTGACATTTAGAATCATTTTTTGTACATTCCAAAAAAAGAACTTTCTGATGAAAATCGATGAGCTCGGACCTGTCGAATTTTCTCCCCATGGTCAGTAATGGTGATTTTTTAATGTTTAATATTTTGACTGTAAATGACCAATGCATCTGAATTGTCACTTTTGGAACTAAAATAAGTGTGTTTAGAGTCATTTCCTACCCGAAATTGGTCAAAATTGGAGCTTTTGAGTTGGAGGAAAAGTCTGTCAAAATGGCAATTTTGGTCACTGAGGCTTCAAAAAGAGGTTATTCAACATGAGGCATGATCCGATTGACATTTTGAATAATTTTATGTATTGTCAAAAAAGAATCAATTTTCTGATGAAAAACGATTACTCCAGACCTTACCTACTTTCTCCAGATGGTCAGTAATGGATATTTTTTAATGTTTAATCTTTTGACTGTAAATGACTATTGGATGTAAATTACCCTTTTTCTACTCAAATAAGTGTTTTTAGTGTCATTTTCCTGCCTGAAATTGGTCAAAATTGAAGCTTCTGAGTAGGAGGAAACATCTGTAAAAATGGCAATTTTGGTCACTGTGAGGCTCTAAAAAGTGATTATTCAACACAAGGTATTATCCAATTACATTTTGAATCATTTTTTGTACAGTCCAAAAATCAATTTTCTGATCAAAAACGATTACTCCAGACCTTACGTACTTTCTCCAGATGGTCAGTAATGGATATTTTTTAATGTTTAATCTTTTGACTGTAAATGACTATTGCATTTGAATTGTCACTTTTTAAAACAAAATAAGTATGTTTATAGTCATTTTCCTGCACGAAACAGCTCAGAATAGAAACTTCTGAGTAGGAGGAAACATCTGTAAAAATGTCAATTTTGGTCAATGTGAGGCTTTGAAAAGTGGTTATTCAACATGAGGCACGATCTAATTGACATTTTGAATCATTTTTTGTACAGTCCACAGAATCTAATTCCTGATGAAAAACGATGACCCCGAACCTGTCGAACTTTCTCCAGATGGTCAGTAATGGTGATTTTTGAATGTTTAATCCTTTGACTGTAAATGACAATTGCATGTGAATTATCACTTTTAGAACTAAAATAAGTATGTTTAGAGTCATTTTCCTGCACGAAATTGGTCAAAATACAAGCTTCTGAGTAGGAGGAAAGATCTGTAAAAGTTGCAATTTTGGTGTCTGTGAGGCTTTAAAAATTGGTTATTTAACATGAGGCACAATCCAATTGACATTTTGAATCATTTTTTGTACAGTCCACAGAATCTAATTCCTGATGAAAAACGATGACTCCGGACCTGTCGAACTTTCTCCGTATGGTCAGTAATGGTGATTTTTTAATGCTTAGGGGTCAATTCCGATTCGGGCCGGAAAAAGCACCGACCGACTCGGAGCCGGAAAATTACCGACCGACACGTACCAGTGGCGCCCGACACGCCAAGTACGATGCAAGCCGCGATAAATCCGACCGACACGTTAGGAAACCAAGCCGACCGACCGAGCCGCTCGGAAAATAGCAATCCGGCCGGAAAAACACGCGAATCCAACCGACCGACACGCACCCGGAACAAATCCGACCGAATCGTACCCGCCAACTCCAAACCGCAAAGTACGATGCAAGGCGCGAAAAACACGACCGAGTCGGACGGAGGACAAGCCGTACGACCGACACGCATACAAAACCGAGCCGAAGCAACACAATACACCGCGACCGACGCGTACGCAGCATACAAAACTGCACAAACACAGCGTGAACGAAACGGAAAACACCGTACGAGACCAATGCAGGGTCCGACTCGGTCACAAGAACGTTTCCAACATACACAAACAGCACAAAGGAAAAATCAACCAAAAAAAGGCCAAACAAGCAATTACCAAGCCAATAAATACTGGGGGGGTGGGGACAGAGAACAAAGACACACCCACAACTCCACCTATATAAAGGACACAAATCACTACCATGAGCCTTTGCAAATGCCATTCCACTGCCAGCACCCAAGAGAAAGCAACCACACACCCACAGCTCATCCCTCACACAAGCCACACACCATCAGCACACCAACAAATACCTACCTCACATACACCCAGCACAACACACACCCACACACCCTCACCTGCACACCAACACACACATCACCCACCATCACCACCCATCACCATGCCCCCCAAGAAGAATCCCAAGTTCCTAGATAGTGAATTGGAAGTCATGGTAGACGAGATCCTCAGGGTGGAGCCACAGCTGTTTGGCACTCTGGTCCAACAGACCCCCATGTCGCAGAAAACCAAGATGTGGGAGAGGATCATCAACAGGGTGAACGCCCAATCACCATGTCGGCGCACAAAGACGGACATCCAGAACAGGTGGTATGACGTGCGCAGGAGGGTACGGGACCTGCTGAAGATAGACTACATCAACAGCCAACACACCGGCAGTGGCCCTCCTGCCAAGCCAATATACCTCAGGCCCTGGGAGGAGAAGGTGCGGGCCATCCTTCCGCCAGTGAGCGTATATGGACTAGAGAACATCCCAGAGCCTGGTGAGTACACAACAAATGTACACAATAAACTGCCACAAAACACACACATCACTGTCAAGGGGAGAGTCAAACCATGCACTCATAGCAATTACACAGCAACCAGAACAGAATCATCCCAAAATGTGTATGTCAGTCAGATAAACACAACACATGCCATCAAAAAAGTCACATCCAACTGTGCCAACACATGTACAAACACAACCACAACTACAGCTAGGCAGTGGCACAAATAGAACTAACACACACATCCACACATGTAGCCACCACAACAACACCAACACACAGTGAAGACCACTCAAAGGAAGGAATTCTGTGTATGCTGGCCAAGTCAGTGTAGCCAATAGCATCATGGGAGTCGCAGTCACACATATTGCCCCCCCCACAACTGTCCCATCAACACCACCCTGAACCATGCTCACATCACAGGGAGTGGAGAAGGACTCACAAGATGGCGGACACTGGCTACTGCTGTGGGGAGCACAAGGCCCTGCTGGCAACTGTGCACCAACAAACAGCAGGACACCACTGACTGACATCCTGAGAGACAACTTACACTCCCTGCAATGCAAGCACGTTCCATGGTGGGATATCTGGCTGGCTGGGTGGGAAGGGGGACTTGCAGCACTGACTATAGTCACCAGCACCTCCCCTCACCCCCCCCAACACAAACTCCACAGTACCCACCTGGTAGAATGCAATGCCCTCCATCCTAACACAAGATCCCACAAAGCACCACCACCCTGGGTTATGTTGTGTGAAGCACAGGGACACTCTTGGGACTCTTAGCCAAACAACTGCCAGGACAACACTCCCAGCCATCCTGTCAGCACAGCCAGCCCACCCCACAGGGAAGCAGAGTCAAAAGGAAGGAAGCATGGGCATGCTGGGAAGGGGGTGGAGGCAATAGCATGATGGGAGTCGTAGTCACAGACATTGCTCACCCCCACAACTGTCCCATCAACACCACCCTGAACCATGCTCACATCACAGGGAGTGGAGAAGGACTCACAAGATGGCTGACACTGGCAACTGCTGTGGGGAGCACAAGGCCCTGCTGCCAACTGTGCACCAACAAACAGCAGGACACCACTGACTGACATCCTGAGAGACAACTTCCACTCCCTGCAATGCAAGCACGTTCCATGGTGGGATATCTGGCTGGCTGGCTGGGTGGGAAGGGGGACTTGCAGCACTGACTATAGTCACCAGCACCTCCCCTCACCCCCCCCCAACACAAACTCCACAGTACCCACCTGGTAGAATGCAATGCCCTCCATCCTAACACAAGATCCCACAAAGCACCACCACCCTGGGTTATGTTGTGTGAAGCACAGGGACACTCTTGGGACTCTTAGCCAAACAACTGCCAGGACAACACTCCCAGCCATCCTGTCAGCACAGCCAGCCCACCCCACAGGGAAGCAGAGTCAAAAGGAAGGAAGCATGGGCATGCTGGGAAGGGGGTGGAGGCAATAGCATGATGGGAGTCGTAGTCACAGACATTGCTCACCCCCACAACTGTCCCATCAACACCACCCTGAACCATGCTCACATCACAGGGAGTGGAGAAGGACTCACAAGATGGCTGACACTGGCAACTGCTGTGGGGAGCACAAGGCCCTGCTGCCAACTGTGCACCAACAAACAGCAGGACACCACTGACTGACATCCTGAGAGACAACTTCCACTCCCTGCAATGCAAGCACGTTCCATGGTGGGATATCTGGCTGGCTGGCTGGGTGGGAAGGGGGACTTGCAGCACTGACTATAGTCACCAGCACCTCCCCTCACCCCCCCCAACACAAACTCCACAGTACCCACCTGGTAGAATGCAATGCCCTCCATCCTAACACAAGATCCCACAAAGCACCACCACCCTGGGTTATGTTGTGTGAAGCACAGGGACACTCTTGGGACTCTTAGCCAAACAACTGCCAGGACAACACTCCCAGCCATCCTGTCAGCACAGCCAGCCCACCCCACAGGGAAGCAGAGTCAAAAGGAAGGAAGCATGGGCATGCTGGGAAGGGGGTGGAGGCAATAGCATGATGGGAGTCGTAGTCACAGACATTGCTCACCCCCACAACTGTCCCATCAACACCACCCTGAACCATGCTCACATCACAGGGAGTGGAGAAGGACTCACAAGATGGCTGACACTGGCTACTGCTGTGGGGAGCACAAGGCCCTGCTGCCAACTGTGCACCAACAAACAGCAGGACACCACTGACTGACATCCTGAGAGACAACTTCCACTCCCTGCAATGCAAGCACGTTCCATGGTGGGATATCTGGCTGGCTGGGTGGGAAGGGGGACTTGCAGCACTGACTATAGTCACCAGCACCTCCCCTCACCCCCCCCAACACAAACTCCACAGTACCCACCTGGTAGAATGCAATGCCCTCCATCCTAACACAAGATCCCACAAAGCACCACCACCCTGGGTTATGTTGTGTGAAGCACAGGGACACTCTTGGGACTCTTAGCCAAACAACTGCCAGGACAACACTCCCAGCCATCCTGTCAGCACAGCCAGCCCACCCCACAGGGAAGCAGAGTCAAAAGGAAGGAAGCATGGGCATGCTGGGAAGGGGGTGGAGGCAATAGCATGATGGGAGTCGTAGTCACAGACATTGCTCACCCCCACAACTGTCCCATCAACACCACCCTGAACCATGCTCACATCACAGGGAGTGGAGAAGGACTCACAAGATGGCTGACACTGGCAACTGCTGTAGGGAGCACAAGGCCCTGCTGCCAACTGTGCACCAACAAACAGCAGGACACCACTGACTGACATCCTGAGAGACAACTTCCACTCCCTGCAATGCAAGCACGTTCCATGGTGGGATATCTGGCTGGCTGGGTGGGAAGGGGGACTTGCAGCACTGACTATAGTCACCAGCACCTCCCCTCACCCCCCCCAACACAAACTCCACAGTACCCACCTGGTAGAATGCAATGCCCTCCATCCTAACACAAGATCCCACAAAGCACCACCACCCTGGGTTATGTTGTGTGAAGCACAGGGACACTCTTGGGACTCTTAGCCAAACAACTGCCAGGACAACACTCCCAGCCATCCTGTCAGCACAGCCAGCCCACCCCACAGGGAAGCAGAGTCAAAAGGAAGGAAGCATGGGCATGCTGGGAAGGGGGTGGAGGCAATAGCATGATGGGAGTCGTAGTCACAGACATTGCTCACCCCCACAACTGTCCCATCAACACCACCCTGAACCATGCTCACATCACAGGGAGTGGAGAAGGACTCACAAGATGGCTGACACTGGCTACTGCTGTGGGGAGCACAAGGCCCTGCTGCCAACTGTGCACCAACAAACAGCAGGACACCACTGACTGACATCCTGAGAGACAACTTCCACTCCCTGCAATGCAAGCACGTTCCATGGTGGGATATCTGGCTGGCTGGGTGGGAAGGGGGACTTGCAGCACTGACTATAGTCACCAGCACCTCCCCTCACCCCCCCCAACACAAACTCCACAGTACCCACCTGGTAGAATGCAATGCCCTCCATCCTAACACAAGATCCCACAAAGCACCACCACCCTGGGTTATGTTGTGTGAAGCACAGGGACACTCTTGGGACTCTTAGCCAAACAACTGCCAGGACAACACTCCCAGCCATCCTGTCAGCACAGCCAGCCCACCCCACAGGGAAGCAGAGTCAAAAGGAAGGAAGCATGGGCATGCTGGGAAGGGGGGTGGAGGCAATAGCATGATGGGAGTCGTAGTCACAGACATTGCTCACCCCCACAACTGTCCCATCAACACCACCCTGAACCATGCTCACATCACAGGGAGTGGAGAAGGACTCACAAGATGGCTGACACTGGCAACTGCTGTGGGGAGCACAAGGCCCTGCTGGCAACTGTGCACCAACAAACAGCAGGACACCACTGACTGACATCCTGAGAGACAACTTCCACTCCCTGCAATGCAAGCACGTTCCATGGTGGGATATCTGGCTGGCTGGCTGGGTGGGAAGGGGGACTTGCAGCACTGACTATAGTCACCAGCACCTCCCCTCACCCCCCCCCAACACAAACTCCACAGTACCCACCTGGTAGAATGCAATGCCCTCCATCCTAACACAAGATCCCACAAAGCACCACCACCCTGGGTTATGTTGTGTGAAGCACAGGGACACTCTTGGGACTCTTAGCCAAACAACTGCCAGGACAACACTCCCAGCCATCCTGTCAGCACAGCCAGCCCACCCCACAGGGAAGCAGAGTCAAAAGGAAGGAAGCATGGGCATGCTGGGAAGGGGGTGGAGGCAATAGCATGATGGGAGTCGTAGTCACAGACATTGCTCACCCCCACAACTGTCCCATCAACACCACCCTGAACCATGCTCACATCACAGGGAGTGGAGAAGGACTCACAAGATGGCTGACACTGGCTACTGCTGTGGGGAGCACAAGGCCCTGCTGGCAACTGTGCACCAACAAACAGCAGGACACCACTGACTGACATCCTGAGAGACAACTTCCACTCCCTGCAATGCAAGCACGTTCCATGGTGGGATAACTGACTGGGTGGGTGGGTGGGTGGGAAGGAGGTCTGGCTGTCAACCAAACACAATCAATGCAGACCATGTTCACACCCCAGAGAATACATAGAAATGCCCAAATAATGCAGGACAATGTGCCACACCAATATCAACCCCTGACTGTGACGACTTAGGACAATACAATGTACAGGCCCGCACCCCGAGGCACAGTCACAACTGTCAGGTGTGTCAACCACTGATGCCTGCAGAAACATGAAATACATTGTTTGTGTCTCCCAAAAACAGGTGATGATAGGGACACAGCAGCAGACGCTGAGGAGTCCCAGTCCCAGGCTCAAGAGGATGCCGAGCTCACTGGCGTCGTACAGCCTCTGTCCTCCTCGGACGATGAACAACCTGGCACATCCGGTGCAAGTCAACTTGCTGCACCAGCAGGACCACCAGCTGCAGCACCAGCAGGTCCACCAGCTGCACCCCCTGCACCCACCCCTCCAACGACTGTCACCACGAATACCATCCCTGCCGACATGGACAGAATAAGGAACAACACCAGCGCAGTGACCCTGGACCAACCTGGGGCCATGGACACCACCACCACCACCACCCCCAAGGTGGACCAGGGTTATCTGTGCGTGCAACTGCACACACTGCACATGTCAGCAGGGGTGGTGGGAGGGGTGGGAGACAGAGGTCGCTGCTTGCAGACGTTGCTGGTGTGCATGAAGACCCACAACTGGTACGCATAGCTGATGCGTACCAGTCCAGCACCGGAGAGCTCAGCCAGGTAGTGGGGCTCCTCAGAGACATCAAACAGCAGCAGGCTGCCCATCATGCCCGCTTGGACTCCCACATGTCCCACGTGGAGTCACACATGTCACGTGTGGACTCCCACATGTCCCGCGTGGAGTCCAAGTGGGATGTACTACATGAGATGACGGCGGTGCACAGGGACATTTTACAATGCCTCCGCCAGATGAACAGCAACCAGTCCACACCTCCCTGTGTGCCAACAACATCTGGTACCGAACAAACTGCAACTGCCACAGGGAGGGAGGAGGACTCTGGCGGAGAGTCCCCTGCACCGCAGCAGCCTGCACTTGAGGGCCCCCCCAAGAAGAGGGGTCGTCCGAGGAGGGGAAAGTGAGAGGCTGATGGCCAAGCGCAACTCCCAGGAAGCCTGAACCTGTTCTGGATTTTCGCCTTTGTGCACAGACTGTTCACCCTGTTGATGGCAACACTACTCCCACACATTGCATGGGGAGTACAAGTTGGAACAATGTGTCAGACAACTGTGGCCCCGATACTGGGGATCCTGTCTACCTGGACTTTCAATTCACCTAGGAACTTGGGATTGCAAGATTCATGTACAGCACAATCCATCCTATGCACTATTAACACAGATGTATCACAATAAACACACTAATACACCATACTTGCCTCTGTCGTGATTCCAACGTGGGTGCTGTTATGGGGATGATGAACTGCAAAATTACACTGTGTATGCGAACTGCAACAGCAAGGACAACACAGGCATGTGAGTACAGGCAACGTGACACATATGAGGGAGACACACCACCAGGGCTACACAACACATACACACCTAGGCCATCTGACTCATTGCCTACACTGATGTTGCCAGGGAAGACGGTGCAATGCACAGACACCACACCCATTCCCAGTTGTAGTCAAGTAGCCCACAGGTGCAGTAAGCAAATGGCAGTCAAATGTGTGACCACAGACAACGCACATCACTAAGTGAAGCACAGGTTTATTACACAGTAGCAACATGCCGTAACCACTACAGATGCAAGGTAACCCCACCTGGTAGCGGGCACACAGTCAACAACTGTAGACGGAAGGAAGTCCATGGGTGTGGCGCACATCACCTGTAGGGACACAACAGCTACCAGCCTGGATGTGCAATCACGTCGTCGGTGGACACAGTTGACCAAACGAATCTGAAAGTACCCTGTGAAGGACAGAAATGACACACAGTCAAAAGCAATGCAGTACAGGACAGATCAGCAAAACTCATGCACAATACATGTTACAAGATACCCACCCAGAACCAAGTTAGCATGTCAACACTGTTGGGGAGTACAGCCCACCTGTCACCACACATCGCAACACACATCCTGTCAAGTAGCCCATGGACACACTCCAACAGCACCAGAGCACCACCCACACATCATGCCAACTCACATCATTCACATGACACCTCAGGATACTCACATTCAGCTAAAGAAGTTGGTGATGAGCTGTGTGCGGACATCACCATCACCATCATCATCATCATCATCATCGTCACTGGCATCGTGGTCCAGGCCAGGATCCTCCACAGGTGGCGGATGTTGGTCATCGTCATCCTGGATGAGAGGCAACTCCTTCCGCACTGCCAGGTTGTGGAGCATGCAGCAGACGATGATAATCTTGCACACTTTCGCAGGGGCATATGGGAGGGACCCTCCGGTCTTGTCCAGGCAGCGGAAGCGGCTCTTCAGGAGACCAAAGGTCCGCTCAATCACTCTCCTGGTCCGACCATGTGCCTCATTGTAGCGCATCTGGGCAGGTGTCACAGGGTTCCTGAGGGGTGTCAGCAACCACGGCATGTTGGGGTATCCCGAGTCACCTACGGACAGACAAGTGCACATCAGCTGACTTGGAAAAGTGGGCGGAATACTACAGATCAGATCACACACAATGGCACAAAGTCAGTACACACCGACAAGCCAGGCACGCTGGTTCTGCATCTGTGCCATCAACCTGGGGATGCGACTACTCCTCATCACAAAGGCATCGTGTGCTGAACCAGGGAAACGGGCACACACGTGTGTGATGGTCATGTCTGCAAGACACACCACCAGTGCATTGACCGAGTGGTAGTGCTTGCGGTTCCTGTAGGCCTGCTCCTGGGCCTGTGGTGGTACCAAAGCCACATGTGTCCCATCAATGGAGCCAATGACATGCGGCATCCTCCCCAGGGCATAAAAGTCACTCTTCACGTCAGTGAGTCGTCGCAGTCTAGGGAAATATATGTACCGGTTCAGGAAGAGCAACATTGCCGCCAAGAAATCGCGGAGCACACGGCTGAACATGGTCTGTGACATCCCACCAGCAGACGCCACAGTATGTTGGAAGGTACCGGTGGCAAAGAAGTGTAGGGCTGCCATCACCTTCACCTTGGGGGTCAGCGCTGTAGGATACGGCCGGCCAGGCTGCAAATGTGGGGACAACTGCACTGCCAAATCCTCAATCAGCTGCCTGGTGAAGCGGTACCGTCGGATGCTGTCCCGTTCCACCATCGTTGCCAGGTCTGGGAATGGCCGATGGACAGCAGGAGCCCTGCAGTGCAGAGGAGAAGTAAGCAAGATCGTCAGTCACCCCACATATGCGGCATTGAACACACTCAAGTTCCCAACATACATCATCATGAGGCACAACTACATGAAGTGTGCAGTACCGGAACGACATGTATGGTACTTACATGGCCAACATCTGTCAACACGGTCCTACAGGTGGCATCAATTTGTCCCAGGTTGGCCCATTGGATATCATGATGCTGTGTCAAAGTCACCCCCCAGTGACATGTGAGGACAGATGTGCCCCAGGCACCACAGCTCAACGACAGGCACATTCCCAGGGACCCTGTAATGCCACATGGACACTGGCATCACCTGGAGTATCATGTGTACACCACAGCAAAACAAACATGACCCCCACAGGTAGTGGCCACACTTGCCATGGCAGGAGAGCCATGGACGTCTGTGACACACACGCACAACATCAGAGTCCATGCACACACAACGTGGATGTGGAGACTGTCTCCCATTGTGCACATGAAATCAGAGACATTGTAAACACTACATGCACAAAGACTGTGGAGGGCCATCACTATTGTGCCACTGGGACACCCTGGCTCAAACATACCGTCCCACATGGGACTCACGGGGTATGTGACATGACATACACAAACACCACTGTGAAATGTGACCATGACACATGCACAGATATGAACAGTTGCACATCACAGTGGTCACGTACACGTAACACCCAGGATCCTGTCCCCATGAACACGTGCACAGCCTGGGGGTGGCTGCCCACAGGTGACACCCACAGGACAACATGTACACCAACATACACACAATAGGAAATGCAGCCTTACATGCCTTATGATAAGGTTTGGACAGGCTGTCGTGATGTAGGTGTGCCCCTCACTCCCTGGGAGCTATCTGTGGCTGGCATATGTCCATCTGAGACAGGCATGCTGACCTATGCCAGTCACATATACAGTGATGCGTTGAACAGCAATGGACCGATCGGTGCCTCCGGCCGGCCCATTGCTTTCAATGTGTGCGGGTACGCGTTGTACCCCTGTGCGCGTTGAACTGCAATGGACCGATCGGTGCCTCCGGCCGGCCCATTGCTTTCAATGTGTGCGGGTACGCGTTGTACCCCTGTGCGCGTTGAACAGCAATGGACCGATCGGTGCCTCCGGCCGGCCCATTGCTTTCAATGTGTGCGGGTACGCGTTGTACCCCTGTGCGCGTTGAACTGCAATGGACCGATCGGTGCCTCCGGCCGGCCCATTGCTTTCAATGTGTGCGGGTACGCGTTGTACCCCTGTGCGCGTTGAACTGCAATGGACCGATCGGTGCCTCCGGCCGGCCCATTGCTTTCAATGTGTGCGGGTACGCGTTGTACCCCTGTGCGCGTTGAACAGCAATGGACCGATCGGTGCCTCCGGCCGGCCCATTGCTTTCAATGTGTGCGGGTACGCGTTGTACCCCTGTGCGCGTTGAACTGCAATGGACCGATCGGTGCCTCCGGCCGGCCCATTGCTTTCAATGTGTGCGGGTACGCGTTGTACCCCTGTGCGCGTTGAACTGCAATGGACCGATCGGTGCCTCCGGCCGGCCCATTGCTTTCAATGTGTGCGGGTACGCGTTGTACCCCTGTGCGCGTTGAACAGCAATGGACCGATCGGTGCCTCCGGCCGGCCCATTGCTTTCAATGTGTGCGGGTACGCGTTGTACCCCTGTGCGCGTTGAACAGCAATGGACCGATCGGTGCCTCCGGCCGGCCCATTGCTTTCAATGTGTGCGGGTACGCGTTGTACCCCTGTGCGCGTTGAACTGCAATGGACCGATCGGTGCCTCCGGCTGGCCCATTGCTTTCAATGTGTGCGGGTACGCGTTGTACCCCTGTGCGCGTTGAACTGCAATGGACCGATCGGTGCCTCCGGCCGGCCCATTGCTTTCAATGTGTGCGGGTACGCGTTGTACCCCTGTGCGCGTTGAACTGCAATGGACCGATCGGTGCCTCCGGCCGGCCCATTGCTTTCAATGTGTGCGGGTACGCGTTGTACCCCTGTGCGCGTTGTACCTCAATGGACCGATCGGTGCGCACCCATTGACAATGGGCTTGCCTGGCAACGGACGCGTTTTCGAAATTCGAACGAGTCGGTTGCTGGAAAATCAGTTGGTCACCCACAACAATGTTGCAAAATCATGTATGTCATGAAGTTGAAGTTTTGAAGGATGCTGTGGGCGTGTTTTGGTGCTGCTATTCCATGGATTGGCCAGATTCAGAAGATGCAAACGACTTGGACCTATCACTTTGGACACAAGGGACAGTATCTGCCTCTCCAGCACATATATATTGCTGCCTGTTCCCCTGAGAGCCCACTTGCCTGCACTACATGCTCCAGGACGACATCTGCCACTGCACTGCTGCTGTCTCTGCCCCTCTGGACCCTGCAATGGCACGTACTGTGGAGAGAGCCCCAGCCTTCAGCCTTGAGGAGAACCAGGCCCTGCTGGACAGCCTACTTCCACAGTACAGCAAGCTGTATGGGACACCAGGGGAGCAGGTGAGTGTTCTGTGCACTGCCTTTCTGAATGTGCATTTTGTCTGACTAGCAAGGCTGAGAGTCAGCACACCACTGGCTAGCAGGCTCACTGAGTAGTTGTCACCCCCCATAGTGTGTAGTGACTTGCACTGGACAGGTATGGTGCAGTGACAGTGCTTCTGAACAGGGTTTTACTCCCCATGCAATGATACCATGTAGTGACTTCTGGAAAACTGTCCATGGGCAGCCGTGCACTGCCTGGGTACACCATGTGCCCCTGTGATTGCGACATGTATATGCAACTGTGTCATGCACGGATATGTTGCATGTGTAGTAATGGCCTTATCACTTTGTCATCCTGACAGGCTTCTGCCCATCGGAAGCATGAGATATGGAAGGACATCGTCCGGGCTGTCCGGTCCGTGGGGGTCTACAAGCGCCGGATCCGCAACTGCCAAAAGAGGTGGCAGGACCTTCGGGGCTGGACCCGGAGGATTGCACGGGTCCAGCTGAAGCTGTCGCCTCCTCGCAGGAGGGGCGGAACACGGACCCTGACCCCCCACATGCTCAGGATCCTGGCGGTGGTCTTTCCAGACCTGGATGGGCAGCTGAAGGCCAGAGAGCAGCAAGGAGGGGGTGAGTCAAAGACTGCACTGTGTACTCTGTCTAACATGCTATGTGCCCTCCTCGGGCCTGGTTAAACTGCCACAGTACAGCAGTCATGTTGTCCAGGAGCCATGTCCCTCTATTGTGCACTGCCCACTCCTCATCTGATACCCAGGTGTGGCCCTTACATGCAGGGAATTCTGTCACTTAGGACTGTGTCCTTGCAGTTTGCTTGACTCAAGGTGGGAGACAGCATCTGTTTCCCTGACTCTGTGGTGGGCATCATGGGTGGGTCCATTGCTTACACAATGCCTGTATTCTGACATGTATTCAGCGTGTTACTTTGATCTGTGGTCCAATTGCTGAGCTGATCCACCACATGTGGCTGGGGTACCTGGCACACACCCATGCTGCGGGTGGGAACAATGTTTGGGCCCCAGGAGTATGTATATGACGTGTGTCACACATACTTAGCCAGCTGCCTACAGTCCAGGGCTCATCCCTCATTCATGTGGGGCTGGACAGTCATGCCTACTCCAGGCCATACAATACACTCTGTACTCCCACTCCCGTGTATCAGCGGACACATTGTGCACAGTGATTTGACCCCTCAGGTGTCTGCCTCTGTGTCAGTGTGCTGTGGATTAGTCGCCAGGACTGCTGTGGAGTTTCTTGGTAGGGGCTCAGCATGCCACTGGAGATGTGACCATAGGAGACGATACTTGTGTGACACATAGGTGTCTGATCAGCTGCCCATGCAGACTGGGGCATGTAAATGTGAAGTTCAGGCAGCTGTTCCCCATGCACAGCAGAGTGTGAGGGGCTCAGGTTCAGAGGGTAGTGTCACAGGTCTCCCATATGTCCAATAGGTATGACCTGGACAGATGAGGGTTAAGAGGATGTGTTGTGGGGGGGATGTACATGTGCACTTGTGCAGCTCCAGGACTTGCATTCCCCATGACCTACTATTGTGACACAGTGCAGAGTGTTGTTGTCTGGCTGCAAAGTCATACATCACTGAGCCAGTGATGTATGACTTTGCAGTCATGCCTCCGCCATGGCAAGTGTCTACTGATTGGTGAGCCTGCAGGGGAGTGACATGTGCTACATGCACACCATAGTGGCGCTGGCTATCAGGACATGGGTGCATCATGGTGTCTGTCGCTGGTATGCATCACATGCATTTCCTATTTGACTCTGGGCATCCCTTACATCCGGAAACCTGTACTGACTCAGTGGCAAGAGCTGTGATGTGTCCACACCGTGTCCTCTGCACTGTCCAACTACTGTGTACTTGGTGCATGTGTCAACACTGGGGTGTTGCAATCCAACAGACACCAGACAGATGGGTGCAAGGCCATGTGGGATGTTAGTGCCATGCTTGGCATCAGACTGACAATTGACTTCTCCTGTTCAATTAGTGCACTTTTAGCAATGTACAACTAATGATGCCAGGGCTTGCTCTGTGATGTGCTGTGCTCACAGTGGTGTGTGCGTTATGTGCAGGTGACTGATGTCTGTCTGTTTCCCCATTGTTTGCAGATACATCCACGGCCACGGAAGGGGACAGCTCCATGGACCAGGAGGAGCCGGAGAGCCAGACTGGGTCAGCAGCCGAGGAGTGGTCGGAGGGACCCAGTGGCACGGAGGGCGAGGGGAGCCACACCGAGGAGTCCTCAGCAGCATCCACCTCAGCTGAGGACCAGAGCAACTCGGAGGAGGACTCCCTTGTGGAGGCGGGTGTCAGCAGCCACCACACCCCAGCTAGTGTTGCTGTCCCCGCCACCACCAGCACCACCACCGCCCTCCCATCGGCTCCCATTCCCCAGGTCCGTGGAGGCTCCCATGTCCGGGAGCGTGTCTCCTTTGGGCCAGGCACCGCACCCCCTGCCCCTGTGTCCCCTGCTGCCCTGAGTGAGGAGTCTGTGTACCTCCTTCGCCAGCTCCATGTAGGGCAGACAGCCATGCTGAGTGTCCTCCATGCGCACACCGCGCTGTTGACTCAGCTGGTGTCGTTCATGGAGGGCATCTCATCGGGCATGTCTGACCTACAGAGGGGCAATAGGTCCATGGACTCCTCCCTGACGGCAGCAGTGTCCCTCCTCAAACGGTCCCTCACCCCTCCTGCCTCTGCTCCATCCACACTCCCCAGCACCTTACCCATCCCAGGCACACACACACCGGCACAGGCACACACCAGCACACACACATCCAGCACACTGACACACACGCCAATGACAAAACGCACACGCACGCACATTCAGGGGACTGAAGCCAGACTCACAGGGGATGGGGCCCTGGAACACACACACGCATCCACATGCACTGCGCAGTCCTCAGTTCCCTCTCCCTCCAAAGCACCCTCCCTTGCCTCACCTGCAACCCCAAAGTCACAGCAGCTCTTCCTCTGTGACCTCGGCCTCTTCCCCACCGATGAAGCTGCTCCAGCATACCGGGGGAAGAGGAAGCCCACCCACACGGAGCAGAGTGCCCCTCGCCCCCGGACACCCTCCCCCAGGCGCAGACGGACTGAGGCCCCCACCCGCAAGTCCCCCGGAGTGGTAAGAGCAAGACCCCGCCACCGCCCTGCAGCTCAGGCACAAGGTCTCCGTCCTCCATCCCTCAGGCCCCCACTGCACAGGTGCCCCCACCACACCCTGCCCCAGGTTCCCCCACCCACAGATATACCATCCCCAAGAGGATCCGGCCTTCTCCCCCTGCCACTTGCTCTCCCAGCACCACACCCCCCGCTGCGCTTGTCTGTGCCACTGATGTGGTGAGGGTGTCCTCCCCCTCTGTCCAACCCACCTTGCCTGTTCCCCATTCTCCTCCCCTGGAGGTAGGCACTGCAGTGGAGTCCACTACCGCCCTGTCTGACTTGGGCACTGCAGTGGCGGACCTGTCCACCCCATCTGCAGGGTCCACTGCAGTTGTGCCGGCACCCACGACATCTGAGTCATGCCCCCCAGTTGTGCCGGCACACACCATGTCAGACACCTCCACTGCAGTTGTCAGTGGCTCTCCAGCACCCACCACCCCTTCCCTGACTCCCCCTGGTGAGCCCTGATCCTGTCCCTGCGGTGCCTGGCCTGCCCCCCGGTTGCCCCTCCTAGTGGATTGTCCCTGGTATTGTGCAGGCATGCGTAGGGTGACATCTGCCAGTGTCACCCTGTTTGAACTTTGACAATGGACTGGCCATTGGCCTTTGCTCTAATTTCTTCTGGACGTCGTTATCAAACAACACATATGCTGAATAAAGCAACTTTCTTTTCTCTAGTGCTCATGCTTCAGATGTACATGTTGTTGGTGCAGCTAACCATGCCCTTGCTGCAGTGATGGTGATATCTGGTCTCATGATTATGAAGTGTTACTGTGCAGGAACCCATGTGGTCCAGGGGGAATGTGTCCTATCATGTGGTGTATCCATGTCATCAATAGCAGCATCTGAGGGTGTCATGTGTTCAGTATTTGGCAATGGGTTTCCTACTTACATTGGCAATTTCATATCTGTGGCTTCCACCCCTGCACATCTGTTGTGCCTGCCATCGTTGCATTTGTCTACTTCCCTGACCGTGTTGCCATCTCCAGTGGACATGCAGGTTTGGGCATCAATGGGGAGGGACTCATCCGTGTAGTCAGTGCAACATTGCTATACAAGTGTGTTGGATCTGTGCTGATGATTCCGTTGGCACATCCATGACCAGGCTGATGTGATGGGAGCCCTCATTTGGTGCTAATTGTTGATTGTGTGACCAAGTGCTCAGCTGACATGATGGGGCCCTACTGAGGCAACATATGGCACAGCTTTCCTCACACAGGAGTGGAGTCCCCTCATGGCAGTGTGTACACGTGTGACATTGCCTGCGCCCAAGGTGTGTGTTGTATGTGCATGTCTGTGTGTTCACTTCCATTCATCTGCGCATGCTGTGATCCCTAGTGTTGTACCTGTTTGTGATGCTTGCTGACTTGAGCTATGTTCCCCCAAAGTCTTCTCCCTGTGTTCTCTGTGATGTGGGTGCATGGCACATTACTGGTCATCAGGGTGTCACCCATAGGTGTGTTTGCTGTCAGGGCAGAGTTTGTGTGCAGACGCAGATGGGTCACAGTCAGGTTTCCCTTTGGCACTTGTTGTTTGCCCCTGTCATGTGATTTCCAGTTTGTGTTATCTTTCAGTGATTGTGACACGTTGTGTGTGTGACTGCTGGCACTCCTTAGGGTCCGGGCTGCAATGTTGGTTGTTGTCTATGTGTGTTCTTTGTGGGTGACCTTGGCTTCTTCATTGGTGTGTGACTGTGGCTGGGATCCCATTGGTCGGTGTGGTATTGCCGTCATGTCCATGTACAGCGTAGTGTGCAGTGTGTCAGACATTCAGGAGTCTTGTTGAGTGTCCATGTGTGATGTGTTTCTACACCTTGGTTCCCACCCACCACCCTGGAATAGTCATGGGTGCATGTGCAATGTCACCAGTGCATGTGTACTTCACTGCTGCACATTGTTGGAGGTCGAGGGGTGTGGTCTTGAGTGTGTGCAGATGAGAGTTGTTGCCCGGCTAGTCCCCTGCCTCCATGTTGGCCTTGGCTTACTGGCCATGCTGATTGATTTGTGCTTGTGTAGGTGTGATGGTAGTTTGTTGCTCAGGACACCTGACTGTGGTTCACAGTGTGAACGACATTTAGCTTTGTCATCACAGTGGTATTTTTATTCAGCCCAGGGTCACCACATTGTGGGGGCCCTGGGGGTGGTGCTGTGGTGTGTCTGTGACTTGCTGTGTCAGTTGTTGTTCCTACGTGCCTGTGTGACATGTGTGTTTTGTGCTCCCTCTCACCTGTCAATGCCTGCTTGCCCACATAGGGGATTTGGATCCATGAGTTACCTTAGTGTGGCAGTGTATGCACATCTGTATGATTGGTATTCAGCTCTCCTCATGTGTTGTGTTGTTGCCTGGGGACACTGGCACCCCCACCCCTCACCTGCTGTGTATGATGACAGTGTTGGTCTGCCTGTTTGTGTTTGTGCATCTGCACCACTGCATTGGCATATCTTGGGTGTGCCATTGGCTGTATGTTGTTTGGTGTGTTTCCCCTGCTGTCCCTGGGACTCCTAGGTCATCGGTCAGCACAGTGATCATGGTTTGTGTGTCCCATTGCTGCCATGGTATGGTATCTGTTCACCTCACATCTGCTGTCTCCACAGGGTATCTGCATTTGTGTGCCCATTGGTGCAAATATGTGGTTCTGCATTCTGATGGTCACTTCTGTCATTGTGTCATTGATGACTGTTGACGGTCTCAGCCCCCATGGGTGTTGTTTGTCTGCACATGGCCAAAGGAATGTTTCATTTGCACTGCAGTATTTGGCTCCCCCAATTTATGTTGCAATGGGACACATACACTACTTTGCCACAGATGAGTTTTTGGTTCTGTGACCAGGAATGATCCATGCAGTTTGGCAGTTGCAGCTCTTTCTTTGTCAACAATTACCTTTTGGTCACTGTGATGATGAGGGTGTAGACCCCATTGCCACAATGGTCAAAATGTGCTTCAGCTATGGACCCCACACTTGCCTTTTGGTCACTGTGATGATAGGGGTTTAGACCCCATTGCCACAATGGTCAAAATGTGCTTCAGCTATGGACCCCACACTTGCCTTTTGGTCACTGTGATGATGGGGGTTTAGACCCCATTGCCACAATGGTCAAAATGTGCTTCAGCTATGGACCCCACACTTGCCTTTTGGTCACTGTGATGATGGGGGTTTAGACCCCATTGCCACAATGGTCAAAATGTGCTTCAGCTATGGACCCCACACTTGCCTTTTGGTCACTGTGATGATGGGGGTTTAGACCCCATTGCCACAATGGTCAAAATGTGCTTCAGCTATGGACCCCACACTTGCCTTTTGGTCACTGTGATGATGGGGGTTTAGACCCCATTGCCACAATGGTCAAAATGTGCTTCAGCTATGGACCCCACACTTACCTTTTGGTCACTGTGATGATGGGGGTTTAGGCCCCATTGCCACAATGGTCATGGGCTGCTTGCATTGTGGGTGCCACACACATATATGTGTGGCACATGTGCTAGGGGGTCACATTGTATGTTCAAAGTCATGTTCGGTGTTGTAGGCATTTGACACAGCCTACACACGCTTGTCATGGTGGTGGGGGGATGTCTTTATCTTGCATTCCCTAGGTTGTGGTGTGCTGGTTGTGTCATGCATTGTCCATCCTATGAGTGGGGGTGGTAGTAGTGGTAGGCATCCTGCCCCCCTGGCTAAGGGTGGTAGTAGTGGTAGGCATCCTGCCCCCCTGGCTAAGGGTGGTGGTAGTGGTAGGCATCCTGCCCCCCTGGGTGAGGGTGGTAGTAGTGGTGGGCATCCTGCCCCCCTGGCTAAGGGTGGTAGTAGTGGTGGGCATCCTGCCCCCTGGCTAAGGGTGGTAGTAGTGGTAGGCATCCTGCCCCCGTGGGTGAGGGTGGTAGTAGTGGTGGGCATCCTGCCCCCTGGCTAAGAGTGGTAGTAGTGGTGGGCATCCTGCCCCCCTGGCTAAGGGTGGTAGTAGTGGTAGGCATCCTGCCCCCTGGCTAAGGGTGGTAGTAGTGGTAGGCATCCTGCCCCCTGGCTAAGGGTGGTAGTAGTGGTAGGCATCCTGCCCCCTGGCTAAGGGTGGTAGTAGTGGTAGGCATCCTGCCCCCCTGGGTGAGGGTGGTAGTAGTGGTGGGCATCCTGCCCCCTGGCTAAGGGTGGTAGTAGTGGTGGGCATCCTGCCCCCTGGCTAAGGGTGGTAGTAGTGGTAGGCATCCTGCCCCCCTGGGTGAGGGTGGTAGTAGTGGTGGGCATCCTGCCCCCTGGCTAAGGGTGGTAGTAGTGGTGGGCATCCTGCCCCCTGGCTAAGGGTGGTAGTAGTGGTAGGCATCCTGCCCCCCTGGCTAAGGGTGGTAGTAGTGGTAGGCATCCTGCCCCCTGGCTAAGGGTGGTAGTAGTGGTAGGCATCCTGCCCCCTGGCTAAGGGTGGTAGTAGTGGTAGGCATCCTGCCCCCCTGGGTGAGGGTGGTAGTAGTGGTGGGCATCCTGCCCCCTGGCTAAGGGTGGTAGTAGTGGTGGGCATCCTGCCCCCTGGCTAAGGGTGGTAGTAGTGGTAGGCATCCTGCCCCCCTGGGTGAGGGTGGTAGTAGTGGTGGGCATCCTGCCCCCTGGCTAAGGGTGGTAGTAGTGGTGGGCATCCTGCCCCCTGGCTAAGGGTGGTAGTAGTGGTAGGCATCCTGCCCCCTGGCTAAGGGTGGTAGTAGTGGTAGGCATCCTGCCCCCTGGCTAAGGGTGGTAGTAGTGGTAGGCATCCTGCCCCCTGGCTAAGGGTGGTAGTAGTGGTAGGCATCCTGCCCCCCTGGGTGAGGGTGGTAGTAGTGGTGGGCATCCTGCCCCCTGGCTAAGGGTGGTAGTAGTGGTGGGCATCCTGCCCCCTGGCTAAGGGTGGTAGTAGTGGTAGGCATCCTGCCCCCCTGGGTGAGGGTGGTAGTAGTGGTGGGCATCCTGCCCCCTGGCTAAGGGTGGTAGTAGTGGTGGGCATCCTGCCCCCTGGCTAAGGGTGGTAGTAGTGGTAGGCATCCTGCCCCCTGGCTAAGGGTGGTAGTAGTGGTAGGCATCCTGCCCCCTGGCTAAGGGTGGTAGTAGTGGTAGGCATCCTGCCCCCTGGCTAAGGGTGGTAGTAGTGGTAGGCATCCTGCCCCCCTGGCTAAGGGTGGTAGTAGTGGTAGGCGTCCTGCCCCCCTGGGTGAGGGTGGTAGTAGTGGTGGGCATCCTGCCCCCTGGCTAAGGGTGGTAGTAGTGGTAGGCATCCTGCCCCCCTGGGTGAGGGTGGTAGTAGTGGTGGGCATCCTGCCCCCTGGCTAAGGGTGGTAGTAGTGGTGGGCATCCTGCCCCCTGGCTAAGGGTGGTAGTAGTGGTAGGCATCCTGCCCCCTGGCTAAGGGTGGTAGTAGTGGTAGGCATCCTGCCCCCTGGCTAAGGGTGGTAGTAGTGGTAGGCATCCTGCCCCCTGGCTAAGGGTGGTAGTAGTGGTAGGCATCCTGCCCCCTGGCTAAGGGTGGTAGTAGTGGTAGGCATCCTGCCCCCCTGGGTGAGGGTGGTAGTAGTGGTGGGCATCCTGCCCCCTGGCTAAGGGTGGTAGTAGTGGTAGGCATCCTGCCCCCCTGGGTGAGGGTGGCAGTAGTGGTGGGCATCCTGCCCCCTGGCTAAGGGTGGTAGTAGTGGTGGGCATCCTGCCCCCTGGCTAAGGGTGGTAGTAGTGGTAGGCATCCTGCCCCCTGGCTAAGGGTGGTAGTAGTGGTAGGCATCCTGCCCCCTGGCTAAGGGTGGTAGTAGTGGTAGGCATCCTGCCCCCTGGCTAAGGGTGGTAGTAGTGGTAGGCATCCAGCCCCCTGGGTTGGGGTGGTGGCGCGCATTCAGGCCCCTGTGTGCATATGTGGCATTGGTGATGGGCATCCCGCCCCTATGGTGCTGCTGTTGCTGGTGTAAGTATATTCAGATTCCCAGTGTATGTGTGTGATGTGTCGTGTACGTGTTGTATGTGTTTTGTGGTTGGTGTCTGACTTACCTTCTGCGCCGTACGCATCCGTGCCTGTTCCGGTAGTAGATGTAGAATATTGGTATGATCGGGACGAAGGGATTCATGGTTGGTTCGTGTCGTTCGTCCTTCTCGTTGCTTCGCGTCGTCCTCGTCGCTTCGCTTCGTCCTCGTCGCTTCGCGTCGTCCTCGTCGGTGCCGTGTTCGTCTCGTAGCCGTGGATCGTGTTGTGGCGCGATTCGGAGCTTATGTGCGCCTCTCCCGGATGCTTTGATGTGCCGTGCGTAGCGACGGGTTCGGCGCGTACGGGAAGCGCATCGTACTTGTCCGGCCGGACGGGGCTGCATTTTCCCTTCCGTGCGACTCGATTCGGCGTTTCCGGATTCGCCTCGGTCGGAGAACAGGACCTGGTTTGGGTGAGTACGGCTCGGCCGGAATTTTTGCTGTTGTGCGCATCGTACTTGCTCGTTCGGTGTGCTGTACGGATCGGTCGGGAAACTGGCTTTCGCATGGCTTTTTTCCCGACCGAATGGTATTGGGTGCGCCTCCGACCGAGATCGGAATCGACCCCTTAATCTTTTAACTGTAAATGACTGTTGGATGTGAATTATTATTTTTTTAACTAAAATAAGTGTGTTTAGAGTAATTTTCCTGCCCGAAATCTGTCACAATAGAAGCTTCTGAGTAGGAGGTAACATCTGTAAAAATGGCAATTTTTGTTTCTGTGAGGCTTTAAAAAGAGGTTATTCAGCACGAGGTATTATCCAATTGACATTTAGAATCATTTTTTGTACAGTCCCAAAAAATAATTTTATGATGAAAAACGAGCCCGGACCTGTCGAATTTTCTCCCCATGGTCAGTAATGGTGATTTTTTAATGTTTAATATTTTGACTGCAAATGACCAATGCATGTGAATTATCAGTTTTGGAACTAAAATAAGTGTGTTTAGAGTAATTATCCTGCCCAAAATCTGTCAAAATAGACGCTTCTGAGTAGGAGGAAAAATCTGTAAAAATGGCAATTTTGGTCATTGTGAGGCTTTAAAAAGTGGTTATTCAACACGAGGTATTATCCAATTGACATTTGGAATAATTTTTTGTACAGTCCAAAAAAAGAATTTTCTGATGAAAAACGAGCCCGGACCTGTCGAATTTTCTCCCCATGGTCAGTAATGGTGATTTTTCAATGTTTAATATTTTGACTGTAAATGACCAATGCATGTGAATTATCACTTTAGGAACTAAAATAAGTGTGTTTAGAGTCATTTTCCTGCCCGAAATTGGTCAAAATAGAAGCTACTAAGGAGGATTAAAAGTCAGTAAAAATTGCAATTTTGGTCACTGTGACGCTTTAAAAAGAGGTTATTCAACATCAGGCACAATCCAATTGACATTTTGAATCATTTTTTGTACAGTCCATAAAATCAATTTTCTGATCAAAAACGAAGACCCCGGACCTGTCAAACTTTCTCCAGATGGCCAGTACTGGTGATTTTTTAATGTTTATCTTTTGACTGTAAATGACTATTGCACGTGAATTATCACTTTTGGAACTAAAATCAGTGTTTTTATAGTCATTTTTCTGCCCGAAACTGATCAAAATCGAAGATTCTGAGTAGGAGGAAAAGTCTGTAAAAATGGCAATTTTGGTCACTGTGAAGCTTTAAAAGTGATTATTCAACACGAGGTATTATCCAATTGACATTTAGAATCATTTTTTGTACAGTCCAAAAAAGAATTTTCTGATGAAAAACGATTACTCCAGATGGTCAGTAATGGAAAATTTTTAATGTTTAATCTTTTGACTGTAAATGACTATTGGATGTAAATTATCACTTTTTCAACTCAAATAAGTGTTTTTAGTGTCATTTTCCTGCCTGAAATTGGTCAAAATTGAAGCTTCTGAGTAGGAGGAAACATCTGTAAAAATGGCAATTTTGGTCACTGTGATGCTCTAAAAAGTGATTATTCAACATGAGGTATTATCCAATTGACATTTAGAATCATTTTTTGTACAGTCCAAAAAAGAACTTTCTGATGAAAAACGATGAGCTCGGACCTGTCAAATTTTCTCCCCATGGTCAGTAATGGTGATTTTTTAATGTTTAATATTTTGACTGTAAATGACCAATGCATGTGAATTGTCACTTTTGGAACTAAAATAAGTGTGTTTAGAGTCATTTTCCTGCCCGAAATCGGTCAAAATAGAAACTTCTGAGTAGGATTACAAGTCAGTCAAAATTGCAATTTCGGTCAACGTGAAGCTTTAAAAAGAGGTTATTCAACATGACACATTATCCAACTGACATTTTTAATCATTTTTGTACAGTCCAAAAAATCATTTTTCTGATGAAAAACGATGAGCTCGGACCTGTCGAATTTTCTCCCCATGGTCAGTAATGGTGATTTTTTAATGTTTAATCTTTTGACTGTAAATGACCAATGCATGTGAATTATCACTTTTGTAACTAAAATAATGTGTTTAGAGTAATTCTCCTGCCCAAAATCTGTCAAAATAGATGCTTCTGAGTAGGAGGAAATATCTGAAAAATGGCAATTTTGGTCACTGTGAGGATTTAAAAAGAGGTTATTCAACATGAGGCATGATCCAATTGACATTTTGAATCATTTTTTGTACAGTCCAAAAAATCAATTTTTTGATGAAAAACGATGACCCCGGACCTGTTGAACTTTCACAGATGGTCAGTAATGGAGATTTTTTAATGTTTAATCTATTGAATGTAAATGACTGTTGGATGTGAATTATCACTATTCGAACTAAAATAAGTGTGTTTAGTGTTATTTTCGTGCCCGAAATCGACCAAAATAGAAGCTTCTGAGTAGGAGGAAACATCTGTAAAAATTGCAATTTTTGTCACTGTGAGGCTTTAAAAAGAGATTAATCACCATGAGGCACGATCCATTTGACATTTTGAATCATTTTTTGTACAGTCCAAAAAATCAATTTTCTGATGAAAAACGATGACCGTGGACCTGTCGATCTTTCTCCAGATGGTCAGTAATGGTGATTTTTTAATGTTTAATTTTTTGACTGTAAATGACAAATTTATGTGAATGATCACTTTTGGAAGTAAAATAAGTGTGTTTAGAGTCATTTTCCTACCCGAAATTGGTCAAAATTAGAGCTTCTGAGTTGGAGGAAAAGTCTGTAAAAATGGCAATTTTGGTCACTGTGAGGTTTCAAAAAGAGGTTATTCAACATGAGGCATGATCCGATTGACATTTTGAATAATTTTATGTATAGTCAAAAAAATCAATTTTCTGATGAAAAATGATTACTCCAGACCTTACGTACTTTCTCCAGATGGTCAGTAATGGATATTTTTTAATGTTTAATCTTTTGACTGTAAATGACTATTGGATGTAAATTATCACTTTTTCAACTCAAATAAGTGTTTTTAGTGTCATTTTCCTGCCTGAAATTGGTCAAAATTGAAGCTTCTGAGTAGGAGGAAACATCTGTAAAAATGGCAATTTTGGTCAGTGTGAGGCTTTAAAAAGTGATTATTCAACACGAGGTATTATCCAATTGACATTTTGAATCATTTTTTGTACAGTCCAAATAATCAATTTCCTGATCAAAAACGATTACTCCAGACCTTACGTACTTTCTCCAGATGGTCAGTAATAGGTATTTTTTAATGTTTAATCTTTTGACTGTAAATGACTATTGCATTTGAATTGTCACTTTTTAAAACAAAATAAGTATGTTTATAGTCATTTTCCTGCACGAAACAGCTCAGAATAGAAACTTCTGAGTAGGAGGAAACATCTGTAAAAAAGTCAATTTTGGTCAATGTGAGGCTTTGAAAAGTGGTTATTCAACATGAGGCACGATCTAATTGACATTTTGAAGCATTTTTTGTACAGTCCACAGAATCTAATTCCTGATGAAAAACGATGACCCCGGACCTGTCGAACTTTCTCCAGATGGTCAGTAATGGTGATTTTTCAATGTTTAATCCTTTGACTGTAAATGACAATTGCATGTGAATTATCACTTTTGGAACAAAAATAAGTGTGTTTAGAGTCATTTTCCTGCCCGAAATTGGTCAAAATACAAGCTTCTGAGTAGGAGGAAAGATCTGTAAAAAGTAGCAATTTTGGTGTCTGTGAGGCTTTAAAAAGTGGTTATTCAACACGAGGTATTATCCAATTGACATTTGGAATAATTTTTGTACAGTCCAAAAAAAGAATTTTCTGATGAAAAACGATGACCCAGGAGCTGTCGAATTTTCTCCCCATGGTCAATAATGGTGATTTTTTAATGTTTAATATTTTGACTGTAAATGACCGATGCATGTGAATTATCACTTTAGGAACTAAAATAAGTGTGTTTAGAGTTATTTTCCGGCCCGAAATCGGTCAAAATAGAAGCTACTAAGGAGGATTAAAAGTCAGTAAAAATTGCAATTTTGGTCACTGTGAGGCTTTAAAAAGAGGTTATTCAACATCAGGCACGATCCAATTGACATTTTAAATCATTTTTTGTACAGTCCAAAAAATCAATTTTCTGATCAAAAACGAAGACCCCGGACCTGTCGAACTTTCTCCAGATGGCCAGTACTGATGATTTTTTAATGTTTATCTTTTGACTGTAAATGACTATTGCATGTGAATTATCACTTTTGGAACTAAAATCAGTGTTTTTATAGTCATTTTTCTGCTCGAAACTGATCAAAATCGAAGATTCTGAGTAGGAGAAAAAGTCTGTAAAAATGGCAATTTTGGTCACTGTGAAGCTTTAAAAAGTGATTTTTCAACACGAGGTATTATCCAATTGATATTTAGAATCATTTTTTGTACAGTCCAAAAAAAGAATTTTCTGATGAAAAACGATGACCCCGGACCTGTCAAACTTTCTCCAGATGGTCAGTAATGGTGATTTTTTAATGTTTAATCTTTTCACTGTAAATGACTGTTGTATGTGAATTATCACTTTTTGAACTAAAATAAGTGTGTTTAGTGTCATTTTCCTGCCTGAAATCGGTCAAAATACAAGCTTCTGAGTAGGAGGAAACATCTGTAAAAATGGCAATTTTTGTCACTGTGAGGCTTTAAAAAGAGGTTATTCACCATGAGGCACGATCCATTTGACATTTTGAATAATTTTTTGTACAGTCCAAAAATCAATTTTCTGATGAAAAACGATGACCGTGGACCTGTCGATCTTTCTCCAGATGGTCAGTAATGGTGATTTTTTAATGTTAATTTTTTTTACTGTAAATGACAAATTTATGTGAATGATCACTTTTGGAAGTAAAATAAGTGTGTTTAGAGTCATTTTCCTACCCGAAATTGGTCAAAATTAGAGCTTCTGAGTTGGAGGAAAAGTCTGTAAAAATGGCAATTTTGGTCACTGTGAGGTTTCAAAAAGAGGTTATTCAACATGAGGCATGATCCGATTGACATTTTGAATAATTTTATGTATAGTCAAAAAAAAAAAAAATGATGAAAAATGATTACTCCAGACCTTACGTACTTTCTCCAGATGGTCAGTAATGGATATTTTTTAATGTTTAATCTTTTGACTGTAAATGACTATTGGATGTAAATTATCACTTTTTCAACTCAAATAAGTGTTTTTAGTGTCATTTTCCTGCCTGAAATTGGTCAAAATTGAAGCTTCTGGGTAGGAGGAAACATCTGTAAAAATGGCAATTTTGGTCACTGTGAGGCTTTAAAAAGTGATTATTCAACACAAGGTATTATCCAATTGACATTTTAAATCATTTTTTGTACAGTCCAAATAATCAATTTTCTGATCAAAAACGATTACTCCAGACCTTACGTACTTTCTCCAGATGGTCAGTAATGGGTATTTTTTAATGTTTAATCTTTTGACTGTAAATGACTATTGCATTTGAATTGTCACTTTTTAAAACAAAATAAGTATGTTTATAGTCATTTTCCTGCACGAAACAGCTCAGAATAGAAACTTCTGAGTAGGAGGAAACATCTGTAAAAATGTCAATTTTGGTCAATGTGAGGCTTTGAAAAGTGGTTATTCAACATGAGGCACGATCTAATTGACATTTTGAATCATTTTTTGTACAGTCCACAGAATCTAATTCCTGATGAAAAATGATGACCCCGGTCCTGTCGAACATTCTCCAGATGGTCAGTAATGGTAATTTTTGAATGTTTAATCCTTTGACTGTAAATGACAATTGCATGTGAATTATCACTTTTGGAACTAAAATAAGTGTGTTTAGAGTCATTTTCCTGCCCGAAATTGGTCAAAATCAAAGCTTCTGAGTTGGAGGAAAGTCTGTAAAAATGGCAATTTTGGTCACTGTGAGGCTTTAAAAAGAGGTTATTCAACATGAGGCATGATCCAATTGACATGTTGAATAATTTTATGTATAGTGAAAAAAATCAATTTTCTGATGAAAAACGATTACTCCAGATGGTCAGTAATGGATAATTTTTAATGTTTAATCTTTTGACTGTAAATGACTATTGGATGTAAATTATCACTTTTTCAACTCAAATAAGTGTTTTTAGTGTCATTTTCCTGCCTGAAATTGGTCAGAATTGAAGCATCTGAGTAGGAGGAAACATCTGTAAAAATGGCAATTTTGGTCACTGTGAGGCTTTAAAAAGATATTATTCAACATGAGGCACAATCCAATTGACTTTTGAATCATTTTTTGTACAGTCCAAAAAAATCAATTTTCTGATGAAAAACGATGACCCTGGACCTGTTGATCTTTCTCCAGATGGTCAGTGATGGTGATTTTTTAATGTTTAATCTTTTGACTGTAAATGACTATTGCATTTGAATTGTCACTTTTGAAAATAAAATAAGTATGTTTATAGTCATTTTCCTGCACGAAATAGCTCAGAATAGAAACTTCTGAGTAGGAGGAAACGTCTGTAAAAATGTCAATTTTGGTCAATGTGAGGCTTTGAAAAGTGGTTATTCAACATGAGGCACAATCTAATTGATATTTTGAATCATTTTTTGTACAGTCCAAAGAATCTAATTCCTGATGAAAAACGATGACCCCGGACCTGACGAACTTTCTCCAGATGGTCAGTAATGGTGATTTTTGAATGTTTAATCCTTAGACTGTAAATGACAATTGCATGTGAATTATCACTTTTGAAACTAAAATAAGTGTGTTTAGAGTCATTTTCCTGCCCGAAATTAGTCAAAATACAAGCTTCTGAGTAGGAGGAAACATCTGTAAAAAGTAGCAATGTTGGTCTCTGTGAGGATTTAAAAAGAGGTTATTCAACACAAGGTATTATCCAATTGACATTTAGAATCATTTTTTGTACAGTCCAAAAAAGAACTTTCTGATGAAAAACGATGAGCTCGGACCTGTCGAATTTTCTCCCCATGGTCAGTAATGGTGATTTTTTAATGTTTAATATTTTGACTGTAAATGACCAATGCATGTGAATTGTCACTTTTGGAACTAAAATAAGTGTGTTTAGAATAATTTTCCTGCCCGAAATCGGTCAAAATAGACGCTTCTGAGTAGGAGGAAACATCTGAAAAATGGCAATTTTGGTCACTGTGAGGATTTAAAAAGAGGTTATTCAACATGAGGCATGATCCAATTGACATTTAGAATCATTTTTTGTACAGTCCCAAAAATCTATTTTCTGATGAAAAACGATGACCCTGGATCTGTCGAACTTTCTCCAGATGGTCAGTAAAGGTGATTTTTTAACGTTTCGTTTTTTGTCTGTAAATTACTATTGCATTTGAATTATCACTTTTAAAACTAAAATAAGCATGTTTATAGTCGTTTTCCTGCCCGTAATGGCTCAAAATGGAAGCTTCGGAGTAGGAGGAAACATCTGTAAAAATTTCAATTTTGGTCACTGTGAGGCTTTAAAAGCGGTTATTCAACATGAGGCACAATCCAATTGACATTTTGATTCATTTTATGTATAGTCCAAAAAATCAATTTTCTGATGAAAAACGATGTCGAACTTTCTCCAGATGGTCAGTAATGGTGATTTTTGAATGTTTAATCTTTTGACTGTAAATTACTGTTGCATGTAAATTATCACTTTTTCAACGAAAATAAGTGTGTTTAGAGTCATTTTCCTGCCCGAAATTGGTCAAAATGGAAGCTTCTGAGTAAGAGGAAACATTTGTCAAAATGGCAATTTTGGTCACTGTGAGGCTTTTAAAAGATGTTATTCAACATGAGGTACAATCCAATTGACATTTTGAATAATTTTTTTGTACAGTCCAAAAAATCTATTTTCTGATGAAAAACGATGACCCCAGACCTGTCGAACTTTCTCCAGATGGTCAGTAAATGTGATTTTTTAATGTTTAATCTTTTGTCTGTAAATGACTATTGCATTTGAATTATCACTTTTGAAACTAAAATAAGTATGTGTATAGTAATTTTCCTACCCGAAATAGCTCAAAATAGAAGCTTCTGAGTAGGAGGAAACATCTGTAAAAATTTTAATTTTGGTCACTGTGAGGCTTTAAAAAGTGGTAATTCAACATGAGGCACAATCTAATTGACATTTTGAATCATTTTTTGTAAAGTCCAAAAAATCAATTTCCTGATGAAAAACTATGACCCCGGACCTGTCGAACTTTCTCCAGATGGTCAGTAATGGTGATTTTTGAATGTTTAATATTTTGACTGTAAATGACAAATGCATAAGAATGATCACTTTTGAAAGTAAAATAAGTGTGTTTAGAGTCATTTTCCTGACTGAAATTGGTCAAAATAGAAGCTTCTGAGTAGGAGGAAAAGTCTATAAAAATGGCAATTTTAGTCACTGTGAGGCTTTAAAAAGTGGTTATTGAACATGAGGCACAATCCAATTGACATTTTGAATCATTTTTTGTAAAGTCCAAAAAATCAATTTCCTGATGAAAAACTATGACCCCGGACTTGTAGAACTTTCTCCAGATGGTCAGTAATGGTGATTTTTGAATGTTTAATCTTTTGACTGTAAATGACAATTGCATGTGAATTATCACTTTTGGAACTAAAAAAAGTGTGTTTAGAGTCATTTTGCTGCCCGATGTCGGTCAAAATACAAGCTTCTGAGTAGGAGGAAACATCTGTAAAAAGTGGCAATTTTGGTCTCTTTGAGGCTTTAAAAAGTGGTTATTTAACATGAGGCACAATCCAATTGACATTTTGAATCATTTTTTGTACAGTCCAAAAATCAATTTTCTGATTGTTGGACTTGGCCCTTTTGCAGGGTCATCCCTGTACTTTTTGCCTTCCTCCTGTATTTTTTCTGACCTGTTTTTGATGGTTTTATGACTCTGTGCTAAAGTGCATATGATCTCTTTTGTAAATTGTGCTATGGATTAGTGGCTCCATGATTGGCTTATTTGATTTACTTGTCAGACCCTAGTACAGTGCACCATGTGTGCCCAGGGCCTGTAAATCAAATGCTGCTGGTGGGCTTGCAGCACTGGTTGTGCCACCCACAGAAGCAGCTTGTAAAATGTGGCTCAGGCCTGCCATTGCAGAACCTGTATGCAGTCTGGGACTGCCATGTCGACTTGGCAAGTGCACCCACTTGCCAGTCCCTAAACCTTCCCTTTTCTACATATTAGTCACCCCTAAGGTAGGCCCAAGGGCAGGGTGCATTGTATGTGAAAGGTAGGACATGCCCTGATGTGTGTGGCAAGTCCTGATAGTGAATTACAGCCAATTTTGTTTTTCACTATTGCAAGGCTATCTGTTCCCATAGGCCAGAATGGGCAGTTTGATTATAACATCTTATAATCCTAACTGACCCTAGGAACAAGATGGGGAAATAAAGATTAGTATGCCTGAACTCAGAATGTTAAAATACATCTTTTAGTGTGGGTGATTTTTACATTCTGTGTTTGAAAATACCACTTTTAGAAAGTAGGTCTTTTCTTGCCTAACCATCCATCATGCCTCTGCTAGGTTTGTGTATTCCATGTCTGGTTTGTGAGTGACAGGGGGCTGGAGAGGGCCTTGGCTCCAGCAGTCTGATGGGTCAGGGCTGGGCTGAATAGGACCTGCATTGAATAGAGAGTAGGGGGAGGAGATTTCCTTTCACCAACCTGAGCCCTCATAGAATAGAGAGTAGGGGGCGGAGATTTCCTTTCACTGACCTGAGCCCTCATAGAATAGAGAGTAGGGGGAGGAGATTTCCTTTCAGCTACCTGGGCCAGATCTGCTTTCAACACTGCTGTCTCCACCTCCTGCCAGGAAGCTGCACCAGGGAGGACAGAACTGGTTTTGGCTGGGCACAGACACTCTTTGCCTTCAGAGAACAAAGGATTTTGCAGTATAAATATTGGGGCCCAGACCCCAGAACTTTAGATCACTTCAGAAAATCAAGACGAACCTTTGCCAAGGAGTGAAACCAAGGAAGCTGAAGGAGGAGACTGCCCCTGTGCTGTTTGCTGTTTGGGGTAGGCCTGCAGTGGTTACTCATTGCTAAGGAAAGGAGAAAAGGAACTTTGTGTGTACTTTATCATCTTGAGGAAGATCTCCAAGGGCTTGAAGCTGAGCTTGCCTCCTGTTCTGAAGTCTCAGGGACACAAAAACTTCACCACCAGCTCCCCCTGAATTTCCTTGCTGGGAATTCTACCTGCAGAGAGGTGCCTGCTGTTGTTTAAGGACCTCTAGAGACTGCGTGTCGCTGGGAGCTGGAAGCGCGATGAAACGAGGAAGAAGAGTGTCGCCGCTGCAGCAGTTGCCGTTGAATCGCCGAAGAAGCGTGTTGCTGCCGCAGCTGTTCGCCGTCGCACCGATGAAGGAGCGTGTCGCATCACCGGAGAAGCGTGCCGCCGCCGCAGAGGTTGCTGTCGCATCACCGGAGAAGCGCATCGCAGGGCCTGTCGCGGCTCAAGAAACCACCGATCTCGCTGCACGGCCATCGGCGTGCACACATCGCATCCACGTTGTCGCATCACATCAAAGACGCCATCTTGTCGCATCGCACTGGATCGTCGCATCGCATCGAGGCGCCATCTTGTCGCATCATAACAGTAATGCAGTAAGAAACCGACACATCAACTCCCCACACAGTAAGGAACCGACGCATCACCTCCCCACGCAGTAAGGAACCGACGCATCACCTCCCCTGCGCTGCAGCAAGGAACCAACGCATCACCTCCCCTGAGTGTAAGGAACCAACGCATCACCTCCCCTGAGTGTAAGGAACCGACGCATCACCTTCCCTGCAACCCTTTTGTTTGTTTTGCGTTACGCATCCAAGGTACTTTGAGAGTAAAGTGTCGCATTTACCATCTACATTGAACTAAGCTATTTCTACCATTTGAAAGTCATATTTTTGAATACTGTATCGTGGATTTTTGTCGCTTGGTTTTGTGTTAAGTCTAGATAAAGATTACTTATTTTTCTAAACTGGTGTGGTATCCATTTGTAGTGTTTTCACTGTATTACTGTATGTGTTCACAAATGCTTTACACACTGCCTCTGAGATAAGCCTGCCTGCTCGTGCCAAGCTACCAAGTGGGTGAGCAGGGGTTATTTTAGGAGTGTAGCCCCCTTACCCTGACTAGAAGCAAGGGCCCTTACTTGGTCAAAGGTACCTACCTCTGCCAACTAGAGACCCCCATTTCTAACATTGGTGGTCAGCGGTGAGGATTTGGACTTGCATTTGTGACTCATATTCAGTGATTGGTGTACACTACTAGTGAGTGCAGACAATTACGCAACCACATACTATTTTTCCCTGTTTCCTTTGGAATTTGGTTGTTGGAACTCTGGTTAGTTTTTGCACCTGTTGGGCCTTGTCAAAATGGAAGTCAACTTTTGGCACCTTCACATCTACAAGATAAGGGAACCAAAAGTATTTTGCAAGGAGAGGGGGCTACCTGTGAAGAGGAGATCCACAAGGCAGGATCTTGAGGCAGCCCTGCATAACTATGAGGTGCTACACTGGGAAGCAACACTAGCAGATGACTCTGAGGAGGAATCTGAGGGGGAGGATCCCCAGCCAGAATACCAAGAGGGCAGTGGCCCTGAGGAGGAAACATTTTGGGAAAGATTGGCTCATGAAGAGAGGAATCGGATTCGTGCTCGTGACCAGAGGCTGAGGCAGCTAGACCGGGAGTGCGAGGAGATAGAGCGAGCCTTAGCTGAAAAAGAAATGTATATAGCTCAGGAAGTGAGCTTGGCTGAGTTGGAGGTGGAGTCCAGCTCAGATGGTGGCAGCAAAATTGAGTTATCTAGTGCTGAGGGAGCAGTACACACACCCAGAGATGTGGCGCCTGACTTGAAGGAGGGGGTTAACATACACCAGGGGGTTCAAGGATAAGCGGAAGCTCCAGTGGTGCGCAGTGTCCTTGAGGTGGATTGGGGAACTGGCACAGGGGTTCATAGTCCCAGTGGTGGGAGGGACACTCTACTGACTCTAGATGAGAGGTGCAGGGAGAGGGGTTCCCCCATGGTTGAAGTCCTGGTGTGTGAGTATGAAGACCGCCCAGAAGAGTGTGGGTTGAGTGACAGAGACAGTCAGATACTGTCTTGCCAGTCTCAGGAGAGCGGTGTGGGGTACATGTGCGAGGCACTGGATGGTGAGGTGAAGGATAGTTTGGTTAAAACCTGTGTGGGACTGTGTGATTCAATTGTGGGAGAGCATATTGTAAGTCCCTGTTTTCCAGAGCTATGCCAACACCTGTGGGAGGGTGAGCTCTCTGACCCCAGGGAGCTCACCCGGGAGGCAGACCGTTTGGTGGATTCCAAAGGGTCTGAAGAGGCATTGGGGAGTGACCCTAGGAGGAGTGGCTCAGGTATCTTCCAGCCCAGAGTGGTGGGAGAGGTTCAGAGTAGCCCAGCTAGGTTCCGTTGTGGTGGGAAGGTTGTAGGGCCTCACGTCCTGTCTCCTAGGAGAAGGAGTGAGACTGGGATGTGTCCCGAAAGTGCCCAACCTCAGTCTCAGGGCCTGGATGGTTCCTTAAGGGAACACCAGGTAGGGAACCTAGTCTGTCCTGATGGGCCAACCTTTGAGGGGGATCTCCTAGTGTCAGGAGAACTTGGAGTGTCTGTAAGCAGACCTCCATCAGTTCTGGTGTCTGGCAGTGCCACTCCTAAGTGGAGGGTGCAGAAGTCCAGATTGAGGGGTGAGAGGGGGAGAGAGTCCCCAGTGGAAGAACCAGTGGGTCAGGGGCCAGCTGGAAGGGCTGAGTCTCCTAGGAGTGACCATGGTGATACCACTTCTGTCCTGGTGGATCTTCACGCACTGTAAGATGGACAGGGGTCGGGAGATCTGCGCCAGGCAGACTGTCACACAACACAAGAGTTATGTGTTATCCTCGGGGGGCCTGTGTGCTCCCCAGGAAGTCCTGGTGCACCAGACAGGTGCTCAGCCGCAGGGGGTAGTCCCTGGGTTGGGAAGCCAGGTTCAGGTGTTGCCTGACCTGGAAGGAAGGAACTGTAATCAGTGTCCATACCGGTTTGTCTTCTGGGGGCACTGCTCTAGGTGGGAGGGTGCAGGGCCTCAGTAAGGGGTGCGGGGAGAGGGCAGCCTCACCCCTGACCTCTGCCCAGTCTAAGGGTACAGACCCTAAGCTGGGATCCCAGTTGCAGGATAGCACCCCTGAACTGGTGGGCGGATTGCCCAGGACACCTGCCACAGGTGCCCTGACAATTCTGGAATGGGGTACTGTGCCAGGTGGGAGCGTACAGAGCCCCGAGGAGGAGGAGGATTGTGTGTGGGAAAGCCCACCCCAGTCTCCTGTCCAGCCACCGGATACAGGACCACGGTTGGTGGGTCAGTGTCAGGATGTCATACCTGACCTGACAAGAGGGAGAGTGGACCAAGGGTGCCAGGCACCTGGGGCTACTGCCCCCCACTCTCTGATGCCACAGAGGTTGGAGAACCATGAAAAGCCTGGGGCCTGGCTCTCCTCACTGACAGCTGTCAGTGGCCACTGTGGCTTGCTGTCCTGGTGGACAGAGTTGCCCCTGGGAGGGGGACAGGAGTCATACCCCGGGGGTGGACTGGGCCACACCTCTGTGTTGGCCATGTGGGTACTGTCTGTCTGTTGGGACACACCTGTGAGCAAGCTACGGTTAGGTGCTGCTCAGATGGTGTCCACAGGTGAGGAGAAGGGTTCCCCATGGGTTAACTTAGTGGGCCCTGAGAGTATGGACAGAGGGATCCAAATGGGTTCAGGTTGGCGTAGAACTGGAATATACCCCTGCAGTTGTCGGCCAGGGTCCATGTTCTATCGCCCAAAGCAGGGAAGCCCATCAAGGTAGTGATTGGTCTACCCTGCGTTTAGGCTGGAAGGGGTTGTTTTGGACTTGGCCCCTTTTGCAGGGTCATCCCTGAACTTTTTGCCTTCCTCCTGTATTTTTTCTGAGCTGCTTTTGATGGTTTTATGACTCTGGGCACTTTTTCACTGCTGATCAGTGCTAAAGTGCATATGCTCTCTTTTGTAAATTGTGCTATGGATTAGTGGCTCCATGATTGGCTTATTTGATTTACTTGTCAGACCCTAGTACAGTGCACCATGTGTGCCCAGGGCCTGTAAATCAAATGCTGCTGGTGGGCTTGCAGCACTGGTTGTGCCACCCACAGAAGCAGCTTGTAAAATGTGGCTCAGGCCTGCCATTGCAGAGCCTGTGTGCAGTCTGGAACTGCCATGTCGACTTGGCAAGTGCACCCACTTGCCAGTCCCTAAACCTTCCCTTTTCTACATATTAGTCACCCCTAAGGTAGGCCCAAGGGCAGGGTGCATTGTATGTGAAAGGTAGGACATGCCCTGATGTGTGTGGCATGTCCTGATAGTGAATTACAGCCAATTTCATTTTTCACTATTGCAAGACTATCTGTTCCTGTAGGCCAGAATGGGCAGTTTGATTATAACATCTTATAATCCTAACTGACCGTAGGAACAAGATGGGGAAATAAAGTTTAGTATGCCTGAACTCAGAATGTTAAAATACATCTTTTAGTGTGGGTGATTTTTACATTCTGTGTTTGAAAATACCACTTTTAGAAAGTAGGTATTTTCTTGCCTAACCATCCAGCATGCCTCTGCTAGGTTTGTGTATTCCATGTCTGGTTTGTGAGTGACAGGGGGCTGGAGAGGGCCTTGGCTCCAGCAGTCTGATGGGTCAGGGCTGGGCTGAATAGGACCTGCATTGAATAGAGAGTAGGGGGAGGAGATTTCCTTTCACCAACCTGAGCCCTCATAGAATAGAGAGTAGGGGACGGAGATTTCCTTTCACTGACCTGAGCCCTCACAGAATAGAGAGTAGGGGGAGGAGATTTCCTTTCAGCTACCTGGGCCAGATCTGCTTTCAACAATGCTGTCTCCACCTCCTGCCAGGAAGCTGCACCAGGGAGGACAGAACTAGTTTTGGCTGGGCACAGACACTCTTTGCCTTCAGAGAACAAAGGATTTTGCAGTATAAATATTGGGGCCCAGACCCCAGAACTTTAGATCACTTCAGAAAATCAAGACAAACCTTTGCCAAGGAGAGAAACCAAGGAAGCTGAAGGAGGAAACTGCCCCTGTGCATGGTTGCTGTTTGGGGTTGACCTGCAGTGGTTACTCATTGCTAAGGAAAGGAGAAAAGGAACTTTGTGTGTACTTTATCATCTTGAGGAAGATCTACAAGGGCTTGAAGCTGAGCTTGCCTCCTGTTCTGAAGTCCCAGGGACACAAAGACTTCACCGCCAGCTCCCCCTGAATTTCCTTGCTGGGAATTCTACCTGCAGACACGTGCCTGCTGTTGTTTAAGGACCTCTAGAGACTGGGTGTCGCTGGGAGCTGGAAGCACGACGCAACGAGGAAGAAGCGTGTCACCGCCGCAGCAGTTGCCTGCGCATCACCGAAGAAGCGTGTTGCCGCCGCAGCTGTTCGCCGTCGCTTCGACGAAGGAGCGTGTCGCATCACCGGAGAAGCATGCCGCTGCCGAGTTTGCCGTCGCATCACTGGAGAAGCGTGCCAGCGCCGCTGAGGTTTCCGTTGCATCACCGGAGAAGCGCGTCGCAGGGCCTGTCACAGCTCGAGAAACCACTGATCTCGCCGCACGGCCATCGGCATGCACGCATCGCATCCACGTTGTCGCATCGCATCAAAGACTCCATCTTGTCGCATCGCACCGGATTGTCGCATCGCATCGAGGCGCCATCTTGTCGCATCGTAACCGGAATGCAGTAAGAAACCAACGCATCAACTCCCTATGCAGTAAGGAACCGACGCATCACCTACCCACGCAGTAAGGAACCGACGCATCAACTCCCCTGCGCTGCAGTAAGGAACCGATGCATCACCTCTCCTGAGTGTAAGGAACCGATGCATCACCTCCCCTGAGTGTAAGGAACCGGCGCATCACCTTCCCTGCGACCCTTTTGTTTGTTTTGCGTTACGCAATCAAGGTACTTTGAGAGTAAAGTGTTGCATTTACCATCTACATTGAACTAAGCTATTTCTACCATTTGAAAGTCATATTTTTGAATACTGTATTGTGGATTTTTGTCGCTTGGTCTTGTGTTAAGTCTAGATAAAGATTACTTATTTTTCTAAACTGGTGTGGTGTCCATTTGTAGTGTTTTCACTCTATTACTGTATGTGTTCACAAATGCTTTACACACTGCCTCTGAGATAAGCCTGCCTGCTCGTGCCAAGCTACCAAGGGGGTGAGCAGGGGTTATTTTAGGAGTGTAGCCCCCTTACCCTGACTAGAAGCAAGGGCCCCTACTTGGTCAAGGGTACCTACCTCTGCCAACTAGAGACCCCCATTTCTAACACTGATGAAAAACGATGACCCCCGACGTGTCCAACTTTCTCCAGATGGTTAGTAATGGTGAGTTTTCAATGTTTAATCTTGAGACTGTCAATGAAAACTGCATGTGAATGATCTCTTTTGGAACTAAAATAAGTGTGTTTAGAGTCATTTTCTTGCCCGAAATAGATCAAAATAAAAGCTTCTGAGTAGGAGGAAACATCTGTAAAAATGTTAATTTTGGTCACTGTGAGACTTTAAATAGTGGTTATTCAACATGAGGCACAATCCAATTGACATTTGGAATAATTTTTTGTACAGTCCAAAAAATCAATTTGCTGATGAAAAACGATGACTCTGACCTGTCGAACTTTCTCCGTATGGTCAGTATGGGTGATTTTTTAATGTTTAATCTTTTAACTGTAAATGACTGTTGGATGTGAATAATCATTTTTTGAACTAAAATAAGTGTGTTTAGAGTTATTTTCCTGCCCGAAATCTGTCACAATAGAAGCTTCTGAGTAGGAGGAAACATCTGTAAAAATGGCAGTTTTTGTTTCTGTGAAGCTTTAAAAAGAGGTTATTCAACATCCAATTGACATTTTGAATCATTTTTTGTACAGTCCAAAAAATCAATTTTCTGATCAAAAACGAAGACCCCGGACCTGTCGAACTTTCTCCAGATGGCCAGTAATGGTGATTTTTTAATATTTAATCTTTTGACTGTAAATGACTATTGCATGTGAATTATCACTTTTGGAACAAAAATCAGTGTTTTCAAAGTCATTTTTCTCCCCGAAACTGATCAAAATCGAAGATTGTGAATAGGAGGAAAAGTCTGTAAAAATGGCAATTTTGGTCACTGTGAGGCTTTAAAAAGTGATTATTCAACAAAAGGTATTATCCAATTGACATTTAGAATAATTTTTTGTACAGTCCAAAAAAGAATTTTCTGATGAAAAACGATGACTCTGGACATGTCGAACTTTCTCCAGATGGTCAGTAATGGTGATTTTTTAATGTTTCATCTTTTGACTGTAAATTACTGTTGGATGTGAATTATCACTTTTTGAACTAAAATAAGTGTGTTTAGTGTCATTTTCCTGCCCGAAATCAGTCAAAAAGAAGCTTCTGAGTAGGAGGAAACATCTGTAAAAATGCCAATTTTTGTGACTGTGAGGCTTTAAAAAGAGGTTATTCACCATGAGGCACGATCCATTTGACATTTTGAATCCTTTTTTGTACAGTCCAAAAAATCTATTTTCTGATGAAAAACGATGACCCTGGACATGTTGATCTTTCTCCAGATGGTCAGTAATGGTGATTTTTTTAATGTTTAATCTTTTGACTGTAAATGACAAATTTATGTGAATGATCAATTTTGGAAGTAAAATAAGTGTGTTTAGAGTCATTTTCCTGCCCAAAATTGGTCAAAATCAAAGCTTCTGAGTTGGGGGAAAGTCTGTATAAATGGCAATCTTGGTCACTGTGAGGCTTTAAAAAGAGGTTATTCAACATGAGGCATGATCCAATTGACATTTTGAATAATTTTATGTATAGTCCAAAAAATCAATTTTCTGATGAAAAACTATTACTCCAGACCTTACGTACTTTCTCCAGATGGTCAGTAATGGTGATGTTTTAATGTTTAATCTTGTGACTGTAAATGACAAATGCATGTGAATGATCTCTTTTGGAACTAAAATAAGTGTGTTTAGAGTAATTTTCCTGCCCGAAATAGATCAAAATAAAAGCTTCTGAGTAGGAGGGAACATCTGTAAAAATGTTAATTTTGGTCACTGTGGGGCTTTAAAAAGTGGTTATTCAACATGAGGCACAATCCAACTGGTATTTGGAATCATTTTTTGTACAGTCCAAAAATCAATTTTCTGATAAAAACGATCACCCGGGACTTGTCGAACTTTCTCCAGATGGTCAGTAATGGTGATTTTTTAATGTTTAATCTTTTGACTATAAATGACAAATGCCTAAGAATGATCACTTTTGAATGTAAAATAAGTGTGTTTACAGTCATCTTCCTGCCTGAAATTGGTCAAAATAGAAGCTTCTGAGTAGGAGGAAAAGTCTGTAAAAATGGCAATTTTGGTCACTGTGAGGCTTTAAAAAGTGGTTATTCAACACGAGGCACAATCCAATTGACATTTTGAGTCATTTTTTGTACAGTTCAAAAAAATCAATTTTCTGGTGAAAAACGAGGAACCCCGACCTGTCGAACCTTCTCTAGATGGTCAGTAATGGTGATTTTTTAATGTTTAATAATTTGACTGTAAATGACAATTGCATGTGAATGATCTCTTTTGGAACTAAAATAAGTGTGTTTAGAGTAATTTTCCTGCCCGAAATAGATCAAAATAAAAGTTTCTGAGTAGGAGGAAACATCTGTAAAAATGTTAATTTTGGTCACTGTGGGGCTTTAAAAAGTGGTTATTCAACATGAGGCACAATCCAATTGGCATTTGGAATCATTTTTTATACAGTCCAAAAAATCAATTTTCTGATGAAAAACGATGACCGCGGAGCTGTTGAATTTTCTACAGATGGTCTGTAATGGTGATTGTTTAATGTTTAATCTTTTGACTGTAAATGACTATTGCATGTGAATTATCACTTTTGGAACTAAAATAAGTGTTTTTAAAGTCATTTTTCTGCCCAAAATTGATCAATATCTCAGCTTCTGAATAGGAGGAAAAATCTGTAAAAATGGCAATTTTGGTCACTGTGAGGCTTTAAAAAGAGGGTATTCAACACGAGGTATTATCCAATTGACATTAAAAATCATTTTTTGTACAGTCCAACAAAAGAATTTTCTGATGAAAAACGATGAGCCCGGACCTGTCGAATTTTCTCCCCATGGTCAGTAAGGGTGATTTTTTAATGTTTAATATTTTGACTGTAAATGACCAATGCATGTTAATTATCACTTTTGGAACTAAAATAAGTGTGTTTAGAGTCATTTTCCTGCCCGAAATCGGTCACAATTCAAGCTTCTGAGCAGGAAGAAACATCTGAAAAATGGCAATTGTGGTCACTGTGAGGCTTTAAAAAAATGTTATTCAACATGAGGCATGATCCAATTGACATTTTGAATCTTTTTTTGTAGAGTCCAAAAAATCTATTTTCTGATGAAAAACAATGACCCTGGATCTTTCGAACTTTCTCCAGATGGTCAGTTATGGTGATTTTTTAATGTTGAATTTTTTGTCTGTAAATTACTATTGCATTTGAATTATCACTTTTAAAACTAAAATAAGCATGTTTATGGTCATTTTCCTGCCCGTAATGGCTCAAAATAGAAGCTTTGGAGTAGGAGGAAACATCTGTAAAAATTTCAAATTTGGTCATTGTGAGGCTTTAAAAAGTGGTTATTCAACATGAGGCACAATCCAATTGACATTTTGATTCATTTTATGTACAGTCCAAAAAATCAATTTTCTGATGAATAACGATGACCCCGGACCTGTCGAACTTTCTCCAGATGTTCAGTAATGGTGATTTTTGAATGTTTAATCTTTTGACTGTAAATGACTGTTGCATGTAAATTATCACTTTTTCAACTAAAATAAGTGTGTTTAGAGTCAATTTCCTGCCCCAAATTGGTCAAAATAGAAGCTTCTGAGTAGGAGGAAACATTTGTAAAAATGTTAATTTTGGTCACTGTGAGGCTTTAAAAAGTGGCTATTCAACATAAGGCGCAATCCAATTGACATTTTGAATAATTTTTTGTACAGTCCAAAAAATCAATTTTCTGATGAAAAACGATCACCCGAGACTTGTCGAACTTTCTCCAGATGGTCAGTAATGGTGATTTTTGAATGTTTAATCTTTTGACTGTAAATGACAATTGCATGTGAATTATCACTTTTGGAACTAAAATACATGTGTTTAGAGTCATTTTGCTGCCCAATATCGGTCAAAATACAAGCTTCTGAGTAGGAGGAAACATCTGTAAAAAGTGGCAATTTTGGTCTCTGTGAGGCTTTAAAAAGTGGTTATTTAACATGGGGCACAATCCAATTGACATTTTGAATCATTTTTAGTACAGTCCAAAAAATTAAATTTTCTGATGAAAAACGATGACCCCCGACATGTCCAAAGTTCTCCAGATGGTCAGTAATGGTGATTTTTCAATGTTTAATCTTGAGACTGTAAATGACAATTGCATGTGAATTATCTTTTTTGGAACTAAAATAAGTGTGTTTTTAGTGTCATTTTTTTTTTTTTTTTTTTTTTAATTTTTACTTTAAAATGTTTTTATAATCTCAGTATTACAGTTACAAGTGATGGCAATTTCATGTTTCAAAAAAAAGAAAAAATCAGAATAGTAAGTAACAAAGCAGAAAACATAAAGTTAATGAGTAAGCAAGAATAAACAACGTAAATTAGTCTAACCATTCGGAAATAGGAGCCCAAGTTTTTTGCCCGAGTTCCCTTCTCTTACTTCCTTTCAGTCTATTTACAGAGGACTCCATATTATAGATAGAGAGAATCCTAGATCTCCAAATTATGAATGTAGGGGAGTCAGGACTGATCCACTGAGCAGTGATACACGATCGGATACAGGCCATAGCGATAAATACAAATCTAACCTCGTGTCTTGCCCTAATATTCTCTCCCCCATTACAGTCAATGCCCAAAATTACCAATTCTGGCGTTATTGCAAGCGGGATCCTCAAAACTGAATTAAAGAAAGATTCAATATCTTGAAAGAGTGGAGCTAAGTTAGGGCATGAGTAAAACATGTGTACAGTATCCGCGGCCACTAAACCACATCTGTTGCACTTACTTCCTAGAGTACCTCGTGTACCTCCCCATTTCGCAACCTTTCGTGGAGTATAGTAAAGGTCAAAAATGGACATATAATGTTGGGTTCTTAGGCTACCTGTTGTTAAGGTCTCACTTATTAGAGTAATTGAGTCTTCTATATTTATCCCCTCCTTTCCAAATTTCTCCTCCCATTTAGTATTCTGACTGCAGAGATCGTCGGGGAAAGCTTGCAATAGTATTTGATAAATTGTCCCGATCCGGGACTTTCTACTTATTGTCTCCACCAGAGATATTTTTTCTAAGTTAGCTGTAGTCCCTTGTATATTTGTCCCCATGAAGCTCCGAACCTGCAAGTATTTAAAGAAATCTCTTCTATCTAACCCAAATTTTTCTTGTAAAGAGGCAAACGTTTCTATTTGACCTTTGTCATAAATATCCCCTAGGACATTAATCCCAGCATTGCCCCATCGGAAGGTTATTTGATCTTGAAAAATTGGCGGTAGAGCACCACACGCCAGGAAGGGAGTATACACATTTATATTAGAGACCTTAAACCTCCGTCGAATCTTTCTCCAGACCCCATAGGCTGCCTTGAGGGTTTTGAATCTGTTTTTTTTGTAGTAGCTAGGTTCTAAGTTTTTGACTAAGCATTGATTAGCTTCATTGTCCAATGCAATTTCGTAAATAGTTGGTCTTACCGCCATAGATCTCTCGGCTTTGGTCCCAGTCACCAAAATCCCCATATATTGTAACAGTGAGGCCCAATGGTACATTAGAAAGTTAGGAACCCCCCAACCTCCTCGGTCTCTAGGGAGAGTCATCCATCTGGTCATCCTTCTAACCCTATGATATCCCCATAGAAACCTGGAGCAACTTCTTTCAATTTTGGCTAGAGATGCCGTTGAAAACTCTAAGGGGATAGTCCTAAATAAATATAAAAATTTGGAAAGAATTAACATTTTTAGGACATTATTTCTTCCATACATAGAGAGATATAGGTGATCTAACCTCTCTAGTGTCCTGTTGACATTGGCGATCATAGGAATGATATTAAGATCCGGTATTAGATCGACTGACTGCGAGATCTTGATACCCAAGTATGTTACTTCAGCGAGACAGGGAGGTCAGGAGTAGGGATAAAATTAGAATGAATAATCTGCGTTTTATCGACATTTAGTTTGTATCCCGATAAGGCCCCAAATTGCTCCGCCTGATCCCTCACTGCTGAGAGAGCCACTGTGATATCGCTAGTAAGTATTGCGATATCATCTGCATAGGCCAATGTTTTATACTCAGTATTGTTGATCATCACTGGTTTTATATTCACATTTTTCTCTAACTTATTAAGAAATGGGTCGATGTAAAGTGCAAAGAGCAGGGGGGAACATGGGCACCCCTGCCTTGTACCTCTATTGATCCTGAATGGTTTTGATTCCTGCCCTGATATCCGGATCTCTGCTACAGGCAAGATATAGAGTGTCTGCACTGCTTGGATAAATTCGGGGCAGAACCCCTTCCACTGCAATACATACCACATAAATCACCAGGAGACCCTGTCGAACGGTTTCTCTGCGTCCAACAGGGCCACACCCAGCGAAGAGCCCGTAGCTTCAGCCCAGTCGAGAAGAGCGATCACACGTCTCACGTGATCGGTTGAATCTCTCCCGGGAATGAACCCGTGCTGGCGAATGGACACAAGAGGGGTGATGATTCTAGCTAATCTAGAGGCTATTATTTTAGAGTAGACCTTACTATCTGAATTAATAAGGGAAATTGGCCTGTATGACGATGGATTAAGTTCCGGCTTATTCTTCTTCTTAAAAATTATTATAGTGTTCTTACACCAAGATTCAGGTATTTGCCCTTTTTGAGCCTGCTGAAATAATGAGACCATATCCTGTCGGAGTTCTGATCTAAATGTCCTAAAGAACTCTAAAGGGATACAGTCTGGACCAGCCGCCTTACCGGCTGAAAGAGAAGTTATGGCATTTTCTATCTCTTCCCATGAAATTGGGGCAGCGAGGATCTTATTTTGTTCCGGCGTAACCTTCTTTGTTTCAAGATCTTCAAAGAACTCAAGAAATACTTCTGGGCCCGCTGCCTCTCCTGTACCTATCTCTTCAGTATATAATTGCTGATATAAATTCTGAAATACCTCTAAATGTTACTGGGAGAGTCTTGAATCTGACCAGGATGATCTTTGATCTTGCATATCCCACTAGCCACTTCCCTCTCTCTGAGCCGCTTTGCCAGGACCCTTCCAACATTTTCCCCGAATTCGTATATTTCTGCCCTAAACTGTATATACATAGTGGCTACTTCTTCCCCAAAGTGCTGCTGAATTTTGGATTTAATCAAAGCTATTAGCTGAAGACACTCGTCATTGTCCAGGCCATTCCTTATTTTATTTATCAGCTCAATTTCAGCTATCCTCAGCTGGTCAACCCATCCACTAATCTTTTTCTGTTTGATCTTCTGCTGATATATAGAAAAACTAAGAGTTTCTCCACGGAGGGCTGCTTTGAACGTATCCCAAACGATAGTTTCCGCAGAAGTGTCTCTATTGATGCTAAAAAACTCCATTATCCAATTGGACATATGCTCACAATATGCCTGTTCAAGGAGCAATTTCCTTTCAAAAGACCATTTGCTCTGGTCCCGAGGGATACCACGTAATGACAGCTCAGCGACCAGTGGGTTGTGATCCGAAATGATCTTAGGGGAGATATCAATACTGGCCTTTTCAGCGATCTGTTGAGATATAAAAAAATAGTCCAAGCGGACAAATTTGTTATGAGGGGCTGAGTAAAAAGTATACCCTGGGATTCCTGGTCTGTGTCTAAACCAAAGATCAACTAATCCATGTTCCCTAAGTACTCTCTGCAGAGCTTTGAACACCCTAGCTTTCCTTCCTTGATATGGAGCATTGCCAAGAACATTGAACTGACTGTCCAAATGGATGTTAAAATCTCCACAGAGAACTACTGGATACTTCCATAAAGCCAACTCGATATTAAGAACATCTAAGATCTCTGGATCGTCCAAATTAGATCCATACAATGAGCAGATTGTCAATGGGGTTCCATTAATTATAAACTCTATGATCACCCATCATCCCCATTTATCCTCTTTGCTTCTTTGACACAAGCCAATACCTTTCTTGGCCAAGATAGCCACCCCTCTAGTAGTAGTACATTGGTGAGAGGAAGCCAGTATGTCTAGACCCAGGCCTCTCAGATACCCCCGTTTACCCCACGGAATATGGGTCTCTTGTAAACAAAGAATATCTATTTGCATGAATTGTGTAATTTTAGCCAAAACACCTCTTTTTTCTATCATTTAGACCACATATGTTTAAAGAGCAGATACGTATTTTATCCTTTCCACCCATCATTTTTAACAGTTGATTCCCCTCTTGACCTATAAGAATAATTCAAACATTTAGAATAGGCTCCATAAATCTTCTCAACAGTGCTCGTATTTACACAAAAAGAATTGCCATGACTACAAGTAACAAGCCCTGATTGTACGACCCTCCTAACCGTCCTAGCCCCGCCACCCCCACCCCCAACCTTCTCCATCTCCCCCCTCCACCCTGCCTCCCCCACCCCTTCCCTCCCCCCCTACAACCTATCCTATGAGGCATAGGGACCTGCAGTCCCTGGTGATGGATGGCTGGATCATTACCCCCTCCTCAAAATCGCCCCCCCCCATTGCAATATCAGCAAAAATCAGAAAAAACACAAGACAAAAAAAAAAAAAGGGGGATCCCCTAGAGAAGCCAGTCCTGAAAGTAAACCCCCTATCTATCACAACATTACTAAATTACAATGTGTCTAAGCATTTTTAATCCCCTGGTGCATTTTTATTCTTTTTAGATCTTTTGTAGATATTCTTTTGCCAACATCTCAGTTAGAAAAAATTGTGTCTGCCCCTGAAAAATTACTTTCAGCTTTGCTGGATTGTGCAAAAAACCTGTGCCCCTTTGCTTGAAATAGTGGAATTAGTTGGCAAAATTGCCATCTTTTCTCAACTGTTGCAGGGCAGAAGTCTGGCCTTACAAAGAAGTCGCATCCCTTCCCCCTTCTTTTCCTATCTGGTCTAGCCAGATCATACAGGGCCTCTCGAGCTAAAAAGTTATTCAAGCAAATAAGGATAGCCCGTGGTCTTTCAGTATCCTAGCCCCGTTTCCTCTGTTGGAACGGAAACCGATGAGCTCTTTGTACTTCCGTTTTCCAATCCCAGGATAGATCTGGGAAGGCCTCCTCAAAAAGTGCAATCACAAATTGGCGAGCATCCCCCCCCTCCATGCCCTCTGGAACCCCCAAAATCCGAAGGTTATTCCTCCTTGAGCGATTTTCGAGGTCCGTCAGTTTCCAAAGAGTGTCTTCCTTTAGGGATTTCAGGGACTCAGTGATAGTTCTTTGATTAGCCAATTCGTCCTCTAAGGTGGATATTCTTGTCTCTGTTTCGCCAATCCTTGCTGCAAATTCCGAGCAGGTCTTTGAAACCCTTCGAATAGAGTTCTGTAGTTTCCGACAAGCACCCTGATTGCGGAGATTATCAAGCCGAGTTTCTTCACGGTGGGCCATTATTGACTGATATATAGTTGCCAGTGTGATTTCTTCAGGAGGCCCTGGGTTAGACCTTAACGTATCTATCACCCCATCTACATCCTTACTCCCCTCCAAGTTTGGGGAAAATGAGTAGTCCCAGGTCATAGATCTGGTTAACCCCGAGTTTTTATCTAACAAATGGTCCCTCTGCTTACGCACCGTACCGGGAGTATGAGAGGGCTTGTCTTCAGATTCTTCTTCTTCCCAGTACAAACTGCCGGTATCACTCTCTCCCCCGGCCCAGTCTTTACCAGGACTCTCATCCCCCGAGGAATTCGATTGGTCGGATAAAGAATAGAATTTGTCCCCCGAGTCTCCATCTTTCAAGGCACTGTGAGATTCTAGTGTTCTCCTTTGCCTATCGACTACACTCACGGCAGTACAGCTCTTGCCTGCCTGATTAGTTGTGCCTACTTCTAGACTACTACACTGGGGGACTACATCTCCCATAAGGCCGTTTCCTGGATTCTCCAATTCAGTGCTCAGCGATTCGTCAATGCCCTCAATATTTTCGTGGTTATATTTATCTTTATGTGAGGCTTTAAAAAGTGGTTATTCAACATGAGGCACAATCCAATTGACATTTTGAATAATTTTTTGTACAGTCCAAAATAATCAATTTTCTGATGAAAAACGAGGAACCCGGACCTGTCGAACCTTCTCCAGACGGTGATTTTTTAATGTTTAATAATTTAACTGTAAATGACAATTACATGTGAATGATCACTTTTGGAAGTAAAATAAGTGTGTTTGGAGTCATTTTCCTGCCCGAAGTTGCTCAAAATAGAAGCTTCTGAGTAGGAGGAAAAGTCTGTAAAAATGGCATTTTTTTTCACTGTGAGGCTTTAAAAAGTGGTTATTCAACATGAGCCACGATCCAATTGACATTTTGAATAATATTTTGTACAGTCCAAAAAATCTATTTTCTGATGAAAAATGATGACCCAGACCTGTCGAACTTTCTCCAGATGGTCAGGAATGGTGATTTTTTTAATCTTTAGTCTTTTGACTGTAAATGACTGTTGGATGTGAATTATCAATGTGTTTAGAGTCATTTTCCTGCCCGAAATATGTCAACATAGAAGCTTCTGAGTAGGAGGAAAAGTCTTTAAAAATGGCATTTTTGGTCACTGTGAGGCTTTAAAAAGTTGTGATTTAACATGATTCACAATCCAAATGACATTTTGAATCATTTTTAGTACAGTCCAAAAAATCAATTTTCTGATGAAAAAGGATGACCGCGGACCTGTCGAATTTTCTACAGATGGTCTGTAATGGTGATTGTTTAATGTTTAATCTTTTGACTGTAAATGACTATTGCATGTGAATTATCACTTTTGGAACTAAAATAAGTGTTTTTAAAGTCATTTTTCTGCGCGAAATTGATCAAAATCTCAGCTTCTGAGTAGGAGTAAAATCTGTAAAAATGGCAATTTTGGTCACTGTGAGGCTTTAAAAAGTGATTATTCAACACGAGGTATTATCCAATTGACATTTAGAATCATTTTTTGTATAGTCGAAAAAAATAATTTTCTGATGGAAAACGATAACCCCGGACCTGTCGAATTTTCTCCCCATGGTCAGTAATGGTGGTTTTTTAATGTTTAATATTTTGACTATAAATGACCAATGCATGTGAATTATCACTTTTGGAAATAAAATAAGTGTGTTTAGAGTCATTTTCCTGCCCGAAATTGGTCACAATAGAAGCTTCTGAGTAGGATTAAAAGTCAGTCAAAATTGAAATTTCGGTCACTGTGAGGCTTTAAAAAGAGGTTATTCAACATGACGCATTATCCAACTGACATTTTTAATCATTTTTTGTACACTCCAAAAAATCAATTTTGTGATGAAAAACGATGACCCCAGACCTGTCTAATTTTCTCCCCATGGTCAGTAATGGTGATTTTTTAATGTTTAATCTTTTGACTGTAAATGACCAATGCATGTGAATTATCACTTTTGGAACTAAAATAAGTGTGTTTAGAGTCATTTTCCTGCCCGAAATCGATCAAAATAGAACCTTTTGAGTAGGATTAAAAGTCAGTAAAAATTGCAATTTTGGTCACTGTGAGGCCTTAAAAAGAGATTATTCAATATGACGCATTATCCAACTCACATTTTTAATCATTTTTTGTACAGTCCAATTAATCAATTTTCTGATGAAAAACGATGACCCCTGACCTGTCGAATTTTCTCCCCATGGTCAGTAATGGTGATTTTTTAATGTTTAATCTTTTGACTGTAAATGACCAATGCATGTGAATTATCACTTTTGGAACTAAAATAATGTGTTTAGAGTCATTTTCCTGCCCAAAATCTGTCAAAATAGAAGCTTCTGAGTAGGAGGAAACATCTGTAAAAATGGAAATGTTGGTCACTGTGAGGATTTAAAAAGAGGTTATTCAACATGAGGCATGATCCAATTGACATTTTGAATAGTTTTATGTATAGTCAAAAAAATCAATTTTATGATGAAAAACGATGACTCCAGACTGAACGTACTTTCTCCAGATGGTCAGTAATGGTGATTTTTTAATGTTTAATCTTTTGACAGTAAATGACTATTGGATGTAAATTATCACTTTTTCAACTAAAATAAGTGTTTTTAGTGTCATTTTCGTGCCTGAAAGTGGTCCAAATAGAAGCTTCTGAGTAGGAGGAAACATCTGTAAAAAGTGGCAATTTCGGTCACTGTGAGGCTTTAAAAAGTGGTTATTTAAAGTGAGGCAAAATCCAATTGACATTTTGAATTATTTTTTGTACAGTCCAAAAATCAATTTTCTGATGAAAAATGATGGCTCAGGACTTGTTGAACTTTCTCCAGATGGTCAGTAATGGTGATTTTTTAATGTTTAATCTTTTGACTGTAAATGACCATTGCATGTGAATTAGCACTTTTGGAACTAAAATAAGTATGTTTACAGTCATTTTCCAGCCCGAAATTGGTCAAAATACAAGCTTATGAGTAGAGGAAAAGTCTGTAAAAATTGCAATTTTGGTCACTGTGAGGCCTTAAAAAGTGGTTATTCAACATGAGGCACGATCCAATTGACATTTTGAATTATTTTTTGTACAGTCCAAAAAAATCAATTTTCTGATGAAAAACGATGACCCCGGACCTGTTGAACTTTCTCTAGATGGTCAGGAATGGTGATTTTTTAATGTTTAATATATTGACTGTGAATGACTGTTTATGTGAATTATCACTTTTTGAACTAAAATAAGTGTGTTTAGAGTAATTTTCCTCCCCGAAATCAGTCAAAATGGAAGCTCCTGAGTAGGAAGAAATATCTGTAAAAATTGCAATTTTTGTCACTGTGAGGCTTTAAAAAGAGGTTGTTCAACATGAGGCACGATCCAATTGACATTTTGAATCATTTTTTGTACAATAGAAAAAATTGTTTTTCTGATGAAAAACGATGACTCTTGACCTGTTGAACTTTCTCTAGATGGTCAATAATGGTGATTTTAGAATATTTAATCTTTTGACTGTAAATGACAATTGTATGTGAATTATCACTTTTTCAACTAAAATAACTGTGTTTAGAGTCATTTTCCTGCCCAATATATGTCAAAATAGAAGCTTCTGAGTAGGAGGAAAAGTCTGTAAAAATGGCAATTTTGGTCACGGTAAGGCTTTAAAAAGTTGTTATTCAACATAAGGCACAATGCAAATGACATTTTGAATCATTTTTGTACAGTCCAAAAAAATCAATTTTCTGATGAAAAACGATGACCGCGCGGACCTGTCAAATTTTCTCCAGATGGTCAGTAATGGTGATTTTTTAATGTTTAATCTTTTGACTGTAAATGACTATTGCATGTGAACTATCACTTTTGGAACTAAAATAAGTGTGTGTAGAGTAATTCTCCTGCACAAAATTGGCCAAAATAGAAGCTTCTGAATAGGAGGAAACATCTGTAAAAATGGCAATTTTGGTCAATGTGAGTATTTAAAAAGAGGTTATTTAACATGAGGCATGATCCAATTGACATTTTAAATCATTTTTTGTACAGTAGTAAAAAATCAATTTTCTGATGAAAAACGATGACCCTAGCTAGACTTGTTGAACTTTCTCCAGATGATCAGTAATGGTGAGTTTTTGAATGTTTAATCTTTTGACAGTAAATGACTGTTGAATGTGAATTATCACTTTTGGAACTAAAATAAGTATGTCTAGAGTCATTTCCCGGCCCAAAATGGTTCAAAATAGAATCCTCTGAGTAGGAGGAAAAGTCAGTAAAAATGGCAGTTTTGGTCACTGTGATGCTTTAAAAAGTGGTTATTCAACATGAGGCACGATCCAATTGACATTTTGAATAATTTATTGTACAGTCCAAAAAATACATTTTCAGATGAAAAACAATGACCCAGGACTCGTCGAACTTTCTCCAGATGGTCAGTAATGGTGATTTTCGAATGTTTAATCTTTTGACAGTAAATGAATTTTGGATATCAATTATCACTTTTGCAACTAAAATAAGTGTGTTTAGAGTCATTTCCCTGCCTGAATGCCTGGTGGTGTGACCTCAGGCATCTAGGAGGGGTGTAGAATTGGATTTTACTGTGAAGAATCTTGGGGCCAGTACGATGAAGTGCCTTAAAAGTGTGCCCCAGGAGCTTGAATCGAGCTCTTTGACGCACAGGCAGCCAGTGAAGTTGTTTCAGGCAGTCAGTTGCTGAGCTGTATCTGCCCTTATTGCATACTTAATTTTGCTGCAGCGTTTTGCACCACCTGCAGGCGTTTGAACAGGTAGTCTGGCATTCCAACAAACAGGGCATTTCCATAGTCCAGCCTACTTACAAGCAGAGCCTGTGTGACTGTCCTCCTGTGTTCTAAAGGAATCCAAGGTAAGAGTCTTTTTAGAAGCTTCAATGTGGCAAAACTTTTCCCACATAAAGTCCGAACATGATCCTGCATGGATAATTTGTTGTCCATAAGGACACCCAAATTTTTTGCGAACTGCTTGGGTGCTGGGGCGTGTCCTAAAGAGCAGGCCACCATGAAGCATCCCAGATATTGTTAGCTCCACCAAAGAGCAGTATTTCAGATTTGTCTGCATTAAGCCTAAGACAGTGATCCGACATCCAGCTTGCCATTTCAGTAAGGCAATTGTTGAGGTTGGCCCTAGTGCTCTCATGCTCATCTCCAATAGCTATTGTTAGTTGCGTGTCGTCCGCGTAGGAGCAGATATCAAAGCCCCATTTGGTACCTATTTTTGCCAAAGGTGAAACATAGGCATTAAAGAGGGTTGGGCTAAGAGATGCTCCCTGGGGGACGCCACAACTTAAGTTCTTTGGCTTGGATGAAAAAGCGCCGAGTTGTACAGTTTGCGTTCTGTCATTAAGGAATGAGCTGAGCCATTGAAGGGCTTTTGCATGTATCCCTTTTGCATGGAGATTTTCAAGTAGTAGCTGGTGGGAGACCGTGTCGAATACCGCCGACAGGTCTAACAGAATCAGGGCAACTGACTTACCCTGGTCCAGTAGTACTCTTACATTGTCGAAGACAGCCAGCAGGGTTGCCTTGGTGCTATTTGTAGCCCTGAAGCCTGTTTGAGAAGGGTCCAGCAGGCCATTTAGTTCCAAGTAGGCAGACAACTGTCTGTTGACCAGTTTCTCCATTACTTTGGAGAGATAGGGGAGTAGGGATATCGGCCTGTAGTTTGCTGGACTTGTCACATCTAGGTCTGCCTTCTTCAGCAAGGGAGTGACCATGGCCTTCTTCCATATTGCAGGGAAAGTTGCTGTCTCCAGTGATTTGTTAAATAGCTGCGTAACATAAGGGCAGAGAGTAGAGATAGCCTGAGAAAAGATGAAATGTGGGCAGGGGTCAAGGGGGGGTCCTGATTTAACTTCCCCCATTGTTTTGGCGACTTCATCTACAGAAAAAGTGGGTGTTGGGAAGAGGATCCATAATTTCCCAGTTGATGAAGTCTGTCGGAGCAGTAACGTTAAAAGATGAGTATATAGTACTTATTTTGTCTATAAAAAAGTTACTAATAATTTCGCAGCTATCTAATGATGGTTGCAGGGTTTGTGACATGCACGAGGGTTTACAAAGTTCATGTATAATTTTGTATAACTCTTTCGCTGAGTTACTGTTTTCACTTATTCTGCAAGCAAAATATGTTCTTTTAGCTCCCTTAATGGCATTGATGTATTTCCTAAGATTAGTTTTGTATAGAGATTTGTCAGCGACCAATCTGGACATTCTCCAGTTGTGTTCAGCTATTTTGCACTGCTTTTTCAGTGCCTTGAGTTCAGTTGAGTACCACTTTTCCGATAGGTGTCTTTTCGTGGAATTGGACCTATGTTTAGGGGCACAGTGGTCAAGTGACTTATTGATTACTGCTTCAAGACATGCCACGCCTCCATCATTGGGAAGCGAACCTAGAGCCTCTAAGTGGTCAACGTGAAAATGGAGCTGGAAGAGGTCAGGAGTGACTAATTTCCAAGCTCGATAGGAATCGGGTGTAGGTGTATAAGCTGTCATTGAGATTGTGGGTTGGATAAATGAAAAGATGATAAGTGAGTGGTCGGTCCATGCAACGGGTTTGATCTCTTCGATGAGGATAGATTCCATATTAGAAAAAAGTAAGTCCAGAGTGTGTCCTGCTATGTGGGTGGGTCCCTTAATCCATTGTTCGAGTTGAAGAATCTGCATGTCGTTGTCCAAGTGGTTAGCCATTGTATTGTTTGTCTTTTCAAAATGAACATTAAAGTCTCCCACAACTAGAAAGTGTCTGTACTTTAGACAAGCAGGGAATAGCTGTGTGAGTAGCTTGGCACTGAGTTCTGCATGGTAGCCAGGGGATTGTAGATTATGGCTCCACCCAATAGGGTATGGTTTCCTTTGGATACTTGAAATGGAAGTATTTCGTGCTCTCCTAATTGGGCTACTACAATAGGGGAGCAGGTTAGGAAATCTTTGAAGATTATTGCGAGTCCTCCGCCCTTCCGCCCCTGTCTGTCTTGTCTTAAGATTTTGTATTCTAGTGGTAAGGCAGTAGCAATATCGGGGCAGTTATTTTCGCCCAGCCAGGTTTCAGTAATGAAGACCAGGTCGGGGTTTACCTCCTTGATAGTGTCCCATATTTCTAACGAGTGTTTGGGAACTGATCTGGCATTCAAATATAAACATTTAAGTCTGGTTGGGTCGCTTGCTTCTTTTAGTGGCTTCTCAGCCCTAGTCAGACTACACCATCTGCAGGTTAGGCATGAAAATGGCCCTTCCACAAGTTCTGTGGACACTTTTGCACAGGTAGTGGGCCTTGAGGTGGAATGTCTGTTTAAGGCCAGCATAGCGTTTCTAGAGTAGGAAAGGGAGCTCTCAGGCTCGTAGGTGGTGGAGGCAGGGGTCCTGACTTTTCCTGAGTAGGAGGAAAAGTCAGTAAAAATGGAGATTTTGGTCACTGTGAGGCTTTAAAAGGTGGTTATTCAACATGAGGCACCATCCAATTGACATTTTGAATCATTTTTTGTACAGTCAAAAAAATCAATTTCCTGATAAAAAAAATGACCCCGGACATGTCGAACTTTCTCCAGATGGTCAGTAATGGTGATTTTTGATTGTTTAATCTTTTGACAGTAAATGACTGTTGGATGTGAATTATCACTTTTGGAACAAAAAAAGTGTGTTTAGAGTCATTTCCCTGCCCTAAGTCTGTCAAAATAGAATTTTCTGTGTCGGAAGAAAAGTCAGTAAAAATGGCAATTTCGGTCACTGTCATGCTCTAAAAAGTGGTTATTCAACATGAGGCACAATCCAGTTGACATTTTGAATCAGTTTTTTGTACAGTCCAAAACATAAATTTTCTGAGAAAACGATCACCCCGGACCAGTCGAACTTTCTCCAGATGGTCAGTAACGGTGATTTTCGAATGTTTAATCTTTTGATAGTAAATGACTGTTGAATGTGAATTATCACTTTTGGAACTAAAATAAGTGTGTTTAGAGTCATTTCCCTGCCCGAAATCTGTCAAAATAGAATCTTCAGAGTAGGAGGAATAGTCAGTAAAAATGGCAATTTAGGTCACTGTGATGCTTTAAAAAGTGGTTATTTAACATGAGGCACGATACAATTGACATTTTGAATCAGTTTTTTGTACAGTCCAACAAATCAATTTTCTGATGAAAAACTATCACCCTGGACCTGTCGAACTTTCTCCAGATGGTCAGTAATGGTGATTTTTGAATGTTTAATCTTTTGACTGTAAATGACTATTGGATGTGAATTTTCACTTTTGGAACTAAAATAAGTGTGTTTAGAGTCATTTTCCTGCCCGAAATTGGTCAAAATATTATCTTCTGAGTAGGAGGAAAAGTATATAAAAATGGCAATTTTGGTCACTGTGAGGATGTAAAAAGTGGTTATTCAACATGAGGTACGATCCAATTGACATTTTGAATAATTTTTTGTACTTCCAAAAAATGCATTTTCTGATAAAAAACGATGACCCCTGACCTGTAGAACTTTCTCCAGCTGGTCAGTAATGGTGATTTTTGAATGTTTAATCTTTTGACAGTAAATGAATGTTGGATGTGAATTATCACTTTGGAACTAAAATGAGTGTGTTTAGAGTCATTTACCTGCCTGAAATTGGTCAAAATAGAATCTTCTGAGTATGAGGAAAAGTCTGTAAAAATGGCAATTTTGGTCACTGTGAGGCTTAAAAAAGTGGTTATTCAACATTACTCATGATCCAATTGTCATTTTGAATAATTTTTTGTACAGTACAAAAAATCATGTTTCTGATGAAAAGCGATGACCCCGGACCTGTCGAACTTTCTCCTGATGGTCAGTAATGGTGATTTTTGAATGTTTCATCTTCTGACAGTAAATGACTGTTGGATGTGAATTATCACTTTTGGAACTAAAATACGTGTGTTTAGAGTCATTTTCCTACCCGAATTTGGTCAAAATATAACATTCTGAGTAGGAGGAAAAGTCTGCAAAAATGGCAATTTTGGTCACTGGAAGGGTTTAAAAAGTGCTTATTCAACATGAGGCACGATCCAATTGACATTTTGAATAATTTTTTGTACAGTCCCAAAAATCAATTTTCTGTCGAACTTTCTACAGATGGTCATTAATGGTGATTTTTGAATGCTTAATCTTTTGACAGTAGATACATTTTGGATGTGAATTATAACTTTTTGAACTCAAGTAAGTGTGTTTAGAGGCATTTCCCTGCCCAAAATTGGTCAAAATAGAATCTTCTGAGTATGAGGAAAAGTCTGTAAAAATGGCAATTTTGGTCACTGTGAGGCTTTAACTGGTGGTTATTCAACATGAGGCGCAATCCAATTGACATTTTGAATCATTTTTTGTCCAGTCCAAAAAATGCATTTTCTGATGAAAAACAATGACCCCGGACCTGTCAAACTTTCTCCAGATGGTCAGTAATGGTGATTTTTAAATGTTTAATCTTTTGACAGTAAATGAATGTTGGATGTGATTTATCACTTTTGGAACTAAAATAAGTGTGTTTAGAGTCATTTCACTGCCCGAAATGGGTCAAAATATTATCTTCTGAGAAGGAGGAAAAGTCTGTAAAAATGGCTATTTTGGTCCCTGTGAGGCTTTAAAAAGTGGTAATTCAACATGAGGCACGATCTAATTGACATTTTGAATAATTTTTTGTGCAGCCAAAAAAAATCAATTTTCTGATGAAAAACAATGACCCTTGACCTGTCGAACTTTCTCCAGATGGTCAGTAATGGTGTTTTTTTAATGTTTAATCTTTTGACAGTAAACAACTGTTGGATGTGAATTATCACTTTTGGAACTAAAATAAGTGTTTTTAGAGTCATTTCCCTGAACGAAATCGGTCAAAATAGAATCTTCAGAGTAGGAGGAAAAGTCAGTAAAAACGGCAATTTTGGTCACTGTGAGGAATTTAAAAGTGTGTATTCAACATTAGGCATGATACAATTGACATTTTGAATCATTTTATGTTCAGTAAAAAAATGTATTTTTTGATGAAAACCATGACCCCGGACCTGTCAAACTTTCTCCAGATGGTCAGTAATGGTTATTTTTGAATGTTTCATCTTCTGACAGTAAATGACTGTTGGATGTGAATTATCCCTTTTGGAACTAAAATAAGTGTGTTTAGAGTGATTTCCTGCCCGATATTGGTCCAAATAAAATCATCTGAGTAGGAGGAAATGTCAGTAAAAATGGCAATTTTGGTCACTGTGATGCTTAAAAGAGTGGTTATTGAATATGAGGCACGATCCAATTGACATTTTGAATCATTTTTTGTACTGTCCAAAAAAATCAATTTTCGGATGAAAAACGATGACCCCGGACCTGTTGAACTTTCTCCAGATGGTCAGTAATGGTGATTTTTGAATATTTAATCTTTTGACTGTAAATGACTAATGGATGTGAATTATCCCTTTTGGAACTAAAATAGGTGTGTTTAGAGTCATTTTCCTGCCCAAAAGTTCTCAAAATATAATCTTCTGAGTAGGGGGAAAAGTCTCTAAAAATGGCAATTTTGATCACTTTGAGTCTTTAAAAGTGGTTATTCAATATGAGGCACGATCCAATTGACATTTTGTATCATTTTTTGTACAGTCAAAAAAATCAATTTTCTGATGAAAAACGATGACCCCAGACCTGTCGAACTTTCTCCAGATGGTCAGTAATGGTGATTTTGGAATGTTTAATCTTTTGATAGTGTGAATTATGACTTTTGGAACTGATATAAGTGTGTTTAGAGTAATTATTCTGCCCGAAATTTGTCAAAATATAATCTTCTGAGTAGGAGGAAAAGTCAGTAAAAAAGGCAATTTTGGTCAGTGTGAGGCTTTAAAAAGTGGTTATTCAACATGAGGCACGATCAAATTGACATTTTGAATAATGTTTTGTACAGTTGAAAAAATCAATTTTCTGATGAAAAACGATGGACCCCCGGACCTGTCAAACTTTATTCAGATGGTCAGTAATGGTGATTTTTGAATGTATAATCTTTTGACTGTAAATGACGATTGGATGTGAATTATCACTTTTGGAACTAAAATAAGTGTGTTTAGAGTCATTTCCCTGCCCAAAATCGGTCAAAATATAGTCTTTTGAGTAGGAGGAAAAGTTAGTAGAAATGGCAATTTTAGTCACTGTGAGGCTTTAAAAAGTGGTTATTCAACATGAGGCACGATCCAATTGTCATTTTGAATAAATTTTTGTACAGTCAAAAAAATTAAATTTCTGATGAAAAACAATGACCCCAGTCGAACTTTCTGCAATGACCCCAGTCGAACTTTCTCCAGATGGTCAGTAATGGTGATTTTTGAATGTTTAATATTTTGACAGTAAATGACTATTGGATGTGAATTATCACTTTTGGAACTAAAATAAGTGTTTTTAGAGTAATTTCCCTGCCCAAAATCGGTCAAAATATAATCTTCTGAGTAGGAGGAAAAGTATGTAAAAATGGCAATTTTGGTCACTGTGAGGCTTTAAAAAGTGGTTATTCACATGAGGCACGATCCAATGGACATTTTGAATCGTTTTTCATACTGTCCAAAAAACGCATTTTCTGATGAAAAATTATGACCCTGGACCTGTCAGACTTTCTCCAGATGGTCAGTAATGATGATTTTTGAATGTTTCATCTTTTGACAGTAAATGAATGTTGGATGTGAATTATCACATTTGGAACTAAAATCAGTGTCTTTAGTGTCATTTCCCTGCCCAAAATTGGTCAAACTCAAAACACAATCTTCTGAGTAGGAGGAAAAGTCAGGAAAAATGGGAAATGTAGTCACTGTGAAGCTTTAAAAAGTGGTTATTCAACATGAGGCACGATCCAATTTACATTTTTTATCAATTTTTGTACAGTCAAAAAATCAATTTTCAGATGAAAAACAATGACCCCGGACCTGTCGAACTTTCCCAAGATGGTCAGTAGTGGTGATTTTTGAATTTTTGACAATAAATGACTATTGGATGTGAATTATTACTTTTGGAACTAAAATAAGTGTGTTTAGAGTAATATTCCTGCCCGAAATGAGTCAAAATAGAAGCTTCTGAGTTGGAGGAAAAGTCAGTAAAAATGGCAATTTTGGTCACTGTGAGGCTTTAAAAAGTGGTTATTCAACATGAGGCCCGATCCAATTGACTTTTTGAATCATTTTTTGTACTGTCCCAAAAATGTATTTTCTGATGAAAAGCGATGACCCCGGACCTCTCGAACTTTCTCCAGATGGTCAGTAATGGTGATTTTTGAATGTTTAATCTTTTGACAGTAAATGACTGTTGAATGTAAATTATCACTTTTGGAACTAAAATAAGTGTGTTTAGAGTCATTTCCCTGCCCAAAATCGGTCAAAATAGAATCTTCTGAGTAGAAGGAAAAGTCAGTAGAAATGGCAATCTTGGTAACTGTGAGGCTTTAAAAAGTGGTTATTCAACATGAGGCACGATCCAATTGACATTTTTAATAATTTTTTGTACAGTCCAGAAAATCAATTTTCTGATGAAAACGATGACCCCGGACCTCTCGAACTTTCTCCAGATGGTCAGTAATGGTGATTTTGAATGTTTAATATTTTGACAGTAAATGACTATTGGATGTGAATTATCACATTTGGAACTAAAATAAGGGTTTTTAGAGTAATTTCCCTGCCCAAACTCGGTCAAAATATAATCTTCTGAGTAGGAGGAAAAGTATGTAAAAATGGCAATTTTGGTCACTGTGAGGCTTTAAAAAGTGGTTATTCACAAGAGGCACGATCCAATTGACATTTTCAATCATTTTTCATACTGTCCAAAAAATGCATTTTCTGATGAAAAACGATGACCCCGGACCCATCGAAATTTCTCCAGATGGGCAGTAACGGTGATTTTTGAATGTTTCATCTTTTGACTGTAAATGACTATTGGATGTGAATTATGACTTTTGGAACTGAAATATGTGTGTCTAGAGTCATTTTCCTACCCTAAATTGGTCAAAATATAATCTTGAGTAGGAGGAAGTCAGAAAAAATGGCAATGTTGGTCACTGTGAGGCTTTAAAAAGTGGTTATTCAACATGAGTCCCGATCCAATTGACTTTTTGAATCATTTTATGTACAGTTAAAAAATCAATTTTCTGATGGAAAAAAATGACCCCGGACCTGTCGAACTTTCTCCAGATGGTCAGTAATGGTGATTTTTGAATGTTTAATCTTTTGACAGTAAATGACTGTTGGATGTGAATCATCACTTTTGGAACTAAGGTAAGTGTGTTTTGAGTCATTTCCCTGCCCGAAATCGGTCAAAATAGAATCTTCTGAGTAGGAGGAAAAGTCAGTAAAAATGGCAATTTTGGTCACTGAGAGGCTTTAAAAGGTGGTTATTCAATAAGAGGCACGATCCAATTGACATTCTGAATCATTTTTTGTACAGTCCAAAAAATCAATTTTCTGATGAAAAACGATGACGCACTTTCTCCAGATGGTCAGTAATGGTGATTTTTGAATGTTTAATCTCTAAAAGTGATGGTCTACATACAAATGTGAGATGTAGCTAAAAGATGCAAAATTGAAAACGGACCATTTTTTACATTTATGAAGCATGTCGTAAGGGGGGGTGTTATCTCTTTCATCAAAAATTGGGCATTTTTGCTTGAACATTAAATGTCTCCTAATGTTATTTAATTCACTTCCCATGGTGAGGAAACACTTTTTAAGGCCTCAGAGTGAGTAAATTGGCCATTTGCATTCACTTTTACCCATTCCGCAATCTTGCTTTTAGGGCCCCTGGAAGCATGAAAATCACTTTAAACATACTCATTTTTATCTCTAAAAGTGATGGTCTACATACAAATGTGAGATGTAGCTGAAAGATGCAACATTTGAAAACAGACCATTTTTCCCTTTCTGAAGCATGTCGTAAGGGGGGAGTTTTATCTCTTTCATGAAAGTCTGGCGTTTTTGCTTGAACATTAAAGGCCTCCAAATCTTCTTTAATTCACTTCCTGGGGTGAAGAAACACTTTTTAAGGCCTCAGAGTGACTAAATTTGCCATTTTCATTCACTTTTACCCATTCCGCAATCGTGCTTTTAGGGCCACTGGAAGCATGAAAATCACTTTAAACATACTCATTTTATCTCTAAAAGTGATGGTCTACATACAAATGTGAGATGTAGCTGAAAGTTGCAACATTTGAAACCAGACAATTCTTCCCTTTCTGAAGCATGTCGTAAGGGGGGAGTGCTGTCTCTTTCATGAAAGTCTGGCGTTTTCGCTTGAACATTAAAGGCCTCCAAATCTTATTTAATTCACTTCCCGGGGTGAAGAAACGCTTTTTAAGGCCTCAGAGTGAGTAAATTGGCCAGTTTCAGTCATTTTTACCCATTCCGCAAATCCTGCTTTTATGGCCCCTGGAAGCATGAAAATCACTTTAAACATGCTCATTTTATCTCTAAAAGTGATGGTCTACATACAAATGTGAGATGTAGATGAAAGATGCAACACTTGAAAACGGACCATTTTTTACCTTTGTGCAGCATGTCGTAAGGGGGGTGTTATCTCTTTCATGAAAAATCGGAAATTTCGCTAGAACATTAAAGGCCTCCAAATGTTATTTAATTCACTTCCCTGGGTGAAGAAACACTTTTTAAGGCCTCACAGTAAGTAAATTTGCCATTTTCATTCAATTTTACTCATTCCGCAATCTTGATTTTAATGCCCCTGGAAGCATGAAAATCACTTTAAACATGCTCATTTTATCTATAAAAGTGATCGTCTGCATACAAATGTGAGATGTATCTGAAAGATGCAACATTTGAAAACGGATCATTTTTCCCTTTCTGAAGCATGTCGTAAGGGGGGAGTGTTATCTCTTTCATGAAAAATCAGGCGTTTTCGCTCAAACATTAAATGCCTCCAAATGTTATTTAATTCACTTCCCGGGGTGAGGAAACACTTTTAAGGCCTCAGAGTGAGTAAATTTGCCATTTTCATTCACTTTTACTCATTTTGCAATCTTGCTTTTAGGGCCCCTTGAAGCATGAAAATCACTTTAAACATGCTCATTTTATCTCTAAAAGTGATGGTCTACATACAAATGTGAGATGTAGCTGAAAGATGCAACATTAGAAAACAGACCATTTTTCCCTTTCTGAAGCATGTCGTAAGGGGGGAGTGTTATCTCTTTCATGAAAAATCTGGCATTTTTGCTTGAACATTAAAGGCCTCCAAATGTTATTTAATTCACTTCCAGGGGTGAAGAAACACTTTTTAAGGCCTCAGAGGGCGAAAATTTGCCATTTTCCTTCAGTTTTACCCATTCCGCAATCTTGCTTTTAAGGCCCCTGGAAGCATGAAAATCACTTTAAACATGCTCATTTTATCTCTAAAAGTGATGGTCTACATACAAATGTGAGATGTAGCTGAAAGATGCAACATTTGAAATCGGACCATTTTTCCCTTTCTGAAGCATGTCGAAAGGGGGAGTGTTATCTCTTTCATGAAAATCGGGCATTTTCGCTCGAACATTAAAGGCCTCCAAATGTTATTTAATTCACTTCCCGGCGTGAAGAAACACTTTTAAGGCCTCAGAGTGAGAAAATTTGCCATTTTCATTCACTTTTACTCATTCTGCAATCTTGATTTATAGGCCCCTGGAAGTATGAAAATCAATTTAAACATGCTCATTTTATCTCAGAAAGTGATGCTCTACATACAAATGTGAGATGTAGCCGAAAGATGCAACATTTGAAAAAGACAATTTTTACCTTTCTGAAGCATGTCGTAAGGGGGAGCGTTATCTCTTTCATGAAAGTCTGGTGTTTTCGCTTGAACATTAAAGGCCTCCAAATCTTATTTAATTCACTTCCCGGGGTGAAGAAACACTTTTTAAGGCCTCAGAGTGAATAAATTTACCATTTTCATTCACTTTTACCCATTCCGCAATCTTGCTTTTAGGGCCCCTGGAAGCATGAAAATCACTTTAAACATACTCATTTTTATCTCTAAAAGTGATGGTCTACATACAAATGTGAGATGCAGCTGAAAGATGCAACATTTAAAAATGGACCATTTTTTATCTTTCTGAAGCATGTCGTAAGGGGGGTGTTATCTCTTATATCAAAAAATGGGCGTTTTCGCTTGAACATTAAATGCCTCCAAATGTTTTTTAATTCACTTCCCGGGGTGAAGAAACACTTTTTAAGGCCTCAGAGTGAGTAAATTGGCCATTTTCATTCACTTTTACCAATTCCGCAAATCTTGTTTTTAGGGCCCCTGGAAGCATGAAAATTACTTTAAACATGCTCATTTTATCTCTAAAAGTGATGGTCTACATACAAATGTGAGATGTAGCTGAAAGATGCAACATTTGAAAACGGACCATTTTTCCCTTTCTGAAGCATGTCGTAAGGGGGGAGTGTTATCTCTTTCATGAAAAATCGGGCATTTTCGCTCAAACATTAAAGGCCTCCAACTGTTATTTAATTCACTTCCCGGGGTGAAGAAACACTTTTTAAGGTCTCAGAGTGAGAAAATTTGCCATTTTCAATCACTTTTACCCATTCCGCAATCGTGCTTTTAGGGCCCCTGGAAGCATGAAAATCACTTTAAACATACTCATTTTTATCTCTAAAAGTGATGGTCTACATACAAATGTGAGATGTAGCTGAAAGATGCAACATTTGAAAAGGGACAATTTTTTACCTTTCCGAAGCATGTCGTAAGGGGGGGGTGTTATCTCTTTCATGAAAAATCGGGCGTTTTCGCTTGAAAATTAAAGGCCTCCAAATGTTATTTAATTCACTTCCCGGGGTAAAGAAACACTTTTTAAGGCCTCAGAGTGAGTAAATTTGCCTTTTTCATTCGCTTTTACTCATTCCGCAATATTGCTTTTAGGGCCCCTGGAAGCATGAAAATCACTTTAAACATGCTCATTTTATCTCTAAAAGTGATGGTCTACATACAAATGTGAGATGTAGCTGAAAGATGCAACATTTGAAAATGGACCATTTTCTACCTTTCTGAAGCATGTCGTAAGGCGGGGTGTTATCTCTTTCATGATAAATTGGGCATTTTCGCTTCAACATTAAAGGCCTCCAAATGTTATTTAATTCACTTCCCGGGTGAAGAAACACTTTTTAAGGCCTCAGAGTGAGTAAATTGGCCATTTTCATTCACTTTTACCCAATCCGCAAATATTGCTTTTAGGGCACCTGGAAGCATGGTAAGCACTTTAAACATTTTCATTTTTCTCTAAAATTGATGGTCTACATACAAATGTGAGATGTAGCTGAAAGATGCAACATTTGAAAACGGACCATTTTTGCCTTTCTGAAGCATGTCGTAAGGGGGGTGTTATCTCTTTCATCAAAAAATGGGCGTTTTCTCTTGAACATTAAATGCCTCTAAATGTTTTTTAATTCACTTCCCGGGGTGAAGAAACACTTTTTAAGGCCTCACAGTAAGTAAATTTGCCATTTTCATTCAATTTTACTCATTCCCCAATCTTGATTTTAATGCCCCTGGAAGCATGACAATCACTTTAAACATGCTCATTTTATCTCTAAAAGTGATGGTCTACATACAAATGTGAGATGTAGCTGAAAGATGCAACATTTGAAAACAGACCATTTTTCCCTTTGTGAAGAATGGCGTAAAGGGGCAGTTTTATCTCTTTCATGAAAGTCTGGCGTTTTTGCTTGAATATTAAAAGCCTCCAAATCTTATTTAATTCACTTCCTGGGGTGAAGAAACACTTTTTAAGGCCTCAGAGTGAGTAAATTTGCAATTTTCATTCATTTTTACCCATTCCGCAATCTTGCTTTTAGGGCCCCTGGAAGCATGAAAATCACTTTAAACATACTCATTTTTATCTCTAAAAGTGATGGTCTACATACAAATGTGAGATGTAGCTGATAGATGCAACATTTAAAAATGGACCATTTTTTATCTTTCTGAAGCATGTCATAAGGGGGGTGTTATCTCTTTCATCAAAAATTGGGCGTTTTCGCTTGAACATTAAATGACTCCAAATGTTATTTAATTCACTTCCTGGGGGTGAGGAAACACTTTTTAAGGCCTCAGAGTGAGTAAATTGGCCATTTTCATTCACTTTTACCAATTCCGCAAATCTTGTTTTTAGGGCCCCTTGCAGCATGAAAATTACTTTAAACATGCTCATTTTATCTCTAAAAGTGATGGTCTACATACAAATGTGAGATGTAGCTGAAAGATGCAACATTTGAAAACGGACCATTTTTCCCTTTCTGAAGCATGTCGTAAGGGGGGAGTGTTATCTCTTTCATGAAAAATCTGGTGTTTTTTGCTTGAACATTAAAGGCCTCCAAATGTTATTTAATTCACTTCTGGGGGTGAAGAAACACTTTTTAAGGCCTCAGAGTGAGTAAATTTGCCATTTTCATTCACTTTTACTCATTCTGCAATCTTGCTTTTAGTGCCCTTGGAAGCATGAAAATCACTTTAAACATGCTCATTTTATCTCTAAAAGTGATGGTCTACATACAAATGTGAGATGTAGCTGAAAGATGCAACATTTGAAAACAGACAATTTTTCCCTTTCTGAAGCATGTCGTAACGGGGGAGTTTTATCTCTTTCATGAAAGTCTGGCATTTTCGCTTGAACATTAAAGGCCTCCAAATCTTATTTAATTCACTTCCTGGGGTGAAGAAACACTTTTTAAGGCCTCAGAGTGAGTAAATTTGCCATTTTCATTCACTTTTACCCATTCCGCAATCTTGCTTTTAGGGCCCCTGGAAGCATGAAAATCACTTTAAACATGCTCATTTTATCTCTTAAAGTGATGGTCTACCTACAAATGTGAGATGTAGCTGAAAGATGCAAATTTGAAAACGGACCATTTTTTACCTTTCTGAAGCATGTCGTAAGGGGGGTGTTATCTCATTCATCAAAAATTGGGCATATTTGCTTGAACATTAAATGCCTCCTAATGTTATTTAATTCACTTCCCAGGGTGAGGAAACACTTTTTAAGGCCTCAGAGTGAGTAAATTGGCCATTTTCATTCACTTTTACCCATTCCGCAATCGTGCTTTTAGGGCCCCTGGAAGCATGAAAATCACTTTAAACATACTCATTTTTATCTCTAAAAGTGATGGTCTACATACAAATGTGAGATGTAGCTGAAAGATGCAACATTTGAAAAGGGACAATTTTTACCTTTCCGAAGCATGTCGTAAGGGGAGTGTTATCTCTTTCATGAAAAATCGGGCGTTTTCGCTTGAAAATTAAAGGCCTCCAAATGTTATTTAATTCACTTCCCGGGTAAAGAAACACTTTTTAAGGCCTCAGAGTGAGTAAATTTGCCATTTTCATTCGCTTTTACTCATTCCGCAATCTTGGTTTTAGGGCCCCTGGAAGCATGAAAATCACTTTAAACATGCTCATTTTATCTCTAAAAGTGATGGTCTACATAAAAATGTGAGATTTAGCTGAAAGATGCAACATTTGAAATTGGACCATTTTTTACCTTTCTGAAGCATGTCGTAAGGGGGGGTGTTAACTCTTTCATGATAAATTGGGCATTTTTGCTTGAACATTAAAGGCCTCCAGATGTTATTTAATTCACTTCCCGGGGTGAAGAAACACTTTTTAAGGCCTCAGAGTGAGTAAATTGGCCATTTTCATTCACTTTTACCCAATCCGCAAATATTGCTTTTAGGGCACCTGGAAGCATGGTAAGCACTTTAAACATGTTCATTTTATCTCTAAAATTGATGGTCTACATATAAATGTGAGATGTAGCTGAAAGATGCAACATTTGAAAACAGACCATTTTTTGCCTTTCTGAAGCATGTCGTAAGGGGGGTGTTATCTCTTTCATCAAAAAATGGGCGTTTTCTCTTGAACATTAAATGCCTCCAAATGTTTTTTAATTCACTTTCCTGGGTGAAGAAACACTTTTTAATGCCTCACAGTAAGTAAATTTGCCATTTTCATTCAATTTTGCTCATTCCGCAATCTTGATTTTAATGCCCCTGGAAGCATGACAATCACTTTAAACATGCTCATTTTATCTCTAAAAGTGATGGTCTACATACAAATGTGAGATGTAGCTGAAAGATGCAACATTTGAAAACAGACCATTTTTCCCTTTCTGAAGAATGTCGTAAAGGGGGAGTTTTAACTCTTTCATGAAAGTCTGGCGTTTTTGCTTGAATATTAAAGGCCTCCAAATCTTATTTAATTCACTTCCTGGGGTGAAGAAACACTTTTAAGGCCTTAGAGTGAGTAAATTTGCCATTTTCATACACTTTTACTCATTCCGCAATCTTGCTTTTAAGGCCCCTGGAAGCATGAAAATCACTTTAAACATGCTCAGTTTATCTCTAAAAGTGATGGCCTACATACAAATGTGAGATGTAGCTGAAAGATGCAACATTTGAAAACGGACCATTTTTCCCTTTCTGAAGAATGTTGTAAGGGGGAGTGTTATCTCTTTCATGAAAAATTGCGCGTTTTCGCTCGAACATTAAAGGCCTCCAAATGTTATTTAATTCACTTCCCGGGGTGAAGATACGCTTTTTAAGGCCTCAGAGTGAGTAAATTTGCCATTTTCATTCACTTTTACCCATTCCGCAATCTTGCTTTTAGGGCCCCTGGAAGCATGAAAATCACTTTAAACATGCTCATTTTATCTCTAAAAGTGATGGTCTACATACAAATGTGAGATGTAGCCGAAAGATGCAACATTTGAAAAAGACAATTTTTACCTTTCTGAAGCATGTCGTAAGGGGGAGTGTTATCTCTTTCATGAAAGTCTGGCGTTTTCGCTTGAACATTAAAGGCCTCCAAATCTTATTTAATTCACTTCCCGGGGTGAAGAAACACTTTTTAAGGCCTCAGAGTGAGTAAATTTGCCATTTTCATTCACTTTTACCCATTCCGCAATCTTGCTTTTAGGGCCCCTGGAAGCATGAAAATCACTTTAAACATGCTCATTTTATCTCTAAAAGTGATGGTCTACATACAAATGTGAGATGTAGCCGAAAGATGCAACATTTGAAAAAATACAATTTTTACCTTTCTGAAGCATGTCGTAAGGGGGAGTGTTATCTCTTGCATGAAAGTCTGGCATTTTCGCTTGAACATTAAAGGCCTCCAAATCTTATTTAATTCACTTCCCGGGGTGAAGAAACACTTTTTAAGGCCTCAGAGTGAGTAAATTTGCCATTTTCATTCACTTTTACCCATTCCGCAATCTTGCTTTTAGGGCCCCTGGAAGCATGAAAATCACTTTAAACATGCTCATTTAATCTCTAAAAGTGATGGTCTACATACAAATGTGAGATGTAGCTGAAAGATGCAACATTTGAAAATGGACCATTTTTCCCTTTCTGAAGCATGTCGTAAGGGGGAGTGTTATCTCTTTCATGAAAAATCGGGCATTTTCGCATGAACATTAAAGGCCTCCAAATGTTATTTAATTCACTTCCTGTGGTGAAGAAACACTTTTTAAGGCCTCACAGTAAGTAAATTTGCCATTTTCATTCACTTTTACCCATTCCGCAATCTTGCTTTTAGGGCCCTTGGAAGCATGAAAATCACTTTAAACATGCTCATTTTATCTCTAAAAGTGATGGTCTACATACAAATGTGAGATGTAGCTGAAAGATGCAACATTTGAAAACAGACCATTTTTCCCTTTCTGAAGCATGTCGTAAGGGGGCAGTTTTATCTCTTTCATGAAAAATCGGGCGTTTTCGCTCGAAAATTAAAGACCTCCAAATGTTATTTAATTCACTTCCCGGGGTAAAGAAACACTTTTTAAGGCCTCAGAGTGAGTAAATTTGCCATTTTCATTCGCTTTTACTCATTCCGCAATCTTGCTTTTAGGGCCCCTGGAAGCATGAAAATCACTTTAAACATGCTCATTTTATCTCTAAAAGTGATGGTCTACTTACAAATGTGAGATGTAGCTGAAAGATGCAACATTTGAAAATGGACCATTTTTACCTTTCTGAAGCATGTCGTAAGGGGGGTGTTATCTCTTTCATGATAAATTGGGCATTTTCGCTTGAACATTAAAGGCCTCCAAATGTTATTTAATTCACTTCCCGGGGTGAAGAAACACTTTTTAAGGCCTCAGAGTGAGTAAATTGGCCATTTTCATTCACTTTTACCCAATCCGCAAATATTGCTTTTAGGGCACCTGGAAGCATGGTAAGCACTTTAAACATGTTCATTTTATCTCTAAAATTGATGGTCTACATACAAATGTGAGATGTAGCTGAAAGATGCAACATTTGAAAACGGACCATTTTTTGCCTTTCTGAAGCATGTCGTAAGGGGGTGTTATCTCTTTCATCAAAAAATGGGCATTTTCTCTTGAACTTTAAATGCCTCCAAATGTTTTTTAATTCACTTTCCTGGCTGAAGAAACATTTTTTAAGGCCTCACAGTAAGTAAATTTGCCATTTTCATTCAATTTTACTCATTCCGCAATCTTGATTTTAATGCCCCTGGAAGCATGACAATCACTTTAAACATGCTCATTTTATCTCTAAAAGTGATGGTCTACATACAAATGTGAGATGTAGCTGAAAGATGCAACATTTGAAAACAGACCATTTTTCCCTTTCTGAAGAATGTCGTAAAGGGGGAGTTTTATCTCTTTCATGAAAGTCTGGCGTTTTTGCTTGAATATTAAAGGCCTCCAAATATTATGTAATTCACTTCCTGGGGTGAAGAAACACTTTTTAAGGCCTTAGAGTGAGTAAATTTGCCATTTTCATACACTTTTACTCATTCCGCAATCTTGCTTTTAAGGCCCCTGGAAGCATGAAAATCACTTTAAACATGCTCAGTTTATCTCTAAAAGTGATGGCCTACATACAAATGTGAGATGTAGCTGAAAGATGCAACATTTGAAAACGGACCATTTTTCCCTTTCTGAAGAATGTTGTAAGGGGGAGTGTTATCTCTTTAATGAAAAATTGCGTGTTTTCGCTCGAACATTAAAGGCCTCCAAATGTTATTTAATTCACTTCCCGGGTTGAAGATACGCTTTTTAAGGCCTCAGAGTGAGTACATTTGCCATTTTCATTCACTTTTACCCACTCCGCAATCTTGCTTTTAGGGCCCCTGGAAGCATGAAAATCACTTTAAACATGCTCATTTTATCTCTAAAAGTGATGGTCTACATAAAAATGTGAGATGTAGCTGAAAGATGCAACATTTGAAAAAGGACCATTTTTACCTTTCTGAAGCATGTCGTAAGGGGAGTGTTATCTCTTGCATGAAAGTCTGGCATTTTCGCTTGAACATTAAAGGCCTCCAAATCTTATTTAATTCACTTCCCGGGGTGAAGAAACACTTTTTAAGGCCTCAGAGTGAGTAAATTTGCCATTTTCATTCACTTTTACCCATTCCGCAATCTTGCTTTTAGGGCCCCTGGAAGCATGAAAATCACTTTAAACATACTCATTTTTATATCTAAAAGTGATGGTCTACATACAAATGTGAGATGTAGCTGAAAGATGCAACATTTAAAAATGGACCATTTTTTATCTTTCTGAAGCATGTCATAAGGGGGGGTGTTATCTCTTTCATCAAAAATCGGGCGATTTCGCTTGAAAATTAAAGGCCTCCAAATGTTATTTAATTCACTTCTGGGGGTGAAGAAACACTTTTTAAGGCCTCAGAGTGAGTAAATTTGCCATTTTCATTCACTTTTACTCATTCCGCAATCTTGCTTTCAGGGCCCCTGGAAGCATGAAAATCACTTTAAACATGCTCATTTTATCTCTAAAAGTGATGGTCTACATACAAATGTGAGATGTAGCTGAAAGATGCAACATTTGAAAATGGACCATTTTTCCCTTTCTGAAGCATGTCGTAAGGGGGGGTGTAATCTCTTTCATCAAAAATCGGGCGTTTTCGCTTGAAAATTAAAGGCCTCCAAATGTTATTTAATTCACTTCTGGAGGTGAAGAAACACTTTTTAAGGCCTCAGAGTGAGTAAATTTGCCATTTTCATTCACTTTTACTCATTCCGCAATCTTGCTTTCAGGGCCCCTGGAAGCATGAAAATCACTTTAAACATGCTCATTTTATCTCTAAAAGTGATGGTCTACATACAAATGTGAGATGTAGCTGAAAGATGCAACATTTGAAAATGGACCATTTTTCCCTTTCTGAAGCATGTCGTAAGGGGGGAGTTTTATCTCTTTCATGAAAGTCTGGCGTTTTCGCTTGAACATTAAAGGCCTCCAAATCTTATTTAATTCACTTCCTGGGGTGAAGAAACACTTTTTAAGGCCTCAGAGTGAGTAAATTTGCCATTTTCATTAACTTTTACCCATTCCGCAATCGTGCTTTTAGGGCCACTGGAAGCATGAAAATCACTTTAAACATACTCATTTTATCTCTAAAAGTGATGGTCTACATACAAATGTGAGATGTAGCTGAAAGATGCAACATTTGAAAACGGACCATTTTTTACCTTTCTGAAGCATGTGGTAAGGGGGGTGTTATCTCTTTCATGAAAAATCGGGCGTTTTCGCTTGAAAATTAAAGGCCTCCAAATGTTATTTAATTCACTTCTCGGGTTGAAGAAACACTTTTTAAGCTCTCACAGTGAGTCAATTTGTCTTTTTCATTCACTTTTACTCATTCCGCAATCTTGATTTTAGGGCCCCTGGAAGCATGAAAATCAATTTAAACTTGCTCATTTTATCTCAAAAAGTGATGGTCTACATACAAATGTGAGATGTAGCTGAAAGATGCAACAATTGAAAATGGACCATTTTTTACCTTTCTGAAGCATGTCGTAAGGTGGGGTGTTATCTCTTTCATGAAAAATCGGGCGTTTTCGCTTGAACATTAAAGGCCTCCAAATGTTATTTAATTCACTTCCCGGGGTAAAGAAACACTTTTTAGGGCCTCAGAGTGAGTAAATTTGCCATTTTCATTCGCTTTTACTCATTCCGCAATATTGCTTTTAGGGCCCCTGGAAGCATGAAAATCACTTTAAACATGCTCATTTTATCTCTAAAAGTGATGGTCTACATACAAATGTGAGATGTAGCTGAAAGATGCAACATTTGAAAAAGGACCATTTTTTACCTTTCTGAAGCATGTCGTAAGGGGGGTGTTATCTCTTTCATGATAAATTGGGCATTTTCGCTTCAACATTAAAGGCCTCCAAATGTTATTTAATTCACTTCCCGGGGTGAAGAAACACTTTTTAAGGCCTCAGAGTGAGTAAATTGGCCATTTTCATTCACTTTTACCCAATCCGCAAATATTGCTTTTAGGGCACCTGGAAGCATGGTAAGCACTTTAAACATGTTCATTTTTCTCTAAAATTGATGGTCTACATACAAATGTGAGATGTAGCTGAAAGATGCAACATTTGAAAACGGACCATTTTTTGCCTTTCTGAAGCATGTCGTAAGGGGGTGTTATCTCTTTCATCAAAAAATGGGCGTTTTCTCTTGAACATTAAATGCCTCTAAATGTTTTTTAATTCACTTCCCGGGGTGAAGAAACACTTTTTAAGGCCTCACAGTAAGTAAATTTGCCATTTTCATTCAATTTTACTCATTCCCCAATCTTGATTTTAATGCCCCTGGAAGCATGACAATCACTTTAAACATGCTCATTTTATCTCTAAAAGTGATGGTCTACATACAAATGTGAGATGTAGCTGAAAGATGCAACATTTGAAAACAGACCATTTTTCCCTTTGTGAAGAATGGAGTAAAGGGGCAGTTTTATCTCTTTCATGAAAGTCTGGCGTTTTTGCTTGAATATTAAAGGCCTCCAAATCTTATTTAATTCACTTCCTGGGGTGAAGAAACACTTTTTAAGGCCTCAGAGTGAGTAAATTTGCCATTTTCATACACTTTTACTCATTCCGCAATCTTGCTTTTAAGGCCCCTGGAAGCATGAAAATCACTTTAAACATGCTCAGTTTATCTCTAAAAGTGATGGCCTACATACAAATGTGAGATGTAGCTGAAAGATGCAACATTTGAAAACGGACCATTTTTCCCTTTCTGAAGAATGTCGTAAGGGGGAGTGTTATCTCTTTCATGAAAAATTGTGCGTTTTGCTCGAACATTAAAGGCCTCCAAATGTTATTTCATTCACTTCCCGGGGTGAAGATACGCTTTTTAAGGCCTCAGAGTGAGTAAATTTGCCATTTTCATTCACTTTTACCCATTCCGCAATCTTGCTTTTAGGGCCCCTGGAAGCATGAAAATCACTTTAAACATACTCATTTTTATCTCTAAAAGTGATGGTCTACATACAAATGTGAGATGTAGCTGATAGATGCAACATTTAAAAATGGACCATTTTTTATCTTTCTGAAGCATGTCATAAGGGGGGGTGTTATCTCTTTCATTAAAAATTGGGCGTTTTCGCTTGAACATTAAATGACTCCAAATGTTATTTAATTCACTTCCTGGGGGTGAGGAAACCCTTTTAAGGCCTCAGAGTGAGTAAATTGGCCATTTTCATTCACTTTTACCAATTCCGCAAATCTTGTTTTTAGGGCCCCTTGCAGCATGAAAATTACTTTAAACATGCTCATTTTATCTCTAAAAGTGATGGTCTACATACAAATGTGAGATGTAGCTGAAAGATGCAACATTTGAAAACGGACCATTTTTCCCTTTCTGAAGCATGTCGTAAGGGGGAGTGTTATCTCTTTCATGAAAAATCTGGTGTTTTTCGCTTGAACATTAAAGGCCTCCAAATGTTATTTAATTCACTTCTGGGGGTGAAGAAACACTTTTTAAGGCCTCAGAGTGAGTAAATTTGCCATTTTCCTTCACTTTTACTCATTCCGCAATCTTGCTTTCAGGGCCCCTGGAAGCATGAAAATCACTTTAAACATGCTCATTTTATCTCTAAAAGTGATGGTCTACATACAAATGTGAGATGTAGCTGAAAGATGCAACATTTGAAAATGGACCATTTTTCCCTTTCTGAAGCATGTCGTAAGGGGGAGTGTTATCTCTTTCATGAAAAATCGGGCATTTTCGCTCAAACATTAAAGGCTTCCAACTGTTATTTAATTCACTTCCCGGGGTGAAGAAACACTTTTTAAGGCCTCAGAGTGAGTCAATTTGCCATTTTCATTCACTTTTACTCATTCCGCAATCTTGATTTTAGTGCCCCTGGAAGCATGAAAAACTATTTAAACATGCTCATTTTTCCTCAAAAGTGATGGTCTACACACAAATGTGAGATGTAGCTGAAAGATGCAACATTTGAAAACGGACCATTTTTCCCTTTCTGAAGCATGTCGTAAGGGGGGGTGTTATCTCTTTCATCAAAAATTGGGTGTTTTCGCTTGAACATTAAATGCCTCCAAATGTTATTTAGTTCACTTCCCGGGGTGAAGAAACACTTTTTAAGGTCTCACAGTAAGTAAATTTGCCATTTTCATTCACTTTTACCCATTCCGCAATCTTGCTTTTAGGGCCCTTGGAAGCATGAAAATCACTTTAAACATGCTCATTTTATCTCTAAAAGTGATGGTCTACATACAAATGTGAGATGTAGCTGAAAGATGCAACATTTGAAAACAGACCATTTTTCCCTTTCTGAAGCATGTCGTAACGGGGAGTTTTATCTCTTTCATGAAAGTCTGGTGTTTTCGCTTGAACATTAAAGGCCTCCAAATCTTATTTAATTCACTTCCTGGGGTGAAGAAACACTTTTTAAGGCCTCAAAGTGAGTAAATTTGCCATTTTCATTCACTTTTACCCATTCCGCAATCTTGCTTTTAGGGCCCCTGGAAGCATGAAAATCACTTTAAACATGCTCATTTTATCTCTTAAAGTGATGGTCTACCTACAAATGTGAGATGTAGCTGAAAGATGCAAATTTGAAAACGGACCATTTTTTACCTTTCTGAAGCATGTCGTAAGGGGGGTGTTATCTCATTCATCAAAAATTGGGCATTTTTGCTTGAACATTAAATGCCTCCTAATGTTATTTAATTCACTTCCCAGGGTGAGGAAACACTTTTTAAGGCCTCAGAGTGAGTAAATTGGCCATTTTCATTCACTTTTACCCATTCCGCAATCGTGCTTTTAGGGCCCCTGGAAGCATGAAAATCACTTTAAACATACTCATTTTTATCTCTAAAAGTGATGGTCTACATACAAATGTGAGATGTAGCTGAAAGATGCAACATTTGAAAACGGACCATTTTTTACCTTTCTGAAGCATGTGGTAAGGGGGGTGTTATCTCTTTCATGAAAAATCGGGCGTTTTCGCTTGAAAATTAAAGGCCTCCAAATGTTATTTAATTCACTTCTCGGGTTGAAGAAACACTTTTAAGCTCTCACAGTGAGTCAATTTGTCTTTTTCATTCACTTTTACTCATTCCGCAATCTTGATTTTAGGGCCCCTGGAAGCATGAAAATCAATTTAAACTTGCTCATTTTATCTCAAAAGTGATGGTCTACATACAAATGTGAGATGTAGCTGAAAGATGCAACAATTGAAAATGGACCATTTTTTACCTTTCTGAAGCATGTCGTAAGGTGGGGTGTTATCTCTTTCATGAAAAATCGGGCGTTTTCGCTTGAACATTAAAGGCCTCCAAATGTTATTTAATTCACTTCCCGGGTAAAGAAACACTTTTAGGGCCTCAGAGTGAGTAAATTTGCCATTTTCATTCGCTTTTACTCATTCCGCAATATTGCTTTTAGGGCCCCTGGAAGCATGAAAATCACTTTAAACATGCTCATTTTATCTCTAAAAGTGATGGTCTACATACAAATGTGAGATGTAGCTGAAAGATGCAACATTTGAAAATGGACCATTTTTACCTTTCTGAAGCATGTCGTAAGGGGGGTGTTATCTCTTTCATGATAAATTGGGCATTTTCGCTTCAACATTAAAGGCCTCCAAATGTTATTTAATTCACTTCCCGGGGTGAAGAAACACTTTTTAAGGCCTCAGAGTGAGTAAATTGGCCATTTTCATTCACTTTTACCCAATCCGCAAATATTGCTTTTAGGGCACCTGGAAGCATGGTAAGCACTTTAAACATTTTCATTTTTCTCTAAAATTGATGGTCTACATACAAATGTGAGATGTAGCTGAAAGATGCAACATTTGAAAACGGACCATTTTTTGCCTTTCTGAAGCATGTCGTAAGGGGGGGTGTTATCTCTTTCATCAAAAAATGGGCGTTTTCTCTTGAACATTAAATGCCTCTAAATGTTTTTTAATTCACTTCCCGGGGTGAAGAAACACTTTTTAAGGCCTCACAGTAAGTAAATTTGCCATTTTCATTCAATTTTACTCATTCCCCAATCTTGATTTTAATGCCCCTGGAAGCATGACAATCACTTTAAACATGCTCATTTTATCTCTAAAAGTGATGGTCTACATACAAATGTGAGATGTAGCTGAAAGATGCAACATTTGAAAACAGACCATTTTTCCCTTTGTGAAGAATGGAGTAAAGGGGCAGTTTTATCTCTTTCATGAAAGTCTGGCGTTTTTGCTTGAATATTAAAGGCCTCCAAATCTTATTTAATTCACTTCCTGGGGTGAAGAAACACTTTTTAAGGCCTCAGAGTGAGTAAATTTGCCATTTTCATACACTTTTACTCATTCCGCAATCTTGCTTTTAAGGCCCCTGGAAGCATGAAAATCACTTTAAACATGCTCAGTTTATCTCTAAAAGTGATGGCCTACATACAAATGTGAGATGTAGCTGAAAGATGCAACATTTGAAAACGGACCATTTTTCCCTTTCTGAAGAATGTCGTAAGGGGGGAGTGTTATCTCTTTCATGAAAAATTGTGCGTTTTCGCTCGAACATTAAAGGCCTCCAAATGTTATTTCATTCACTTCCCGGGGTGAAGATACGCTTTTTAAGGCCTCAGAGTGAGTAAATTTGCCATTTTCATTCACTTTTACCCATTCCGCAATCTTGCTTTTAGGGCCCCTGGAAGCATGAAAATCACTTTAAACATACTCATTTTTATCTCTAAAAGTGATGGTCTACATACAAATGTGAGATGTAGCTGATAGATGCAACATTTAAAAATGGACCATTTTTTATCTTTCTGAAGCATGTCATAAGGGGGGTGTTATCTCTTTCATTAAAAATTGGGCGTTTTCGCTTGAACATTAAATGACTCCAAATGTTATTTAATTCACTTCCTGGGGGTGAGGAAACCCTTTTTAAGGCCTCAGAGTGAGTAAATTGGCCATTTTCATTCACTTTTACCAATTCCGCAAATCTTGTTTTTAGGGCCCCTTGCAGCATGAAAATTACTTTAAACATGCTCATTTTATCTCTAAAAGTGATGGTCTACATACAAATGTGAGATGTAGCTGAAAGATGCAACATTTGAAAACGGACCATTTTTCCCTTTCTGAAGCATGTCGTAAGGGGGAGTGTTATCTCTTTCATGAAAAATCTGGTGTTTTTCGCTTGAACATTAAAGGCCTCCAAATGTTATTTAATTCACTTCTGGGGGTGAAGAAACACTTTTTAAGGCCTCAGAGTGAGTAAATTTGCCATTTTCCTTCACTTTTACTCATTCCGCAATCTTGCTTTCAGGGCCCCTGGAAGCATGAAAATCACTTTAAACATGCTCATTTTATCTCTAAAAGTGATGGTCTACATACAAATGTGAGATGTAGCTGAAAGATGCAACATTTGAAAATGGACCATTTTTCCCTTTCTGAAGCATGTCGTAAGGGGGAGTGTTATCTCTTTCATGAAAAATCGGGCATTTTCGCTCAAACATTAAAGGCTTCCAACTGTTATTTAATTCACTTCCCGGGGTGAAGAAACACTTTTTAAGGCCTCAGAGTGAGTCAATTTGCCATTTTCATTCACTTTTACTCATTCCGCAATCTTGATTTTAGTGCCCCTGGAAGCATGAAAAACTATTTAAACATGCTCATTTTTCCTCAAAAAGTGATGGTCTACACACAAATGTGAGATGTAGCTGAAAGATGCAGCATTTGAAAACTGACCATTTTTTACCTTTCTGAAGCATGTCGTAAGGGGGGGTGTTATCTCTTTCATCAAAAATTGGGTGTTTTCGCTTGAACATTAAATGCCTCCAAATGTTATTTAGTTCACTTCCCGGGTGAAGAAACACTTTTTAAGGTCTCACAGTAAATAAATTTGCCATTTTCATTCACTTTTACCCATTCCGCAATCTTGCTTTTAGGGCCCTTGGAAGCATGAAAATCACTTTAAACATGCTCATTTTATCTCTAAAAGTGATGGTCTACATACAAATGTGAGATGTAGCTGAAAGATGCAACATTTGAAAACAGACCATTTTTCCCTTTCTGAAGCATGTCGTAACGGGGGAGTTTTATCTCTTTCATGAAAGTCTGGTGTTTTCGCTTGAACATTAAAGGCCTCCAAATCTTATTTAATTCACTTCCTGGGGTGAAGAAACACTTTTAAGGCCTCAAAGTGAGTAAATTTGCCATTTTCATTCACTTTTACCCATTCCGCAATCTTGCTTTTAGGGCCCCTGGAAGCATGAAAATCACTTTAAACATGCTCATTTTATCTCTTAAAGTGATGGTCTACCTACAAATGTGAGATGTAGCTGAAAGATGCAAATTTGAAAACGGACCATTTTTTACCTTTCTGAAGCATGTCGTAAGGGGGGTGTTATCTCATTCATCAAAAATTGGGCATTTTTGCTTGAACATTAAATGCCTCCTAATGTTATTTAATTCACTTCCCAGGGTGAGGAAACACTTTTTAAGGCCTCAGAGTGAGTAAATTGGCCATTTTCATTCACTTTTACCCATTCCGCAATCGTGCTTTTAGGGCCCCTGGAAGCATGAAAATCACTTTAAACATACTCATTTTTATCTCTAAAAGTGATGGTCTACATACAAATGTGAGATGTAGCTGAAAGATGCAACATTTGAAAAAGGACCATTTTTTACCTTTCTGAAGCATGTCGTAAGGGGGGTGTTATCTCTTTCATGATAAATTGGGCATTTTCGCTTGAACATTAAAGGCCTCCAAATGTTATTTAATTCACTTCCCGGGGTGAAGAAACACTTTTTAAGGCCTCAGAGTGAGTAAATTGGCCATTTTCATTCACTTTTACCCAATCCGCAAATATTGCTTTTAGGGCACCTGGAAGCATGGTAAGCACTTTAAACATGTTCATTTTATCTCTAAAATTGATGGTCTACATACAAATGTGAGATGTAGCTGAAAGATGCAACATTTGAAAACAGACCATTTTTTCCCTTTCTGAAGCATGTCGTAAGGGGGTGTTATCTCTTTCATCAAAAAATGGGCGTTTTCTCTTGAACATTAAATGCCTCCAAATGTTTTTTAATTCAGTTTCCTGGGTGAAGAAACACTTTTTAAGGCCTCACAGTAAGTAAATTTGCCATTTTCATTCAATTTTACTCATTCCGCAATCTTGATTTTAATGCCCCTGGAAGCATGACAATCACTTTAAACATGCTCATTTTATCTCTAAAAGTGATGGTCTACATACAAATGTGAGATGTAGCTGAAAGATGCAACATTTGAAAACAGACCATTTTTCCCTTTCTGAAGAATGTCGTAAAGGGGGAGTTTTATCTCTTTCATGAAAGTCTGGCGTTTTTGCTTGAATATTAAAGGCCTCCAAATCTTATTTAATTCACTTCCCGGGGTGAAGAAACACTTTTTAAGGCCTCAGAGTGAGTAAATTGGCCATTTTCATTCACTTTTACCCAATCCGCAAATATTGCTTTTAGGGCACCTGGAAGCATGGTAAGCACTTTAAACATGTTCATTTTTCTCTAAAATTGATGGTCTACATACAAATGTGAGATGTAGCTGAAAGATGCAACATTTGAAAACGGACCATTTTTTGCCTTTCTGAAGCATGTCGTAAGGGGGGGTGTTATCTCTTTCATCAAAAAATGGGCGTATTCTCTTGAACATTAAATGCCTCTAAATGTTTTTTAATTCACTTCCCGGGGTGAAGAAACACTTTTTAAGGCCTCACAGTAAGTAAATTTGCCATTTTCATTCAATTTTACTCATTCCCCAATCTTGATTTTAATGCCCCTGGAAGCATGACAATCGCTTTAAACATGCTCATTTTATCTCTAAAAGTGATGGTCTACATACAAATGTGAGATGTAGCTGAAAGATGCAACATTTGAAAACAGACCATTTTTCCCTTTGTGAAGAATGGCGTAAAGGGGCAGTTTTATCTCTTTCATGAAAGTCTGGCATTTTTGCTTGAATATTAAAGGCCTCCAAATCTTATTTAATTCACTTCCTGGGGTGAAGAAACACTTTTTAAGGCCTCAGAGTGAGTAAATTTGCCATTTTCATACACTTTTACTCATTCCGCAATCTTGCTTTTAAGGCCCCTGGAAGCATGAAAATCACTTTAAACATGCTCAGTTTATCTCTAAAAGTGATGGCCTACATACAAATGTGAGATGTAGCTGAAAGATGCAACATTTGAAAACTGACCATTTTTCCCTTTCTGAAGAATGTCGTAAGGGGAAGTGTTATCTCTTTCATGAAAAATTGCGCGTTTTCGCTCGAACATTAAAGGCCTCCAAATGTTATTTAATTCACTTCCCGGGGTGAAGATACGCTTTTTAAGGCCTCAGAGTGAGTAAATTTGCCATTTTCATTCACTTTTACCCATTCCGCAATCTTGCTTTTAGGGCCCCTGGAAGCATGAAAATCACTTTAAACATGCTCATTTTATCTCTAAAAGTGATGGTCTACATACAAATGTGAGATGTAGCCGAAAGATGCAACATTTGAAAAAAGACCATTTTTACCTTTCTGAAGCATGTCGTAAGGGGGAGCGTTATCTCTTTCATGAAAGTCTGGTGTTTTCGCTTGAACATTAAAGGCCTCCAAATCTTATTTAATTCACTTCCCGGGGTGAAGAAACACTTTTTAAGGCCTCAGAGTGAGTAAATTTGCAATTTTCATTCACTTTTACCCATTCCGCAATCTTGCTTTTAGGGCCCCTGGAGCATGAAAATCACTTTAAACATACTCATTTTTATCTCTAAAAGTGATGGTCTACATACAAATGTGAGATGTAGCTGATAGATGCAACATTTAAAAATGGACCATTTTTATCTTTCTGAAGCATGTCATAAGGGGGTGTTATCTCTTTCATCAAAAATTGGGTGTTTTCGCTTGAACATTAAATGACTCCAAATGTTATTTAATTCACTTCCTGGGGGTGAGGAAACACTTTTTAAGGCCTCAGAGTGAGTAAATTGGCCATTTTCATTCACTTTTACCAATTCCGCAAATCTTGTTTTTAGGGCCCCTTGCAGCATGAAAATTACTTTAAACATGCTCATTTTATCTCTAAAAGTGATGGTCTACATACAAATGTGAGATGTAGCTGAAAGATGCAACATTTGAAAACGGACCATTTTTCCCTTTCTGAAGCATGTCGTAAGGGGGAGTGTTATCTGTTTCATGAAAAATCTGGTGTTTTTCGCTTGAACATTAAAGGCCTCCAAATGTTATTTAATTCACTTCTGGGGGTGAAGAAACACTTTTTAAGGCCTCAGAGTGAGTAAATTTGCCATTTTCATTCACTTTTACTCATTCCGCAATCTTGCTTTCAAGGCCCCTGGAAGCATGAAAATCACTTTAAACATGCTCATTTTATCTCTAAAAGTGATGGTCTACATACAAATGTGAGATGTAGCTGAAAGATGCAACAATTGAAAATGGACCATTTTTCCCTTTCTGAAGCATGTCGTAAGGGGGAGTGTTATCTCTTTCATGAAAAATCGGGCATTTTCGCTCAAACATTAAAGGCTTCCAACTGTTATTTAATTCACTTCCCGGGGTGAAGAAACACTTTTTAAGGCCTCAGAGTGAGTCAATTTGCCATTTTCATTCACTTTTACTCATTCCGCAATCTTGATTTTAGTGCCCCTGGAAGCATGAAAAACAATTTAAACATGCTCATTTTTCCTCAAAAAGTAATGGTCTCCACACAAATGTGAGATGTAGCTGAAAGATGCAACATTTGAAAACGGACCATTTTTTGCCTTTCTGAAGCATGTCGTAAGGGGGGTGTTATCTCTTTCATCAAAAATTGGGTGTTTTCGCTTGAACATTAAATGCCTCCAAATGTTATTTAGTTCACTTCCCGGGTGAAGAAACACTTTTTAAGGTCTCACAGTAAGTAAATTTGCCATTTTCATTCACTTTTACCCATTCCGCAATCTTGCTTTTAGGGCCCTTGGAAGCATGAAAATCACTTTAAACATGCTCATTTTATCTCTAAAAGTGATGGTCTACATACAAATGTGAGATGTAGCTGAAAGATGCAACATTTGAAAACAGACCATTTTTCCCTTTCTGAAGCATGTCGTAACGGGGAGTTTTATCTCTTTCATGAAAGTCTGGCGTTTTTGCTTGAACATTAAAGGCCTCCAAATCTTATTTAATTCACTTCCTGGGGTGAAGAAACACTTTTTAAGGCCTCAGAGTGAGTAAATTTGCCATTTTCATTCACTTTTACCCATTCCGCAATCTTGCTTTTAGGGCCCTTGGAAGCATGAAAATCACTTTAAACATGCTCATTTTATCTCTTAAAGTGATGGTCTACCTACAAATGTGAGATGTAGCTGAAAGATGCAAATTTGAAAACGGACCATTTTTTACCTTTCTGAAGCATGTCGTAAGGGGGGTGTTATCTCATTCATCAAAAATTGGGCATTTTTGCTTGAACATTAAATGCCTCCTAATGTTATTTAATTCACTTCCCGGGGTAAAGAAACACTTTTTAAGGCCTCAGAGTGAGTAAATTTGCCATTTTCATTCGCTTTTACTCATTCCGCAATCTTGCTTTTAGGGACCCTGGAAGCATGAAAATCACTTTAAACATGCTCATTTTATCTCTAAAAGTGATGGTCTACATACAAATGTGAGATGTAGCTGAAAGATGCAACATTTGAAAATGGACCATTTTTTACCTTTCTGAAGCATGTCGTAAGGGGTGGTGTTATCTCTTTCATGATAAATTGGGCATTTTCGCTTGAACATTAAAGGCCTCCAAATGTTATTTAATTCACTTCCCGGGGTGAAGAAACACTTTTTAAGGCCTCAGAGTGAGTAAATTGGCCATTTTCATTCACTTTTACCCAATCCGCAAATATTGCTTTTAGGGCACCTGGAAGCATGTTAAGCACTTTAAACATGTTCATTTTATCTCTAAAATTGATGGTCTACATACAAATGTGAGATGTAGCTGAAAGATACAACATTTGAAAACGGACCATTTTTTGCCTTTCTGAAGCATGTCGTAAGGGGGGTGTTATCTCTTTCATCAAAAAATGGGCATTTTCTCTTGAACATTAAATGCCTCCAAATGTTTTTTAATTCACTTTCCTGGGTGAAGAAACACTTTTTAAGGCCTCACAGTAAGTAAATTTGCCATTTTCATTCAATTTTACTCATTCCGCAATCTTGATTTTAATGCCCCTGGAAGCATGACAATCACTTTAAACATGCTCATTTTATCTCTAAAAGTGATGGTCTACATACAAATGTGAGATGTAGCTGAAAGATGCAACTTTTGAAAACAGACCATTTTTCCCTTTCTGAAGAATGTCGTAAAGGGGGAGTTTTATCTCTTTCATGAAAGTCTGGCGTTTTTGCTTGAATATTAAAGGCCTCCAAATCTTATTTAATTCACTTCCTGGGGTGAAGAAACACTTTTTAAGGCCTTAGAGTGAGTAAATTTGCCATTTTCATACACTTTTACTCATTCCGCAATCTTGCTTTTAAGGCCCTTGGAAGCATGAAAATCACTTTAAACATGCTCATTTTATCTCTAAAAGTGATGGTCTACATACAAATGTGAGATGTAGCTGAAAGATGCAACATTTGAAAACAGACCATTTTTCCCTTTCTGAAGCATGTCGTAACGGGGAGTTTTATCTCTTTCATGAAAGTCTGGCGTTTTCGCTTGAACATTAAAGGCCTCCAAATCTTATTTAATTCACTTCCTGGGGTGAAGAAACACTTTTTAAGGCCTCAGAGTGAGTAAATTGGCCATTTTCATTCACTTTTACCCATTCCGCAATCGTGCTTTTAGGGCCCTTGGAAGCATGAAAATCACTTTAAACATGCTCATTTTATCTCTAAAAGTGATGGTCTACATACAAATGTGAGATGTAGCTGAAAGATGCAACATTTGAAAACGGACCATTTTTCCCTTTCTGAAGAATGTTGTAAGGGGGGAGTGTTATCTCTTTCATGAAAAATTGCGCGTTTTCGCTCGAACATTAAAGGCCTCCAAATGTTATTTAATTCACTTCCCGGGGTGAAGATACGCTTTTTAAGGCCTCCGAGTGAGTAAATTTGCCATTTTCATTCACTTTTACCCATTCCGCAATCTTGCTTTTAGGGCCCTTGGAAGCATGAAAATCACTTTAAACATGCTCATTTTATCTCTAAAAGTGATGGTCTACATACAAATGTGAGATGTAGCTGAAAGATGCAACATTTGAAAACGGACCATTTTTCCCTTTCTGAAGCATGTCGTAAGGGGGAGTGTTATCTCTTTCATGAAAAATCTGGTGTTTTTCGCTTGAACATTAAAGGCCTCCAAATGTTATTTAATTCACTTCTGGGGGTGAAGAAACACTTTTTAAGGCCTCAGAGTGAGTAAATTTGCCATTTTCATTCACTTTTACTCATTCCGCAATCTTGCTTTCAGGGCCCCTGGAAGCATGAAAATCACTTTAAACATGCTCATTTTATCTCTAAAAGTGATGGTCTACATACAAATGTGAGATGTAGCTGAAAGATGCAACATTTGAAAATGGACCATTTTTCCCTTTCTGAAGCATGTCGTAAGGGGGAGTGTTATCTCTTTCATGAAAAATCGGGCATTTTCGCTCAAACATTAAAGGCTTCCAACTGTTATTTAATTCACTTCCCGGGGTGAAGAAACACTTTTTAAGGCCTCAGAGTGAGTCAATTTGCCATTTTCATTCACTTTTACTCATTCCGCAATCTTGATTTTAGTGCCCCTGGAAGCATGAAAAACTATTTAAACATGCTCATTTTTCCTCAAAAAGTGATGGTCTACACACAAATGTGAGATGTAGCTGAAAGATGCAACATTTGAAAACGGACCATTTTTTGCCTTTCTGAAGCATGTCGTAAGGGGGGGGTGTTATCTCTTTCATCAAAAATTGGGTGTTTTCGCTTGAACATTAAATGCCTCCAAATGTTATTTAGTTCACTTCCGGGGTGAAGAAACACTTTTTAAGGTCTCACAGTAAATAAATTTGCCATTTTCATTCACTTTTACCCATTCCGCAATCTTGCTTTTAGGGCCCTTGGAAGCATGAAAATCACTTTAAACATGCTCATTTTATCTCTAAAAGTGATGGTCTACATACAAATGTGAGATGTAGCTGAAAGATGCAACATTTGAAAACAGACCATTTTTCCCTTTCTGAAGCATGTCGTAACGGGGGAGTTTTATCTCTTTCATGAAAGTCTGGTGTTTTCGCTTGAACATTAAAGGCCTCCAAATCTTATTTAATTCACTTCCTGGGGTGAAGAAACACTTTTTAAGGCCTCAAAGTGAGTAAATTTGCCATTTTCATTCACTTTTACCCATTCCGCAATCTTGCTTTTAGGGCCCCTGGAAGCATGAAAATCACTTTAAACATGCTCATTTTATCTCTTAAAGTGATGGTCTACCTACAAATGTGAGATGTAGCTGAAAGATGCAAATTTGAAAACGGACCATTTTTTACCTTTCTGAAGCATGTCGTAAGGGGGGTGTTATCTCATTCATCAAAAATTGGGCATTTTTGCTTGAACATTAAATGCCTCCTAATGTTATTTAATTCACTTCCCAGGGTGAGGAAACACTTTTTAAGGCCTCAGAGTGAGTAAATTGGCCATTTTCATTCACTTTTACCCATTCCGCAATCGTGCTTTTAGGGCCCCTGGAAGCATGAAAATCACTTTAAACATACTCATTTTTATCTCTAAAAGTGATGGTCTACATACAAATGTGAGATGTAGCTGAAAGATGCAACATTTGAAAATGGACCATTTTTTACCTTTCTGAAGCATGTCGTAAGGGGGGTGTTATCTCTTTCATGATAAATTGGGCATTTTCGCTTGAACATTAAAGGCCTCCAAATGTTATTTAATTCACTTCCCGGGTGAAGAAACACTTTTTAAGGCCTCAGAGTGAGTAAATTGGCCATTTTCATTCACTTTTACCCAATCCGCAAATATTGCTTTTAGGGCACCTGGAAGCATGGTAAGCACTTTAAACATGTTCATTTTATCTCTAAAATTGATGGTCTACATACAAATGTGAGATGTAGCTGAAAGATGCAACATTTGAAAACAGACCATTTTTTCCCTTTCTGAAGCATGTCGTAAGGGGGGTGTTATCTCTTTCATCAAAAAATGGGCGTTTTCTCTTGAACATTAAATGCCTCCAAATGTTTTTTAATTCAGTTTCCTGGGTGAAGAAACACTTTTTAAGGCCTCACAGTAAGTAAATTTGCCATTTTCATTCAATTTTACTCATTCCGCAATCTTGATTTTAATGCCCCTGGAAGCATGACAATCACTTTAAACATGCTCATTTTATCTCTAAAAGTGATGGTCTACATACAAATGTGAGATGTAGCTGAAAGATGCAACATTTGAAAACAGACCATTTTTCCCTTTCTGAAGAATGTCGTAAAGGGGGAGTTTTATCTCTTTCATGAAAGTCTGGCGTTTTTGCTTGAATATTAAAGGCCTCCAAATCTTATTTAATTCACTTCCCGGGGTGAAGAAACACTTTTTAAGGCCTCAGAGTGAGTAAATTGGCCATTTTCATTCACTTTTACCCAATCCGCAAATATTGCTTTTAGGGCACCTGGAAGCATGGTAAGCACTTTAAACATGTTCATTTTTCTCTAAAATTGATGGTCTACATACAAATGTGAGATGTAGCTGAAAGATGCAACATTTGAAAACGGACCATTTTTTGCCTTTCTGAAGCATGTCGTAAGGGGGTGTTATCTCTTTCATCAAAAAATGGGCGTATTCTCTTGAACATTAAATGCCTCTAAATGTTTTTTAATTCACTTCCCGGGGTGAAGAAACACTTTTAAGGCCTCACAGTAAGTAAATTTGCCATTTTCATTCAATTTTACTCATTCCCCAATCTTGATTTTAATGCCCCTGGAAGCATGACAATCGCTTTAAACATGCTCATTTTATCTCTAAAAGTGATGGTCTACATACAAATGTGAGATGTAGCTGAAAGATGCAACATTTGAAAACAGACCATTTTTCCCTTTGTGAAGAATGGCGTAAAGGGGCAGTTTTATCTCTTTCATGAAAGTCTGGCATTTTTGCTTGAATATTAAAGGCCTCCAAATCTTATTTAATTCACTTCCTGGGGTGAAGAAACACTTTTTAAGGCCTCAGAGTGAGTAAATTTGCCATTTTCATACACTTTTACTCATTCCGCAATCTTGCTTTTAAGGCCCCTGGAAGCATGAAAATCACTTTAAACATGCTCAGTTTATCTCTAAAAGTGATGGCCTACATACAAATGTGAGATGTAGCTGAAAGATGCAACATTTGAAAACTGACCATTTTTCCCTTTCTGAAGAATGTCGTAAGGGGAAGTGTTATCTCTTTCATGAAAAATTGCGCGTTTTCGCTCGAACATTAAAGGCCTCCAAATGTTATTTAATTCACTTCCCGGGGTGAAGATACGCTTTTTAAGGCCTCAGAGTGAGTAAATTTGCCATTTTCATTCACTTTTACCCATTCCGCAATCTTGCTTTTAGGGCCCCTGGAAGCATGAAAATCACTTTAAACATGCTCATTTTATCTCTAAAAGTGATGGTCTACATACAAATGTGAGATGTAGCCGAAAGATGCAACATTTGAAAAAAGACCATTTTTACCTTTCTGAAGCATGTCGTAAGGGGGAGCGTTATCTCTTTCATGAAAGTCTGGTGTTTTCGCTTGAACATTAAAGGCCTCCAAATCTTATTTAATTCACTTCCCGGGGTGAAGAAACACTTTTTAAGGCCTCAGAGTGAGTAAATTTGCAATTTTCATTCACTTTTACCCATTCCGCAATCTTGCTTTTAGGGCCCCTGGAGCATGAAAATCACTTTAAACATACTCATTTTTATCTCTAAAAGTGATGGTCTACATACAAATGTGAGATGTAGCTGATAGATGCAACATTTAAAAATGGACCATTTTTTATCTTTCTGAAGCATGTCATAAGGGGGGGTGTTATCTCTTTCATCAAAAATTGGGTGTTTTCGCTTGAACATTAAATGACTCCAAATGTTATTTAATTCACTTCCTGGGGGTGAGGAAACACTTTTTAAGGCCTCAGAGTGAGTAAATTGGCCATTTTCATTCACTTTTACCAATTCCGCAAATCTTGTTTTTAGGGCCCCTTGCAGCATGAAAATTACTTTAAACATGCTCATTTTATCTCTAAAAGTGATGGTCTACATACAAATGTGAGATGTAGCTGAAAGATGCAACATTTGAAAACGGACCATTTTTCCCTTTCTGAAGCATGTCGTAAGGGGGAGTGTTATCTGTTTCATGAAAAATCTGGTGTTTTTCGCTTGAACATTAAAGGCCTCCAAATGTTATTTAATTCACTTCTGGGGGTGAAGAAACACTTTTTAAGGCCTCAGAGTGAGTAAATTTGCCATTTTCATTCACTTTTACTCATTCCGCAATCTTGCTTTCAAGGCCCCTGGAAGCATGAAAATCACTTTAAACATGCTCATTTTATCTCTAAAAGTGATGGTCTACATACAAATGTGAGATGTAGCTGAAAGATGCAACAATTGAAAATGGACCATTTTTCCCTTTCTGAAGCATGTCGTAAGGGGGAGTGTTATCTCTTTCATGAAAAATCGGGCATTTTCGCTCAAACATTAAAGGCTTCCAACTGTTATTTAATTCACTTCCCGGGGTGAAGAAACACTTTTTAAGGCCTCAGAGTGAGTCAATTTGCCATTTTCATTCACTTTTACTCATTCCGCAATCTTGATTTTAGTGCCCCTGGAAGCATGAAAAACAATTTAAACATGCTCATTTTTCCTCAAAAAGTAATGGTCTCCACACAAATGTGAGATGTAGCTGAAAGATGCAACATTTGAAAACGGACCATTTTTTGCCTTTCTGAAGCATGTCGTAAGGGGGTGTTATCTCTTTCATCAAAAATTGGGTGTTTTCGCTTGAACATTAAATGCCTCCAAATGTTATTTAGTTCACTTCCCGGGGTGAAGAAACACTTTTTAAGGTCTCACAGTAAGTAAATTTGCCATTTTCATTCACTTTTACCCATTCCGCAATCTTGCTTTTAGGGCCCTTGGAAGCATGAAAATCACTTTAAACATGCTCATTTTATCTCTAAAAGTGATGGTCTACATACAAATGTGAGATGTAGCTGAAAGATGCAACATTTGAAAACAGACCATTTTTCCCTTTCTGAAGCATGTCGTAACGGGGGAGTTTTATCTCTTTCATGAAAGTCTGGCGTTTTTGCTTGAACATTAAAGGCCTCCAAATCTTATTTAATTCACTTCCTGGGGTGAAGAAACACTTTTTAAGGCCTCAGAGTGAGTAAATTTGCCATTTTCATTCACTTTTACCCATTCCGCAATCTTGCTTTTAGGGCCCTTGGAAGCATGAAAATCACTTTAAACATGCTCATTTTATCTCTTAAAGTGATGGTCTACCTACAAATGTGAGATGTAGCTGAAAGATGCAAATTTGAAAACGGACCATTTTTTACCTTTCTGAAGCATGTCGTAAGGGGGGTGTTATCTCATTCATCAAAAATTGGGCATTTTTGCTTGAACATTAAATGCCTCCTAATGTTATTTAATTCACTTCCCGGGTAAAGAAACACTTTTTAAGGCCTCAGAGTGAGTAAATTTGCCATTTTCATTCGCTTTACTCATTCCGCAATCTTGCTTTTAGGGACCCTGGAAGCATGAAAATCACTTTAAACATGCTCATTTTATCTCTAAAAGTGATGGTCTACATACAAATGTGAGATGTAGCTGAAAGATGCAACATTTGAAAATGGACCATTTTTTACCTTTCTGAAGCATGTCGTAAGGGGTGGTGTTATCTCTTTCATGATAAATTGGGCATTTTCGCTTGAACATTAAAGGCCTCCAAATGTTATTTAATTCACTTCCCGGGGTGAAGAAACACTTTTTAAGGCCTCAGAGTGAGTAAATTGGCCATTTTCATTCACTTTTACCCAATCCGCAAATATTGCTTTTAGGGCACCTGGAAGCATGTTAAGCACTTTAAACATGTTCATTTTATCTCTAAAATTGATGGTCTACATACAAATGTGAGATGTAGCTGAAAGATACAACATTTGAAAACGGACCATTTTTTGCCTTTCTGAAGCATGTCGTAAGGGGGGTGTTATCTCTTTCATCAAAAAATGGGCATTTTCTCTTGAACATTAAATGCCTCCAAATGTTTTTTAATTCACTTTCCTGGGTGAAGAAACACTTTTTAAGGCCTCACAGTAAGTAAATTTGCCATTTTCATTCAATTTTACTCATTCCGCAATCTTGATTTTAATGCCCCTGGAAGCATGACAATCACTTTAAACATGCTCATTTTATCTCTAAAAGTGATGGTCTACATACAAATGTGAGATGTAGCTGAAAGATGCAACTTTTGAAAACAGACCATTTTTCCCTTTCTGAAGAATGTCGTAAAGGGGAGTTTTATCTCTTTCATGAAAGTCTGGCGTTTTTGCTTGAATATTAAAGGCCTCCAAATCTTATTTAATTCACTTCCTGGGGTGAAGAAACACTTTTTAAGGCCTTAGAGTGAGTAAATTTGCCATTTTCATACACTTTTACTCATTCCGCAATCTTGCTTTTAAGGCCCTTGGAAGCATGAAAATCACTTTAAACATGCTCATTTTATCTCTAAAAGTGATGGTCTACATACAAATGTGAGATGTAGCTGAAAGATGCAACATTTGAAAACAGACCATTTTTCCCTTTCTGAAGCATGTCGTAACGGGGAGTTTTATCTCTTTCATGAAAGTCTGGCGTTTTCGCTTGAACATTAAAGGCCTCCAAATCTTATTTAATTCACTTCCTGGGGTGAAGAAACACTTTTTAAGGCCTCAGAGTGAGTAAATTGGCCATTTTCATTCACTTTTACCCATTCCGCAATCGTGCTTTTAGGGCCCTTGGAAGCATGAAAATCACTTTAAACATGCTCATTTTATCTCTAAAAGTGATGGTCTACATACAAATGTGAGATGTAGCTGAAAGATGCAACATTTGAAAACGGACCATTTTTCCCTTTCTGAAGAATGTTGTAAGGGGGGGAGTGTTATCTCTTTCATGAAAAATCGGGCATTTTCGCTCAAACATTAAAGGCTTCCAACTGTTATTTAATTCACTTCCCGGGGTGAAGAAACACTTTTTAAGGCCTCAGAGTGAGTCAATTTGCCATTTTCATTCACTTTTACTCATTCCGCAATCTTGATTTTAGTGCCCCTGGAAGCATGAAAAACAATTTAAACATGCTCATTTTTCCTCAAAAAGTGATGGTCTCCACACAAATGTGAGATGTAGCTGAAAGATGCAACATTTGAAAACGGACCATTTTTTGCCTTTCTGAAGCATGTCGTAAGGGGGTTTTATCTCTTTCATGAAAGTCTGGCGTTTTCGCTTGAACATTAAAGGCCTCCAAATCTTATTTAATTCACTTCCTGGGGTGAAGAAACACTTTTAAGGCCTCAGAGTGAGTAAATTGGCCATTTTCATTCACTTTTACCCATTCCGCAATCGTGCTTTTAGGGCCCTTGGAAGCATGAAAATCACTTTAAACATGCTCATTTTATCTCTAAAAGTGATGGTCTACATACAAATGTGAGATGTAGCTGAAAGATGCAACATTTGAAAACAGACCATTTTTCCCTTTCTGAAGCATGTCGTAACGGGGGAGTTTTATCTCTTTCATGAAAGTCTGGCGTTTTTGCTTGAACATTAAAGGCCTCCAAATCTTATTTAATTCACTTCCTGGGGTGAAGAAACACTTTTTAAGGCCTCAGAGTGAGTAAATTTGCCATTTTCATTCACTTTTACCCATTCCGCAATCTTGCTTTTAGGGCCCCTGGAAGCATGAAAATCACTTTAAACATGCTCATTTTATCTCTTAAAGTGATGGTCTACCTACAAATGTGAGATGTAGCTGAAAGATGCAAATTTGAAAACGGACCATTTTTTACCTTTCTGAAGCATGTCGTAAGGGGGGGTGTTATCTCATTCATCAAAAATTGGGCATTTTTGCTTGAACATTAAATGCCTCCTAATGTTATTTAATTCACTTCCCGGGGTAAAGAAACACTTTTTACGGCCTCAGAGTGAGTAAATTTGCCATTTTCATTCGCTTTTACTCATTCCGCAATCTTGCTTTTAGGGCCCCTGGAAGCATGAAAATCACTTTAAACATGCTCATTTTATCTCTAAAAGTGATGGTCTACATACAAATGTGAGATGTAGCTGAAAGATGCAACATTTGAAAATAGACCATTTTTTACCTTTCTGAAGCATGTCGTAAGGGGTGGTGTTATCTCTTTCATGATAAATTGGGCATTTTCGCTTGAACATTAAAGGCCTCCAAATGTTATTTAATTCACTTCCCGGGGTGAAGAAACACTTTTTAAGGCCTCAGAGTGAGTAAATTGGCCATTTTCATTCACTTTTACCCAATCCGCAAATATTGCTTTTAGGGCACCTGGAAGCATGGTAAGCACTTTAAACATGTTCATTTTATCTCTAAAATTGATGGTCTACATACAAATGTGAGATGTAGCTGAAAGATACAACATTTGAAAACGGACCATTTTTTGCCTTTCTGAAGCATGTCGTAAGGGGGTGTTATCTCTTTCATGATAAATTGGGCATTTTCGCTTGAACATTAAAGGCCTCCAAATGTTTTTTAATTCACTTTCCTGGGTGAAGAAACACTTTTTAAGGCCTCACAGTAAGTAAATTTGCCATTTTCATTCAATTTTACTCATTCCGCAATCTTGATTTTAATGCCCCTGGAAGCATGACAATCACTTTAAACATGCTCATTTTATCTCTAAAAGTGATGGTCTACATACAAATGTGAGATGTAGCTGAAAGATGCAACATTTGAAAACAGACCATTTTTCCCTTTCTGAAGAATGTCGTAAAGGGGAGTTTTATCTCTTTCATGAAAGTCTGGCGTTTTTGCTTGAATATTAAAGGCCTCCAAATCTTATTTAATTCACTTCCTGGGGTGAAGAAACACTTTTAAGGCCTTAGAGTGAGTAAATTTGCCATTTTAATACACTTTTACTCATTCCGCAATCTTGCTTTTAAGGCCCTTGGAAGCATGAAAATCACTTTAAACATGCTCATTTTATCTCTAAAAGTGATGGTCTACATACAAATGTGAGATGTAGCTGAAAGATGCAACATTTGAAAACAGACCATTTTTCCCTTTCTGAAGCATGTCGTAACGGGGGAGTTTTATCTCTTTCATGAAAGTCTGGCGTATTCGCTTGAACATTAAAGGCCTCCAAATCTTATTTAATTCACTTCCTGGGGTGAAGAAACACTTTTAAGGCCTCAGAGTGAGTAAATTGGCCATTTTCATTCACTTTTACCCATTCCGCAATCGTGCTTTTAGGGCCCTTGGAAGCATGAAAATCACTTTAAACATGCTCATTTTATCTCTAAAAGTGATGGTCTACATACAAATGTGAGATGTAGCTGAAAGATGCAACATTTGAAAACGGACCATTTTTCCCTTTCTGAAGAATGTTGTAAGGGGGAGTGTTATCTCTTTCATGAAAAATTGCGCGTTTTCGCTCGAACATTAAAGGCCTCCAAATGTTATTTAATTCACTTCCCGGGGTAAAGAAACACTTTTTAAGGCCTCAGAGTGAGTAAATTAGCCATTTTCATTCACTTTTACCCATTCCGCAATCGTGCTTTTAGGGCCCTTGGAAGCATGAAAATCACTTTAAACATGCTCATTTTATCTCTAAAAGTGATGGTCTACATACAAATGTGAGATGTAGCTGAAAGATGCAACATTTGAAAACAGACCATTTTTCCCTTTCTGAAGCATGTCGTAACGGGGGAGTTTTATCTCTTTCATGAAAGTCTGGCGTATTCGCTTGAACATTAAAGGCCTCCAAATCTTATTTAATTCACTTCCTGGGGTGAAGAAACACTTTTTAAGGCCTCAGAGTGAGTAAATTGGCCATTTTCATTCACTTTTACCCATTCCGCAATCGTGCTTTTAGGGCCCTTGGAAGCATGAAAATCACTTTAAACATGCTCATTTTATCTCTAAAAGTGATGGTCTACATACAAATGTGAGATGTAGCTGAAAGATGCAACATTTGAAAACAGACCATTTTTCCCTTTCTGAAGAATGTCGTAAAGGGGAGTTTTATCTCTTTCATGAAAGTCTGGCGTTTTTGCTTGAATATTAAAGGCCTCCAAATCTTATTTAATTCACTTCCTGGGGTGAAGAAACACTTTTTAAGGCCTTAGAGTGAGTAAATTTGCCATTTTAATACACTTTTACTCATTCCGCAATCTTGCTTTTAAGGCCCTTGGAAGCATGAAAATCACTTTAAACATGCTCATTTTATCTCTAAAAGTGATGGTCTACATACAAATGTGAGATGTAGCTGAAAGATGCAACATTTGAAAACAGACCATTTTTCCCTTTCTGAAGCATGTCGTAACGGGGAGTTTTATCTCTTTCATGAAAGTCTGGCGTATTCGCTTGAACATTAAAGGCCTCCAAATCTTATTTAATTCACTTCCCGGGTGAAGAAACACTTTTTAAGGCCTCAGAGTGAGCAAATTTGCCATTTTCATTCACTTTTACCCATTCCGCAATCTTGCTTTTAGGGCCCCTGGAAGCATGAAAATCACTTTAAACATGCTCATTTTATCTCTAAAAGTGATGGTCTACATACAAATGTGAGATGTAGCCGAAAGATGCAACATTTGAAAAAAGACCATTTTTACCTTTCTGAAGCATGTCATAAGGGGGGGTGTTATCTCTTTCATCAAAAATCGGGCGTTTTCGCTTGAAAATTAAAGGCCTCCAAATGTTATTTAATTCACTTCTGGGGGTGAAGAAACACTTTTTAAGGCCTCAGAGTGAGTAAATTTGCCATTTTCATTCACTTTTACTCATTCCGCAATCTTGCTTTCAGGGCCCCTGGAAGCATGAAAATCACTTTAAACATGCTCATTTTATCTCTAAAAGTGATGGTCTACATACAAATGTGAGATGTAGCTGAAAGATGCAACATTTGAAAATGGACCATTTTTCCCTTTCTGAAGCATGTCGTAAGGGGGGAGTGTTATCTCTTTCATGAAAAATCGGGCATTTTCGCTTAAACATTAAAGGCCTCCAAATGTTATTTAATTCACTTCTGGGGGTGAAGAAACACTTTTTAAGGTCTCACAGTAAGTAAATTTGCCATTTTCATTCACTTTTACCCATTCCGCAATCTTGCTTTTAGGGCCCTTGGAAGCATGAAAATCACTTTAAACATGCTCATTTTATCTCTAAAAGTGATGGTCTACATACAAATGTGAGATGTAGCTGAAAGATGCAACATTTGAAAATGGACCATTTTTTACCTTTCTGAAGCATGTCGTAAGGGGGTGTTATCTCTTTCATGATAAATTGGGCATTTTCGCTTGAACATTAAAGGCCTCCAAATGTTATTTAATTCACTTCCCGGGGTGAAGAAACACTTTTTAAGGCCTCAGAGTGAGTAAATTGGCCATTTTCATTCACTTTTACCCAATCCGCAAATATTGCTTTTAGGGCACCTGGAAGCATGGTAAGCACTTTAAACATGTTCATTTTATCTCTAAAATTGATGGTCTACATACAAATGAGAGATGTAGCTGAAAGATGCAGCATTTGAAAACGGACCATTTTTCCATTTCTGAAGCATGTCGTAAGAGGGGGGTGTTATCTCTTTCATCAAAAATCAGGTGTTTTCGCTTGAACATTAAATGCCTCCAAATCTTATTTAATTCACTTCCCAGGGTGAAGATACACTTTTTAAGGCCTCAGAGTGAGTAAATATGCCATTTTCATTCACTTTTACCCGTTCCGCAAATCTTGCTTTTAGGGCCCCAGGAGGCATGGAAATCACTTTAAACATGCTCATTGTATCTCTAAAAGTGATGGTCTACATACAAATGTGAGATGTAGCTGAAAGATGCAGCCTTTGAAAACGGACCATTTTTCCCTTTCTGAAGCATGTCGTAAGGGGGGGTGTTATCTCTTTCATAAAAAATCGGGCGTTTTTGCTTGAACATTAAATGCCTCCAAATATTATTTAATTCACTTCCCTTGGTGAAGATACACTTTTTAAGGCCTCAGAGTGAGTAAATTTGCCATTTTCATTCACTTTTACCCATTCCGCAAATCTTGGTTTTAGGCCCCTGGAAGCATGGAAATCACTTTAAACATGCTCATTTTATCTCTAAAAGTGATGGTCTACATACAAATGTGAGATGTAGCTGAAAGATGCAGCATTTGAAAACGGACCATTTTTCCCTTTCTGAAGCATGTCGTAAGGGGGAGGTGTTATCTCTTTCATCAAAAATCGGGCGTTTTCGCTTGAACATTAAATGCCTCCAAATCTTATTTAATTCACTTCCCGGGTGAAGATACACTTTTAAGGCCTCAGAGTGCGTAAATTTGCCATTTTCATTCACTTTTGCCCATTCCGCAAATCTTGCTTTTTAGGGCCCCTGGAAGCATGGAAACCACTTTAAACATGCTCATTTTATCTCTAAAAGTGATGGTCTACAAACAAATGTGAGATGTAGCTGAAAGATGCAGCATTTGAAAACGGACCATTTTTCCCTTTCTGAAGCATGTCGTAAGGGGGTAGTTATCTCTTGCATCAAAAATAGGGCTGTCGCTTGAACATTAAATGCCTCCAAATCTTACTTAATTCACTTCCCGGGGTGAAGATACACTTATTAAGGCCTCAGAGTGAGTAAATTTGCCATTTTCATTCACTTTTACCCATTCCGCAAATCTTGCTTTTAGGGCAACTGCAAGCATGGAAATCATTTTCAACATGCTCACTTTATCTCTAAAAGTGATCGTCTACATACAAATGTGAGATGTGGCTGAAAGATGCTGCATTTGAAAACTGACCATTTTTCCCTTTCTGAAGCATGTCGTGAGGAGGGGGTGTTATCTCTTTCATCAAAAATAGGGCATTTTCGCTTGAACATTAAATGCCTCCAAATCTTATTTAATTCACTTCCCGGGGTGAAGATACACATTTTAAGGCCTCAGAGTGAGTAAATTTGCCATTTTCATTCACTTTTACCCATTCCGCAAATCTTGCATTTAGGGCCCCTGGAAGCATGGAAATCACTTTAAACATGCTCATTTTATCTCTAAAAGTGATGGTCTACATACAAATGTGAGATGTAGCTGAAAGATGCAGCATTTGAAAACGGACCATTTTTTCCCTTTCTGAAGCATGTCGTAAGGGGGAGTGTTATCTCTTTCATCAAAAATCGGGCATTTTCGCTTGAACATTAAGGGCCTGATTCACAGAACTAACTTACGCCAAAACGTAGTTAGTACTTTTGGTATTCACAGAATACACTTACTCATTTTGGTATTCACAGAATGAACTTACTCATTTTGGTATTCACAGAAGCTAGTAGCCCTAACTTTAGGTCTCCTAAATGCCTTCTGTGAATACCGAAAGTCTTAAAATTAGGGGGCATATTAGCAAGACCGGCGATAAAATTATCGCCGTTTTAGCGGCAGGAAACTGCCGCTAAAACAGCGATAATGGACTTGCTAATATGCGTTATAGAATTCCAATAGAAGCCCAGGTTAGATGTGCAGGACATCTAACCTGGGCTTCTATTGAATTCTATAACGCATATTAGCAAGCCCATTATCGCCGCTTTAGCGGCAGTTTCCTGTCGCTAAAACGGCGATAATTTTATCGCCGGTCTTGCTAATATGTCTCAGGATTTTTCTCAGTTTAGGAGTAGTAAAGTTAGGACTTTACTACTCCTAAACTGAGAAAAATCGTAACTTTAAGATCTTTTGGTATTCACAGAAGGCATTTAGGAGTCCTAAAGTTAGGACTACTAACTTCTGTGAATACCGAAATGAGTAAGTTCATTCTGTGAATACCAAAATGAGTAAGTGTATTCTGTGAATACCAAAAAGTACTAACTTTACGTTTTTGATATAAGTTAGTTCTGTGAATCAGGCCCTAAATGCCTCCAAATCTTATTTAATTCACTTCCGGGGTGAAGATACACTTTTTAAGGCCTCAGAGTGCGTAAATTTGCCATTTTCATTCACTTTTGCCCATTCCGCAAATCTTGCTTTTAGGGCCCCTGGAAGCATGGAAACCACTTTAAACATGCTCATTTTATCTCTAAAAAGTGATGGTCTACAAACAAATGTGAGATGTAGCTGAAAGATGCAGCATTTGAAAACGGACCATTTTTCCCTTTCTGAAGCATGTCGTAAGGGGGGGTGTTATCTCTTTCATCAAAAATAGGGCGTTTTCGCTTGAACATTAAATGCCTCCAAATCTTACTTAATTCACTTCCCGGGGTGAAGATACACTTCTTAATGCCTCAGAGTGAGTAAATTTGCCATTTTCATTCACTTTTACCCATTCCGCAAATCTTGCATTTAGGGCCCCTGGAAGCATGGAAATCACTTTAAACATGCTCATTTTATCTCTAAAAGTGATGGTCTACATACAAATGTGAGATGTAGCTGAAAGATGCAGCATTTGAAAACGGACCATTTTTCCCTTTCTGAAGCATGTCGTAAGGGGGGAGTGTTATCTCTTTCATCAAAAATCGGGCATTTTCGCTTGAACATTAAGGGCCTGATTCACAGAACTAACTTACGTCAAAAACGTAAAGTTAGTACTTTTTGGTATTCACAGAATACACTTACTCATTTTGGTATTCACAGAATGAACTTATCATTTCGGTATTCACAGAAGTTAGTAGCCCTAACTTTAGGTCTCCTAAATGCCTTCTGTGAATACCGAAAGTCTTAAAATTAGGATTGTTCTCAGTTTAGGAGTAGTAAAGTTAGGACTTTTCTACTCCTAAACTGAGAAAAATCATAACTTTAAGACTTTTGGTATTCACAGAAGGCATTTAGGAGTCCTAAAGTTAGGACTACTAACTTCTGTGAATACCGAAATGAGTAAGTTCATTCTGTGAATACCAAAATGAGTAAGTGTATTCTGTGAATACCAAAAAGTACTAACTTTACGTTTTTGATATAAGTTAGTTCTGTGAATCAGGCCCTAAATGCCTCCAAATCTTATTTAATTCACTTCCCGGGGTGAAGATACACTTTTTAAGGCCTCAGAGTGCGTAAATTTGCCATTTTCATTCACTTTTGCCCATTCCGCAAATCTTGCTTTTAGGGCCCCTGGAAGCATGGAAACCACTTTAAACATGCTCATTTTATCTCTAAAAGTGATGGTCTACAAACAAATGTGAGATGTAGCTGAAAGATGCAGCATTTGAAAACGGACCATTTTTCCCTTTCTGAAGCATGTCGTAAGGGGGGTGTTATCTCTTTCATCAAAAATAGGGCGTTTTCGCTTGAACATTAAATGCCTCCAAATCTTACTTACTTCACTTCCCGGGGTGAAGATACACTTCTTAAGGCCTCAGAGTGAGTAAATTTGCCATTTTCATTCACTTTTACCCATTCCGCAAATCTTGCTTTTAGGGCAACTGCAAGCATGGAAATCATTTTAAACATGCTCACTTTATCTTTAAAAGTGATGGTCTACATACAAATGTGAGAAGTAGCTGACAGATGCAGCATTTGAAAACGGACCATTTTTCCCTTTCTGAAGCATGTCGTAAGGGGAGGTGTTATCTCTTTCATCAAAAATCGGGCGTTTTCGCTTGAACATTAAAGGCATCCAAATCTTATTTATTTCACTTCCCGGGGTGAAGAAACTTTTTTTAAGGCCTCATATTGAGTAAATTGGCCATTTTCATTCACTTTTACCCGTTCAGCAAGTCTTGCTTTCAAGGCCCCTGGAAGCATGAAAATCACTTTAAACATGCTCATTTTATCTCTAAAAGTGATGGTCTACATACAAATGTGAGATGTAGCTGAAAGATGCAACATTTGAAAATGGACCATTTTTTACCTTTCTGAAGCATGTTGTAAGGGGGGTGTTATCTCTTTCATCAAAAATTGGGGGGCATATTACCAAGCCCCTATCGCCTCCACAACGTCACTTTTTGAGACGTTGTGGTGGTGATACGGTCAGCACCCTATTACCAAAGCAGCGATAAACCACATAACGTGGCTAAAAGCCACATTAAGTGGCTTAACGCTGCCTTGGTAATAGTGCCCCTTTCACTCTAAACTTAGCGTGAAAGGGGCGTGCAGTGGGTGTTGCGTTGGACGTTCTACCGCAACACCCATTCACTTAGACGCTGCCACCTATTATCAAGAGAGGTGATAATAGGTGGCAGCGCCGAACTTAAGACCAGGAAAATCCTGGTCCTAAGGTGGCAATACGAGGAGAAATGCTTCATTTCTCCTCATTTTTGCTTTTTCCATGTGTGCTGCCTTGTGCAGCACACATGGAAAAGCAAATGCCAAGGTTTGTTTATGTACAGGAAGGTGTCCCTTCCTGTACATAAACAAACCTTTTTTTAAAATGCCATTTTGTAACTTACATGTATGCTGCATGAAGCAGCACACATGCGATTTACAAAATGGCATTTTAGGTTTGGTTATGTACAGGAAGGGACACCTTCCTGTACATAAACAAACCTCCCTGCTCGCAGACACCCTTTCTCTCTGGTGCAAGGGTGCCTGCGTTGCCATTAAGTCATGAGACTTAGCGCCATTGCAGGGGGAAACGCCAGGCTGCACCATATCCTTGGTAATACGGTGCAGCCTTGCATTTCCGAAGTGGCGATTGTAGGAGAGTAGGATCTGCTTCTTATAGTTACCCCCACTTCTTGCTGATGTTTCACTGTTTTCGACTTAGTCAGACTGGGATCCTGCTATTCAGGACCCCAGTCTATATGCTTTCTCCTCTAAATTGATTGCAAGTACTTTAGGTACACTCCAGATTGGATTCTGGGGTACCCTTATAAGTCCATAGTATATGGTATACTATGTACCCAGGGCCTAGGTACCCCAGAGGCCTCCCAGGGGCTTCAGCATGTATTATGCCACCCCTGAGAGACCATTCAAAATGACACCACAGGTCTGCTACTGCAGCCTGTGTAAGGTGGTGCATGCACCCCTTACTTAGATATAGGTTCACTATATCTATTCTAAATCACTACACATATAAACCTATCAGTCACCCCTATGGCAGGCCTTATCATTCCTGAAGGCAGGGTGCTGGGTTTTGTGTGAGAGGGTGCCCCTGCATGAGCAGAGCCCCTCTGCAGCCTTCGGAATCTATTCTCCGGGGTTGTCTGTGATGCAGCCAACCATATATACTTAAGTGCATTATAACTTCGCTGTAAATGCTAACTTTAAAACGGCTGCTTAGAAACATGTCGTGTTTGGTGTCAAACACCTTGGAATCATACCTCGTGTGGGAGGTATGATTCCTCCCTTGTAGTACCACTACTATGGGGCACCGGTCTACCCGGTACCAGCTTTCTCGACCTGAGCATCACAAAATGGATGCTGCCAGCCACAGACACGAGTCTGCCCTCCTGCTGCTGAGCCAAGCGCGAGCAGGGGAAGGCTTGACAATAGGTTTCCTGTCGCAGGGAGGTGTGACCACCTCCCAGACAGGCTTTAGTGTATTGGGGCTGGGTGGGTGCACTCTCAGAGTGCTTTGATGTCTGCACTGGGGGCACATTTGGTGTCCCTGTGCATAGTCCAGCTCAAACCGGTTGCAGGAGCCATTTGCTCCTGCTCTGGTGCGAAACTGGACAAAGGGCATGGGTGTAGCCACCCCTCTGTCCTGACCCTCCCATAGGTGGGTCCCCAGAGTTAGTCACACACCTTCCTTGGGTATATAGTAGGAACCCTGACTACAGGACTTTAGATTTTACCTGGACTAAACTCTGCTACAGAAACCAAGTACTTCGACGATCTGCACGATGCTGGACGACTGAAGAAATCTCCCGTGGAGTAAAGGAGTTACTCCCCTGCAAAGCAGTCACCAAAATGCATCTGACCGGTTTGCATCTCCCAAGCTCCTGAGGACTCTGAAGGTTTCTGCAACACAGGAGGTGGGTTCCCGACGTCTCTGAGGTTGATCTGCGCTATCAGCAATTCTGAGGCCCATATCCCTCGTGGGGACCATGCAACCCGTACCCCTGTGCACTGTGTTCTTTTGCAGAAGCATATGCTTTTCAGAAATCCCTGAGGCTGTGCTTTGGGCTACTTGTAGTCCTAACCCCGAGCAGTAATTTCACCAAAGATTTCCGGCCTACACTCCACGAGTATTCCGTGGGCTGGTATTTGGTGATTCAGCTTGAGGTCCCTTCGCGATCCCTGGTCTGTTGGCCTGTGGGTCCCTGTGAAGGTAACTTTGACTTTCCGTGGGCTTTCTTGGTTGCTTCAGACGTGCCCTGACTCTCCATAGCTTGGAGAGTCCCCAGGACCTTGCTGGTCCTCCCTGACGCTTATTTCCTCTGACAGAGCAAATTGCATTTGCCAAGGCTTGTTGGTGTTCAATCCGGACACTGATCCCTCAGCACTCGACATCCATTGTGGGACAGCTCACCTCCAGCCTTGGGTCATCGTCAATGTCTCCTGGTCCCCTTGGCTGCAGAGTCAAGCATCACCTCTTCACACCTGAAGCACCCGACATCAGTGGGCATTCGTCTATCATGCCCCTGGTCACTGTGAAGTGACCCAGACTCTGTCCCCTCTGCTTTCAGGTTCTTCTCATCTCCGATCCAGGCTTGGATCACACCGGACACTTTTCATCTTCCCGGTAGCAGCACTTTTCCGCAACACGCCATTGAAAACGGCGAAGGTTTCCGACATCACTTGGCCCCTATGCACCTGGCTCCTCTGGGATAGGTAACACGGGTACCTCGGTACTCTCAAGGGTGCTGGCCTTAGAACCTTCTATGTTTAGCTGGGTTTGCTTAAAGTCCTCTCCGAAGTGTCCTTAATCTCTAAATTTCCAACCGCGACTTTCTCATAGAGTTGTACGGAGCTCGTGCCTGTGTTCACACACTGCACCCTTCCTCCGTGGGTCCCCTGTGTCACTACTTTGGGTGGTTCCTTGGGGTCCCAGCAATTCTACGTGCTCTAGGCACTGTGTCTAGTCAAGTCGGGGTTGTTATACCACTTTCTTAGTATATGGTTCGTTCTCCCCCTGGAGCCCGCTGTGTATTGTGCTATTTACTGTCGTTCTAGTGATTTAATATTGTGTGCTTTGTTCTCTAATCTCATAAAGAGGTTAGTAGAGAGTGTTTAGTAATAAATACATATATTTTATATATTCCTTGTGTGGTTCTCCTTTCATTTGGTCATTCAGGAGGTTATGATCTGGTAAAACAAGCTGCTTCACATTCCTTCAAGACTTAGCCTGAAGGCTGCTCTCCACAGCTACCACTAGGATAGCTTTCTATAAAGGTTGTCTTTAACCTAATCATCAATAAGGGTCGTTTGGACTGGTGCAAGGTGCCCACTTTAATTAGTGGACAGCATATACCAGGCCAACTTCTCACATTGGTGTTCAGCATTTGGATTCAAGCTTGCTATTGTTTTACCAGATAATCTCATTGAGTGATTAACTGAAAACCACTAAAGGTACTAGGTACATATAAATCAAGATTAGAATAAAGTAAGTTCTACTGAACTTGGAGTTGGGTAGCCAAAGGGTCTAGCACACCCTTTCTCCAACTCAAGAGAGTCTCAGTTCCCACTAGGTTAGGTAGGTGCCTACACCACATAACTCTAGTATGTCTTCTAGGCCTGAAGCCAGTGGCTCCTTGTCAGCTAAGTATGACCATCTCTCATTCCAAGAATTGAGAAATATGTGTACATCTAGGAAACTGAAGACAGGGAGGCATGCAAGCACTCAACGCCTCATTGAGGCTTTGCTGTTAGATGACCTCAGAAACACCCCAGGGTCTGATGAGGCAGGCAAGTTGGGTGGGGCAGCAGAGGAGGAAAGGCCAGGAAGTGAAAACTTCTATGACCTGGACTCCAATGCTGACCAGGAGGATCAAGATGATTCTAACCTGGACAATCCAATTCTTCCTTCAGGTGAAGAAGGCCTCAGTGCCCCTCTCTTTACTCCCCCAGGAAGGGTTAACAGTTTACCAAGAAGATCAAGATCTCCTTCTCAGGAATCTAATCATTCTGGTACTTCTGTAGGGACCTCGGCTTCTCATAAAAGGGAATCCTCTTATGAGAAGAAATGTCAACTGCTTGAGTTTGAGAGAGCTAAGCTCAGAATCAAGAGAGAGCAGTTGGCCTTAGATAGGGAACCCCTAGAGCTCCAGAGAGCTTCCCAAAGGATGGGGCTGGCGCCCCATGGTGGCAGCAACAGTGTCCCTAGAGGTAGAGAAAATACTCATGACCATAGGAACCTGAACAAGATTGTCCCTCCCTACCAGAGTGGGGAAGACATCCACAAATGGATAACTGCACTGGAGAGGGCCTGTAAGGTACAGAAGGTTCCTCAGGAGCAGTGGGCAGCAATCTTGTGGCTCTCCTTTGCAGACAAAGGTAGAGACAAGCTCCTCACTGTTAGAGAAGAGGATGCTGATAATTACAAAGTCTTGAAGAGTGCTCTGATTGATGGGTTTGGCTTAACCACTGAACAATACAGGATTAAGTTCAGAGACCCCAAAAGGCACAGACTCAAGACTGGGTTGACTTTGTAGATTGTGCTACTAAGGCTCTGGAAGGCTGGTTACTTGGCAGTAAATTGTGTGATTTTAAAGGATTGTACAATTTAATTATGAGGGAGCAGATCCTTAATAATTGTCAAAATCAGCTGTTGCATCAGTACCTGGTGGATTCTGATCTGACCTCTCCCCAAGAATTGGGCCAGAAGGCAGACAAATGGGTCAGAACCAGGGTGAGGCAGAAGGTTCATAACCAAGGTGGTGACTCCAAGAAGCAGGATTCTAAAAACTCTGATAAGGGTTGGGAGAAGGGTAAAGACCAGAAGTCTTCTCAAGGGCCCCAAAAATCTGCTTCTGGTGGGGAGTCACAATCAAACAAGGGTAAAGGCAAGAAGAAGCCATGGTGTCAAATCTGTAAACAGAAGACCCATTGGACAAGTGATTGTACTAAGTCCAAGGACTCAACTCCAACCACCACTGCCCCTAAGGCAACTGTTCCCCCTAGTTCAGCTCCAAGTGGTGGTGTTCCAAATAAGGGTGTAGTAGGGTTAACCCTGGGATCTGAGATGGACTCTGGCCTAGTCAGAGTTCCAACTCAGGCTATGTTGATCTGTGATGGGTGCATGGATATGGCCTCCTTTTTTGTAAGCCCCAGTAATCTGGGAAAATACAGACAACAGCCTGTAATCAATGGAAAAGAGGCCTTGGCATTCAGGGACATAGGTAACAGTGTCACCATGGTGACAAAAGATCTTGTGGCCCCTGAGCAAATCATACTTAGTGAGATGTACCAAGTGACCAATGCAAGCAATGTCAGGACAGACCATTCCTTGGCAGTTGTTAATTTCACCTGGGGAGGGGTAACTGGCCCTAAGAAGGTTGTGGTAAGTGCAGACCTCCCTGTTGAATGCTTGTTGGGCAATGATTTAGAAACATCAGCTTGGGCTGAAGTGGAACTCAGGACTCATGCAGAAATGTTGGGTATCCCTGCAGATGTGTTTGCAATGACTAGGTCACAGGCAAAAATGTCTTCCACTGGATCCTGGAAAAATGGACCAGGTGCCTGCCAAGAGAAGGAGCAGTAGGGGTAAGGCAGTGTCTTCCCCCCTGCCTCAGAGTACAGATCAGTCTCTTGAGGGATATGATCTTAGTCCTGAAGAAGGAACGGTCTCAGAGGAACTGGAACCTGATCAGGTTGAGTTCTTGGGGACAGGGGGCCCTTCCAGGGTAGATCTGAGCCAGGAGCAGCTGAGCTGCCCCTCTCTTGAACCCCTCAGATAGCAAGCTGTTGCTGAGGCTGCTGGGAGTGCCAGTGGGTCCCATAGGATCTACTGGGATGATGGACTCCTTTACTCAGAGAGTAGAGACCCCAAGCCTGGTGCTACCAGGAGGTTGGTTATACCTCTGAAGTTTAGGGGCTTCCTATTGACACTGGCACATGACATCCCATTGGCAGGACACTTGGGCCAAAACAAGACTTGGGACAGGATTGTTCCTCACTTTCATTGGCCACACATGTCAGAAGACACAAAGGAGTTTTGTCGCTCCTGTATCACCTGTCAAGTCAGTGGTAAGGCAGGTGGTACTACAAAGGCCCCCCTGATACCACTACCTGGGGGTTCCCTTTGAGAGGGTTGGGATTGACATTGTTGGTCCCATGGATCCTCAAACTGCATCTGGGCACAGATTTATACTGGTGGTGGTGGACCATGCCACTAGGTATCCAGAGGCCATTCCCCTTAGAACTACCACAGCTCCTGTGGTGGCAAGGGCCCTCCTGGGAATCTTTTCCAGGGTGGGTTTTCCTAAGGAGGTAGTATCAGACAGAGGTGCAAACTTCATGTCTAGTTACTTGACTGCTATGTGGAAGGAGTGTAGAGTAAATTATAAATTTACCACCCCTTATCACCCACAATGCAATGGGTTAGTTGAAAGGTTCAACAAAACCCTGAAGGGCATGATTAAAGGTCTCCCTGAAAAGCTCAGGCGTAGATGGGACATACTTTTGCCCTGCCTTCTCTTTGCCTACAGAGAGGTTCCTCAGAAGGGGGTTGGTTACAGCCCTTTTGAACTTCTGTTTGGACATCCAGTTAGGGGTCCTTTATGTCTAGTGAAGGAGGGATGGGAGTTACCTCTCAAACCCCCTAAACAGGATATTGTGGACTATGTACTTGGTCTCCGCTCCAGGATGGCAGAGTACATGAAGAAGGCAACCAAAAACCTTGAGGCTAGCCAGGAATTGCAAAAGGCCTGGCATGACCAAAAGGCTGTGTTGACTGTTTATCAGCCCGGACAGAAAGTATGGGTGTTGGAGCCTGTGGCCCCAGCAGCCCTCCAAGACAAGTGGAGTGGCCCTCATACAATCCTTGATCAGAAGGGAGAGGTTACCTACCTGGAGGACCTTGGAACTCCCAGGAGCCCCCATAGGGTGCTCCATGTGAACAGGCTCAAACCATATGTTGACAGGGCAGACATGGGCTTGCTCATGTCTACTGATGAGGGACAGGAGGAAGAGAGTGATCCACTCCCTGACCTGCTCTCACAGAACCCTGATGATGGTTCAGTTGATGGTGTAGCCTTGGCAGGCAGCCTCACTGGCCAGCAGCAAACTGATTGCAGAAAAGTTCTTAATCAGTTTAGACATATGTTCTCACTGACTCTAAGTCAGACTACCTGGTGAACTCATGAAGTGGACACAGGTGACAGTCTGCCTGTCAAAAATAAGATTTACAGGCAACCTGCCCATGTCAGGGACTGCATCAGGACTGAAGTCCAGAAGATGTTGGATTTGGGAGTCATTGAACCCTCAGATAGCCCTTGGGCTAGTCCAGTAGTCTTGGTACTAAAACCTCACACCCAGGGTGGTAAGAGAGAGATGAGGTTCTGTGTTGACTACTGGGGTCTCAATGCAGTCACTAGGACTGATGCCCATCCCATACCCAGGGCAGATGAGCTTATAGATACTTTGGCCTCAGCCAAGTTTCTGAGCACCTTTGACCTGACAGCTGGCTACTGGCAAATCAGATTAGCTAAGGATGCAAAAGCCAAGACAGCATTTTCAACCCCTAGTGGGCACTACCAATTTGTGGTGATGCCCTTTGGCTTGAAGAATGCACCTGCCACTTTTCAAAGGTTGGTGAATAAAGTCCTTACAGGCCTGGAAGCCTATAGTGCAGCTTATCTAGATGATATTGCTGTCTTTAGCTCCACCTGGGAGGATCACCTGGTCCACCTGAGAAATGTTTTTGGAGGCCCTGCAGAAAGCAGGCCTCACTATCAAGGCCACCAAGTGCCAGATAGGGCAGAGTCAGGTTGTATACCTGGCCCACCTTGTGGGTGGAGGTCAGGTTCAACCATTGCAGAGCAAAATCCAGACCATCATGGACTGGGTTGCTCCCACCACCCAGACTCAGGTCAGAGCTTTCTTGGGCCTGACTGGGTACTATAGGAGGTTTGTCAAAGGATATGGATCCATAGTGACCCCTTTGAATGACTTAACTTCCAAAAGAATGCCAAAGAAAGTTCAGTGGACAGTTAGCTGTCAAAAGGCATTTGATCACCTGAAGCAGGCCATGTGCACTGCTCCCACTCTGCAAAGTCCTGACTATTCCAAACAATTCATTGTCCAAACAGATGCATCTGAGTTGGGGGTAGGGACTGTGTTATCACAACTGAATGATGAGGGTCAGGATCAGCCAGTAGCTTTTATTAGCAGAAGGCTGACCCCCAGAGAGAAACGTTGGTCAGCTATTGAGAGGGAAGCCTTTGCTGTGGTTTGGGCTCTGAAGAAGCTGAGGCCATACTTGTTTGGTACTCACTTCATTGTTCAGACAGACCATAAGCCCCTCTTATGGCTAAAACAGATGAAGGGTGAAAACCCCAAACTTTTGAGGTGGTCCATTTCCCTACAGGGGATGTACTATACAGTGGAACATAGACCTGGGAGTAACCATGCCAATGCAGATGGACTCTCCAGATATTTCCACTTAGAACATGAAGACTCAACTGGTCAAGGTTAGTTTAATGTCCTGACGTTTGGGGGGGTTGTGTAGGAGAGTTGGATCTGCTTCTTATAGTTACCCCCACTTTTTGCTTATGTTTCACTGTTTTCGACTTAGTCTGACTGGGATCCTGCTGTTCAGGACCCCAGTCTATCTGCTTTCTCCTCTAAATTGATTGCAAGTACTTTAGGTACACTCCAGATTGGATTCTGGGGTACCCTTATAAGTCCCTAGTATATGGTATACTATGTACCCAGGGCCTAGGTACCCCAGAGGCCTCCCAGGGACTGCAGCATGTATTATGCCACCCCTGAGAGACCATTCAAAATGACACCACAGGTCTGCTACTGCAGCCTGTGTAAGGTGGTGCATGCACCCCTTACTTAGATATAGGTTCACTATATCTATTCTAAATCACTACACATATAAACCTATCAGTCACCCCTATGGCAGGCCTTATCAATCCTCAAGGCAGGGTGCTGGGTTTTGTGTGAGAGGGTGCCCCTGCATGAGCAGAGCCCCTCTGCAGCCTTCGGAATCTATTCTCCGGGGTTGTCTGTGATGCAGCCAACCATATATACTTAAGTGCATTATAACCTCGCGGTAAATGCTAACTTTAAAATGGCTGCTTAGAAACATGTCGTGTTTGGTGTCAAACACCTTGGAATCATACCTCCACACCAGTAGCTGGTGTGGGAGGTATTATTCCTCCCTTGTAGTGCCACTACTATGGGGCACCGGTCTTCCCGGTACCAGCTTTCTCGACATGAGCATCACAAAATGGATGCTGCCAGCCACAGACACGAGTCTGCCCTCCTGCTGCTGAGCCAAGCTCGAGCAGGGGAAGGCTTGTCAATAGGTTTCCTGTGGCAGGGAGGTGTGACCACCTCCCAGACAGGCTTTAGTGTATTGGGGCTGGGTGGGTGCACTCTCAGAGTGCTTTGATGTCTGAACTGGGGGCACATTTGGTGTCCCTGTGCATAGTCCAGCTCAAACCGGTTGCATGAGCCATTTGCTCCTGCTCTGGCATGAAACTGGACAAAGGACATGGTTGTAGCCACCCCTCTGTCCTGACCCTCCCATAGGTGGGTCCCCAGAGTTAGTCACACCCCTTCCTTGGGTATAAAGTAGGACCCCTGACTACAGGACTTTAGATTTTACCTGGACTAAACTCTGCTACAGAAACCAAGTACTTCGATAATCTGCATGATACTGGACGACTGAAGAAATCTCCCTTGGAGAAAGGAGTTACTCCCCTGCAAAGCAGGCACCTAAACGCATCTGACTGGTTTGCATCTCCTGAGCTCCTGAGGACTCTGAAGATTTCTGCAACACAGGAGGTGGGTTCCCAAGGTCTCTGAGGTTGATCTGCGCTCTCAGCAATTTTGAGGCCCATATCCCTCGTGGGGACTGTGCAACCCGTACCCCTGTGCACTGTGTTCTTTTGCAGCAGCATATACTTTTCGGCAATCCCTGAGGCTGTGCTTTGGGCTACTTGTAGTCCTAATCCCGAGCAGTAATTGCACTGAAGATTTCCGGCCTACACTCCACGAGTGTTCCGTGGGCTGGTATTTGGTGATTCAGCTTGAGGTCACTTTGCGATCCCTGGTCTGTTGGCCAGTGGGTCCCTGTGAAGGTAACTTTGACTTTCCATGGACTTTCCTAGTTGCTCCAGACGTGCCCTGACTCTCCATAGCTTGGAGAGTCCCCAGGACCTTGCTGGTCCTCCCTGACGCTTATTTCCTCTGACTGCGTGGGTTGCATTTGCCAAGGCTTGTTGGTGTTCAATCTGGACACTGACTCCTCAGCACTCGACATCCTTTGTGGGACAGCTCACCTCCAGACTTGGGTCATCGTCGACATCTCCTCGTCCCTTTGACTGCAGAGTCAAGCATCACCTCTTCACACCTGAAACACCCGACATCGGTGGGTATTCGTCTATCGTGCCCCTGGACACTGTGAAGTGACCCAGACTCTGTCCCCTCTGCTTTCAGGTTCTTCTCATCTCCGATCCAGGCTTGGATCACACTGGACACTTTTCATCTTCCCGGCAGCAGCACTTTTCCGCAACACGCCATTGAAAATGACGAAGGTTTCCAACATCACTTGACCCCTATGCACCCGGCTCCTCTGGGATAGGTAACACAGGTACCTCGGTACTCTCAAGGGTGCTGGCCTTAGAACCTTCTATGTTTAGCTGGGTTTGCTTAAAGTCCTCTCCGAAGTGTCCTTAATCTCTAAATTTCCAACCGCGACTTTCTCATAGAGTTGTAGGGAGCTCGAGCCTGTGTTCACACACTGCACCCATCCTCCGTGGGTCCCCTGTGTCACTACTTTGAGTGGTTCCTTGGGGTCCCAGCAATTCTGCGTGCTCTAGGCACTGTGTCTAGTCAAGTCGGGGTTGTTATACCACTTTCTTAGTATATGGTTCGGTCTCCTCCTGGAGCCCGCTGTGTATTGTGCTATTTACTGTCGTTCTAGTGATTTAATATTATGTGCTTTGTTCTCTAATCTCATAAAGAGGTTAGTAGAGAGTGTTTAGCAATAAATACATATATTTTATATATTCCTTGTGTGGTTCCCCATTCATTTGGTCATTCAGGAGGTTATGATCTGGTAAAACAAGCTGCTTCACATTCTTTCAAGACTTAGCCTGAAGGCTGCTCTCCACAGCTACCACTAGGATAGCTTTCTATAAAGGTTGTCTTTAACCTAATCATCAATAAGGGTCGTTTGGACTGGTGCAAGGTGCCCACTTTAATTAGTGGACAGCATATACCAGGCCAACTTCTCACAGCGATGAGAGGCATTAAGCCAAGGAGGCTTACGCCTCTCACCGCCACTTCCTAGATAATATGCCCCTGGGCATTTTCGCTTGAACATTAAATGCCTCCAAATGTTATTTCATTCACTTCCCGGGGTGAGGAAACTCTTTTTAAGGCCTCAGAGTGAGTAAATTGGCCATTTTCATTTACTTTTACCCATTCCGTAAATCTTGCTTTGAGGGCCCCTGGAAGCATGAAAATCACTTTAAACATGCTTATTTTATCTCTAAAAGTGATGGTCTACATACAAATGTGAGATGTAGCTGAAAGATGCAACATTTGAAAACGGACTATTTTTTACCTTTCTGAAGCATGTCGTAAAGGGGGGATTACCGCTTTCATGAAAAATCGGGCATTTTCGCTCGAACATTAAAGGCCTCCAAATGTTATTTAATTCACTTCCCGGGGTGAAGAAACACTTTTTAAGGCCTCAGAGTGAGTACATTTGACCATTTTCATTCACTTTTACCCATTACGCAATCTTGCTTTTAGGGCCACTGGAAGCATGGAAATCACTTTAAACATGCTCATTCTATCTCTAAAAGTGATGGTCTACATACAAATGTGAGATGTAGCTGAAAGATGCAACATTTGAAAACGGACTATTTTTTACCTTTCTGAAGCATGTCGTAAGGGGGGGTTATCTCTTTCATGAAAAATCGGGCATTTTTGCTTGAAGATTAAAGGCCTCCAAATGTTATTTAATTCACTTCCCCGGGTGAAGAAACACTTTTTAACGCCCCAGAGTAAGGAAATTTGCGATTTTCATTCACTTTTACTATTTCCGCAATCATCCTTTTAGGATGCTGGAGGCATGAAAATCACTTTAAACATGCTCATTTTATCTCTAAAAGTGATGGTCTACATACAAATGTGAGATGTAGCTGAAAGATGCAACATTTGAAAACGGACTATTTTTCCCTTTCTGAAGCATGTCGTAAGGCGGGAGTGTTATCTCTTTCATTAAAAATCTGGCATTTTCGCTTGAACATTAAAGGCCTCCTAATCTTATTTAATTCACTTCCCGGGGTGAAGAAACACTTTTAAGGCCTCATAGTGAGTAAATTGGCCATTTTCATTCACTTTTACCCATTCCGCAAATCTTGCTTTTAGGACACCTGGAAGCCTGAAAATCACTTTAAACATGCTCATTTTATCTCTAAAAGTGATGGTCTACATACAAATGTGAGATGTAGCTGAAAGATGCAACATTTGAAAACGGACTATTTTTCCCTTTCTGAAGCATGTCGTAAGGCGGGAGTGTTATCTCTTTCATTAAAAATCTGGCATTTTCGCTTGAACATTAAAGGCCTCCTAATCTTATTTAATTCACTTCCCGGGGTGAAGAAACACTTTTTAAGGCCTCATAGTGAGTAAATTGGCCATTTTCATTCACTTTTACCCATTCCGCAAATCTTGCTTTTAGGACCCCTGGAAGCCTGAAAATCACTTTAAACATGCTCATTTTATCTCTAAAAGTGATGGTCTACATACAAATGTGCGATGTAGCTGAAAGATGCAGGATTTGAAATCAGAGCATTTTTTACCTTTGTAAAGCATGTCGTAAGGGGGGGTGTTATCTCTTTCATGAAAAATCGGGCGTTTTCGCTTGAACATTAAAGGCCTCCAAATTTTATTTAATTCACTTCCCGGGGTGAAGAAACACTTTTTAACGCCTCAGAGTGAGTAAATTTGCGATTTTCATTCACTTTTACTTTCCGCAAATCTTGCTTTTAGGGCCACTGGAAGCATGAAAATCACTTTAAACATGCTCATTTTATCTATAAAAGTGATGGTCTACATACAGATGTGAGATGTAGCTGAAAAATGCAACATTTGAAAACGGACTATTTTTCCCTTTCTGAGCATGTCGTACGGGGGAGTGTTATCTCTTTCATGAAAAATGGGGTGTTTTCACTCGAAAATTAAAGGCCTCCCAATGTTATTTAATTCACTTCCCGGGGTGAAGAAACACTTTTTAAGGCCTCAGAGTGAGTAAATTTGCCATTTTCATTCACTTATACCCATTCCGCAATCTTGCTTTTATGGCCCCTGGAAGCATGAAAATCACTTTAAACATGCTGATTTTATCTCTAAAAGTGATGGTCTACATACAAATGTGAGATATAGCTGAAAGATGCAACATTTGAAAACGGACCATTTTTTCCCTTTCTGAAGCATGTCGTAAGGGGAGGTGTTATCTCTTTCATCAAAAATTGGGCATTTTTGCTTGAACATTAAAGGCCTCCAAATGTTATTTAATTCACTTCCCGGGGTGAAGAAACACTTTTTAAGGCCTCAAAGTGAGTAAATTTCCCATTTTCATTCACTTTTACTCATTCCGCAATCTTGCTTTTAGGGCCCCTGGAAGCATGAAAATCACTTTAAACATGCTTATTTTATTTCTAAAAGTGATGGTCTACATACAAATGTGAGATGTAGCTGAAAGATGCAGCATTTGAAAACGGACCATTTTTTACCTTTCTGAAGCATGTCGTAAGGGAGGTTTTATCTCTTTCATGAAAAATCGGGCATTTTTGCTTGAACATTAAAGGCTTCACTTCCCGGGGTGAAGAAACACTTTTTAAGGCCTCAGAGTGAGTAAATTTGCCATTTTCATTCACTTTTACTCATTCCGCTATCTTGCTTTTAGGATGCTGGAGGCATGAAAATCACTTTAAACATGCTCATTTTATCTCTAAAAGTGATGGTCTACATACAGATGTGAGATGTAGCTGAAAGATTCAACATTTGAAAACGGACTATTTTTCCCTTTCTGAAGCATGTCGTAAGGGGGGTGTTATCTCTTTCATGAAAAATCGGGCGTTTTCGCTTGAACATTAAAGGCTTCCAAATGTTATTTATTTCACTTCCCGGGGTGAAGAAACACTTTTTAACGCATCAGAGTGAGTAAATTTGCGATTTTCATTCACTTTTACTATTTCCGCAAATCTTGCTTTTAGGGCCACTGGAAGCATGAAAATCACTTTAAACATGCTCATTTTATCTATAAAAGTGATGGTCTACATACAGATGTGAGATGTAGCTGAAAGATGCAACATTTGAAAACGGACTATTTTTCCCTTTCTGAAGCATGTCGTACGGGGGAGTGTTATCTCTTTCATGAAAAATGGGGTGTTTTCACTCGAAAATTAAAGGCCTCCCAATGTTATTTAATTCACTTCCCGGGGTGAAGAAACACTTTTTAAGGCCTCAGAGTGAGTAAATTTGCCATTTTCATTCACTTATACCCATTCCGCAATCTTGCTTTTATGGCCCCTGCAAGCATGAAAATCACTTTAAACATGCTGATTTTATCTCTAAAAGTGATGGTCTACATACAAATGTGAGATGGAGCTGAAAGATGCAATATTTGAAAACGGACCATTTTTTCCCTTTCTGAAGCATGTCGTAAGGGGGGGTGTTATCTCTTTCATGAAAAATCGGGCATTTTTGCTTGAACATTAAAGGCCTGCAAATGTTATTTAATTCACTGCCCGGGGTGAAGAAACACTTTTTAAGGCCTCAGAGTGAGTAAATTTGCCATTTTCATTCACTTTTACTCATTCCGCAATCTGGCTTTTAGGATGCTGGAGGCATGAAAATCACTTTAAACATGCTCATTTTATCTCTAAAAGTGATGGTCTACATACAAATGTGAGATGTAGCTGAAAGATGCAACATTTGAAAACGGACTATTTTTCCCTTTCTGAAGCATGTTGTAAGGGGAGAGTGTTATCTCTTTCATGAAAAATCTGGCATTTTTGCTTGAACATTAAAGGCCTCCAAATGTTATTTAATTCATTTCCTGGGGTGAAGAAACACATTTTAAGGCCTCAGAGTGAGCAGTAAATGACTGTTGAATATAAATTATCAATTTTGCAACTAAAATAAGTGTATTTAGAGTCATTTCCCGGCCCAAAATCGGTCAAAATAGAATCTTCTGAGTAGAAGGAAAAGTCAGTAGAAATGGCAATTTTGGTAACTGTGAGGCTTTAAAAAGTGGTTAACATGAGGAGCGATACAATTGACATTTCGAATCATTTTTTGAACAGTCCAAAAAATCCAATCTCTGATGAAAAACAATGACACCGGACCTGTGGATCTCTCTCCAAAGGTCAGAAATGGTTATTTTTTAATGTTCAATCTTTTGACTGTAAATGACTGTCTGATGTGAATCATCACTTTTGGAACTAAAATAAGTGCGTTTAGAGTCATTTTCATGCTCGAAATCAGGCAAAATCAAGCTTCCAATTAGGAGAAACAGGCTATAAAAATGACAATTTTGGGCACTGGGAAGCCTTAAAAAGTGGTTATTCAACATGAGGCGTGATACAATTGACATTTTTAATCATTATTTGTTTTGTCCATAAAATCCAATTTCTGATGAAAAACGATGACGCCGGGCTTGTGGAACTTTCTCTGAATGGTCAGAAATGGTGATTTTTAAATGTTTAATCTTTCGACTGTTAATGACTGTCTGATGTGAATCATCACTTTTGGAACTAAAATAAGTGTGTTTAGAGTCATTTTCATGCTCGAAATTGGGCAAAATACAAGCTTCTGATTACAAGAAAAAGGCTATAAAAATAACAATTTTGGGCAGTGGGAAGCCTTAAAAAGTGGTTATTCAACATGAGGCGTGATACAATTGACATTTTTAATCATTATTTGTTTTGTCCATAAAATCCAATTTCTGATGAAAAACGATGACGCCGGGCTTGTGGAACTTTCTCTGAATGGTCAGAAATGGTGATTTTTAAATGTTTAATCTTTCGACTGTTAATGACTGTCTGATGTGAATCATCTCTTTTGGAACTAAAATAAGTGTGTTTAGAGTCATTTTCATGCTCGAAATTGGGCAAAATACAAGCTTCTGATTACAAGAAAAAGGCTATAAAAATAACAATTTTGGGCAGTGGGAAGCCTTAAAAAGTGGTTATTCAACATGAGGCGCGATACAATTAAAATTTTTGATCATTTTTTGTGCAGTCCAAAAAACCCAATTTCTGATGAAAACCGATGTGCACTTGTGTGTATTTGTGTGATTGTTTCTGAATCATGAATGTATGCTTGTTTGTGCCTGAGTGCAACATGTGTTTATATTCGTGCACTAGTGGGGGCTGCTGAATGCATGATCATGTTCCTGTTTGGGTGCACACTTGTGTGAATGTATGTGTTTGTGCCTGAGTGGATTTTTGCGGGTGTACAAGTGTGTGTTTGTGTATTTGATGGAATATATGTTCCTGGCTATGTGCTTCAGTGCTACCTGCTAGATCAGGTTAATATTGGAAACAGTGCTTAAGTGAACATTATTTGTTAATTGGTGTGATGTGGAAACTGGCACAGCAATTTTACTAATGCAGTGTACAAGTTCTTCATTGGACTATGTAATCTCTGAAATGGTAATTTATAGGGTCATAGTATTATGGCAATATGTATAACCTAGGTAATGCTGCCTCTGCTTGAGCCAGCAAGATTTGAAACATGAGGAAAATGTATTTTCTGCACCAACCCTGGCTAGCACAGAGACCCAGAGCTCCTCCATGGCAGAATAAAAAGCTCACACTCCAAATTTTATGTTCTGTGCATCCATAGAAGTATAGCAGTTCACAGCATTTGTTTAAAACCTCTGCAGAGCATTTTTATTGGGCATAACACACACAGAGTGGATACTCTGGTCTAAGGGCCAGATTAACAAAGGGCTTGCATTACCCTTGTTTCACGCAAGGTGACTCAAGGCACCGCAACACCTTTAGTGGGATTTCCTAAGCCACGCAAAGCCACCTTGCGTGGGTCTACGTAGCTTAGTAAATCCAGAGTATTTGCAAGGTAGCGCAAATCATTTCCTTGCATTACTCAGCCTTAGGAAGGAGTCTCAAAGGTGGAGCTTGGGTGTTCCCATTCATCCACCCATTGATTTTGACCCAATCTCAGATTTGCTAAGGTTAGTAAATGTGGGATTGTGACAAAATGGTACACCTTCCCTACAGAGGCGTAACAAGGAGATATATCTTTATTTGAGGAGACATATCTTTCTTTCTCCTCTTCATTTCCTTGTTCTATGTGTGCTGCATCCTACAGCACACGTAGAAAGAGGCAAATGCCTCGAAGAATTGTTTTTGTGCAGGAAGGTGTTCCTTCCTGCACAAAAACAAATCTTGCGTGTAACGCACACACCCTTGCATCATGGCGCAAGGGTGCCTGCATTGGCTCTAGGCAGCACTCAGTCCGCCAGTGCAGTGAGAGAGCGGGAATGCATCATATCTTAGTAGATGTGGTGCATTTGTGCTCTCTCCCTGTCATGCAATATAGAACAAGTTATCTTGCTGCGTTGGATGACTTTTTGATAAAGTGCTTCACTGCCCTCTACTATAGTAAATGCTTCCCTAACAACTGCATGTCACATTTCAACAGTAAATTCATGACTGCACATTATTGTAGTGCTGATCTGCAACATGAATTGCAGGACAACGCTCTCAGAAAGGTACAGGAACTTCAGTGTTCCTGCGCTTACAGTTGAAGTAGGCAGTAATTCTTCCAGTCCCTGCCACTAGCATTAACATTGCTTTTTAGCTCTCTCCTGTAGACAGGTGTAACTGTTATGGAGACTTCATGTTACCAATACAATACTACATGCCTACAACATACAGTACAAGGAGCGTGAGCTTTTGGTTAGCTCCCTTCAGCCATTGGCTGTTGACATTTTGTAAGGCTTATTATTTGTTAGGTGTGGGGGGCTGTTCTTAATGTCATGACATTTCGCTGAAAGATTCACGGCATTGACATTATTTTATGATTGGTTTTGTGATGAAGACTGGCTTTATGTGGTTCCCTGTGGTTATGGCAGTAACCTCTTCCCTGTGCCTCAGAACATTCTACTCCTTCTTGCTATCGCTGTGCCCTGCTATGTGGCTCTGCAACGGTTTGCTGCAGCCATCCACCACTTACTGCCGCCTGCTGATGCCCGTTCTTTTGGCTTTGCCACTGATTGTTGAATTCTGTCACTAGCATTGGTATAGTCAATAGCATTGTCAGGGCAACTTGGAGTGTTATATTTTCATACTTAAATTATTTTGCGTCACAACGTTGCATCTTGGAAATATAAAAATAATACTCTAAGTTTGCTATCATAGTGCATATTTAAGCAATATAATTAGTAATTGTAAGTGTAGGAAATTGGGTTATTAGTTCTATCTCCAGAACGAGTAAAAGGTCCACAGTCTCCTTACTGGGGAACAAGCACCACATTGTAGCGCTTGACTCACTCAGCGTAGCGAAACAGAGCAGTCCAAGGCCTACTCAGGGGACGTGGTGTGGGCTAGTAATCACTGTTCTCTGGCACGCAATAATAACACTCAATAAATGATTGTCCAGTCTGTACTTTTTCTTTAGAAAAAATAAAAAGTACAGTTATTACACACACACTACTAAATACTACACAGTAATTTACAATTATATGCATTGGTAGATGGAAAATACCATATATGACATTGCATAATCACCTTTGATCCCCCTAAAGGGGTCATACAAACATTTAAGGTAAATCTTCTGGCTTGGTCAAAAGGTCCAGAGCAACAAACCATATGTTAAAGGCATAACTTTGTACGTAAATACAATCATCAGTAATAAAAAATAATGTGTAAATGCACTGTTAATAAAGCATATGCACGTTGATCAGTATTCACTGTCATCATTATTATATCAATAAAGCATTTACAATGAGCAGAAAAATGTGGTTGTGTATTTTTGTATAAACTTTCCAACCATGAACAATGCAATTATAAAACCAGCCCCTAGAGCGTATCACTTTTTTATCACATTACATGCAACCATAGACTTAGCCCCTAGAGGGGGCTTCAAAGTATGTACATATTTAGGCAACAATAATTGCAACCATAAAATTAGGCCCTAGAGGGAGCAGCACTCCCATCTGTAAAGCACAGGCTCCAGCCTCGTGAGTGCTTTCAAAATATTGGAAAATCCGGTAAGGGTCCTGGATTTCTTGACCCCATAAACATAGAGTCAGTACCTTTCAAAACTCTTAACCCTTTTGCTGCCAGGCCTCCCCCCCTCCCCCGTGCCACACCCTTTTTTGACTATTTGGGGTAGTTTGCGCTTAGGCCCCAATAACTTTGTGTCCACATAAGGTATCCATGCCACATTTGCGTCCTTTTCTTCCAACATCCTGAGGATTCTAAAGGTACCAGGGTTTGTTGAGTCCCCGGGAGGGGACCAAGAAATTAGGCAAAATACAGCTACATTTGGGTTTTTTGGGAAAAAATGGGATAAAAGTGCTGCAGAAGAAACCGTCTGGTTTCTTACCTGTGTCAAAGGGTTTGTGGTGCTAAAATTACCATCTTCCCAGCTTTTAGGAACAGGCAGACTTTTGTCAGAAAACCAAAAATTTCTACACAGTTTTGGCATTTTACTGGAACATAGCCTATTTTTTGTGCTTTCAACCTCCTTCCAGTTAGTGGTAGAAATGGGTGTGAAACCAATAATGGAGCCTGGAAAGCTATACATTTCTGAAAAGTAGACAAAATTCTGAATTCGGCACGGGGTCATTTGTGTATATTTTTCAAGGTATTCCTATGGAAAGTAACAGTTGAAATAAAAGAATATTGAAATTTAGTTGAAAAAAACAGCCATTTGTGCCTACATTTTCAGCTGTAGCTTCTTTTAACTATGGTAGATTTTTTAAAGCTATATACCGTTAAGTCTGTGGGACCATGCTGGTTGCAGGGTTATATGAGGCTTGTAGGTTCACCAAGAACCCGAGGTACCCAGAGCCAATAACTGTGTTGCACCTTGCAGTGGCTTTTCATTGTGTACCGGATAAACAGTAATTCATTTGGTAAAATATAATGAGTGAAAAATCAGTATCAAGAAAACCTATGTATTTCTGAAATGGGAACAATATATGGAGTTTAGAAGCAGTGGTTATTTGTGCATCACTGAATTTGCGGGTACCCATATTAGCATGTGAATTAGAGGGTATTGGTCAAAATGACTTCTTTTTTACACACTGTCTTACATTTGGAAGGCAGAAATGCATAGAAAGACAAATGGCATTAACACTTGTTCTACTATTCTGTGTTACCCTAAGTCTCCCGATAAAAATGGTACCTCACTTGTGTGGGTAGGCATAGTGTCTGTGGCAGGAAACGGCCCAAAACGCAACGTGGACACATCATATTTTTCCAATAAAAACTGACCCTTTTTTCACAACGTGCCTAGCTGTGATTTTTGGGCCCTAGATCAGCCGGCACCTAGGGAAACCTAGCAAATCTGTAAATGTTTTAAAACTAGATACCCAGGGGAATCCAGGATGGAGGGACTTGTGTGGATCTCACCAGGTTCTGTTACCCAGAATCCCTTGCAAACCTCAAACTTCGTTAAAAAAACCTTTTTCCTCACATTTCTGTGATGGAAAGTTCTGGAATATGCCGGGAGCCACAAACTTCCACTGACCCAGCATTCCCCGAAGTCTGCCGATACAAATGGTAATTCACTTGTGTGTGTAGGCTTAATGCCCGCGACAGGAAACGACCCAAAATGCAACAGGGACACATCACATTTTTCCAGTGAAAACTGACCCTTTTTTGGCAATGTGCCTAGCTGTGGATTTTGGGCCCCAGCTCAGCCGGCACCTAGGGAAACCTAGCAAAGTGGTACATTTTTGAAAATTAGACACACAAGGAAATCCAGGATGGGGTGACTTGTGTGGCTCTCACCAGGTTCTGTTATCCAGAATCCCTTGCAAACCTCAAGCTTTGTCCCAAAAAAACATTTTCCTCACATTTCTGTGATGTAAAGTTCTGGAATCTGCAGGGAGCCGCAAACCTCCACCCACCCAGCACTCCCCCAAGTCTCTCGATAAAAATGGTACCTCACTTGTGTGGGTAGGCCTAGTGCCTGCAACAGGAAACCTCCCAAAATGCAACATGGACACATCACATTTTTCCACAATAAAAACTGACCCTTTTTTTGCAATGTGCCTAGCTGTGGATTGGGGACCCTAGCTCAGCCGGCACCTAGGGAAACCTAGTAAACCTGTACATTTTTTAAAACTAGACACCCAGGGGAATCAAGGATGGGGTGACTTGTGTGGCTTTTACCAGGTTCTGTTACACAGAATCCCCTGAAAACCTCAAACATTGTAAAAAGATACACATTTTCCTCACATTTCTGTGATGGAAAGTTTTAGAATCTGTGGAGAGCCACAAACTTTCACCCACCTAGCATTCCCCCAAGTCTCCTGATAAAAATGGTACCTAACTTGTGTGGTTAGGCCTAGTGCCCGCAGCAGGAAATGTCCCAAAACGTTCCGTAGAGACTTCAAAATTATCAATTACAAAAAGACCTTGTTTTGCAAAGGAGTCACCTGCATTTTTGGTCCTGGGCTCGGTGGGCATTTAGAGAAACCTACAAAACCCAGACATTTCTGAAAACTAGATACCCAGAAGAGTCCAGGGATCCGTGGATCCCACAATGTTTTCCTACCCAGAATCCCCTGCAAACCTCAAATTTAGCTGAAAAAATCTAATTTTCCTTACATTTCTGCCTGGGATCACCGCGCCAGCACAAATGTCCTACCAACCAGTGTTCCCCTTGATCTCCCAATAAAAATTATACCTCACTTGTGTGGGTATCTAATGCAGAATCAGCCTATAAAACAAATATAGTGCTTAGAGCTCACCTTGCTATCCCCTCAATCCCTGTGTTTTTGGCCCTTCCCAGTGGCAGGCCCTTAGCCCACCCACACAAGTGAGGTATCAATTTACCCGGAAGACCGAGGGGAACGCTGGGTGGTAGGTATTTTGTGCCGGCACTGTAATCCCAGTCGGAAATGTGAGGAAAATTTGATTTTTTTTTAGCTAAACTTGAGGTTTGCAGGGAATTCCGGGTAAGGAAAAGATGGGGGATCCACGCAAGCCACACCTCCCTGGACTCCCCTGGGTGTCTAGTTTTCAGAAATGTCTGGGATTGGTAGGTTTCCCTAGATGGCCGCCGAACCTGGTACCTAAAAAGCAGATCATTTTGTGATAGATAGGGGGCACCTGCATTTTTGTTGTGCTTCGTGTTCTTGACTGCATCCAGTCCTCTCTTTCTCGAATATTCGATACTTTAAAGATAACAAACACCTATTGGGTAATATACAATTGCATTTATTTGGATTAGTTGCTGCAGGTGACATGACCAAGGAGAGTGTTTATGGGTTTAAGGGAGGGGGTGGTCATACCTCATCTCGATAGAGATATGGTTAAGTTGTGGGTATGTGAGTAGCCTAGAGGGGGAAGCTGATATTCTTACAAGATGGAGGGCTTCGATTGTAAACAAAGTAGTAGAATGAAGGGAGAAGATAAGAGGGCAAGAGGCTAGGGGAAGCACTACATGTCTCGACTCCCTCAAAAGGCCTCTTTTGGTAATTTCTTCCAACGGGTGGAGGATCTCATCTGGGTGAGTGTGTTGGTGCAAGTAACAGTGGTGGCTCTTCCGCTAAGGCGGAGGAGCATCGCCCCACTGCCAGGAAGCAGCAAAAGAAAGGAAAAAATAAAATGATAATAATGTAATGTTATTATCATTTTATTTTGTCCTCCTGCTGCGGCAGCGTGTGTAAGGGCCCGGGGCGGGCTGCAGAGGAGGGGAGCAGTGGTAGAACACTCCTGTGCACAATGACTGTTTGGTCGGCCCTCAAGGGCCGCCCAAAACAGTCATGTGCACTTCCCTGTTCTCCATGCAAGCTGGCATTACAGCTTGCATGGAGAACATGCCCACCCCTCCAGCCCCAGGCTAAGCGCCGTGTCACGGCGCTCAGACTAATCACAACGCTGCATTGCAACGTTGTGATTGGCTACGTGGAGCGTGGGAGCCCTGGTGCTTCCTGATTCCTCACAAGAAGCCAGGAAGAGGATGGGACGGGACACAGGAGAGGCGGTGGCGGCTAGCTGGCCAGCCGGCCGGGAGGTAAGGGTTTTTTATTTTACCCTTCACCCCCCCCACCTACCCCACTACTGCTTCTAGGCAGCAGCTGCGACTGGCAAGTAAGATGCTGCTTCAGATTCTCATGGGAAGATTTCCTGCCAAACTCAAGAGTTTGGGTGACTGGGTGCCCGGGAGGCCATGGAGTTAATAGGGTATATAAGGTTTCACTAGTAAGGAGGTCCTAAATGACTGATGTGTACAAACAACAGTCAGGGTTGGACTGGGATAGAAAATAGGCCCTGAAACCAAAATAAAAGTGGTACCATTTGTGAATTAGATAGCTACAAAAGTAGCCCATGTTTGCAAATCAGACCGTTTTGAACTTGTAAAGACGTGCTGTGTAACGTTTTGCAATGTATGAAAGGCTGCATGGATTTGAGTTTGCTGCAGGCAACGTTTGTTTTAATTTCAGGGAAATCAGCTGTAAAAATACTGGCCCAGCAGACCATAAAACAGGCCCACGGAGAGCCAAAATACTGGCCCACACACTGATCTGTCAGGCCAGCCCATCCGACACTGCCTGATTGCCCTAAAGACCAGTCCGACCCAGACCACAGTTGTTATTTTGTTAGAGTTTCTACTCCTGATTCAGGAGTAAAGGTTACAAATTAGAAATAACTACTTGAACCTTAGTTAGAGGAGAACTTTTCTTACTAAAATTCCAAACCCATTTTACAGGAACTGGCAGTCAGTGGGGGGTCGGAGGCAGCCGCCATGGCCTGAGGACGCGGAGGGCTTGAGCTCCTCACCACCTGCGATCTTCGGGCTGCTCCGGCTTGCCGCACCCACTCCCGCTGTCATAGGAGTGAAGCCGCTGGATAGTGGGTGACTCCATGGACTCGCTGGTCGCCATTTCAGGCACAGAGATGGGGTAGGAGGGCTCAGATGGCCCCAGTCCCCGGAGCCCGGAACAACATCAAGATGGCAACCAGATTTGTTTGAGGAAGCCGCGTTAGAGTTCTGTGTCGGCAGAGCTCTGGAATTCTTTTTGCTTTGCGCCTTCATTGCCCACATAGGAGGCCCCTGGGGACACGGGTCCCTGTAGCATTATGAGAATCGTTATGACAGATGACACTCCTCGCAGGAGGGCTGCGACCGGGTTCCAACCACACCCAAGATGGTGGCCGGGCTTTCGCCTTCTTTCCCTTTGATTCTGTCCCCCTGGGCTTGGGGGAGTACTACATTGAGGACTGTGCTGCCTCTGGGGGGCCCTGACTGTGGGGTTGAGCACCTTCCCAAAGCAGCTGGCCTTCCTTGCTGCACTGGACACCAGGAGGAAAATTGGTGTTTGGATGTGTTGCCGGCCTTAGCCCTTCAATGGGGCACCCTGGTATTCTGCTATTGGTGACTGCGGAGGCTGCAGTGTGCTGATGTCTACCTCCCTACGGGGGCCCCAGGTGACATCTTTGCTACTCCTTCTTCAGTGCAGGACACTATCTCCCCTTTTGCTACTGAGGGGTTCTTCAGTGACCGGTGTGGGACATTCAGTGTTTGGTGAGCTGTGGCCCTCTGGCATACCCTGGCGGGGTGGATTCCCTTTGGTGTAGCATGGTATAAACCTGGGGAGCTGCTTACGCTGCTCTGAGTGACAACCCCGGAGGTTTGGCCATCTCTGTGTGTCATTTTGGTTCCCATGAATTATGGTGGTACCCTCTTTGGGGTTCTTTGGACCAGCTTGCAACATTTGTCAGTGACTGGTGGTGTTAATAGCCCATCCTGGGATGTGTTTGCCTGGGCTTACAGCTGGTTAGTTGTGTGCAACTGCATCTATCTTTGACGTTCTCTTCTTAATTGTTGGGGCCATCATGGGGAGCACACAATGAACCAAAGAGGATGTGGCCACAAGCGCCCCCAAGAGGGGATCAAGCAGGGCAGTGGGAGCGGGGCTAAGGCTTATATGGATGGCAAGTTTGAGGCATTCTTGTCTGCCATTGACACTTCTAGGGAGCAACTGGAAGGCAAAATTGACTTGCTTTCATTAGAATTGGGCCTTATCCATGAAGACTCGTGGAAACTGTCGGAGAGGGTCCATACTCTGGAGGGCTCTGTGCAATCTCTCACTCCCGCCATCCCATCTGCAGATCATTGCACCACAGCTCTAGAGGTACAAACTCAGCACTTGGCGGCCCGGCTACATGACCAGGAGGGTCGTGTCTGCTGGAATAATGTCTGCATTGTGGGACTGCAGGAGGTGGTGGCCCCAGAAGGCCTCTACAAATTCTTTGCTCTGGAACGTGGACATAGAGTGCTGGTGCAGCTGCTTCGACCTGGGGCATTGCCGCGCCCAGTGGTGGCATGCATCTTGCATTTTCGAGATAGGGATCACCTCCTGCAGCAGGTATGTGCGCATGGCCCCTTTGCTGTGGACAATGCTAGGGTGTCCCTGTACCTTGATTTCACTCTCCAAGTTCAGACACAGAGTGCTTCGTTCCTTGCGGTGAAGAAAAAGCTATGCGACATGGGCATGATTTACTCTTTGCTTTTCCCTGCTCGGCTGCGAGTTCAAGCTGAGGATAAAGGGAATTTCTTCACTGACCCGTCTGAGGCATGGGAATGGCTTGAGTTCTATGACAAGGGCACTGTGCGTGCAAAGGTGCCAGACTTACGGCGGCCTCCAAGCCCACAACGCCGATCTCGGCGCAGGGGGGCGTCCCAGCCCACAGCCTCACAGTTGGCGCTGGAGCAAACAAGGGTGATTGAGACTGCTGAGTCAATTGGGGTCAGCAAGGGTTCCTCTCAATGTCCATCCCCAGAACATCGCAGCCCTGCCTCTGAGACAGAGGACTCTGTTACACCAGGGCTTGAGAACACCTTGGTGGGGGTCACCCCGCGGTAAGAGGATAATCTTATTTAATGCTGTTTGTTTTGCATTGTATTATCAAATTGCCTTGCTCCCTTTTCCTCTTCTTGCTGCTAATGTTTTGGTGAATGGGATGATTTTGTGGTTCTTTTATTCAGTGTGTATTGTGGATCAGGGTGGGACCGGGGGGAGTCAGGCGGGGGGAGGCTTGAGGGATGCGTCCACTACAATTTACAATTTGTTTGAGTGACTGTGCGCTGCTCTTTCCTCCTTTAGCTGGCGGCTCCCTCCCTAACAGTAATCCTCCGTTATGGAACTAGTTGGTCCCTCTTTCGCTCCTTGGTGGGCCTTGCATGGTGTGGTGTTTGGGCATGATGATCGTATGTCTTAGTCCTTGGGGGGGATTGGGGTTTGCTTACATAGCATTACTATTTGTCATTTGTTTTTGTTTTTTGATTGCAGAATTTATTTGGCAGTGGATTTCATTTTGGCATGGTGAGATGTGGACCGCGTTAGTGCGGGTGGGTATGTTGGGGGTTTCTGTACGGGACCTCTCCTCCCCTCTAAGCATTACAATATACATATTATCTGAAATACAGGGGGGTACAAATTGAGTTTGTGCAGGAGGCTCATCTTACAGAGTCTGAGAGTCCAGCCCTCTGGGGACGTTGGCGGGTCAACTATACGCCACCATCTACACAGCTTTTTTGCACAGTGCTCATATTTGGATCAGGCCCAGGGTCCCCTTCTAGTTGCCTAGAGCACTTCTAGATCAGGATGGCCGCTATGTCTTAGTATTAGGATGATTAGATGGCAGGGATGTTGTGCTACTGAATATCTATACTCTGTACGTCAAGCAGCCGGCGTTCCTGTCCAGACTGGCTCCCCTCCTGTCGCTGATGGTGCCAAATTGGAGGGTTATTGGGGCAATTTTAACGGTGTGGTAGACGTTGTAGTGGATAGATCACATCCCCCCTTGTGCAGTGCGCCCATGACTAGGTTGGCGGATTCTGCGCACTAGTGGGTGGTACAGTGCGATTTGGTCAATTGTTGGAGAGTATGTAACCTAAATTCTCAAGTGTACCTCTACCGATCGGGTTTGCACAGCCTTGAAGTCTGACTTGACAGGCTTTATACCTGTGGAGCGCTGTATGGCAGGGTAGTGGGAGCTGAATATTTGACAAAGACATACTCCGATCCCTCCCCTGTATTGTGTTCATTTTGCTGGTCCTCGCATAGGCCCACTGTCCCTAACAGGACCCTGTGATGCTTGAGGACCAGGCCTTCCAGGTATTGTTGTGCAAACATGTTGTGAATTACTGGTTTGACACTGTAGGTTCGGCCTCGTTGGAGGGAGTCGAGTGGGAAGCCATGAAGGTAGTGATTCAGGGTTACTGCATCTCTATAAAGTGGAAGTACATTCCCAGTTGTATTCAGATATTCAGCACCAGGCACCAGTGACAGACGGTCTTCCATGTGGGTTGGAGAGTATTCTGGATAGGAGGAGCCGAGTACTGGGGGAAGAGAGAAACTGTTTGAGTTGGTCGAATGCCTGCTGCGCTTTGACTATAGGACATATGTGGACAAGGCCCATGCTGAAAGGGATAAATAGGGTAGGATGCTGTCATGGCTTCTACAGGCCGAGGATTGGGGGCATATCATTCTCCAGGTGTGCAACACTTTGAGGCAGGATGTCTTTACTCAGGATGTGATTATTGAGGTGTTCCTTCAACACTATAGTAATTGCACTCGGCAGATACCTAGTGTAGTGACATGGATACATGGATATGTTGAGTTACATTGCAGACTCCTTGCCTGTTACCATCAGTTCCGAGGTGGCAGATCATTTGGGGTGGATTTTACTGAGAAGGAGGTATGAGGTGCAATCAAGGACATGGTGAGGGTGAAGGTACCTGGGCTGGACGAACTACCTATAGAATTCCATGCTGCTTATGCTTTGGACCTTGACCCTAAATGTGTGCCCTCTTTAATGACTCCTCCAAGAGTGGTCTAATTCCTTCCTCCCTACGAGAAACCGCTATTGTGTTGTTTCCGAAGAAAGATAAGGACCCGCTCTTCCTTGACTCCTACCGTCAGCTTTCAATGCTTAACACCGACTTCAAGATCCTGAGCAAGATTTTGGCCACCCACTTGCTCCCTCATATGTGCTCTCTGGTACACTCTGATTAGACAGACTTTATACCCACACGTAGCACCATGCCTAATATTTGTCAGCTGCCCTTGTCTTTGGACCAACAGGAGCGTTTACCAGTAAGGGCACCGGTCCTTTTGGTGGACATTAAAAAGGCATTTGACTCGCTCCTGTGGGAGTTTTCATATGCTACCATGTTTGGCATGGGCCTTGGCTCATCCTTTGTCAAGTGGGCAAAGCTCCTCTACAGTCAACCACTTGCTAGGACCCGCACTGGCTCTCTGATATTGGAGGCTTTTGCGGTGGAAAAGGGCCTCTAGCCCCCCTGTTATTCGCCATGGCCGTGGAACCGTTTGCTTGAACTGTTCACTTGGGCCAGCACTATTGTGGACTGCACCTCACTGGTGCATGTATGTGCCTCTCTCTATATGCGGATTATATGTTGTTGTATCTGAAGGGTGAGGACATTGACTTGAGGGGGGCGGTGTCAGCACTATCAGATGTTGGCCATTATTTGGATCTGGAGGTCAACTAGAGCAAGTCGTGCATATTTCCTCTTCAGGGGAATGTGGTGGAGTGCGGGCCCATTCCCACAGCCCGGCATTTCGGTGGGAGCACCATACTGTACGATACCTGGGGTAGCCATTTATCGTTCACCGGAACTGTTGTTTGATGTTCAACTATGGCTGCGCTCCCGCTGGTTTGAGACAGTCGGTGGACTTGTGGACGACATTGCTGCTTTCGGTGAGTACCCGGTTGCTGTCTCCAAGATGGTGGTCCTGCCCTGTGTCCTTTATTTGTTTGTGGCCCTCCCGTTTGAGCTGCTCTGGAAGTTTTTTGGGAACTCGACAGTATTTTGTCGTTAATATACTATGGCACTTCCCAGCACCGGGTGGCGCTCTTAAAGTTTTCTGGTGTTGGAGGGTGGCTTGGTGGCCCCCGACCTGGAACTGTATTATGTTGCAGCACAATTACAATGGGTGGCTCGATGGTTGTCCTGTCTCTGGGATGGCATGGGTACCCGAGAGGGTGACTCTCCATCCTAGAAGTTATTGACCAGGGTTTTTCTAAAACCTGCTCCTCCCTCTAGTGTGCGAAATTCGAATGTGCTGATCAGAACAGCAGGCTATGTCTGGGCCAGGGCTATTAAGAGGACGCATACCGCAATGCCGTATACGGGGAAATTTTCACTCCTGGTTGCTCGATGCTGGGAGTGATGGGAGCTGGACGGGTCTCCATAGTTGGACGACAGCGGGGGCCACGGTACTAGGTGATGTTTTAGCAGGAGGCAAATTATGTCCCTTTTTGGCACTCAGGGAGAAGTATGACCTCCCTGCGAGGCACTTTTTGCTCCACTGCATGCTGGCTCACAGATACGCAAGTAGTGGGGTGCCCGAGCAGCGGAACCACTGGAGCACGACTGCCTCCGCCTCCTTTTTCTCATTATGGGGCAGACGAAGTTGGGCATGCTTCTCTATAGAGCTCTCCTGCAGGGGGTCCGGCTGGACCTTAGGGAACTCCGATCGCGCTGGGAGGCGGACCTTGGGGCTCCCTTGACTGATCAAACCTGGAGAAGGGTTCTGGAAGGCAACCATAGGGTGTCCCAGAATGCCCGCTTCAAACGTATTCAATTTTACTATTTACATCAAGCTTACCTCACCTCTAGGCGTATACACGCCGTGTTCCCAGCTGTGATATCGGAGTGCCCTCAATATTTTTGATTATTTTGCAGAGGATGCCGGCTTTTCCTATATGGTATGGTCTTGCTCCCTCTTGTAGCCATATTGGGCTTTGGTCCTCGAGGTGGTTCATAGAGCCACTAACCACGAATCTGTGCTTAGCCTGCAACTGTGTCTACTGGGCCACCATGAGCTCCGCAGCCTGGAAGGCGACGGAAAGATTTCTGGATCTGGCCTTGATTCTTGCTCGCAGACAATTAACTATGAGCTGGAAGTCAGCTTGAGGCCTGGATACATATAGATGGGGTTTGGAGCTGATGAGGTTAGCGGAATGTGAGAGAGAGGCAAATCACAGGGAGGAGGCCAGGAGAGTGCAGAAGGTGCTGATTCTGCCTGCGTGGGATGCCACATTGATGGCCTGTCCCTGAGTGGATCATGGGGATCGACTTACTGTGGATGAGCCGCTTTCGGATGTCCCCTTGCCCACTGCTGGCTTGTTGGTGGCAACATCGTCCCTGGAGGGCTAACTTTGAGAATACCTGGATATCGTGGCAGGCCTAGCACTGTGTGTACACGTATGTATGAGTGTGCCAGAGGATGGATGGGTGAATGGACCGCCGGATTATATAGTGCGGTGGGTTTATTGGATTACAGAGTCCCCACCACGGGCCCAAACACCTCTGTATTTGCTATAGAGGTTCTGGTATCACTTGTCTCTCCACTTGTTATGTATACTGTCTTTTCTACTCTCTGCCTGATGATTATTGTGTATTGTTTCTTTCTTTTTTGTTTGTTGAGTTGGATTGCAATATCAATAAAAATATATTATTTTAAAAACTGGCAGTCAGTGTTTTGTCAGACTAAACAGACACTTCTGTTCTCCACTGTAAAACCATCATAATGGACGGATTTATGTTTTTGTAAACATTTTATTCGTTTTTTTAAAGAATTGTGGTTACATCAACAGTGTGTATCAGTTTGTTGCAAATTTCACTTGTACATTGTAGAAAGGTGTTGTTGAATTATTGTTATCAGCAGTTGGCTATAAATTGTATTGTTTTACTTCATTTGCCACCATTGTGACAGTATTATGAAGTTAAGAGGCCGTTGTACATTTAACTAAAAGACAATACAATTTAAAATCTTGTGTCTTTACTTTGTTTATGTAAGGGTCTAATCTTCCAATAACCACTACCTTCGTTCACTTCTTTTTGTAGATGATGGGGCCGGTCCCTGTGGCCCCACTTCCCAGTTAGGGGATATGAAGTGAGGTTGGGAACCTAAGTAGTTTCCTTTTCTCCCTACCAGTTATTTAATATCAACCAATGGGTAGTGCAAATGGTTCAGTAATCCAACCATCATCACCACCTCCTCCCTTAGACCTAAAAACCCGCCCTGGTTTCTGATCTATCTCCATTAGATCTCAAGTGATCATTCGGTCCCCTCCTTTTCCATTGGACTTTCAGACTGTACCAGAAGTGTATGCCACATGCCGGGGCTTACGCTTCCTCCCCAAGGCGTCTCCTTCTAACCATGTGTAGTGCTTCACTTTCCATGGCAGCCAACCTCACCCCTCCCTCTTCCCTTCGTTAGTGGCAGGAGCACTGGACAACATGCAGCTCATGCTAATCCCCTCTTTGATCACAGTACAGTGAGGGCATTAAGCGAAGTAGGCATGTTGCAGTAGTATTCAAATTCTCTTTTTTGTTCACATCTGTCATTATTTCCATGATCAATCCCCAGCGCGCTACAGTGGCGTGGCATGCCCATAGCATCTGCCAGAAGTCATCATGAACATCTCCACATCTGGGAAAAGCAGCCATTGGTAGAGATTATATCTTGTCAACTCAATTTGCTTTAAGATGTGCCCTGTGCAGGACATTGAACTGGAGTACTTTGAATCTGGCATTTCTAGAAACCTTTGGGGTGCAGTATTAACCCCCAGTCTGCATTCCAAGAGCTCTGCTTATATCCGTAGACCATTTCTTGCTTAATTAAGGCATCTTGAATTTACCCAGGCCAACGAGATCCATAAAGAATAGTGCAATTGCTCTCTTACTAGTCCCTACTTTTAACACCAGATGCAGTCATCATGTGATGTAGGCTCCATGCTCTCTGCGCCCCACAACTCATGCATTGTCCTACTGATTTTGATGTGAGCTAAGAACTGTCCTGCTGGTACCCCATCTTCTTGCATAAAGTCAGGGAATTCTTTAAGAACTCCATTGTGATAGAGATGTCGCTCTATAATCGCCCCTGCAGACGCCCAAGTCGCCAGCCTGCGGATTCCGTTCATTGCACTTATGCCAGGTAAGCGCAGGTTCGAGACACTCAGAGAGTTCCCTCAAGCCTGTTTATTAAACATCTGGTCCAGCTGTGGAGAACTGCTCCCAGCAGTCCCAGTTTCCCCTTCATCTGGTGTTTTCATGTCACAGCCATCTCAATTATATACTCCTGTGCTACACTTGTTTAGTAATTCTATTTCGAGGGAGGGTGTGTCCGCAAGCCACAGTAAGGCCCATTAGAGGTAGGTGGCTGTGTATTAAAGATCAGAACTTGGCACTCTTAACCCACTCTCTGGCATCAGGAGCTGGATCTTATGCAGTGCTATACTGTGTCTGCCTGTATCCCAAATCAGGTTCAGCAAGATGGTGTCCATCTCCTTGAACATGTGCACTGGCATCTGAACAGGCAAGTTAGCACAATGGTATAAAAGACCATTTGGACCCTCAAAAATATAATGTACTGTCCTATATATCTGCAAGCCTAACTATCTGAATGTGATGAGCTCCCATGTCAGAGGTCGTGCGAGCCCTGGGACACTCCTGGTATCCATATCAGGCTTCATTGAGAATAAACATGATTTAGACCTGTTCGCCCTTAAACCTGACAGTTCCCCAAACTCTTCCTGGTTCTCAACAATTGGGTCCAATCCTGTCTGCATGTCCCTCAAGTAAAGTAACACATCGTCCACATACAGAGAATGTGCCTCCCTGCCATTAACATCCTTCTGCCCCTTTCATTCTCTAGGATGACACTTGCGAATGGCTCCATTGCCAAACAACAAAGAGGACAACGTTGAATTTATCCTGTATCACTCCAAAATTATGTTTCCAGTGATAATCCTTTAAGTAGAGTTTGCATTTGTAGGGCAATCCATTTCATCACTTCCTTTGCAAAGCCCATGTGCTTCAACGCTGCAAATCGGTATGAACAAATGACAGTGTCAAAGAGTTTTTCCAGGACTATTGAGACCACCATCAGTGAGGGGTTAAAAAGAGGGGGGTCCACAGAACGAGAGAAGCCATCTGTAATTTGGCAAGAGTCTTTGCCCTGGTATGAATGTGGTCTGATCAGAGTGTATCAGCAACAGTAGAAAGAGGAGCATACGGTTTGACAGGGCCTTATTCAGGATCTTATAGTCAACTGTAGACATTGACAGAGGGTGGTACATAGATTCAAGCTAGCCTGTCTGATATGGGGTGTTACACCGAAACCGGTCCCAGGATGCTTGTTTACGGTCCAGGGAAGACCTAGCTTGGCAGTTCGGGCTGGACTGTTCCCATGAGGCACAGGGTCAAGACTGATTTGCATATGTCTGGGTCTGAACTGGGGTGGCGAAGTGAGCTAAAGAACGATGATGGATTCAACCCAGATCTGTGAATGGGGGTGAGTGTCTGAAAAGTTTCAGTGCTCCGTCCATCATCTCTTTGTGTTTACATAGACAGTTCCACCACATCTGCCACAGCTTTGGCAGGGACATAATCAGTGTGTCCCTCATCGACTCTGGTAGGCAGCCTGTTTATTTCGCAGTCCCAAACATTTGGAGAATCTAGGCCCCAGCATTTATTTATAGGTCTTATCAAATGTGTAGGAAATGTATTAGTGTACAACACAAAAGGTGATGTAAAGCTGCTTGCAATAAATCTAACCACTGGCAGTTTGTACTGGACTGTTCCCATTGGAGCAGTGTCAAGACTGATTTGCATATAGCTGGGTCCAAACTGAGGTGGCATGGTGGGCGAAAAACGATGGTTGGGATGAGTCCGAGCGATTGCCAGAGACTGAGATTAATTCAAGTTTTCCATTCATCACATTGTTGTTGTTGCAGTTGATGAGCTAAGTGTGATGGGTATGCCCAGCTGTGGGTCCCCTGCAAGCTGTGCCACTGAAATCAATCTATACCTGGCTGATGAGCCCTTATCAGGGTGAAACCAGTCCTAGGCTGCTTGTATTCTGGTTCAGGGAGGACCTGGCTTTGCAGTTCGGGCTGGACTGTTTCCATTGGAGCAAAGTCTAGACTTTTGCATATAGCTGGGTCCAAACTGAGGTGGCATGGAGGGTGAAAAACACTGGATTTGTATGCGGCCCCAAGCAATTGCTAGTGGCTGGGATCCATTCAAGCATTCCATCCATCACCTTGTTGATGCAGGAAATCTATTCACCCATGGCGATTTCTCTGTCACCTGCTCATCTATGGCCATCCCAATCTCGTGTACTGATCCATGTGGAGGAGAAGCCAGTCCCAAGCCAATTCAGTCCAAGCTGATGATCCCAAGCAGTTCTCCAGATGTCAGTTGCTCACTGTGTTCGTTTAATGTACAGACCAGAATAACAGAGGAAGATTTCTCCGTTTTTTTCCTGTTGGCTATATAGCATGGTGCCTTGAGGGTATGTGATCTGTGTAATAGGGTTCCCACTATCATCCATCTTAATTACCCAGGCTAGTTAGCCTCCCTGATCTGACCCCTGCAGAGTGTATGTTTGTCATCTTTCCTCTATAATTCATGCAGCACAACCTTTCAACCAATTGGACATGTTTTTCTTTAGATGTGATCAGACCCTCTAGGACCCCTTCGTTCTTGGGTGCCTTCGTTTTGAAGTCTCTAAGCTGGACCTTGATGGCCAATAACTCCTTCTCCTGTAACATTTTACCTCAAGCGGTTTTCCTTTTCCAGTGCCTCCTTATGACTGCTTTAACAGCATCCCACTCATTTAAGGCACTAGTTGCAGTCCCTTCATTACTCTCAAAATAGTCATTTTATCTTGTCCTTTATCTCACACTTAAAACAGGGCTCTCAAGCACCCATGCTTTTAATCTCCAAGAGGTGATTACTGTTTTTGGCTTTCACTACATTGATTCCATTATCAGTGGGTTGTGATCATAAGTGGTCCTGCATAAATACTTAGACTGTGTTATCAGACTGATAAGTTGTATAGAAAACCTAGACTAAGCTAGCATGCAAATCATGCATGTAGGAGTAACATGACTATTCCCTGATATCAGGGTTATGTTCTCTCATGATGTCTGTTAGGCTCTAGTTACCTAACCAGTCTCTCAGCACCTTCGCTGCTTTCACCACTATGGACAGAGGAAGAGGTTTGTGGAATCTGTCTGTCACTGTATCTCTCAGACATCTAAAGTCACCACCACTCAACCATTGATAAGTGTGTGCCTTGTGCCATCCTTCTCTATAGTGCATCCATGAACTGGGGTTGGGCAACATTGGCTACATATAGACATTAGTTAGGTGACCTCTCTACCATCAAGTCTCCCTATCACCAGAACATATCTGCCCTCTGTGTCAATATCTGCCCTGTCAGGTGCATATGGAACTCTTGTTCTCACCCATACTAAAGCGCTCCTGACCTAGGAAGAGGAACTGGTGAAAAACAGCTGCCCTCCCCAGCTGAGAATCAAACCATCTAGGACCAGACATGGTTTGTCCTCTGGCTGGAGCATGTAACAGTTGGCCACTTTAGTCCGTCAATGTCTCCCACTCCGATCCTGAAAGCTATATCACCATCTGGAACACCCTGCACCACACAATTAGACATCAACGAGGCCTTCTGCTCCTAATACACTGAGCTCTATAAAACCCGTCCCACCCCACCTCTTTCAGACGTGGACACCTTCCTGGGTAACTTAAGACTCCCATAGACCACACCGGCTGTGCGTGAGGCATTTAAAACCCCTCTGTCCTCAGGGGAATTAAGCAACGTCATAAAAGACATGGGATGTAATAAAACGCCTGGCATAGATAGTTCACCCGTTGAATTTTACTCTACTTTTGCGTCCCAGCTGGTTCCGGAGCTGGAAAAATTATATAGTGCATCCCTAGAAGCGGGAACATTGCCCCCAACCACCAAGCATGACCTAGTCACCTCACTACTTAAACCCGGCCGCACCTCTGAAGATCTATCATCATATAGGTCACTCTCCCTCCTAACTACTAAATATAAAATTATTTGCAAAGTATTGGCCCAAAGACTACTCCCCTTACTCACCGAAATGATCCACGTTGATCAATGTGTATTTGTCCCCCATCGGAGCATCTCACTTAACATCAGACGCTTATATCAGGTAATGGAAACAGCACATGATACCTTCCCTGACACTGGTTGTCTGTCACTGGACCTCCAGCAGACTATTGATTCTTTAGATTGGGATTATATGTTCCAAGTTCTGCAAATCTTCAATATACCCTCGCGTTCATTAAATGGATTAAACTGTTATATGCAGTTCCCACGGCAAGGGCCAAAATGGGCACAGACATCTCTGTGGAGTATACAAAAGGTAGGGGCACACAACAGGGGTGCCCGTTGTCACCGGTGTTTGTGCCTGCAATGGAACCTCTGCCGCAAAAACGTAGGGAGGAGGTGAGGGATTGGTGCATCCAGAAGGGTTCTCAGGCTCATTCAATCCCCTTATTTGCAGACAACATGCTTGTCTACACCTGAAACCTTGGTGCAGATCTTGCACCGGTTGCCTACATACTGAATGCATTTGGGGCCTTGTCCGGCCTCCAAGACAATCATGCAAAGTCCTATGCCTTCTCCTTTCGAGACACCATACCACAAGACACAATGAGCCTGGGTGCCCAGGCCATACTGGTTGCATGACACACATTCCAATATTTAGACATTAAGATCTATAGATCTCCCGCTGACTTAAGGCAATTTCAGCACTTCGGGCACAGTTGAAGTTCTGGGTCGAGCTACCCCTCTCTGTGACAGGTCGACTAGCCCTTTCAAAAATGGTCATGTTACCCAAACTGCTATATTACTTTGTCAATCTCCCGATTATTATCTCATGGGCGATCTTTAAAACCCTGGATTCCCTCCTACTTTACCTTACCTGAAGGTGGCAGACTGGGACCCCTGACTTTTGGTCTTATTGCTTTGCAGCCCAACTACAATGGCTTTCCCACTGGCTGGCGGGGATCTATTCCCAGAAAACTGGTTACACACAATCAATGCTGCATACTGGTCATTTGCATAACCTGCTGCTGCCAAGAGTTGTGCATCCCCCTACTGAACCCATCCTCTTATGTAATGCTCTACTATACTGGAGGGCTGCACTCCATTCCACGCACAACACTAAGGCTTATGCCCTGAACATGCCCCATTGTGGTCTGCCAACCCCACTGGGCAGGCTTATATCGGTGAGATTGACACCATGGGAGGCGGTAGGGGTTACTACAGTTGGTGACCTGTTTGAAGATGGACTTCTGTGAGTGGAAGGCCAAAGGGTGGACTAGTCACATATGTCTCTGTGGCTATTGATTGTAAGTTGCAGGTGATACCAACTACACACCCAGGAATTCTGGCACTGTCGGCCAGAAGGGGGGATATTAGCTGGGGAATTGTTAATTTTTATAACTCATTTACCTCCCCGCAGGAGGCTAGTAATATAACTGCCCTGGGAGTAACCATAAAACAATTCCTGGGCTCAAGTCTTCATAACCTTTTGGTTTCTGGCGATTTTAATATACATCCATGTGGTAAGCCAACAACATTGTGTATTTCTGAGCTGGGTTGCCCCCGTATGGAGGGTTTTCATTTTGAACATCATGCTCAAGGGGAGCTGTTGAATTCCATGATAAATGAACTAGATATGGTCGCTACAATGTCCCTAACTGACCCGCGCACTAATTTTCCGGTGCCTACTTTTAAAGGGCACGGGAGGGGGTCTTTTATTGATTTTATTCTAATTTCGTCCTCTTTACAATTTTTTATTAATAATTTTAATATTGCAGAAAGTGAATTCAGTGACCATAATCCCTTAACACTTCATATGACAGGTCCACTGTCAGTAAAATTTGGGGATGCTCCAAGTAAGGGCGTTTTTAGACCAACAGATGGGAAGCGCAGACTAAAATGGTCTCAGGTATCCCCAGAAGTATTTTATAACAAGGTTAAAATAGCCTGTGCTGATGAACTGTCATTATGTACAATGGAGTGGTCCCCTCCAAAAGAGATCCTTGGTGCATTTGAGTCTATTTCACAAAAAGTGGCCAACTGTTACATGCTCCAGCCAGAGGACAAACCATGTCTGGTCCTAGATGGTTTGATTCTCAATGCTCCAAGGCAGCTAAGAGGTTGAGGGAGGTACTGGCAGCAAAACCTAGAATTCGATCTGAAGTCTCTATCTGTCGTAGGGAATACAAGGAAGCCCTTGCCAATCGGAAGGGAGTATTGAAGGAAGAAGCTTGGAAGGAGCTGATCGATTCCAGCACTCTCAGAAACAGCTCGAGGTTCTGGAGTGTTGTGAATAGGCCCTTGTTTGACCATGAAGGGGGGGGTCCCTCGATTCACACATCACTGAGGAGGAGTGGGTACTTCATTTTAAATCTATGTTTGATTGCCCGCTTGAGCTTAATTACAGGAAGCCCCAGGACAGGAAGGACCCAGAAATAATATTCGAGAAGGGCGAGATCCTGGAAGGTATCATTGGATTATCTATTGGTAAAGCGCCTGGTCCTGACGGATCCCCTCAGATTTATTCAAGTCAGACCCTTCTTTTTGGGTGCCGATACTGGAGGCAGTTTTTAATGCTGCGGCAAAGAATGGTTGTCCCCAGTCCTGGGCAACCTCTACTATAGTTCCTGTTTTTAAAAAGGGAGACAGAAATAGTACCCACTGCTATAGACCAATTTCGCTTATTGACTCAGTGGTAAAAGTGGTGGGACGGGTCCTCCTACAGAGATTATCAACTTGGGCGGAGGACAACAAGATCTTGTCGGAAGTCCAGTATGGTTTTTGCCCGGGACGGTCCACTGTTGCTCAGTGTCTTAATTTATTTATGATACTGAGCAAATATACTGTTGCTCGCACTGGGACTATTCACCTTGCCTTCATGGACTTGTCATCTGCGTTTGACTGTGTTAACAGGAATAGGCTATGGCAGTCCATGAGGGCAATGGGAGTGGAGAACAGTATTGTCAACTTTCTTGAGGACCTGCATATGTCAACTAAAGCCAATGTTAGGTTCTCACAGGACCTGCAGGTCACAAGGAATTTTGATATCAAGAAGGGAGTCCGGCAAGGCTGTATTTTGGCCCCATTTTTATTTAATTTTTATATTAATGAACTGGATAGCGCATTAAGGGTATCGGGAGCTGATTACCCACGTGTAGGACGGCGAGGGATTCCCGTCCTGCTATATGCGGACGAGGCCGTCCTCATATCCAGGACTGAACTGGGTCTGCAATCGCTTTTAACCACCTTCTCTAGATTCATGACTGACCGGGACTTGGCAATCAATAATTCCAAGTCTTATGTCATGCAAGTGGGACAATCGGGGAAAAAGAGTTTTCATTTTAGTGTAGGTGACTCCAAGATCCCCTGTACGAATGTATTTTCCTACTTAGGGGTCCTCTTTGATGACCAGCTCAAATGGGGCCCCCTATTACAGAAAAAAAAGGGGATTTGGTCAGGGTTAACTCAGCAATTTTTAATTTTGCATCTAAAATAGGGAAGAAACCAATAGGAGCTATGCTACAAGTGTACCAGGCCAAAAGCCTGGCCATAGCTTCTTATGGCAGTGACATCTGGGGATACACTGCTGCAGAAACCCTCCAGATAGCGGAAAATGATTTTTTGAAACGCCTATTATGTGTTCCCCATGGCACATCTAATTTAGCGGTCCACGAGGAACTGGGGGTTCCCTATTTAAGTGATGCTCTTGCTCTGCGACCCCTGATCTTCTGGCTAAAATGTTGGTTGAATAAAGATCTTATCCTAACCCACCTGATCCTAAGAGAATGCATGTCTCTTGACAACTCGGCCCGTATTCCATGGCTAAGATATATTAAAAAAAGCTTTGATGGGTTAGGGCGGGGGGACCTATTTTCTAACCCTGATGTCATTACAAAGAAGGATGTGGAATTGACCAAATTAGCCTTTTTGTCATTAAGGAATATGGAAAGAGAAGCCAAGGAGGTGTTGAAACCTAGTGTGCGGACGTATATAATGCTTAAGACAACCCCCATGATGGAACCTTATCTCATGGGGTCTCTGTCCACACATGAGAAATTTTTGTTAACTAGGTTGCGGTTGAACCTTTTTCACTTTCTGCTCGCCAGACCCAAGGGTTTTAATAGAGGTCAAGTGCTAGCGCCCTGCGGCTGCGACGGACAGTCTCCGCAGGACACGCTGCACTTCCTGTTTTTATGTAAATTATATGAAATTCCTCGTAAGCGCTTTCTGGTTCCTATTTTAAAAAGAATGAATTTTAGACAGGTTCGCCCGGCACTTGTGTTTCTGCAACTATTGAAAGAGGACTGTATATTTTTTATAGTAGGGTTTTTAAAAGCCACTGTTAAATCTAGGAGTTATATGGATGTGTAAAGAGTGTTTCCTCAGGCTTTTTTTCTTATCTAATTTGTGCACATTTAACTGCGGTATTGTTGTCATTTTAACTTATGTACCTTCATTTAAATTGTTTTTATGTTGATGTAACTTTTATGGTTTAAAAGTAAACCGAATAAAGTTTTTCTGACTGACTGATGGACTGCTACTATCCCATCAAGACTTCATACAGCTTCTTGGGCTGCCTGGAACCCTCTTCATTACACACGCCACCATTATACGTTATATTCTTACATACTGGGCACCAACAGGTTCAGAGCCTACCACACATCCATTTGTTCAGGCAGTACATGACATGGAAACTGGTAGATATTTAGTCAAATGGCTTTATAAGGGTCTACGTGCTAACTTACCCGTTTCACTTGCACCGCTGCAGGCCCAGTGGGAGACAGTCCATGGCCATGCACTCCATGAGAAGGAATGGTGCTTCCTGCTAGAGTACCCCAGCTAAATACCCCGCAACACGCGATTCAAGTTCATTCAGTTCTCACTGCTGCATAAGGCATACCTGGCGGCCTCCAAATTACACAGGTTCTTCCCAGTGATCCCTTCCTCATGTCTGTGCTGCCGAACTGAAGGTGCAGATTGACTACATGTGTTTTGGTCCTTCCCCACATTACTCCTTAATTGGGAGGAAATTACGGTATCTCTTGAGTCCCTTACAGGGCAAATACACTGAAGCACAGTAGAATATTGCATACTGGGACTATACACTATACACTAGACCCAAATCCTCGAAAACTGAAACACACTTTAATGACCTAGGGGCATATTCTCAAGGACTTTTTGCCGATTTATCGGCACTTTAGCACCGCAAAAGTGGCGATAGATTTATCGCCCTATTCTCAAGCTGGTGCAAACTGCCAATATCGCCAGTTTTCCAGCGATAGCTGCCGCAAAAAATATTGCCACGGATGAGAGCGACAACTAACGCTAATGATATGCAGAGTAGGCGTTCCCGTGCAAAAACACACGAAAACACCACTTCGCGATATTCTCAACGACCAGCCAGATCGGCAAAGCGATCCAAAAACAGGCGATAAGGCGCGTTAGCAGCAGGGATTTAACACCTGCCTTTTACTGGTGTTAAGCAGGACGACAACCTGCAGTATGAAAGGGAGCCCAGCCCAGAGCCACATCTGAAGACCAACACATGTCATGGAGCTACTGATCATGCAGCTCGGAGACCCAAGAGGTCCACAACACCCACCGCCACCACCCCCAGGCCCCCCGTGCTCCCCCCCCGGACTACCACCGAGGCAGCGCAGAACAAGACAGCGGACCTTCCAAAAACGCACCAGCCTCAGAGACTTAACGCCAGAGGAAGCCATTGCCCACTACAGGCTCAAAAGGACAACCATCCTCTGCATCCTGACCCACATTGCCCACAGGCTGACGGTACCAACACAGCGGACAACCAACATCCCTCCGCAGACAAAGCTGCTGGCAGTGCTGCACCTGTTGGCCTCTGGTACCTTCCAACCAACAACTGCCAGAGTCGGAGGAGTCTCACAGCCAGCCCTATCAAAGTTCCTCACACCTGTCTTGGATGCCATCATCAGCTTGGTACCCCAGCACCTCCACTTCCCCCACACTGAGCAGGAACAGCTGGAGACCAAGCAAGGCTTCTACACCATAGCTGGCTTCCCGCACATGTTGGGGGCAATTGACTGCACACATGTCCTACTTGTGCCCCCTGCCGACACTGCACACAATTATCACAACAGAAAGCAAACGCATTCCATCAATGTGCAGGCAATAGTGGACCAATGTCGTTGCCAACTACCCAGGCAGTGTGCATGATTCCTACATCTTCCGACAGTCCATCATCAACCAGCGCTTCCAGGATGGCACCTATGGAAATGCACTGCTCGTTGGTAAGTACCAAATGAACACACCACACACCTCAACTCCACAATCATGCAACTCACAACTGTGGGAATGCACACGTTACAAAATCACATACAACATGCCAAACAACATGCCCACCTACCAGACACGACAACTCAAGTAACTGTGGTGACCGTGGCCAGCCATGTAGACAAACCATCCACGTCATGGCACCTCTGCCACACAATTGCAGAATGTGGGGAGAGGAGGGAACCAAGTCTGTGCGAAGGAGGCAAGTGACCCATGAATAAGAATGTACACAATGCCAAGTGTGGCGGTGATGTGCTGGACAGACTTCAGTATGCAGAGCACAGACATGTCCATGCGGACATATACTGCTGGTGTTTGTAGTGTTGTGGACAGTGGACGCAACCATGTCACCTCAGGCAGTGGGGAAGACCTTGGACATGTAGCTATGTCGTCCCCCCCTGTAAGCGTAAGCGGAGTGGGCTGGGCCGGCGTACGCCAGTCCAGCGTAGGAGTGGGAATAAATAGCCCGGGGCTCTGGGCGTGGCTCACTTCCGGGATGGCCACCAAAGTAAATACTGCGGGTGTCTCTGTGTCCGTCATATCCTGACCATAGGCCTACACACACGTGGCCGACCACCTTCAACGGCCAATATCACAGTGTCGTTGTCAGGCTTGTGGACATGCGCAGACAGTCATGACAATGGTGTGTCTCAGGAGTGCAAGTGGTGGAACCGCGCAGCGCACACAAGTAAATAAGCTCGGGGGAGTGAGGAGCAGCTGTGAGACAACGTAATACACATGGATGCCGCTCATTTGCCACAAGCAATACATGTCAAACATGAATCCCAAAGTCGCACACATCACACACCATTAAACTAATAAGCCTGCCAACACAGAATGCAGAACCACCGATTGACACATATCTCTCTCCCCTGTCACAGGTGATCAAGGATATGCACTCTGCCCGTATATGATGACACCCCTCCGAGACATGAACACCCAGGCCCAGAGTCAGTACAATGCGGCCCACAAACGCACCAGGGGCATTGTGGAGCGCTCATTTGGCGTGTTAAAGTCATGTTTCAGGTACCTGGACATCACAGGTGGAAGTCTCCTGTACAGGCCGGAAATAGTGTGCAAGATGATCATTGCATGTTGTGTGTTACACAACATATGTGTATGCACCAATGCCCCATGGATCCAAGTGTCAGATGCACTGGACGATGATGATGAAGATGAGGCAGGTGGACCACACCCCAGTGCAGCTGCAGCAGGATTAGCCCGAAGGAACACAGTCATTAACAATTTCTTCACATGAGCACGTCACATTGTGACTGTCCTTAGCAATCATGGGACAGTACAAAATGACCACATGAACAGCATGTGCAAATAAATTCATTCCAAAACACATTCCCTGTGTGCATGTCACTCCTCTGCATAAGCACATCACTCTGACAAGTGTAAGTGCAACATTTAGTGCTAACAATCTCACAAATGGCAATTAGATGGTGGGTGTGTCACCTCTGTACAAAGAGGCTGTTTAGGGTGTCACGTATTCAAAATGCCATTTCGGGGTGTCATAGATAGTACGTAATCCCACTCAGCAGCGTATCACATGTGTCCAAATTCATGACATAAAGGCTGTCATTTGTGACCAAGAAAAGACAACAGGGCGTCTTTTGTGGTCAAATATGTACCACCATGATGCAGAGAGTTGCACCCTGTGACTCAAGTCCCACAACATGAGCAACATAGACGTAAGGGGGAATCACTGACCCTACATTCATCCATACTTTCATACTTGAATGATCATAGACATGACACATCTGGGTGAATCTGAATGTTTTATTCACATTCAGTGGAGTGTTGAAGCTGGAGCAGTACAGGGCCATGCAAACCCCACTTTACATTGTTGCCCCGTGGAGGGCCAGCCAGAGTCCTTTAGGGAATGACAAGTTCATCGGAAGAGGAAGAGTTCAGTCCGCAGTCTGATTGCTGTGTCATTGGTAACCAAACAGAATATGGCAGTCCATGTCGAGGTCCAAGGTGAGTGTCGCAGAGTGTATCGGGGGACAGTGGAAGGTGATGATGCAGAGGGCAGAACCAAGCAGAAACAGGCCTTATGGCGGAGATGAATGCTACCGCTTCCTTCTTAACACTAAGGCAGAATCATCCGCATCTTCGTCCTCTGATGTTTCATGTGCCTCACATGTGGGTGGTGGTGTTTTGTCAGCAGCACTGTGTGGCAGTGACACATCAGTGGCCGGAGGTGGAATGTCTGCCGCACTGTGTGGCAGTGACACATCAGGGGCCGGAGGTGGAATGTCTGTCGCACTGTGTGTCACTGACACATCAGGGGCGGAGATGTGGATGTAGAAGCAGCAGCAGCATTCATCGGCGCCAGGCCTTGTGGCAGCAATGCTATGATGAGGATCTGCAGGGCATGGAAGATCCCAGCTACATCTCGCTGGTGTGCAGCCGTGGCAGCCATCCTTTCCGCCTGCATCCGCTCCGTGTTCTCCATGAGCCTCCGCATGTGTCCCAACTCCCGGCTGACATCGCTGGAGCCACTCTGACTAGACAGTTGTCCTTGTCTCAGAGTCAGGACTCCAGCGATGTCAGCCATGGATTGTTGGAGAGCATGGAGCGGACAGTGGGTGTCCATTAGGGACTGTAAGTGGTCCCTGATGGGACTTAGACACCCATGTATGGCATCTAGTTTGGCTGCCATGAGGTCGAACCCCACCCACACCTGATCAGCCATCTCCTTCTGGCCCTCTAACACACAGCGTTGGAAGGCCATGTGTTGTTCATGGGGATCCTGGGATACAGCCGTGGCGGTGGGTGCTTCCTGCTGTGTGGTCTGTGCAGGGGGTGAGGTCGCCTCAATGCAGCTGGGCTGCCCTGCTCCTGGAGGTGAGGTGCCGAAGCTGTCCATGAGCTCTTGGAGGGCGTCGGTGTCGAAGGTGTGGAGGTCCTCTTCGTCATCAGTGAAGAGGTGTTCGGTCTGCTCTGCAGGAGGTGTTCATTCTCCCTCTGCAATGTGAAGGGGAGATGCAGTTTAACATTGTGTTCAAATGTATGTTGATGCATTGTACAAGTTTACATACGGACTGCATGACAATGTACATTGTGACTGTTTGGGAGGAGCTGCCTATTTGATGCGGGACAGTGGACATTTCGACAACATCACGGATGTGTGTTTGTACTTGTACATTCTCATCTCACATTTCCCTGCTATGCCAAATGTGATTGGCCAGTTTCTACACACAAGCGGCACCAGTTGTGTCCTCTGTTCTGTTGTGAACGTGTTGCAGTTTGTACCACATTGTTGTCAATGTTGATGTGCTCTGAATGTTATGTGTGTGTGCTGCATTTTGGGAGAGTCGCCCCTGCAGCTCTGATTTTGCTGCCCCTTATCCCTTTCAGGCGGTGTGCCTTTGACTTCTGTGTTATACAGTGCTGAGATGTTGCATACTTGGGTAAATTGGGCTCTTGGTGGGAGTTGGGACTCTGGGGCATGGTTTGTCCGCAGATGTGTTGTTGACGTCAGGTGTTGTTTGTGCACGTGGATGTGTCAGACTGTGACCTGCTCCTTTACGGATGTGGTCCACACTCAGCCACCTCAGTGTCGTGGTGTGCAACATGTCATGATATATCGACCGCAGCCATGCTATTCGTCATGCAGTGTCACTTGCATTGTCAGTGTGGCTCACAGAGAAGCCGCTTTGCTGGGTTTGGCACATGTGCATGGGTTGGTTGTGAGATTGGTGATGTGTGGGAAGGGCCCCCTCTGGGCACATAGTCGACGGGGGCCTACTTGCTGTTTCTAGGTGTGCTGCAGTGTGCCAAGGGGATCAGGGACATGATTCGGAGTCATTGTGGGTGTGCACTGTGCTATGCTTAATTGTGCATGTGTGCCATTGTGCCCATCGCCCCCCGTCCACCCAGTCAGAGACGTTTCAAGGCATGGGCAAAGTGGGCTCTGGCCCAGGGCCCCAGCCTTCCTAGGGGCCCCCTGAGAGAGTCTTGCCCTGATGAACGTGAATGATTCTTACACAGATTGTTGTATACAGCATTTTCCTTTATTTTCTTTTTAACGAGGGGAATGTGTGAGAGTGTATTGCAGATATTTTTCAGACAAATGTTGTGTTTATGTTTCATGCCACATCCATAATAATAGTTTCTTTTGTCTCACAACAGGTCCTCAGATGGAAAGGGGGCACAGAGATTATTTGCTGTAATATTAGCGAGCTGGTGCTGTTACAATATTGAAAACCACATCACTATCCCTGAATATTAGATGTAAACACATTTTGATTTTGGACCAGTGTGCTTGTGCACTGTCAGTGACTTGGCCAAAGAGGGTATGAAAGAGCTGTAACTGGATCATACATTTAAATCTGTCCCCACAGGGTCCCCCGAAATACGTTTGGCCCAGGGCCCCCAAAATCCTTAAGGCGTCCCTGCCCCGATTCCCTGGTCGTTACTCACCCTGTTGCTGTTGTGTCAGGTCATGTTGAGCAGTGTCCGGTCCCCCAACTCCTGCCCCCTCCAGTGTCCTTTCCCTCTCCAGCATTTCCCACCTCCCAGCTGTCCAGCCCCTCCGCAGCACTACTTAATGGCGGCTGATGTGCGGCTGCGCACAGTGCCAGGGACCCTGCCTCCCGGCCACTCCACCGCTACGATGCCAGCACCCTCATTGCCTTCAACCCTGGAGGCCATGCCACGTGCCATCTAGCATCACCGAAGAATACCCTTGGACACTTTGATTGCTGAAACTGCAACGCACCTTCTGCCACGCCAACACACCAGCTCCTCACGCCACCCAGCCAACCAACAGCACACCCAACCGGCTCAACTGCATCTTCCTCAACATGCGGTCCCTCCACAAACACGCCACAGAAATCTGGGACCTCCTCAACCCCACTTCTGCAGACATCGCCTTCTTCACAGAAAGCTGAACCAACCCCTGCTTCGGACCGGACATCGCCATCGTCATCTCCGACGGCTACAAAATCACCCAGGAGGAGGCATCGCCATCATCCACAAAAGCACACTCCAACTGACTATGCACTCTAATGACCCAACGGCAACCAAGGAACACCTCCACTTCTAGATTCAGACCAACCCCAACAACACCTTCTGCGGCACCCTCGTCTACAGACCCCCCGGCCCCTGACCCAACTTCACCGATGCCATTGTAGACCTCATCGCAACCCAGGCTCTGGCATCTACCGACTACATCCTACTCGGAGACCTCAACTTCCACTTGGACAACCCCAGTGACCAGAACACCACCTCCCTCCTGGAGAACCTAACCAACATCGGACTCAAGCAGCTAGTCACCGCACCAGCCCACATAGCCAGACACACGCTAGACCCCATCTTCTCTACCAGCGGGAACCTCAAAGACAGCCATACCACCAAACTCTGCTGGACCGACAATCATTGCGTACATCTCGCCTTCACCACGCCCACCGTACACCACTGCCATCATCGCCCCCGTCCCAGCTGGATCAAGGCCACCGACGAACTTCTCATCAACTCCCTCAGCATCACCATTCATCCAATGTCCACAGACGCCAACACTGCAGTGCGCAACTGCACCGATGGATCTCCAACTGCGCCGACACCCTGTCACCCCTCAAGAAAAGACCAGGCAAATAACACTCCAAGAAGGCCAGCTGGAGCCACTCTGACTAGACAGTTTCCTTGTCTCAGAGTCAGGACTCCAGCGATGTCAGCCATGGATCGTTGGAGAGCATGGAGCGGACAGTGGGTGTCCGTTAGGGACTGTAAGTGGTCCCTGATGGGACTTAGACACCCATGTATGGCATCTAGTTTGGCTGCCATGAGGTCGAACCCCACCCACACCTGATCAGCCATCTCCTTCTGGCCCTCTAACACACAGCGTTGGAAGGCCATGTGTTGTTCATGGGGGTCCTGGGATACAGCTGTGGCGGTGGGTGCTTCCTGCTGTGTGGTCTGTGCAGGGGGTGAGGTCTCCTCGATGCAGCTGGGCTGCCCTGCTCCTGGAGGTGAGGTGCCGAAGCTGTCCATGAGCTCTTGGAGGGCGTCGGTGTCGAAGGTGTGGAGGTCCTCTTCGTCATCAGTGAAGAGGTGTTCGGTCTGCTCTGCAGGAGGTGTTGATTCTCCCTCTGCAATGTGAAGGGGAGATGCAGTTTAACATTGTGTTCACATGTATGTTGACGCATTGTACAAGTTTACATACGGACTGCATGACAATGTACATTGTGACTGTTTGGGAGGAGCTGCCTATTTGATGCGGGACAGTGGAAATTTCGACAACATCACGGATGTGTGTTTGTATTTGTACATTCTCATCTCACATTTCCCTGCTATGCCAAATGTGATTGGCCAGTTTCTACACACAAGCGGCACCAGTTGTGTCCTCTGTTCTGTTGTGAACGTGTTGCAGTTTGTACCACATTGTTGTCAATGTTGATGTGCTCTGAATGTTATGTGTGTGTGCTGCATTTTGGGAGAGTCGGCCCTGCAGCTCTGATTTTGCTGCCCCTTATCCCTTTCAGGCGGTGTGCCTTTGACTTCTGTGCTTATACAGTGCTGAGATGTTGCATACTTGGGTAAATTGGGCTCTTGGTGGGAGTTGGCACTCTGGGGCATGGTTTGTCCGCCAATGTGTTGTTGACGTCAGGGGTTGTTTGTGCACGTGGATGTGTCAGACTGTGACCTGCTCCTTTACGGATGTGGTCCACACTCAGCCACCTCAGTGTCGTGGTGTGCAACATGTCATGATATATCGACCGCAGCCATGCTATTCGTCATGCAGTGTCACTTGCATTGTCAGTGTGGCTCACAGAGAAGCCGCTTTGCTGGGTTTGGCACATGTGCATGGGTTGGTTGTGAGATTGGTGATGTGTGGGAAGGGCCCCCTCTGGGCACATAGTAGACGGGGGCCTACTTGCTGTTTCTAGGTGTGCTGCAGTGTGCCAAGGGGAATAGGGACATGATTCGGAGTCATTGGGGGTGTGCACTGTGCTATGCTTAATTGTGCATTTGTGCTATTGTGCCCATCTCCCCCCATCCCCCTAGTCAGAGACGTTTCAAGGCATGGGCAAAGTGGGCTCTGGCCCAGGGCCCCAGCCTTCCTAGGGGCCCCCTGAGAGAGTCTTGCCCTGATGAACGTGAATGATTCTTACACAGATTGTTGTAAACAGCATTTTCCTTTATTTTATTTTTAACGAGGGGAATGTGTGAGAGTGTATTGCAGATATTTTTCAGACAAATGTTGTGTTTATGTTTCATGCCACATCCATAATAATAGTTTCTTTTGTCTCACAACAGGTCCTCAGATGGAAAGGGGGCACAGAGATAATTTGCTGTAATATTAGCGAGCTGGTGCTGTTACAATATTGAAAACCACATCAGTATCCCTGAATATTAGATGTAAACACATTTTGATTTTGGACCAGTGTGCTTGTGCACTGTCAGTGACTTGGCCAAAGAGGGTAGGAAAGAGCTGTAACTGATCATACATTTAAATCTGTTCCCCACAGGGGCCCCTGAAATACGTTTGGCCCAGGGCCCCCAAAATCCTTAAGGCGTCCCTGCCCCGAGTCCCTGGTCGTTACTCACCCTGTTGCTGTTGTGTCAGGTCATGTTGAGCAGTGTCCGGTCCCCCAACTCCTGCCACCGTCTCCAAACTGATAACTGTGGACACCATTTCCTCCATCTCATCCAGCTCCTCCTGTGGCGCTGGACTCCCACCTCCAGTCTGCATTGCTGCCTTCTGGTTGTTGCTGAGTTTCTGCTTGGTTTTGCGCTTCACATCATTCCAGCGCCTCTTGAGCTCTTCCATTGTCCTCCTCAGCACTCCGACTGCATTCACCTTGTCCACGATGGACTGCCATATTCCATTTTTAGTTGCCAATGACACAGTGGAGGTGACGAACAGTTGTTGATGGTGTTCTATCAGCTCCCTTATCAGGATCCTGTTTTCCTGCGGACTGAACTGCGTCTTCCTCTCCTTCTTCTCCTTGCCCTTCCCTGACCCCGAGGTCCCAGGCTGGTCCTCCGTGGGGCTTGTGGGGTTCTGGTTGTCCTCTGTACTTGCTCCGGCTACCTCCATTGTGCTTCGCAGTTGTTTTGGTTTTGTTTGTGTTTTTTTTTTCTGCTTTTATAGTGATTTTTCCCGCCTGACGTGTGTGAATTGCAGGCCTGGCGCAGCTTATCGCTGATTTTTTTATCGCGTTTGGGCCCATCGCAACTTTTTTCACGTTCAAGTTTAGATTTTTATCGCCGTCCCGGTAATTTTATCGCGGACATTTGACGCGTTATCGGGAAACTATCGCATGTTACCGCTGTGTTGAGAATACGACGTTGACACGGAGTTAGTTTCCCGCGATATGAGAAATTGCGTTAACCTATTTTGCGTTAACCTATATCGCACGTTCTTGAGAATATCCCCCCTAGTGAATCTCCTTGCCAAGTGACAGGTGCGCCGCTGGAAGCCCTCCACTGCATCCCTAGTGACTGGTGCGAAGAGGTCTGGCGCTGAGGTTCTTGAGCGCTCATCACTGCGCGGGGAGGAATATCCACGACTGCGCAAACAGCCCATAGCTATGAAGTGGGATGCCATGCTAGAACTCTTTAAAGCACAGGAAGAAGACACTGACTTATTCTGTGACGTGGGTTGGTGGCCGATATAAGCTGATTGGATCTCCCACTCCTGGCATTCCCCCATCCCTTTTCTGTATATATCTCACACAACATTGACATGGAGTATGATCTCCTCCGACAGCTTGAATACAGGGACCGTTTCCACTCTTATTACCGCTATTTACAGAATTGTGATATGCAGAGGGTATGACAGATCTGTTGGAGGGTGGTGGGGAGGGTTTGTTGTATGGACATGTAGTACCTCATTTTGCATTGCCCACAGCATTGAAATCATGTAAATCTAATGGTATTATATATCCCCTCTGTTGTGAAGACTATGCGCTTAACGCATGTTACTTATGTTCATGATGCAGCTAATGCACATTCAGATGTGTGTGAAATTGCACTGCAGTTCAATATAAGTATTGTTTATGTCTTTCAAAATCAATACAATGTTTAAAAAAAAAACAGAATCCACCACATTGGGATCCAGGGAGACGGCCTCAAATCGATTGCCTTATAACTCACTGGTAGAACCCAATGGATCTGTCTCTTTCCATTGAGCTTGGTGCCCAAGCGGATCACCTGCAGGGTCCCCTAGGGATTGTCCCTCAGCCCCACCCTTTTTTGACACCTACATGACCCCCTGGCTGACACCGTCAGATTGCACGAATTGAACATCATCTCCTACGCCGATGACACCCAGCTCTTCCTCTCATGTTCCGAAGACCCCTCCACCACCAGAGCCAACTTCCACAGATGCATGATGAACATCTCTGACTGGATGAAGGACAACTGTCTCAAACTCAACACAGACAAGACCGAAGTTCTCATCTTTTGGAACAACACCTCACCATGAAGTCATGCATCGTGGCCCATGGAACTCAGCCCACCCCCCGCCCCAACAGACCATGCGCGCAACCTCCGCATCATCTTAGACAGCAAGCTATCTATGAAGAAACAAGTCAATGGAGTCATTTGCGTCTGCTTCCATACCCTTAACATCCTCTGCAAGATCTTCAAGTGGCTCCCAGTCAACACCAGAAGGACCATCATGCAGACCCTCATCACCAGCAGACTGGACTACGGAAACACACTCCATGTAGGAATCACTACACGCCTGCAGAAGAGATGCCGGAAAATTCAAAACTCAGAGGCAAGACTCATCCTCAAACTTCCCAGAAGAACCACATCACACCTCACCTCAAGAATCTACACCTGCTCCCGATCCAGAAGAGATGCCTGTTCAAGATGCTGACCCACGCTTACAAGGCCTTGCATAACGAAGGACCAGCATACATCAACAAACGACTAACCTTCCACCAACCGACCAGATACCGTCAATCCTCTTCCCTCTTTCTCGCACACACCCCATGGATCCGCCGAACCAACAGCGGAGGATTCTCTTTCATGCACATGGCAGCCAAGGCATGGAACAATCTTCCCCTGCACCTCATGCAGGGCCGTAGCCACGGGGGGCATTTGAGGGCCGGGCCAGCCCATTACAATCTCTGCCCCCCAAACGCCGAGACACCTGGTACAATATAGAAGTGCGGGCGTTCAGAAGGTGAGTGAATGAGCAATAAAAATGCATTTCAATTTTGGTTTTATCTTGTTACATTTGCTGCGTGTTGCAAGACAGGATAAATAAATGTCAGGCTGTCTTCTGTCAAATGGATGCTTATCCTTTTATTGTTGAGATGCTGTTGACTTTTCTTCCTTTGACTGCAAAGTGAGAGGATTTTGTAAAGTGAACTATGTGACAATCTCTCTGTGGTAGAGACAGGGCCACTGGAATTAGACAGCAGTGGAGGCCCAAATTATGCAGCAATATTGACTAAATTATGTGACAAGAAAGCACCCATTATTCCGTTAGATGCAGCACATTTTTTAATAGTATCACTTAATTATTTTTTCATTTTTGCACATGTTGTAATTGTAAATCGGATTTATAAAGCGCAACTACTGCCCGAAGGCGTCTTGGCACTATAAAGACTGAGAGCGGAAGGGGCAAAAGTACTGGAGATAGAAAGAATTATATAATTCATGTAGTCTGTGAAAAAAGCCACGTTTTTAAGCTTTTCCTGAAACTCAGCAGGGATGAGGCTGTTTTTAAGGAAATAGGTAGTTTGTTCCAAAGCATCGCTGTTGATCTGAAGAGGCTCTTGCCTCCCCAGGTTGCCTTCTTAAAAGAAGTAACTACCATGTTCCTAGCCAATCCTGATCGTAAGGTTCTGTTGGGAACATACCACTTTAGTTTGTTCCTAAACTGTACTGGTCCTTGACCGTGCAAAGATTTAAAGGCCAGACAAAGGGCTTTAAACTTACATCTCTGTGTAACCGGCAGCCAGTGTAGTTTTTTTATGGCTTCTCTAGCTGATATATTTTTAGGGATCTTAAAAATTAGACGAGCTGCCGCATTTTGTACAATCTGGAGCCTGTTGACCAGACCAGAGTTGAGGGTTAGATATAGGCTGTTGCAGTAGTCTATACGTGAAAGGACCATGGCCAGTGTCACTGTTTTCAGGAGTTCCCCTGGTATGTATTTCTTAATTTTATTGATTAATCTTATAGTCAAAAGGAAACAGATGTGATTTTGCTAATTTGTTCTTTGAATTTAAGCTCTTTGTCCATGATAATGCCCAAGTCCTTTATTTTGGTGGAGGGTGTGGGCAGCGCATCCAGTACTGCTGGCCACCAATCGGGCGTCCAGAGGGAAGGTTTGTTACCAAAAATGATAACCTCTGTTTTTGATGCATTCAGCTTCAGACAATTCCCATCCATCCACTCACTTACATTCTTCATACATGCCCTAAACGCCTCTCCCGATTTCATTTCTCCATTCGTAAGGGACACCACAATTTGTGTGTCGTCAGCGTATGAGGCTAAGGAAAAACCCGCCTCTTTTATGATCAGGGCAAGTGGCGCTACATATAGATTAAAAAGTGTGGGGCTCAGGGCTGAGCCCTGAGGCACTCCACATGGTAGGGAGAACTGCTTGGAAGTTGCTGATCCCATTGCTACATTTTGCTGTCGATCTGTAAGAAATGATTTTAGAAGCTCAAATGCTGTGCCTATAACTCCTGCCTCCTGGAGGCGGTCAGCCAAGATCTCATGGCTGACCGTATCAAAGGCCGCCGAGAGGTCAAGCAGCACCAATGCCGCTGAACCTCCCCCATCAAGAAATTCACGGATATCCTCCGTTGCTATAATAAGCGCAGATTCAGTACTATGATACTTCCTGAAACCATGTTGTGTTTCATCTAGCAATGAATTTGTTTCGATGTGTTCTGAGATTTGTTTGTTCATTAATTTTTCTATACATTTGGCTGAAAAAGGGAGTCTTGCAATAGGGCGGTAATTGGAGGGTTTGTTGCTATCCAGATTGTCTTTTTTTAGGAGTGGAAGGATTGAAGTACGTTTCCATTGGGTGGGGAAAATTCCGCTAGAAAATACTTTATTAATAATTTGCCCCACATGCACTGCCAGTTGGGTAGATATCAGATGCATTATGCTAGGCGGGCAGGGGTCGTATGGAGAACCAGACTTAATTGACAGGATGAGGTCTTTTAATTGGTCTTCTGAGGGGTTTATAAACCTAGAAAGACTGTTTATATTTTTCCTAATATCCAATGCGTGCTTAAACGGAGTATTATTACCCGTAAATTTGTCATAGATATTGACCACCTTCTCTTGAAAAAAATTGGCCAATAGATCGCAAAAGTCCTGATTCAATTCCGTGTGACTAGCCTTATTAGGTTTGACCAGCTTGTTGATAACCGAGAAGAGGGTTTTATTAGTGTTGCATGCATTTTTTATGTGCTTAGTGAAGTATTCTGTTTTAGCTTCTATGATATTTTTCTTATGCCTTGCCAGTTTGGCTTTGTATGTAATTTTCTCCTCTACCTCATAGTTTTTCTCCATTTTTGTTCCTGTCTACGACATTCCTGTCTCGATAGTCTTAGATTCTCATTATACCAGGGTTGGGACGTCTTTCTTTTTACTGTTTTACTAGTAATAGGTGTTATCTTATCCAGCGCAGTATTTATCCAACTGGAGAGAATCTCAACATTATGATCCACATTGTTCTCCAGTTGACATGGGGTGGCAATGATCGCCCTTTCAAGTTCATCTGGGCGGATTTTATGCCAAGCTCTACCGATGGTTTGATGTATGGTTGGTCTATGTTGACGAACTGATTTAGTCAACATGAGCCAATTGACCGCATAATGGTCCGACCAGGTCATTGGGAGGGTGGGTAACATCACAATATCCCCCAGTTGGAGAATATACCATCCAACATATGACCGGCCTTATGTGTTGGGCCCTTGGTAACTAAAGGCAGTCCAAATGCGTCCATTATATCAATGAATTTTAATGAGTCAGGGTCCTCAGTATTTTCCAAATGGAAATTAAAATCTCCCAACACCGTGAAATTCTCATTGATTATCAAAGTTTCCATCACAGTACAGAGATTATCAATAAAACTGTTCCTATCTCCTGAAGGACGATAAACTAGAATTCCTTTAAAAACCAATGAGTCTGATGGCTCAATCGAGAAAGTCATTGCTTCGAAACCCACAGTGACTAGTGGTTCGAATCTAGTACTATAGTTGTCTCGATGGAGGATTGCCAGTCCCCCTCCTCTTTTGATCTGCCTATCTAATCTAAAAATGGTATACCTGGGAGGTGTGGCAGCAACAATATCAGGACCGGAGCTGTCATCCGCCCATGTTTCTGTTATAAATGCAACATCTATATTTAGCATAAGGACAAGATCGTGGAACTCCAACTGATGCTTCACCAGAGATCTAGTATTTAGGAGTAAGCAATGAATGTTACTTTTATTAGTTTGGGGGGGCCCTGTTGATTCTATATGCTCCGGTGGTCCGATACGATCTGGTGTGTGACTATCAGGGAGCCTTCTAACTTGGACTTGGTCAGTAGTGTTACCCTGATGGGGCGAACGGGGGCCGGTATTGGAGCTACATAGCCTTAGCGCTAAAAGTTTCTCGCACGAGTACCTGATAGTATTGGTGGATTTTGGTGCCACAGGACCAGGGGTTCCGGCACTAGGTGCAGTCCAGGCGCGGACGGGCGCAGACAGGCTTGCCTTAGGTGCGCCTTCGGCGCGCCGGCTGCGCGCACGTGCCATAGCCTCCTTTTGTAGTGCCCGGCTCAGTGTGGGAGTGGGAAAACTAGACCGTTCCGCTTACAAGATGGCGGTTAAGTATGGCCCAACCAGGAAGTGAGTCACCTTTTTTATACTAGGTTCCTCGAGATCTCCCTCCACTACAAACAGCCCGCTAATGACTGCGGTGGACCGGGGGGATCACAGGGAGCCAAACGGGTGCTGTTCCACTCCTTCAGAGAGAATATACGTGCAAATTACGCTGTCCAAGTGCAAAGGTACAAATTCATCACACTGTCTAGGGAAAGATTTCACTTTATTAGTACCAGTTCCATATCCAAATACAGCTCACTGTAAGTAACTGAAAGGTGGCCAGTCAACCTTTGCGAAGAACCTTCCACTGCACGGCAGCATGTGCGCAGCATTTTTAGCAGCATGGGCGCAGCATTTTTAGTAACTTTTGATTTGTATAAGCTAGAAACAAAATGTGTTTTTTGTTAAAATCTGCATATTATGCAGCAGATTATGTATTATGTGGCAAACATGGTAAATTCATAATCATGCAGTAAACACTGAGGCCGCAGAATCGAATAATTCCAGTGGCCTTGTGTACAGAGATTTCAAAAAGAAATACTGCAGGATGTCAATTTGTTTCTAATCCACATAAAATTTAAATACCTGTAAATTAACTGTACAAATATTCAACATATTCCAGCAGTTACAAAAACACTAATGAAGCACATTTTGTTTTATAATTCTGAAGTGCAATGGAAACGAAGATTTTAATAGGACCAAAACAAATCTTCGTGATGCACAAGTGAGAAATATTATATTGTGCATTTGCATAGCACTTACTACCCATATGTATGGCACTGATGCGCTTACTTACATGGGCAGCAAGCTAAGCCAGATAGGGTGGCATGTGGTTAGAAGGGTGTTGTTTTTGTTTTGAGATCCAATGTGGGAAGTGGTTCCATGTCGTGCTTGATGACCACCGAGGTGCGGTTATCATGTCTTGAGATGCAGCGCGTAGCAGTGCGGTAGATGATGACGTGTGAGAAAGACAGGCGTTCAATTTATGGTTTTTCAGTACACTGACAGCTTTGAACAGCTCTGTGGGTCCCATTATGGCACTTCTTATGATTATAGTCTACTTAGCTAATTACTGCACTGGGTTGTCCAATCAGAAATTTTGGGGCAGATTTACTTATATTTCACATAACTCAATGCAGCGCAGCGAAACAACTTGCTGCTCTCCAGCGTGAAATGCTGATAGCAGAAATTCGCCATTTTTACAAAGATATGACACATTTCTGCTGTCTCCTACCATTGATGTACTGTGTGCTGCCTAGCGCCAATACAGGCAGCCTTGCACAAATACATTCCATAGAGGCACATTCCTCTTTCTATGAATGCTGCACAATGCAGCACACATAGAATGAGGAAGTAACTAGAAGAAATAAGGAAATTTCTCCTTGTTATGCCTCGCTGGGGAAGGCGTAGCATTTTGACACATTCCCAAGTTTACTAGCTTTAGTAAATCTGGGAATGCACCAAATTCCATAGGTGGGTGTATGAGAACTCCCATGCTCCACCCATGGAACTCCTTCCCAACGCAAGGTAACTCAAGGCAGCAATATGCGCTGCCTTGCATTACTCTTTATTTACTAAACTACACAAAGCCAAGCAAGGTGGCTTTGTATTGCTTAGTAAATACCAAAAATGATTTTGCATCAAGCTGCACCACAAAAGTGACGCACATGGAGAGATGAGTGGAGAGGTGTGGTGCAGCGGCCAGGGCAGCTGACTTCGGAGCACAGGGTTCAGGGTTCAATCCCCGGCTCCGGCGGCAGCTCAGCTCAGCACCATGTGACTCTGGGCAATAGCTCACTTAATTTCCACAACGGCCCCCAGCGCCTTGAGACCCGTAAGGGTGAGTAGCTGCGCTATATAAAAACGGACTTACTTACGCAAGCCAGACGCAAAATCTTAATAAATCTGACCCCTAGTGTATAGTTCTGGGCCAGAGCTGGCATTGTTGGAGGGAGAGACAAGTGGAGACATATTTTGGGATGTGCATTGTTACCATCATCCCATATCTGAAAGACATTGTGAGATGTAAAGAAGCGGCCATTGTGTATAGATATTTGGGACCTGCAGTCATGAACTAGATTAAAGTCCTTCAATTGAACTGCATTGTATGACAGATCTATTCAATTATTCCATGCCTGTTCATTTAGTGATGGCTGGTTTATTGGCTGGACAGTACTGGTTATGGACAACGCTCGTTGCAGATATGTCTTATGTGAATGTAAGAAGTGTAAGTTCCAGTTGGCTACCGACCGCTGAGTGTTATGGTATTAGTATTAGTGTGGGCCAGAAATGTTATGTATGAACTTACAAATCTATATAATACCCCGGCAAAGCATAGGTCAGCTCTTCTTAACTTACCTGCCTGCCTGCCAAAGTAGTTTGATAGGTGGGCTTTTTCCAATCTGTGGATCGTAAGTTGAAGATTGAGTTTGAGGGTGCAACTGTCTTTTCAGGTTCTGTTGCAGTAATGTGTGGTGGTGTAGTTGTCTTGTAAATAGGCATGTTTTCAACCGTCTTCTTAAGTGTATAGACTCTTCGATGCTACAAATGTTGGCTGGTAGGGTGTTCCAGAGCTTGGCAGCTTGTACTGGGAAAGCAGTGCCTCCTACAGATTGATTATGGTAAGGTGATATGATAAGTGGTGGAATCCTGGAGTACAGTGTACTGATTTGTTTGCATTGCTTGAATTTAGCTTGAAAGTATAGTGGTCCTTTTTCTCGGACGCTCTGTGAACAATGCAAAGTCCCTTGAACATTGCCCTTCTTGCTATAGATAGCCAGTGGAGTGTGTGCAAGACTGCAGTCATATGTTCTCTTGGGTGAAGTCAGAGAAGAAATATTGCAGCAGTATTTTGGATGAGTTGTATTTTGCGTATCATGAATGTGGGTGTGCAAGGTATAGGCTGATGGCATAGTCAAGCTTGGAGATTACGAGTGTGAGGATGGCTTGCAGTTTCTGTTGGTATCCAAGGTATGGGAGGATACAGTGTAGTGTTTTCATTGTGTAGAAGGCACTTGGCGGTATATTTACAAGAATTGCCACTAAGCAGTTTTGACGTTGCTTAGAAGCAATTTTTTAACCGCTGTCTATCGGCAAAATCCATTGCTATGTTTGCAACGTATTTACAATACATCGTTACATGGCGTTAGGATCAGCTAGCGGCGGTGAAAATTGCCGCTAACTCTAGCGTCACAGCGATACAAATCTTGACGCTAGAGTGAAAAAAGTGACGGCTGGCCAATAAGCTGCATAAAAACTCACGTTAGTCAGTCCAACGTCACTTTTCAGCCTCTAGAGTCAAAAAGAGCTGACAAATACATCTTTAAGGGAAAAAAAAACAAAAAAAAACACCGGAATGCAGAATGGAGCAGCCAGGACCAAGTTCAGCACAGGTCAACAATCCCCCCAAATCCCTCAACAGCCCGGATGGCCAGCCAGAGTCCCAGGGGAAGAGGAAATGCAGAATCAGGGCCTCATTTATGAAAAGTGGCACATCGCTAGGGAAAAACAGTGATGCAGCACTTTTCACTGCACCATCCTTGCGACACCATGGCGGCTGATGCTTGGAAGCACGGACAATCCCTGGGGCCTGGAGGCCTCGCTGGGGCTGCGTCTGAGACCGAGAGTGGGAGGCGCCGGTGCTGTGGAGTTACTGCAGCCTGACAGTAGAGGAGGCCCTGTTGGGCCCAAGCCTGTGGGTCGGCGATCGCCCTTACCTGTCGGCAAAGTCTGGCAGGTCGCATGGAGACACATTGCTGACCTGTGTGAGAAGACCGCCTGGTGCCCCTTGGAGCTGTGATCAGTAGAGGCGCTCCTGCGCACCGACGTGGGGAGGTCTGCATTGCATAACACGCTCTACCACTACACCGGGGTGCACGGAGGAGATTGCCGATGGTGGGCCGCATCTTTCTCCATCACAGGCCGGAAGAGATGGTGCTGGCTGGACGCTGTGGAGGGTGAGGCCCCTGAGCTGCGCCAAACTTGTGTGGCCGGAGCACTGCGACTTCGTGCCTAAGAGGGCCCTGTTGCATCACCTGCATCTGGAGGTTCCCCAGAGGACTCGGCGTTGACTGCTGTATCCAGGCTTGTGAAATCTGGCCTGGCTGAGGCTCCTGCTGGATGAGTCACAGATTCGGAAAGAGCACGGTGGATTGAGCCCCAGTATCGATGTCTAGGTGAGGAGACGGGGAGCGGAGGAGACCTGGGGGTCGTGTTGGGCCCTAGCCTAGTGCCTGTGGGTGGCGCACACCGTGCCCTGAGTAATCCCTGTGCTATGGAGGACCCACATCGCCGAGGACACCGCACAAGACTGGTGGGGGACTCCACTAACTGGCTCAAGCAGTTGATATTGGCTGTTGGTGGCAGCATGTACCAGGGGCACTGAGGTCGGTTCGGGCCAGGCCCTTGGGCATGCAGCTTGATCTGTCATTACTCACTGGGGCACTGGGGAACACGGAATTTGGTCGCCACTGTTAGATCGGAGAAGGCGACCGGGTGTGCTGCCTTTCCTTGCCCCCTGTTAGTGCGCTTTTGGGTGTACCGGGGACTATCCCTTAGTGGACTTGCTCCTTCCACAGTGCAGCGCCGTCTTGTAGCTGCTGCAGCTGTCCCCATCTGCTGCTGCATATTCCTCTGATCCCGAGGTCAGGTGTTCGGGCCCTCCTCCACCCGCAGGTTCTTGCCTGTGCATCATCCCTGGTGGTCCAGTGGTAGAGCGTCACTGCTCCCCTGCTTGAGTACCCTCCTATCCATCTTTTCTGCTGTTTCTGTCCCTCTTTCTGCTCTTCTCCGTTGCTTTTCTGCCTCTATCTTTGGCTTTTTTTTCTTTGGTTTGTTTGACTTTGTTTGTTCAGTGCTTTTTTCAGTTCCTTTTTCCCTGTCCTCTTCCTCGTTGCCACTGCGATCCCCTGCGGCCCCACCCCCTCCAGTGTCCTTTCCCTCTCCAGCATTTCCCACCTCCCAGCTGTCCAGCCGCTCCGCAGCACTACTTAATGGCGGCTGATGTGCGGCTGTGCACAGTGCCAGGGACCCTGCCTCTCGGACACTCCACTGCTACGACGCCAGCACCCTCATTGCCTTCAACCCTGGAGGCCATGCCACCTGCCATCTAGCATCACCGAAGAATACCCTTTGACACTTTGATTGCTGAAACTGCAACGCACCTTCTGCCACGCCAACACACCAGCTCCTCACGCCACCCAGCCGACCAACAGCACACCCAACCGGCTCAACTGCATTTTCCTCAACATGCGGTCCCTCCACAAATACGCCACAGAAATCTGGGACCTCCTCAACCCCACCTCTCCAGACATCGCCTTCTTCACAGTAACCTGAACCAACCCCTGCTTCGGACCGGACATCGCCATCGTCATCTCCGACGGCTACAAAATCACCCAGGAGGAGGCATCGCCATCATCCACAAAAGCACACTCCAACTGACTATGCGCTCTAATGACCCAACGGCAACCATGGAACACCTCCACTTCTAGATTCAGACCAACCCCAACACCACCTTCTGTGGCACCCTCGTCTACAGACCCCCCGGCCCCTGACCCCCCTTCACCGATGCCATTGTAGACCTCATCGCAACCCAGGCTCTGTCATCCACCGACTACATCCTACTCGGAGACCTCAACTTCCACCTGGACAACCCCAGTGACCAGAACACCACCTCCCTCCTGGAGAACCTCACCAACATCGGACTCAAGCAGCTAGTCACCGCACCGGCCCACATAGCCAGACACACGCTAGACCCCATCTTCTCTACCAGCGGGAACCTCAAAGACAGCCATACCACCAAACTCTCCTGGACCGACAATCATTGCGTACATCTTGCCTTCACCACGCCCACCGTGCACCACTGCCATCATCGCCCCCCCGTCACAGCTGGATCAAGGCCACCGACGAACTTCTCATCAACTCCCTCAGCATCACCATTCCTCCAATGTCCACAGACGCCAACACTGCAGTGCGCAACTGCACCGATGGATCTCCAACTGCGCCGACACCCTGTCACCCCTCAAGAAAAGACCAGGCAAATAACACTCCAGGAAGGCCAGATGGTTCACTCACGCCCTCCACGAATCCACACACACATGCTGACATCTCGAGAAGAGATGGAGGCACAACAAAACCCCGGAAACTCACGCAACCTTCAAATCCGCCATCAACGCACACCACCTCTTCCTGAAAACCACTAAGAAAACGACCCTCCAAGAAAGAATCAACGTCAACCCACACAACATCAAGTAACTCTTCGCCATCGTCAAGGAGTTCACCAGGCCCAGCGAGACCACAGACGTGCCCCCCCTCCCAAGACCTTTGCAACAAACTTGGCACCTTCTTCCACCACAAGATTAGGAAGATCTACGACAGCTTTGACACCCCAGATTCGGCCACCACGCCCGCCACCATCATACACAACCAAGCCGCACCCCAACAGACCATGCTCTGTTGGACCTCGCTCACCACATAGGACACACTCAAGACCATGAAGAGCATCCACTCAGGTGCCCCAACGGATTCCTGCCCGTACCACATCTTCCATAGAGCAGCCGCTGCCATTGCCCCCCAGCTTTGTCGCACCATCAACTGCTCCATCGAAACTGCCACCTTCCCTGACGACTGGAAACCCCCCAAGATCAACCCTCTGCTAAAGTAGCCATCCTCAGCCCCGACAAACCTCAAGAACATCGGACCGATCTCACTCCTCCCCTTCCCAGCCAAGGTCATAGAGAAGGCCATCAACGCCCAACTCTCTGAGTTCATCGAAGTGAACCATGTCCTAGACACCTCCCAATCAGGCTTCCGAAGCAACCACAGCACAGAGGCTGCACTCCTCGTCGCCACAGACGACATCCACTCCCTCCTCTACTGGGGCGAGACCTCAACCCTCATCCTACTAGACCTCTCGGCCTCCTTCAACACCTTCTACAACCGCACCTTAATCACAAGACTCCATGATGCTGACATCCACGACAAGGGTTTGGACTGGATCTACTACTTCCTCACCGGCCGGACCCAGGGAGTCAGACTATCGCTGTTCCTCTCAGAACCCACGGAAGATCAGCTGTGGAGTACCCCAGGTTCCTCCCTGAGCCCCACCTTCTCCAACATCTACATGGCCCCCTCACAGCCATCATCAGAAGCCATGGACTCAACATCGTCTCCTACGCCGATGACACCCAGCTGATCCTTTCCCTCACCAATGAACCCACAACCGCCAGAACCAACTTCTACAGTGGAATGAAGGCCGTTGCTACCTGGATGAAAGACAGCTGCCTCAAGCTTAACTCGGACAAGACCGAAGTACTCATCCTGAGACCCACGCCTTTAGCCTGGGATGACTCCTGGTGGCCAGCCACTCTGGGAGCTCCCCCCACCCCGATGAACCACGCATGCAACCTCGGCATCATACTGGACTCATCACTCACTATGAACCGCCAAATCAACGCAGTTTCCTCAGCCTGCTTCCACATGCTCTGCCTGCTTCGAAAGACATTCAGATGGATCCCCACAGAATCCAGAAAGACGGTCACCCAAGAACTCATCACCAGCAGACTCGACTACTGCAACGCACTCTATGCCGGCATGACCCAGAAACAGCTCAAGAAACTACAGAACATCCAAAACGCCACAGCCAGACTGGCTCCCAGTCAACAAGAGAGTCACTTTCAAACTCGTCACTTATGCCTACAAAGCTCTACACGACGAAGGACCCACATACCTGAATCACTGCCTCACATTCCATGTACCCACAGACAACTCCGATCCTCCCAACTTGCCCTCGCCTCCATCCCCAAAATCCACAAGAACAGGAGGAAGGTTTTTCTCCTACCTCACCACCAAGACCTGGAACACCCTGCCTCTGCGCCTCAGGCAATCCGCGTCGCTGAACCCATTCAGCAAGGAACTCCAGACCTGGCTCTTCGAGTTAGAGGTACCGCAGCTAATGGCACGTGTGAAGTCACTAGAAAGAAGAGTGGAGGATGCGAATGGCCGCTCCCGGCGGAACAATGTGCGGGTGGTGGGTCTGCCCGAGGGAGCAGAAGGAGCTGATGCAGAGGCATATACTGAGACCATGGTTTTGTGACCTACTGCCAGCAGGTGCACTCTCCCCATTCTTTGTTGGGGAGCGGGCCCATCGAGTGCCGCCCCGGGGACAGGTCCTTGACCCTTTCTCTTCTGCCTCCTACAGGGATCATGACACTGTCCTCAGGGAGGTACGCAAGCTGGGGGAGGTGAAAGTGGATAACGCCACAGTACTTTTCTTCCCTGACTACGCCACAGGTGTGCAGAGGGTCGTTTCTAGTGGTTAAGCAATGCCTCCAAGAGTTGGGCATCAAATAATCCCTCCTCTTCCTGGCAAGGCTGCGAGTGGTCTCACATGGTAACACGTGATTCTGTGATGCCGCTGAACAGGTCAGGACCTAGCTGGAATCTACTGGTCACCAGGTGCTGCGGACAGGGAGTGAAGGGTCTGTGCAACAAGCTGTCATTCGCGGAGCCAGTCATAGTGGGAGGTGTAGGGAGAGCAGGCACCCCCGCCACAGCTACTCAATCTGGAGCAGGTTATAAAAGAGAGGCGGAAGGTGCTGCATGCAGTGGCGACGATGCACGATTGCACTCAGAGACAGGATCCCGACACTTCCCCTGAACACTCCCCCAGTGACAATGACTCCACTGCGACATGGCCATCCGGTGCGGTGTCCAGCTGGTCCCCAGAAGTGACTCCTCAGACGGCAGATGACCAAATTTAAGGTTGACTGGTTGTGCGTCTCTCCTTCTTCCACAGTTCCAGGCAGCTCTGGAGAGTCTCTGGCTTTCTGCGGTTCCTGATCTCCAGCTTCCTGTTGCTGACTTTCCCGTCTACCGAGGTCAGCACTTACAAGGGATCAGGTCCAGTCGTCACCCAAAGGGAACAGAGCAGTTGTTCAGGTGAGTGACGTATGACAAGTGTGGTGGTGGTGGTCTCCTTGGTGCTCTTAGCTGCAGTGGCAGGAGGTCCATGGCGTTGTTGACCTTGCCAAGGATGAATTGTGGGAGTTCTTCTATTATCCAAGGGCCTCATTTATTAGGCCCTAGTGGAACTTTTGCACCGCTGGAATGCCACTTTTTTTACGCTCCAATGGCGCAGTTTGCCACAGCATATTTAAAGGGCCATGTAAAGCCACTTTACGTGGCTTTTCATGGCCTTGTAAATATGTGCCCCTTTCATGCATAAAACTGCATGAAAGGGGCTTTCCATGGGTGTTACTGTGTTACTGTGGGCGTTCCAACCCAAAACCCATGGGATCTGAAGCATTTCCAGATTGACGAGAAGACGTAAACCTGGAAATATGTCAGAATCTAACCCCACCCCAAGGGTGGCGTTTAGGAGGCGCTACAAGAATAAATATCAGCTCCACAACACAGGCACCCTTGCACCATACCACAAGAGTGCCTGCTTTTGCACATGACAGCCATTATGCGCCAACATAGGGGATAAAGACAGGAATGCGCCCTATTTTATTGATAAGGCACATTCCTTGCCTTTTGTTTTGTTTCAGGGCAGTGCAGAGAGATTCCATGCAGCGCTGTCATGCACCGAAACCTTTTAAATGAGGCCCCAAGTGTGTTTGCACCATTTTTAAGACCAGCTAATTTCTGATGTTAAAAAACTGCCTCCAATGGAATTGAAAGTTGTCTATGCCGCCATTTTTTTTCTGTATAATCTAAGGACTGGTCACCTCAATTTGTTTGTAATATTGTGTATTTTGTTTGTAATTTTTCGTGTTTTTTCATCTGCTATTCATGTTGTGCGCATTGTTCCAAATTTGTTGTTTTTCTTGGTCTTGATCTAAAAGATTGAATGTTTATGCTTAAAATTGATTAATTCATAAAAGTGTAATAAATACACAAAACCACTCTAGCATTTAAGGTGGTTTTTGTATAATTGTTGTTCATTTGAAAGCACACACCCAGACAATTTGTTGTTTGCAATCATTGATGAGGCCCAGTGTGGGTGTGGTTTAGGGCCCAACCCCTCCCTTTTTTTGTTAAAAAAGAGGTTGTACATCCAGCACTTCAGGTAAGAGTGTCGGAGGTAGGGCTCTGAGCTGAGGCCAGCTTATTTAAAAAAATAAAATAATGTGATAAGCTTTGCATTACACAAAGCTGGGACAGGTTAGAAAATACACTAAGCTGCCAAACAGCCTCCTTTACTTTTCATCCTTCTACTTTAAATCCCATCTAATTGATAGGAGAGTTAATGTTGGGATTGTAAAATGCTGATTGAGTGTCATTTAATATATACCTCACAAAATCCACATATTCCTTCACATAGAATCACACTGTGTGCACCCTGAATATCAAAACCAGAATATCGATGACAGAATATTGAATCAAAAACATCAACAGGTACGTAAGTATAGTTTTTCTATTCCTTATGCCATATATGTGTACCTATGCAACATATATATCTTCCAGGTATATAGATGTGGAGTTAGGAATAGTAAATCTATACTTCCCTACATGCACTTACCTTTAGATATTCGGTCCTTCATATTCTTTTACCTCGATCTTTTACCTCGATCTTCTGAGGGGGTCAATATTTAGTAGTACAACCAGTATTTGGGAAATAACGCACTTATGGAGCACAGCTTTAATGTTTGGTCATAGCTGAGGGCCATGCCCCCCTAAACATATACTTCTGGCTACAGGCCTTAACTCATGGCCGCACCGCCACTCTAGCAATTCAGGAAGGAACTCAAGTCCTGGATGTTTGAGTGAACAGACCACCAAGCAGCAGTCGACATCTCAAGCGCCTCGAGACCCTGACGCATTATTTGTCACGCTTTATAAATGTTGATTTATTTATTTATTCATTTATGAGTGGATGTGCGTCGCGCTTGAACCACCCAACGTTGTGCATGTGCGACTCAAGCCCAAACTGCGATTTATGAAGCCATGCTTGAGTGGTGATCCAGCGGGTTACTAGCAATAAACATTCATACACAAAATACTCACTTGGGCCCATACATTCATACTACGCTAGCAATTTCCGCTGGTGGGTCAGTTGTTACTCTTTATCAAAATCCCTGCTACCAATTACCTTCTGAGTGAAGAGTAATGACTTACCGATGAAACCTTTGATAATTGGGAAGTTTAAAATGAGTGATATTCCATACAATTCATAATTTCTAAAATAATCACAAAGTCAAGAAGTTTTAAAATGTTTATCTAAAGATTTAGCAGAGTAAAAATACAAAGCCACATAGTACTTGAATCAAATCTCAAGGAGGAAGCATAATAATGAATTATTAATTAATGACGGTCCCTTAGGAAATGAGAAGATAGAGACAGCAGCGCAACTAAAGGTTGCATATATTTACCTAAAGTGCGAGAACCAAACCCCTTGGCCAAGGAGTTGGAAAGATAGGACCCTGGAAGGATGAAGAGCAAAGACTCCTCCTGGATCAGGACAGGACCGGTGACCTCTCTACCCACGACGCCTGCGTCGTTCCCCTCTCTGGTACTTCGCTTCTCCTTGATTCTCCCGTTTCTTCCTTCTAATGGATTCCGCCACCCCCACCTCAGGACCTCTCTGGACAGCGGTTCAGTCTGCAATCGATCAGCTTGTACGTCTGGAGCCCGTGCCTCTGCCTTCTAGTTCTAAGAAGAATGCTCTGACTAATTAACTAATTATCTATTATACCCTTCTATGCCTATGTACCTCCCCTAAAATGTTGCAGAATTATGGGACCACTACTTCTGATTGGACAGGGACAGGGGGTTGATCCTCACACCATATTCTTTTAATGCTTTTTCTTAAGGCTCTTTGTTTTAGAATACCGCCCCTTAAATTAATACATTTGCTTTATTTCCCACCCGTCTCATGACAAAGTTTGTGCCTTTTTCATGTACAATGTTACAATTTTAAGGACATTCATGAATATGACAATATTGGCCATCAGGTCATGGCCTTGGACGACGTCCAGGTTGACTTCATCCTTTCCGCTCTGGGCAATCTTTCAAGGAGCATGCGCAGAACCCACGTCATTCGAGTTTTCAGTTCACCAACCCCAGGCCCAACATTTGCGAACTAATAAAGTCAAAGAAGAAAATATTAGAATCACAAATAAAATGTTTCACTGTATACCCACTCTGTCTAATCTATTCCCATTTACTTATAAACTTATCCCCGCATTAATAGCGTTAGAATATTACAGTTTAAACAAAACACAAGAGCAAGCTGTAGCATGTGAGAACATATAGCAGCCATTTTAAATCACACTGCGCAGAAGCAAGAAATTTCCCACCAAGCAAAGAAAGACGTCACACCATGTGATATGGTTGAGACATGCGCAGTAAAGTTCCCGCGCAAAAGCGGCCATTTTAGAATAGACAAGCGTTACTTGTTAGTAAAAACACATAAGCAAGCTTCCTTGCTAATTGTATTCGTGTGTGCGATATTTAGTATAAACAATACAATTTAGTACATTTAATACTTTAAGAGGATTGCATCCGAGCAAGTCTAATTTGTGAGTCCTTGCTCCATCAATCCCCTCTCTGATGGCGTTTCTGAGCCATCAAAATACTACCCACAATCAGATGCCAACCTTTAGCATATTATAGTTTCATTTTCATTTTTACACTTTCTACTTTTCACATCTCCTTTCAGTTTCTTGTATAATTCACTTCTTAAATCTTCAAGTTCAATCTCATCCAACTTTCTCTTCTTTCCTTTTTCTGTTATTTTATATGATTCCTTCCTCCTACAACATTTGCACCATATTATTATTGTAAACACTATTATTGCTAACCCTGCTAAGGGTACTAATATTTGACCTATAAGTCCTTTCCCTATATTAGCAAACCAAGTACCAATTGACCTAATACTGTTGGTCAATCTTTCCCATACACTATCAACTTCCAGTGGTTTTAGTTCCTTCTCAAGTTTTGTTATATTCTGTATATATGTTCCAATTTCTGCACTTTTATCAGGTATATAAGTGCAACAATGTTTCGTCTTCAATAATTTACAGACTCCGCCCTCCTTTGCCAATATAATATCAAGAGCAAGTCGATTTTGCATAACCATAGATCTAATCGCAACCATTTCTGCATTAATCATTAGAAATCCTCCAGCAGTGTCAGTTGATAAACGATCAACCACTGTAGATAATTTACATATTTTCCTTGAGTTCAGAATTATTCCCACTGAAGGTATCAATGCACCAAATATATCACCTATAATTTCTGAAAAACTAGCTCTTTTTCTACGTGTTAATTCACTAGTATTTTCATTGCTGCCAGTGTTTCTTTTTATGTGGTATATCTTTGGAAATACTATTCCAAAATAACAACTTCCATACCACCGTGCAGGAAGCCTAAAGTAAGCCTTATTCCCACATACATAATAGATTCCAGGGAAAACTGAATCTGTTCCTCCCTTAAGTCCCCAACCTCCAATAATTAAGAAATTGTGTTCACATTCACTGGTACCGATGAAAATATTGTTATACTCAGTCTTTAACCTATGTAGACAAATTTTCCCTGTCTTTACAAAATCTAGAGCCATAGCAGCTTGATCCTTGCCAGGTGTGTAACTACCTTCTTTCTCAGCCCAAGGTGGTAAATGAGCCTTATGCTCAGAAGCTTTCTTTTGGAAATCTTGTCTTCTACTCTCCACTAAATTCAGGAATATCTTTTCTTCTTCATGTAATGAACATGTTAGGTTGCTTCTATGTGCGTGTGTTATGTCTATTGATTTCATTGTTAAGAAAAATTCTCCCATAAACTGTGCATCTTTGCTACTAAGCACTGGATTCATATTCTTCCGAACTGGAACCTCAGAAAATATCACATCTATATTTGAATAATAATACTGAAGTCGCCCTGTTCTATAAAATAAACTAGTCAATACACTACATGATATGCCATAAGTTAGTGGTAAATGATGATACGTTAACCCTTCTGCTACTGATTCAGGTAATTTCATACAAACATAACAATTACTAACTTCCATGGTATCTACATATTGAAATAATAACTTTGTGAAAACATTTAAACTGGTGTCGTTATCTGTTACTTCATGATGTAATTCTGGTTCGTCTTCTGCCTTTAGTTCTACTCTATTACTTTTCATGTTATCTGTTCTTTCCTTAGTTTCGTTGTTAATCTTTCTATCTATTATCATAAGATAAGGAATTGCTACGATCACGACTAACCACACTATAAGCATTACTACCAGGTTGCATATGCATATAGCACAACATCTTTTACAACCCTTCTGCTTTGGTCTCCCAGTAACTCTATCGTCAGGCATTTTTACAAGGAAGATTGCTCTTCTTATCGTTTTCTTCAAGTCTTTTCACGTTCTCAAGGTGGTTCTATTTCTTTCTCATAAGTCAGTTCAGCACTGGTTCCTTCGTCACCACTTTCACTTGAATCTGAGCTTTCGAAATCTTCGAGAATAATATAAGTCCAATCAGGGCCTTTAAATTTGTTATTTACAAGTCTCAGTCTTTTACTTCTTCGTTTTCCACTTTTCTTTTCTTGTCCCGTTTGGCTTGTTACTTCGTTCACTTGATCTGGATCTTCACTTCTGGTTGTTATGTGGTATTTTACTCTTTTGATGACGCTAGGCCAATGATCACCTTTTCTTGTTTTCTCTGTTTGTACTGTCTCTTTACTTCCTTCTTCAGAAATTCTTTTGTTTTCTAGTTGTGGCACACTTTTGTTTTCTTTTATTTCAGTTTCTTCTCCATGTTCCTTTTCAGGTCTTACTGTTATTTCTTTTTCTATTTCACTGTGGATCTCTTGCAACTGATCTAGTTCTTGATTTACGATTTTATTCTCGAAATTCTCAAGATTTTCTTCTTCTGTGTATTTTTCTTGATCTAACTGGTTCTGATCAGGGCTTATTGTACTTTGAACTTCTACAGCCTGACCGGATTCTTCTAAACCTGTCTGACCCTGCTCAAAGTCTGATCGTTCTTCTTTAATTTGAGCCCAGTTTCCTCTCCCTATCTGTTCCTGCTCAGGTTCTTGAGTTTGTTCTTCTTCTTTCTGAGCTTCTTCTTCACCTATCTGATCTTCTTCAATTTCTTCTAGATTTACTTGACTTCTTGTTCTGTAGTAGATCTCAGGTATTTCCACCACTGGTACCCAGTCCTGACTTGTGCTCGGTTGTTCTTCGTCAGCTTCCTCGGAATCTCGTACCTGAGATTCTTCAGCTGGGCAACCTTCAGCTTCCTCAGTTATCGATGTTGTCTGAGTATTTTCTTCTTCAGGGTCTGGTACTCTTTTGGTGTGGCTTACATGAATCCAATTAGGAAATCCTGCACACTTCACTGCTGTGTTCGTAATCAGTATGACTTGACATGGTTCGCCCCACCTGGGTGATAGACACGTTTTTCTGATGTGATTCTTCACTACCACCCAGTCTCCGGGACTCAGATCATGTTCTTGTTCAGGCTGTCAGGAAACTGCGTCTTCTCCGACCTGATGAGAGACAGAACGCACTAAGTCAGCCAGTCCTTTGCAATAATCCAGAACCATATCATCAGATATATTTAGCAGTTTATTCGTGGGAACATGTGCTTGTCTCATTGCTCTTCCCATTATTATCTCGTGCGGACTCAATCCGGTGTTTCTATCAGGAATGCTTCGGAGTCCCATTAAGACAAGAGGCAATGCGTCTGGCCAATCTAATGATGTTGAAGCACACATTTTTCCCAGTCTGGATTTTATCATGCCATTCAGTTGTTCCACCACTCCAGAAGCTTCTGGACGATATGCACAGTGTAACTTTTGTTCAATATGGAATGCTTCACAGAGTATTTGAACCACTTCACTGTTAAAGTGTTTTCCTCTATCTGATTCCAAAGTTACTGGACAACCAAATCTAGGTACTAATTCGCGTAGTAATAGCTTTGCAACTGTAAGACTATCATTCCTTCTGGTAGGGTATGCCTCCACCCACTTGGAAAATAGACATACTATGACTGGTACATATTTCAGCCCTCTACATGGTGGTAACTGAATGAAATCAAGTTGCAGTCTCATGAATGGACCCTCTGCCTTTCCAATTTTCCCAAACCCAATTACTGTTTTTCTTCCTGGGTTATGCATTTGGCAAGTTAGACATCTCTGGCAAAGACTCTCTGCAACTGCCCTAAACTTTGGATTGAACCAATTTTGTCTAAAGAGCCTGATCATTGCATCTCTCCCTACATGTGTGTCTCCATGATACATCCTAGCCATTTGTGAAAGCAGACAATCAGGCATGACTGGTCTGCCGTCAGCACAAATCCATACATCATCTTCTGCTTTTTGAGTACATCCTGTTTTAATCCATATACTCTTTTCGCTCTCATCAGCATCATCTTGCAATCTTTTTACATCATTCCATGTTTCGGGAGGTGCAAACAGCATAAGTTGGCAGCTGATTCCCATTCTTTCCACCCTCTTGTTTACTGCTAATCTGTTTTTGGCACAATGTTGAGCCACCAGATCTGCGTATCTATTGCCGACTACCACCCAGTCATCTCCTGACTGATGTGCGGCACATTTCACCACAGCCAATTCTTTTGGTGATTGTATTGCTTCCAGTAGTTCTTTTACAAACTGTCCATTTTTAATGGGGGATCCTGAAGAAGTCATGAAATCCCTCTGCATCCATAATTGGCCAAAATCATGCACAACCCCGTAACCATATTGGCTATCAGTGAATATAGTTACTTTTTGGTTCCTCTAAATTTTGCAAGCTTTTATTAAAGCAATCAATTCAGCTATTTGTGCCGATTTTACCCCTGGTAAATAGGATGCTTCGACTATTCCAGTTAATTCGCACACTGCATAGGCAGCAGTTAGTTTACCATCTTCATGCCTTTAGCATGAACCATCAACAAACAGCTCCCTGTCTGGTTCCCTGAGGGGCAGTTCCTGGATGTCAGGACGTGGTTTCGTACATAATTCTGTGACCTGTAAACAGTCAAGTTCTTCTTCATCATCTTTGACTTCCTCATGGTATGGGTCTGGTAGTAAGGTAGCTGGATTTACTATTGTGCACCTTACAATGGTCACATTTTCAGCACCCAATATTATTCTTTCGTACTTAGTCAGCCGACTAGGGGTAAGATGCTGAGTTTGTGTTCTTGTCAGCAAAATTACAACTGCATGTGGGACGAACACTTTTACAGGGTGTCCCATTACTATTGACTCACTTTGTTCAATGCTCAAACAAGTAGCAGCTACTGCTTTTAAGCAACCAGGCAACGCAGCTGCCACTGGGTCCAATGTAGCAGAAAAATATGCTATAGGATGTCTGGTCAAACCATGTCTTTGGGTTAGGACTGAAAGTGCACAATTTTCTCTTTCATGGCAAAATAATGCAAATTCTTTCTTATAATCAGGCATGCCTAGGGCAGGGGCTGCACATAACGCATTTCTAAATTTTACGAAAGCTCTTGCACTCTCGTCATCCCACTCAACTGGGTCTTTCGCCTTCTTTTTCGTCATCTGAATCAATGGCTTTGCTAATAGGGAAAATCCTAATATCCATTGTCGACAATACCCTATTATTCCAAGGAACATTCTTACTTCCCGTTGAGAGACAGGCATCTGCATTTTCTTTATTAATTTTATTCTTTCCTCTGTTATTCTTCTTTTGCCCCTCTCAATCTGGTGTCCTAGGTATTTTACTGCTGTAGTACAGAACTGCAATTTTTCAGGTGAAACGTTATGCCCTTCTTCAGCTAAATGATTTAATAGTGCTATGGAGTCAACAACACAGTCCTCTCTGGTGTTAGATGTACTAGCAAGCCGTCTATATACTGCACTAAGACTGAACTTCCTGGCATTACTAGTTTCTCTAGGCACTTTTTCAATATCTGATTGAAGATGGAAGGACTTTCTGTGTACCCCTGAGGAACAAGATTCCATACATAGACCTTGTTCTCAAATTTAAATGAAAATAGATACTGGCTATCTGGATGCAATGGTATGGAAAAGAATGCTTGGCATAGATCGATCACAGTAAACCATCCTGCACTCCAAGGAATCTGGTATAGGATCACTGCAGGATTTGGCACTATAGGACAACAAGGTTCCACAATCTTATTTATTTTGCGTAAATCCTGAACGATCCTATATTTTCCACTAGGTTTCTTTAGACCCATGATTGGTGAGTTACAAGGGCTACTCATTACTTCCTTTAATATGTCTTGTTTTACCATTCTGTCGATTTCTTCAATGACTCCTGCCTTTACCTCTGCACTCATTTTGTACTGTCGGGTGTTTGGGAAAATCGCACCTTCTTTTACAGTAATCTTCACTGGGTCTATTTTGGCCATAAGTCCTACTTCCTTTCCCGTGAAATCCCATACCGTGGAATTCACTGTCGTTTTTAATTCTTCTGGTAATTCGTCTTTTGTTATAAAAAAAAACATCTCATCTACTTCTGTACCTTGCTTTGCAATCATGAATTTATATACATGGTCTTCATCTGGGGTCTGAATTGCCACACCATCCGGTGTGCAGAAAATTGTACAATTCATTTTGCACAGCAAATCCCTGCCCAATAAATTTACTGGACTGGAATCACACACTACAAATTGATGCATTTCTCTAAAGTTTCCAATTTTTACTTCCATTGGTTCGGTAAGAGGTGTTCTAATCTTCTGATTAGCCACTCCCACAACTTGGATAGCTTCTCCAGAGAGAGGAAGGTCTGGGATGTCTGCTGTTCTCACAGTAGACCTAGTAGCACCAGTGTCCAAAAGAAAAGTAATATCATTACCTTTCACATTCCCTTCAATATATGGACCTGACTGATCTACCGGTAAGGATGCACCAAGTACGCACTCCTTCTTCCCCTCTCCCAGGCACCGTCATGAACTGTAGGGACAGAAATCATCCTGTAAAAGAAATTGTGAAGTTACATAATCATTCTTACCACTTCCTCCTTGATATCCGACGTCTGTACCGTGCTTTGCTCTGCTTGCATTACCCTGTATAGGTGCAGGTGGCAACTGACTCTGAGGATTTACACCCTGCTGTGAGTCATTCTGCCTCTGTGGATTTAAATTTTGATTTGGGCCATTATTATTCCGAATCTTTTTACATTCATCCTTCCAATGCCCTAATTTTCCGCACCCGTGACAAGGAAACTTCTTTTTAGCCTCTTCCCTGCTCATTCGTCCTCCCACTTTTCCTCCGTTCCCAGTGTCACCATTCGTTCCAGAATCTTTTCCTTGATTATCATTTGGATTGTCCAAATTAATTCCCTGTCGTTCAGCCATTTTCACCTGAGCCCACATCACCTTCTCTTGCAATTTCTTGTGTCTATCCTCAATGTCATCTCCACAATATTTTGCATATTTCAAAATTTCATTGATGGGCTTCCCCTGCCAGCACAACATGTGCTACTTAATCATCTGACAAATCTCTGGCTTTAGACCGTAAACAAATCGGTAAACAAACTGACTCATGTTTTTATCTCCAATGTCCTCAAATCCACTATACTGTTTAAATAACTGCAATAAAAGCTCATAATAGGCATGTACCGATTCACTGGCTTCCTGGGTAGTTCTGTCTATTTTCACCCAGTCTGTTTCTTTTGGTGGTATTTTCCCTTTCAGGTAAGTTATCACCTGCTGATACTTTTTCATTACATCATTTGACGGGGCACCTGTTTTTGGATCTCTAGGATACTCCTCACTAGGCCAATCAATTGTGATTTTGCAATCTGTCCACAAATCTGCAGGTACCACTATGTCAAACAAACCATCCAAGTCTTTCAACAACACCTTTGACACTTTCACAAACCTCTCAACCTGCTTGTACCATTCAATTGGCTTTTCTCTCAATTTTGGAAAATCATTCGTAAATGACAAAATATCCTGTCTGCTCCATGGGACATGTACATATCCCCCTCCTGGAACTTCTCGCATCGGGTACATTTGATCTCCTTTCCCTGCTTCCTTCATTAAATATTCTGAAGTGGCTTTACTATATCGTGCTTCTTCCTTTTTCTTTGTCCATCTAGCTTTCCATTTATCTAACTCTCCCCATTTCTGCAAAACTGTCATTAATTCTTTTACTTGTAATTTCCTTCCTGATGCATTCATATTCTCTAAATCTTTGTCTGAAAAATCTGCTCTATAGGGTTTTTGCAATACTTTTGACTTCCCTATTTCAATTCCCATCTGTTGAGCTAAATCTGATAATTTCTCATGAAATATTTTTTCATTTCTTGTGATGCTTCTGCATACAAACAATAATTCTTCTTCATTGTAAGTATTTAGGCGATCTACTCCTACATTTCCTGCTATCATTTCTTCTAATTCAACTTTTAATTTATAAATGTCCATGATCTTTGGGGATGAATTCTGTTTGTCTGATCCTTGTGCCCACCTTTCTAAATCTTCAGGTGTAACTACTGTGGCACTTTTAGTTCCTGATGAAGTGTTATGTTTACATCTTTGGAGCAACCAGGGGTTACTCTTCTGGGAGTATTATTTACAGAATCTCGAATGGGCAAGTCCATTAATGAAATCATAGACTCGCAATCACTAAAGTGATCCTCAACCATTACTATTGCTTCGGGTTTAGGAACATTCACAGGTGTAGGTACAACTAGAGGTTTAGGATAAATTGTCTTGTCACTATATAAAGGAACCACTGGACCAATTGTTACAGGTATGGTCAATGAATCAGGGTGCACACTTAATTGCGTTACTTTTTGAATTAATTCTGCTCTGTTTCTATCTATCGCTTCCTTTTCTTTATCGTGAAGCACTCTACTAACTGGTGAATCATGTAATACTTCAGGTACCAAGGGTGTGCTTAACAATGGTGCACTTGGGGTGCATCCACTTGTCCCTTCCTGATATGGTGGTGGATTCTTTAATATATCTTCCATAAATTCATCTTCGGAATCTCCGAATCTATTCAAATGTTTGGTCTTTTCTGTGCATTTACTCCCTGACGATTCTTCTGCCAGTAATATGGGATACAGTCCCTCTGTAAGCATTGCTCTTCTCCACTGTTTCATCTGACTGTCCCTTGACTCGTTTTGGTATCTGGGTAAAAATCCCCGATAACCCCTATTACTTCTGGATCGGTCTCGTTCAAATGCCTCGGTTTCCCACTCTTCTAAGGCTTCGTATTGAGTTAGTCTAGGTCTGGGTTCTAAGTCATTCATTCTTAATCTCAAATTTTGAAGAATTCTCCCATTGAAAGTACCATTATCAGGAAATGCTAATATTCCATCACTTTTGGTATATTCCATCCAATTTTCTATCCATACACAAGTATGATAACCTCTCTCCATCATCATAAATGAAGCTGGAGTTTTAGCTGGTGGAATGATAATTCCTTCTCTAGTTTTGATTGGCTTATCCTTTTTAAAATAATTCTTAATCTTTTGTAAGACTGACATTTTCCTCTTTTCTCCGTACATTCTAGGTAAATCTCGATGTATAAAATTATATTCTGCAAAACCTAGGAATCTCCTATCCGGACGAGTTCCTATTAAAGTTGGATCGCGTTTAAACATATAATTTCCACTTATTCACTAAAATTTCGGCTTTCTGTGGTAACTACCAATCAGTTTCCATCTATCTTCTTATTCTAAGCCAATCCTAGCGCGGCTTTTCAGTGACGTCTTTTCTGACGACCCCTCCTTTACAATCTGCGCTTTTCTGTCCTTCACTGTTTCAACCAATCCCAGCGCGGTACCTGTGACGTCAGTATTGCTCCTGACTACTGACCCCTCCTTTACAAGAGTCCTTCTACACCCGCGGTTTCAGCCAATCCCAGCGCGGCGTTTTGTGACGTCAGCTTCCTCTCCGGCAGCTGACCCTCCCTTTACAAAAATCTTACGCAAAACTTTAATTTCTTCTACACTTCTTATTAAAATTCATTAACAACATAAAACATTCGCTATTGTGTCAGTTTCGCTAATTTGAAAAGATAGATTCTCTCATTTCTTAGTAAAACTCTTCCGTTTACTAATCATACACTACGAGTAAAACCCTTCCGTTTACCCTTCACGTAAGCTTCAGAAATACCTGTTACTTCTCCAATGTTACCCTTTCTAGGTGATATAACATCAAATTTTCACCAGCATACTCCCTTGCTATTACTCACATACATAGAGTCCCTAACAAGTACTGATAGCCCTACTTAACTTTTCAGTACTATTTCTGCCTGACAGATAACCTCACTGCAGTATGGCTTCCACTTACCAACCGCTATTCTTTCCCCGAGGATTCTGGACAACATAAAACAAACTTTAAACAAAAAGCGGATGTTAGTTCATAAAAATAAAATTCTCATTACCCAATTAACAAAGCACAACCATAACCGTCCTCTGCTTACCAGAAAACTGATCCAGCGGGTTACTAGCAATAAGCATTCATACACAAAATACTCACTTGGGCCCATACATTCATACTACGCTAGCAATTTCCGCTGGTGGGTCAGTTGTTACTCTTTATCAAAATCCCTGCTACCAATTCCCTTCTGAGTGAAGAGTAATGACTTACCGATGAACCCTTTGATAATTGGGAAGTTTAAAATGAGTGACATTTGTGGTGATTGAGTCCACAAAGGTTGGTATGATTCAAGTAGATTTATTGAAGATTAGAACAAGACCATAACAAGATCATATCAAGACCATATCTAGACCCCACCAGGAGCAGCCAGCATGCTGCTCAGCCCAGCCAACTGTGAAGGTTTGACTCCTCACATTCCATAAGATGACATCATAGCAAGATTCTACAGGCAGAGCATGAAAAGCATTGAACTCAGGATATAACATATCCCCCTTTCTCCCAAATGAACAAAAGAACACAATGAGAGAGAAAGAGAGAAGAAACCAGAAAGAGAAAACTTAGAGGAAACAGAACCGCAAAACACTCTAAAGAGGAGCAACATCAGGTAACAGAGAAGAAAGGAAAACTGACATAGAAACCATCCTCCCTTCTTACACAACAGAAAAGAAGAAAAAACAACAACGCCAGAGAGAGAAGAAAAGGAAGCACAAAAGATTGCCCCAAAGCACACCCACTGGCCAGAACAGGAATGAATGAAGGCTGAAAATGGAAAACTAACAGAACACAGGGCTACAGGCTGCGACGGACGCAGGGGAAGGAAACACAACAGAAAGGCAGAGGAAAGCCCAGAATCCACAAAAGACACGAGAAGAAAACCTCAAAAGGAAAACAGAAATGAAGAGAGAAACAAGAAAGATGAGGAAGGATAGAGGAAACTCCTCACCAAAACACCATTATCAATACGTAATGAAGCATATAATATAAAGATAACAGTGTATATGAACAATAGCAAGTAAATAAAATCATAACAAACATAGCGTTACTACCCCTAGTGGTGATGACACAAAGAAAACGAAAAGGGGTTGAGTGACGTGAGCAAACAGATATGGGTAAGAACGTTGTGCACAAAACTGGTAATGCTCCCCATACACATCTAAGTGTAAGGACCAACTTTGTGTGGAAAAACCATACCGTGCACTGTAGTAATGTAACTGTGTTAATACAGCACATATGAGTAGGTACTCATGACAAAACCCATATACTTAATGCAAAGGGGCTACACCCTTGCATAGCTCCCAGGAGGGAGGTAGAACAGAGTTGTGCACACCCTTTGTAGGGTAAACAAATAAGACGAGAGGTGTCCGTGTATGGACAAATAGTGTGAATATACTACACTGTGCACTGAAGCAACATAAATGTCAGCTTTTCGGGTAGGAACCCGTGACTAAAATGTGGGTAGGAACCCCAACACATGGGTAGGGACCCATGACTAATCTCTTGAAAAAGAGATGCGTAAAAGAATTGAAATAAAACTGTGTACAAGAAAACAGTGAGCAGATGGGACTTAAACCCATTGCTGGCAAATGGGACTAAAAACCCATTGCAATCCCAGTGTAGGGGAACAAGGAGCATGTAAAAGAACAGTAAACAAATGGTAAAACATTTGTAACAGAAGCAGAACTGTAATGACATAGACCTGTGACACACGCCGGTGAGCGACTACTCACCCGAGTAACAACTGCCTGGAAAATCCCTTCTGGGAAGGAACATAACATAAACGTGCCAAGAAACGAAAATGCAAGAATATGCTGTAAATAATAAACAACCCCCTGACACTGAGTAATTTTAAAAAAACAATGAAAAATTGCATTTTCCTTGTAGGTTTCGCAACCTAACAAAAAAGGAGGCAAACTTTAAACTGAAAATCAGAGTAGAGATCCTTGAGGAAAACCAACCAGACAATGTACACTTTGTGACCCAAAGATAGTAGGTGCAGGTGCCGTCGGTGGATAGATAATTATACAGCACTTTCAGTCAGAAACAGTTAGTTTGAGACAAGTCATGGCATCCCAGAAGTAAGGTAAATGAGTGAGGTTGAAACAGGGAAGAAGTTCCAGTCCTGAACCACATTGACAGGCAGGCACAAGTACGACAAGGAGAGAGAGTACCTGTGAGATCACAGACTTGATTGAAGAAATCGTGAAACAGCGTGGTTGGCAAACGGAAGGACTTGAGTCGAAAACTGTATTCAGCTGGAAATTCGAAGATGCTGCAGTGGTGCTAGAAGGCCACTAGATGGCATGGTTGTATTAAAGTTGTATTTTCCCCAGGTTCCGAGCCATAAATGACACCCCAAAAGCACCGGAAAAAACGGAACAAAAGAAAAACGCAGTAGGTGTAGGGACTCACTTCGCATCAGCATACCTTTCCATCCACAAAATGGCGGCACGCTTAAAGACGCCGCACCGGATGGCTTGCGGCAAAAGCGTACGCCCAAACGTCCTCCACGGCACGGAGATTGAAGATTCCACACACGTCATGGGAGACATCACGGAGGGAACACAGGTATGGAGAGGCTGCGCGCGATGAGAGTGTGCGCGCGTCGGGAGGCTCGTGTAGATTTTGAATGGCAAAGATTCAACTGCCAAGTAGCAGCGCCAACCCCAGCAGTATCCAAAATAAAAAACAGAAGTCCCCCACTGACCAGCTAACATAGGAAAAATCAGTTGCTGCAGGATATAATTCGAGCACAGCTTTAGCTGGAAAGATCAAATGACAGATTGTCAAAAGTTGTGAACGCTGCTGAAATAAACACCTCGCTACGACTGGGACCCTTAAAAAAGCGTTGTTCTATGTCCACCTGTCTCTGGCATAGTAAAAATAGTCCAAACATCTTCTGTAGGGACAGCACTGTATAGCCTTGAAGATAGGAATGCCTAACTCTGCATTGGGACACAAAGTCAGACAGACCAATTACCTCGCTTGAGGAGACAGTGCAGACAAAAGTTGTAGACTCACTGTAGAAGGTGCACACTCCGTTGTGACTGCGAGAAGAGGACGATATAAAGCAGCTGATGAGAGGCAAACAGGCAAGACACTTCAAGTGGAACAAACATCCAGATAGTAAAGACACCTTGGCTGGAGCACACATATAGTAGCACACTTCTTCCCCAGACAGTGTGCATTCGTAGATATGTGGCAGGTGAACATACTAGATTAGGCTTACCCTCGCTGAAGGCACAGCACAGGACGCAGGCACAGCACAAGATGCGTAGAGTTAGTGGGGAGTAGACGTCCAAGCTTGAATGGGCAGCTCTTGTAGTGGCACTTCCCCATACGCACAGGAACAACTGGCAGACTGCTGTGGGCGACCGATGGGAGGTCACTGGTGGGGTCAAGATGGCAGTTGACTAGCTCCACTTGAGTTGCAGTAGGTCCTGTGTTTTTAAAGTTTCTTGAGGTCCTGAAGAGGTGGTAGGTGCAGGTTCTTTTGAAGATCGTCGCCAAAAACTTGTGGTGATTGAGTCCACGAAGGTTGGTATGATTCAAGTAGATTTATTGAAGATTAGAACAAGACCATAACAAGATCATATCAAGACCATATCTAGACCCCACCAGGAGCAGCCAGCATGCTGCTCAGCCCAGCCAACTGTGAAGGTTTGACTCCTCACATTCCATAAGATGACATCATAGCAAGATTCTACAGGCAGAGCATGAAAAGCATTGAACTCAGGATATAACAACATTCCATACAATTCATAATTTCTAAAATAATCACAAAGTCAAGAAGTTTTAAAATGTTTATCTAAAGATTTAGCAGAGTAAAAATACAAAGCCACATAGTACTTGAATCAAATCTCAAGGAGGAAGCATAATAATGAATTATTAATTAATGACGGTCCCTTAGGAAATGAGAAGATAGAGACAGCAGCGCAACTAAAGGTTGCATATATTTACCTAAAGTGCGAGAACCAAACCCCTTGGCCAAGGAGTTGGAAAGATAGGACCCTGGAAGGATGAAGAGCAAAGACTCCTCCTGGATCAGGACAGGACCGGTGACCTCTCTACCCACGACGCCTGCGTCGTTCCCTCTCTGGTACTTCGCTTCTCCTTGATTCTCCCGTTTCTTCCTTCTAATGGATTCCGCCACCCCCACCTCAGGACCTCTCTGGACAGCGGTTCAGTCTGCAATCGATCAGCTTGTACGTCTGGAGCCCGTGCCTCTGCCTTCTAGTTCTAAGAAGAATGCTCTGACTAATTAACTAATGCTATATCTATTATAGCCTTCTATGCCCATGTACCTCCCCTAAAATGTTGCAGAATTATGGGACCACTACTTCTGATTGGACAGGGGGTTGATCCTCACACCATATTCTTTTAATGCTTTTTCTTAAGGCTCTTTGTTTTAGAATACCGCCCCTTAAATTAATACATTTGCTTTATTTCCCACCCGTCTCATGACAAAGTTTGTGCCTTTTTCATGTACAATGTTACAATTTTAAGGACATTCATGAATATGACAATATTGGCCATCAGGTCATGGCCTTGGACGACGTCCAGGTTGACTTCATCCTTTCCGCTCTGGGCAATCTTTCAAGGAGCATGCGCAGAACCCACGTCATTCGAGTTTTCAGTTCACCAACCCCAGGCCCAACATTTACGAACTAATAAAGTCAAAGAAGAAAATATTAGAATCACAAATAAAATGTTTCACTGTATACCCACTCTGTCTATTCTATTCCCATTTACTTATAAACTTATCCCCGCATTAATAGCGTTAGAATATTACAGTTTAAACAAAACACAAGAGCAAGCTGTAGCATGTGAGAACATATAGCAGCCATTTTAAATCACACTGCGCAGAAGCAAGAAATTTCCCACCAAGCAAAGAAAGACGTCACACCATGTGATATGGTTGAGACATGCGCAGTAAAGTTCCCGCGCAAAAGCGGCCATTTTAGACTAGACAAGCGTTACTTGTTAGTAAAAACACATAAGCAAGCTTCCTTGCTAATTGTATTCGTGTGTGCGATATTTAGTATAAACAATACAATTTAGTACATTTAATACTTTAAGAGGATTGCATCCGAGCAAGTCTCATTTGTGAGTCCTTGCTCCATCAGTGGCTTCATACATCCAGAGTAATGCAACGCAGCACAAATCGTTGCATTACTCTGTGCCAGGGAGGCGTTCCACGAGTGTTATGTGGGTGTTCCCACGCAACATCCATGGATTTTGACGCATTCCCAGATTTACCAAAAGTGGAAGTCCTGTGAAAGCAGAGCAGACCAAGGGGAGTTAGTATGGGCTAGTAATTACAGTCAATAAAAGATTGTCCAATCAGTGTTTTTTCTTTAGAAAAAGGAAAAGTGCATTTATTACATATAGACTACTAAATACTGTGTGGTAATTTCGAAATATAGACATAAAGCAGATTGAAAATACCTTAGATGATATTATGAAATCACATTTGACCCGTAAAATGTCAAGACTCTCAAAATCACAGTACCCCCACCCCCAGTCACACTAGTAAACACATCACAATATTGGCTTTGTCAAGGTTTCACCATATTGCAAGAAAAAAACACATGTTAAACACACCATCATATTGTGCAATTCAAGAACCAATAATAACCATGTGCAAATGCAACTATTCTATCAATAAAGCATATCACCCTTGATCGGTAATCACTGTCAAAATTCTTATATCAATAAAGCATTTTAAAATGAACATTACATGTGTCTGTGTGCTTTTTATAAACTTTCAGTCCACATAAAATGCAACCCAAAAACAGCCCCTAGGGAGCACCACTTTCAGGCCACATAAAATGCTGCAATAGAACCAGTCCCTAGAAAGTGCTACTATGTGTCTTCTTTGAATACCTTCAGGCCACATAAAATGCAGCCATAAAACCAGACCTTAGAGGTGCTGCACTCCCAGATGTGAAGAAAATCATCCTTGGGAGTGCTTTAAACAAATATATAAAAATCCTAGAGATGTCATGGATTTCTCAACCCCTCAAGCATGGGGTAACTTTTCAAAAATTAAGGCCGCAGGAGCTTCTGCGTTCCTGCAGCACCCAATCACCTTTCGATATCTTTTGGTGGTGCCCCTGCCCATTTTGGGGCCACCACGAAGCAAGAAACAGTTGTAAATGAACAAACCCCTCAAGCCATAATGGGGTGCTACAGCCTAGAACAGTGAATATTTGAACAGAGGTTCTCCCGCTGTGCTTGCGAGCCCATGTGGTCTTTTTTCCCCTTTGTTTTTCCTTGTGTTTTTTTGTTTTAAGGAGGTGTGCCCAGTTCTACCTGGGACATTCCCAAGTCAGGCTTATACAGTGAGGGCTGCAGGGAAGCCTCAGTGCCCCTGCAACTCCAGCTAGCTCCCTCGCGCGTAGACCTCATCCTTGGCGAATGTGGGAGCCAGCCTGCCTTACTTCTCTCACTCGCATCCATGAGGGCGGAATGCCAGCTGTCGGGTACTCTCTGCCCACCGAGTCATGAGCACGGGGGCAGAGGAGGTGCTCTCTGGCCCCTCCTGTGTCCGGGGTTCTGGAGTTGGGGCCCCGGATCGCCTCGGCCCTCGCTGCACCACATATTGGCTGCTTCGCCCCTGGGGAGAGGGGGGACCTCCGTGGGCAACTGAAGATGCATGTAGGGAGCCCCATGCACACCTCCTCACTGGGCCCACTACAGGAAAGCAATCCTGGTTCAACCCCTGGTCCCTAGCCCACCCCGGAGGCAATTCCTCACCGGGCATCAGAGCCTCACGCACTTGGTCCTTGGTGGGGATCAAATGTCACAACTTTAAACCAGCCGTAATTCGGGCCCCATTGGGCCAATTTGAATGATCCTAGCCTCATTTTACTGCTGATGTAGAGCTCTAGCTACCAGTAGCAGTTCCAGTTGGCCTTCTGGCCTCAAAAGCAATGTAATTTGCAGGGATATGGTTCCACAGAATCCCTGCGTTAGCTTTCCTCCTGGTCTTTGTCTCTGGGTGCAGAAGTCCAGATCTTTCCCCCAACTGCTCCTCAGGGAGTTTAAGGGGGCCGGCCTCACTGACCCTTAGAAAGATCCACTGGGGCCGGCCTCACTGGCTCTTAGAAAGATCCACTGGTCCTGGGGGTCAACAGGGTCAGAGTCCTTGGTCATTTTGGGCATCAGAGGTTTTCCTCCTTTCAGTTATTCATGACTGTCACAGCCCCACGGTCCAGCAGGAAAAACCACAAACAACCAACAGCCCCTTCTCTCCCTTGTGAAGAGATTTTTAAAAGGGGGTGGAAGGTTCTAGAAGTCAGGCACCCTTGGCCAATCCCAAGGTGCCACATCACCTCTCCACCCCTCTCCCAACCCTCCTGTGCAGCATGCTAGGACAGTTCAAGATGGTGTCACAGAGGAGTCACTGGTCACATCTACTCTTGGATTCTTTTCTTCACCCCTCACTGATATTACTGCCAGGACCTTTCCCACCAAAACGTCAAAGAGGAGCCCCTTCCTGTGTGGGCTCCAGTTGTCTGGGCTTTCTCCATTGTTCAGAGGGGCCTGGGCTGTCTGTAGCCCTGGTACAGTGTGACAGGTAATTAACAGATGCAGATTTTCATTGTCACCCCTTCCTCCTCAGGAGCTGGGGGAAGCACTTTTAATTACTCATTTGGTGGGGGGGGGGCTTTGTTGCTTTTGGTGGAGAGCAGAGTATTTAACTTGGCCCAGCAGGGTAACAAAAGGCTAGGACTCTGATCCTGAGATTAGCCAGAGAAATATGACAAATTCTAGATGGCCCATAAGATGTACATGTATGGTCTTGGATCCTGTGAATATGAACTGGGTGCACCTTTTCCATTCCTGTTTCATACCTCACAGCATTTGGAGGCCTAAGAGAAGAGAAACTGCACTCTAAGCCAGATTTCCCTCTATGTATAAAATAGGGTGTTACTGCAGACAAAACAGTAAATCGCACTGTCTTTATTTGTAAGCGCCCACTAATATTATAAGGCCTATCCTAAGTCAATATCTAACCCTGTAGAGTCCCCTCTGCACCAGGCTACCTGTGCACCGTTAGTGGGCTGGGCTCAACAGTATTCTCACAAGAGCATCCTCCACACAAGCACATGTGTGTGCACATGTGTTCACATGTAACCAGCCAAGTGCCCTTTACCATAGCTGCGTCGCACTTGCCTTATCTTAAAAGGTGGACACTGGCGGTAAACAGGTGCAGTCTATTTGCCATGTGATAACGAAGGGTGAGACACATATAGTAGGAATCACCCATCGTAAAATGTCCAAAACCTAGTGATCAAAAAAGGGAAACAAACCTGGGCATATTAAATAGGCGGAACACATTTTGCAACAGCCTCATTTTGTTTAACTCGACTAGGACGTTTTTCTGGTCAACTTATAGGAGTCCAGAACAATTCTCACTGTATCGTTCTTGTGTTCAAGTTCTTTCATCGTCGCCCCTATCTCCTCCAATATCTTGCAGAGTTTATCGGTATGCTAGTCATCATTCTGATGTATGATCTCCTGCCTCCCTCCATTGTCACACTCTTCTCTGACCTATCCATTATTGATTAGGCTCTATGGCTCCTGTTCTCGTAACATTGCGCCTTCGTGTTGCCAGTTCTTATAGTCTGTCTTGGTGTTCTGTGCCCCTTCACACCAGTAGATTAGCAAAGTAGAGCCAACATCCAAGCCTGGGCCTTTTTCCTGGAAGATACTCAACAGCTCAACAATGATCTCTTTTCTGGCACAACGGCAGCACTCATTGTCTCATCGGTGAGGAGCACCAGAGATGATCCGGTTGCCATCTCACAGTCCGGCAGTAGGCCTAGTCCATGGTCCTTGAGCATTTAGCTCAGCACAGGGCTGTGTGATATGCTCAATACAACTGGCTGAGTGTACACTTCCTTTGAGAAGTGGCCTGCAACCTCTGTATCCTAGAGGGGTGGAAGGCTATTGGTGTGTCTCCTCTGTTTCCCTTTGATTCGCTATGGGCTTTCCTTAGCACTACCCACCCGGCCCGAGCCCCACCCATTACAATTACTACCATCTTTAGAGCTGCTGCCATCTCTTACTGCTGATGTCTGTTGTCTGGCATTCACTCTACCCACCACTGAACCTCCACCATCGGCCCTGGTGGCACACGTTCCTCAGCAGTCACCTAACTGTGTATTTAAAGAGAATAAGGCTTGGTGAAGTGACAGGATGCATTGGATTTGGGGCAACCCATGGGGATTTCAGGTATAAGGGTCCTCGCGCCATGTTCGCTAGGTCACACCACTGAGAGATTATCCGGTTATGATAAAGAAAAAACACTCTTATTCCATATGGTGTCAAGACACAGCACATCTCAGGCATACACTCCTCTTTAAGCAACATTCGAAGGGTCAATCGAAATAAATAGTGTAAAGAGGCACATGTAATTAGATCAAACAAACTATAAATATATGAAGAATTAGATAAATTCAAAAATAAAACTTTTGTATTCCAAAAACCCAGAGAACAACTATGTAAATTTGGCTGGGCTTGAACGTGTACAGGAAATCCAACTAATGGAGTAAAGATCAATAAAATATTTATTGTGATTTTTTTTTTTGCCTCTCACAGCATGATGCAATAAAATTCATTTGTTGTGACATTTGACCATATGTACCAGTAAACTAATTATATAAATATGGAATTTCTGAGAATTTCTGTTTTGTGTTATGGGTGCAGTTTAATCTGTTCATTCTACCATAAAGGTGGCCCATTTACTGTGCTTGTATGTGATCACCCGTGACGTGCTTTTGCAGCACAAAGGTTTTCTTGTCATGTTGCAGTACTGGATGTGCCACCCTTCTTATATCTATTGCCTTGCAGAAATATGTAACCCATTGTGGAGATTGTAGAAAATCCACAATTTGTTTCTTACAATGCAAGATCCCTGCTGGAGAAAGCATGACTGATTATACCGTTGTTGTGCTTGAAGGTTCTCCCTGCAGGTGTCATGGCTTGTAGTGTTCTTACCGGTTCTGGTATGTTGGAGAGATCCTTGACTTCGGTTCTTGAGGGTTCTAGTCTGTCCGAGGTAAGGGCGACCCCTTCTGGTAGCCACGGTGCTGCCGACAAGGAAAAAGGTCAAAGCAGACCGTGTCTTCCAAAAGGAGTCCCAAGAGGAAAAAACCCCGTAGGGAAAAACCTCTGATGGAAGTGGGGACTCCAGGAATGAAAAGGAAGGAAAGAAGCTACCAGTAAGGAGGGATTAGAAGGCAAGGAATCCACACCAGAATAGAAGACTATAATCAGGAACAAGGTACACCAGCAGGAATCACAGATACACCAGGCAGGAGCACAGGATACCAACACACCTGGACACACCAGCAGGAGCAAAGAGTGTTGCAACGCAAGGAAATGAAGGATTCAGCCCTTTAAATACCCATGAATAGGAAGTGACCAAACAGGAACAGGAAGTGACCAAACAGGAAGTAAGTAACCACCATCTTGGATAAGGAAAAGGATAGTGGACAGAATAGGAAGGTCGCCATCTTGAATTGGTAGAGCAGATACTTCCCAAGGCCTTCTGGGAAGAAGACTATGGAATCATGGGAGGCAAGATGGCCCCAAGAAGAAATTAAGACAGAAATATATATCCAGTGAAAGGAAGGTAAGAATATAATGCCCCATGTGAAAATAGGCAGCCATAGTTCCAAAACCGGAGCTGCAGCATTTCTCTCATGCAAATTGTCAGATAACGGGCCGCCACGTAGGTATGTGGCGTGCCCAACACAGAAAGAGAGCAGGCACCATGGGACGCACCCGCGACAACAAAACGGCAACAGCAGACCGCCGCGCAGCACCGACCCGCCCGAAGAAAAGAGGGAGGCGCCGCGGGATGTATCGCGGCCCACGAGGAAGAAGCGGGCAGCACCGTGGACCTAATCACGGTCTGCGGTGCAACAGTGGGTTAATTCTGAGATACCCAAACCCCTGCATGATTGCTTGGCCCATCACAAACCTGATACAAATATGTGAGGATATCCCTGGCTTCCCCTTTACCCTGTGCTCTGGAGCTCTCTACAGTGCAGAGGAAATCTGCCCTGTGTCCTTTGGAATACACTTTCCTTTGCCTAGTTGGTGATTAGCTCATTTCTGGAAAAGCCAGTGAAGATGTATCCAGATGTGGTTTACCAGTGCTATGGAAATTGGACCCTTTTCCATTGATCCGGGTACCAGGTACCCTCCTGAACTAGTCAAGACATCCTCTAGGAAGGTTTCTTTGTGTTTATTTGTGTTGAGGAAGAAGCTCTACAGCACTATCTTCGGATAACATCTGACCCGCATTCTAGGTTTTACTGTTATCCCCCTAAGGTTTGGGCCTAGCTTAAGCCATTAGAAAACTTGCTTTGTTGTGCCCAGGTAGGAAGACTGGAGCTGTAGTGCTCTGGAACTAAGTCAGGTTTCTGACCCTTTGAGCAAGTCCAGCTGTCACAATCTGCATATAGAGTGACTCGAGGTATTGAGCCTGATCTGAATTCATGAGAGTCTTTCCCCATCTGTCTTGGACTGTACCAAGACATCTGCTTCATTTGATGGTCAAGGCTGTACTTGGATCACTAAAGGACTGCGACGGGTGATGAATCAGAATCACTGCTCGACTCTTCTGATGTTGGGGGGCCTGTAATCAGTATGTTTCATGCCAGGGGTGACCCTAGGTCTTAGGGTAGTGTCAGGTTGGCTGACGCTTGACCACTAATTCCAGAAGCATGTTAACCTTTCTATATCTTCAAGTTCCAGAAACAATAGTGTTTGAAGAAGTTGTACAACCCTGAACCCAAATCCCAGAGCCCCTGTAGGTAGTAATAACCAGTGGGTCTAGTGGGCACCCCTGGTCTGAGTGACCCAAATATTTTTACCATATTTAGCCTTGTGAGAGATTTAAGCTGCTAACATGTGCTACCTCCAGGGCACTTATTTAGTATGCCTGGCCAATTTGCAGCATCAATAGTGTGAGAAGTTGGCCTGGTATATGCTGTCCACTAATTAAAGTGGGCACCTTGCACCAGTCCAAACGACCTTTATGATGTATGAGGTCAAAGATAACCTTTAGAAAGCTATCCTAGTGGTAGCTGTGGAGAGCAGCCTTCAGGCTTAATCTTGAAGGAATGTAAAGCAGCTTGTTTTACCAGAATATCACCTCCTATATTGACTAAATGAAAGGAGAACCACACAGTACTTATATAAAATATGTATTTATTAATATAACGCTCTCTAGTATCCTCTACACGAGGATAGAACACAAAGCACACAATACGAGATCAACATAACAGTTGTAAGTAGCACAATAGGGGGAGACCAAACCATATACTAAAATAGTGGTATAACAATCACGACTTGAGTCAAGACACAGTCAAGAGCACATAGAATCGCTGGGACCCCAAGGAACCACCCAAGGTGAGTAGATATGGACCCCACGGAGGACGGGTGCAGTGTGTTAACACAACCGCGGGCTCCGTACAATTCTATGGGAAAGTCGCGGTTACAGTTTTAAAGTTTAAGGACCCTTCTAGGAGGACTTCGAGCAAACCCTTTGGAACTTAAGAGGTTGGAGAGCCACCCCACCCGTGGATACCATAGTACCCGAGTTACCTATCCCAGAGGAGCCGGGTGCATAGGTCTGGAATGGTGTCGGAAACTGCCGTCGTTCTCAATGGAGGGCTGTGAAGAAGTACTGCTGCCGTGAAGGTGAAAAGGGAACGGAGGAATCCAAGCCTGGATTCTGGAAGGAAGGAACCTGAAAGCAGAGGGGACAGAGTCTGGGTCACTCCAGAGTGACCAGGGGCTCAGTAGACGAATGCCCACCGATGTCGGGTGCTTCAGGTGCGAAGAAGGGATGCTTGACTCTGCAGCCACGAGGACCAGGAGACGTCGAGGACAACCAGGAGCTGGAGGTGAGCTGTCCCATAAAGGATGTCGAGTGCTGAGGGGTTGGTGTCTGGCTCGAGCACCAACGAGCCTTGGCAAAAGCAACCCACGCAGGAAGGTCAAGCAGGTTACGGTGTGAACCAGCAAGGTCCAGAGGACTCACCAAGCAATGGGGAGTCAGGGCATGTCTGGAGAAACCAGGAAAGCCCAACAGAAATCAAGATGACCCTCAAGGGGACCCAAAGGCCAAAGGACCAGGAGTCGCAAGGGGACCTCGAGCAAGATTGCAAAGTACCTACCCACGGAGCACTCAGTGCAAGGAGGCCGGAGTTCTTTGGTGCAAATACTGCTCTGGGTCAGGACTATACGGAATCCAATGCACAAGCTCAGGAATTGCCAACAAGCATATGCACTTGAAAATGGACGCGGTGCACAGGGGTTCGGGTTATGCAGCCCCTGCAAGGGATAATGGCCTCAGACTTGCTGAGAAGGCAGATTGACCTCAGGGACCTACAAGAACCCACCTCCTGTGTTGCTGAAATCTTCAGAGTCCACAGGAGCTCAGGAGCAGCAGACCGGTCAGTTGTGTTACGGTGCCTGCAGTTGAAGGGGACTGACTCCTTCACTCCAAGGAAGATTCTTCAGTTGTCCTTAGTGCACCACAGGTCCTGCACGGAGCCTGTATGGAGCAAGGGCACAGACAAAGCTTTGGACGGAGAGGGAGACGAAGTCGGGCCCAGTCGAAGTCCAGAGTGTCCAGACGGTCGAAAGTCAGTGGATTCTTCTTGTAGGATCTTGTCCATGTAAAATCTAAAGTCTTACAGCCAGGTAAGCCCTTTTGTACCCACGGGAGAGGGTTGGACAGATTCGGGGGATCCTCCTAGGGGAGGGTCAGGACAGAGGGGTGGTTACACCCATGTCCTTTGTCCAGTTTCGTGCCAGAGCAGGAACCAATGGCTCCCAGAACTGGTTTTAGCTGGATTACGCACAGGGACACCAAATGTGCCCCCAGTGCAGACTTTCAGGCACTCTCAGAGTGCACCCACCCAGCCCTAATACACTAAATCCTGTCTGGGAACACCTCCCTGTGACAGGATGCCTATTGTGCTGCCTTCCCCTGCTCGAGCTTGGCTCAGCAGCAGGAGGGCAGAAATGTGTCTCTGGTCGGCAGCATCCATTTTGTGCTGTCCGGGTCGAGAAGGCTGGCACCGGTTAGACCAGTGACACCACGAAGCTCGCTTCTGAAGGGTGGAAACATACCTCCCACACCGGTTACCAGTGTGGAGGTATGATTCCAAGGTGTTTGATACCAAACACGATATGTTTCTATGCAGCTGTTTTCGAGATAGCATTTACCGCGAGGTTATAATGCACCTCTACCTATATGTCCGGCTGAGTCACAGACAACCCGGGAGAATGGTCTCCGAAGGCTGCAGAGGGGTTCTGCTCATGCAGGGGCACCCTCTCACTAAAAACCCAACACCCTGCCTTCAGGATTGGTAAGGCCTGCTATAGGGGTGACTTATAAGTTTTAAGTGTAGTGATCTATAGATATGGTGAACCTATATCTAACGTAAGTGGTGCAAGCACCATCTTACACAGGTTGCAGTAGCAGACCTTTAGTTCCATTTTGCATGGCCTCTCATGGGTGGCATAATACATGCTTCAGCCCATGGGAGGCCTCTGGGGTACATATGCCCTGGGTACATGGGTACCATATACTAGGGACTTACAAGGGTACCCCAGTATCCAATCTGGAGTGTACCAAAGTACATGTATGTCAATTTAAAGGAGAAAGCAGATAGACTGGGGTCCTGATTAGCAGGATCCCAGTCACACTAGTCAAAAACAGTGAAATATCAAGCAAAAAGTGGGGGTAACCATAAGAAGCAGATCCTACTTTCCTACAGATAGTCTGCCTGTTGGCATATTGATTTTGGAGGCCAGTTGGAGCTTTAGCTCAGTCACAGAACCTGAGATACTGAGTAGCCCTGTTTCCCGGACACTGGAATTTTAACTCCGAACTCATGTTTAAATATTATGGGGGATATTCTAGAGAACGTGTGATAATTATCGCAAAATTAGCTTAACGCAACTTTGCACATCGCAGTCTATCGCGAGAAAATAACACTGTGTTAACGTTGTATTCTCAACCCGGTGGCACCATGCGAAAGTCTCACGACAACGCGCCAAATGACCGCGTTAAAATTAACGCAACGCCGAAAAAAGCGAAACATGAGCGCGAAAAAAGTTGCGATGTGGCCAACCGCGATAAAAAAATCTGCGATAACCAGCGACAGGCCTGCAATTCCCACGCGTCATGCGGGAAAATGCACTACAAAAGCACCAAAAAACACAAACAAAATAATTCAAACTGCGTAGCACCATGGAGGAAGCCGGAGCAAGTACAGAGGACGACTAGAACCCCACAAGCCCCCAGGAGGACCAGCCTGGGACCTCGGGGTCACGGAAGGGCAAGGAGAAGAAGACGAGGAAGACGAGGTTCAGTCCGCAGGAAAACAGGATCATCATCACGGAGGTGATAGAACACCACCAACAACTGTTCGTCACCTCCAACGTGTCATTGGCAAATAAAAATGCAATATGGCAGTCCATCCTGGACAAGGTGAATGCAGTCGGAGTGAGGAGGAGAACAATTGGAGAGGTCAAGAGGCGCAAAACCAAGAAGAAACTCGCTGACATCCATCAGGCAGCAATGCAGACTGGAGGTGGCAGTCCAGCGGAACACCAGGATCTAGATGAGATGGAGGAAATGTTGGCCACAGTCATCAGTGGGGAGACGGTGGCAGGAGTTGGGGGTCCGGACACTGCTCAACATGACCTGACACAACAGCACCAGGGTGAGTACCGAACAGGGACTGGGGGGACGGGGGGAGATGGGCACAATGGCACACATGCACAATTAAGTAGAGCACACTGCACACCCACAATGACTCTGGATCATGTCTCTGATCCCCTTGGCACACTGCAGCACACATACAAACAGCAAGTAGGCCCCCGTCCACTATGGGCACAATGGGGGCCCTCCCCACACAGCACCAATCTCACAACCAACCCATGCACACGTGTCAAAACCAGCAAAGCTGCGTGTCTGTGAGCCACCAAGACAATGCAAGTGACACTGCATGACGAACAGCATTGCTGCAGTCCAATTATCATGACATGGTGCACGCCACGACACTGAGGTGGCTGAGTGTGGAACACATCCGTAAAGGAGCAGGTCACACTCTGACACATCCACGTGCACAAACAACCCCTGACCTCAACAACACATCTGCGGATAAACCATGCCCAAGAGTCCAAAATCCGAGCTAGAGCCAAAATTAGCCAAGTCTGCAACATCTCAGCACTGTAGAAGCACAGAAGTCAAAGGCACACCGCCTCAAAGGGATAAGGGGCAGCAAATAACAGCTGCAGGGGCGACTCTCCCACAATGCAGCACACACACATAGCAATAACATCACATCATCATTGATGACAATGTGGTACAAAGTGCAACACTCTCACTACAGAACAGAGGACCCAACTGGTTCCGCCTGTGCGTAGAAACTGGCCAATCACATCTGGCATAGCAGGAAACTGTGAGATGATAATGTACGTGTACAACCTCACATCCGTGATGTAGTTCAAATGTCCACTGTCCCGCATCAAATAGTCAGCTGCTCCCAAACAGTCACAATGTACATTGTCATGCAGTCTGTATGTAAACTTGAACAATGCGTCAACATACATGTCAACACAATGTTAAAATGCATCTCCCCTTCACATTGCAGAGGGACAATCAACACCTCCTGCAGATCAGACCAGACAACTCATCAGTGATGATGAAGAGGACCTCCACACCTTCGACACCGACACCCTACAACAGCTCATGGACAGCTACGGCAACCCACCTCCAGGAGCAGGGCAGCCCAGCTGCATCGAGGAGACCCCACCCCCTGCACAGACCACACAGCAGGAAGCACCCACCACCACGGCTGGCTCCCAGCACCTCACCGAAGAACACATCGCATTCCAAGGCCATGTGTTAGACTGCCAGAAGGAGGTGGCTGAACAGGTGCAGGTGGGGTTCGACCTCATGGCAGCCAAACTAGATGACATACGTGGGTGTCTAAGTCCCATCAGGGACCACTTACACTCCCTAACGGACACCCACAGTTCGCTCCATGATGTCCAACAATCCATGCCTGACATCGCTGGAGTCATGACTCTGAGAGGAGAACAACTGTCTAGTCAGAGTGGCCTCAGCGATGTCAGCCGAGAGTTGGCACAGATGCTGAGGATAATGGAGAACATGGAGCGGATGCATGCGGAAAGAATGGCTGCCACGGATGCACACCAGCGAAAAGTTGTTGGGATCTTCCATGCCCTGCAGATCCTCATCATCGCATTGCTGCCACTAAGGCAGTCGCTGATGAATGCTGCTGGTACTTCTACACACACATCTCCGGCCCCTGATGTGTCAGTGGCACACAGTGCTGCAGACCAAACATCAGCACCCACATGTCAGACAGATGACATAGAGGACGAAGATGCGGGTGATTCCACCTTTGTAGTAAGAAGGAGCCAGTAGCATTCTTCTCCGCCATATGCCCTGTTTCAGCTTGGTTCTGCCCTCTGCATCATGCCCTGTAACAACACCTCCCACTGTCCCCCGACATTGATTGCCCAAAAAGGTACACCCTGGGAAATTAAAGCAATGCGCATGTTTGACCCTGACACACATAGGAAGTGAGATGACTGGGAATGTGTGCACTAGCTGTGGCCTCATTGCTCTGAAACAAAAATCGCGCAATTTCTCAACTTTGCCCGACACAATGTTAGAAATAGGGCTGGGTATGAAATGTCAAAGTCGTTGGCAGGCCTAAAGTAGTGTCCACCATCACATTTGACAACAGAACATCTCTTCGCATACCTACTCGCACTCAACTGGGTGGACACAGCCTGTAGTGATGGATCACATTGATCCACATGGCAAGAATATGGACACCATACTCACATTGCTGGAGACACATAAGAGCACAGGTCTATCAGCAACTATCCCAACACTATGTCTGGCTCACAGAGGTGGAGCTGGCAATAGGGACTCACCCCTAAGTGAAATGAGTCAGTCAGTCCCTCGCTGTGTACGGACAATGCTCATTGAGGCACACGATTTGTCATTCTAATCAACACTCATCACAGTTGAACACTAGTGAAGTTGTGTAGACTTTATTAGCATGTGCGTGTCAGTACGGGCAAGACAAGGGCCACAACATGCAGACCAATGCATCAGACACTAACAGGCAGCGTTCGGTCACGGTACAGTTCCACGTGACAGGCGCTGTGCATGCGCCCGGGATGTTCTGCCATTGCGTTGGTGGCTCTCGTAGAACCGGCACTCTTCTGACCTGCGAAGTTATGTGGATGATATGCCACAGCTCGGAGCAATGAGTCGTATGTGTGTTCAACGTTTGGACGTATGGGTTGTTGTGTACGTAAGTGTCAAGGGCATTCCATGCAAGATGACCTCGAGCAAGAACTTCTGTGTGTGGGGTGTGGATACGTTGGTCTTTCATTAGCACTGTGCGTAGTGTGGGAGTCATCATCTGCTATGGTATCTCTCTCAGGGGGTGCCTGCCGCATGCAAGACCAAGGTCGGAGGTGCAGATGTCCTTCCGCCTTATGTATTGAGACAAAGGAGCTTTCATCCCTAATGTTAGTCTGACTACTGCTTGCATCCTGGAAATGTGATGTGGCTTTCGCGCTGCAATTGAGGCTAGGCCTTAGGCTTATGGTGCACCAATGGCGATACACACACAACAGTTGGCATGCATGAGCCAAGAGCCCGAGCGGCCTTGCGCTCCTTGTGCAATCCCTTCGTGCGCGGCCGCCCTCCGGGTGCATGCAACATTGTCGATTGCGGGCCGTGTGGCGCAGACACTGCAACAGAGACACACGCATCAGTTGGTTTCCTGTCCAGCCCAGAAATGAACCACGCCCAGAGCCCAGGGATGATTATTCACACCCCTACGCTGGCCTGGCGTACGCCGACCCAGCCCACTCGGCTTACGTATATAGGGGGGGATGACAAAGCTATGTGTCCCAGTTCTTCCCCACTGCCGGAGGTGACATGACTGCGTCCGCCTGGCATATCACGAGACTCAATCATAAAGGGTCCATGACATGAGTTGCACAGAGTTCGTGGCAACGGATACACTGCGGCCGGCACGGGCCTACCGCCACGGGACGGTGACTTTCGGTGCACTGAGGTAGGGGCACTTTAAGTGCTGAGCGGGTGTGCAGCCTGCGATGATGCGCCGTCCTGGCGGTCCGGACTGGTAAGGATTTGTGTGAGCCCTGCTGGACCGCAGTGTAGGCCTGAGCCAGCGGGCAACGCGGGCCTATCGCCACGTGGCGTTGCCTCGCGGTTCACAGAGTTAGTGGCACCTATAGAGCTGAGCGGGTGTGCAGCCTGCGATGATGCCGTGTGCACTGATATGATCTCTGCCATTGCGAAATCAAGACCCAGAATCACGTGTGTGACCTGGTGGCCCGCGGGTGGGGCTGCATGATGTGGAGGCTGCCAAGGTCGTGGGCCCCGGGCTTGGAGCTTGCACCGGCACGTGGTGGGCCCTCTTGGAGACACGCTGGTGGCGGAAGGTGAGCAGTGAGGCCTGGGTGCGCAGGGGCGGGCAAACACCGCTGGGCGGCGGGAGGGGCTGGGGTGCAGCAGCCTGTGTGCGCAGGGGCGGTCAAGCGATGGTGGCGTGTGCAATGATATGAACTCTGCCATTCATAAATCTGGACTCTGTTTCAGATAAGGGACCTGGTGGACTGCAGTGTATACCGGCACGTGGTTGGAGACACACCGGTGGCAGCAGGTGAGCAGTGAGGCCTGGGTGCACAGGGGCGGGCAAACACCGCTGGGCGGCGGGAGGGGCTGGGGTGCAGCAGCCTGTGTGCGCAGGGACGCCCAAGCGATGGTGGCGTGTGCAATGATATGAACTCTGCCATTCATAAATCTGGACTCTGTTTCAGATAAGGGACCTGGTGGACTGCAGTGTATACCGGCACGTGGTTGGAGACACACCGGTGGCAGCAGGTGAGCAGTGAGGCCTGGGTCCGCAGTGTCGGCACTCTTTCTCCCTCTCCCTCTCTTCCTTTCACTGTCTCTCTCTCTTCCTCTGTTACTCTCTCTCTCCTTCTCCCTCTCTTTCTTTCACTGTCTCTCTCTCTCTTCCTCTGTTTCTCTCTCTCTTTCCTTCTCCCTCTCTCCCCCTTTCTCTCTCTCCCTCTCTTTCACTCTCTCTCTCTCTCTCCCTTTCTTTCTCTCTCTCTAGCCCTCTCTCTCTGTCCTTTGATGAGCGCATGACACACCTTCTTATCTTGAATTTTGTCTTGCAGGCTGTGTCTTACAGATTGTCCAGAGAAGACCCGCCATGACTCTTCCGAATAGTTGTTTTGAGTTAAATTTGAATAAAATAAATTGTTTGGAAATTCAAAGATGAATGAAGGATTCTCCTTTTTTTGACCACACATGAATGTTAATTGCTGTACTTGTGCAACATCAGGCGAATTGTTTTGTTCATGATTTCGTAAAGTTGATGTAAAATATCTTTGTCCGGGGTAGGGCCCGGGGGGGGGGTACTGGGGGGGGTGGCGGTGGGTGTTGTGGCCCTCTTGTGTGTCCGGCTGCATGATCAGTATCTCCATGGCATCTGTTGTTCTTCTGGTGTGGCTGTGGGCTGGTCTCCCATTTCTGGTGCAGGTTATCGTCCGACTTAATACCAGGAAAGAGCAGGTTTTAATTCCCTGCTGCTAACGCGCCTTATTGCATGTTTTGTGATCTTATCGCCGATCTGGCTAGTCGTTGAGAATGTTGCGAAGTTGTGTTGTCGCGGGTTTTTGCACGGGAACGCCTACTCTGCATCTCATTAGCGTTAGTTCCCGGTGTCATCCGTGGCGATGTTTTTTGCGGCTGCTATCGCAGGAAAACTGCTGATGTCGGCTGTTAGCACCTGCTTGTGAATAGGGCGATAAATCTATCGCCACTTTGGCTGCGATAAAGTGCAGCTAACTCGGCGATAAGTCCTTGAGAATATGCACCTATGTCTTTTAAGAAAGTACTTCTCAATGCAGTGCTATAATGTGACGTATTAATGTCAAAGCTTCCACATGTGAAATAAATACAATTTTTTTAATTCTGAAGAGACTTTATCATGTTTTACATGATGTTTGTTCAGCCCTGCCAAGTGCCACACATCACAAATGACACAAACACATTTCAGTGCTGGTTCCCGCATCACTGCACTGAAATGCATTGTCACGCATTTCAGCTCCTCTCTGCCCCTCAGAATTGCTGGAGGCTTTCTTAGACTGACGGTGTGATTCCCAGGGTCAGCTGTGAGCATGCAGCTGCTGGGTACACTGTCAGAGCCTCCACGGCCGGACTGGGAATGCAAACCAGCCCTGGCAATGAACTCAGACCGGCCCCCGGTGGGGTGATGGAGGGGGGGTTTGCTGGTGGAAACACTGCTGCTGCTTTTTTTACAGGGGGCCGATATTGCAGCGCAGCTGCAAAACCGGCCCCTATTGACAAAAATGGACCCCACCCTTCCGGCCCACTGTGAAAACAGCCGGTGCCCGCTATGGCCAGTCCGGCCCTGAGAGCCTCCCAGGTCGAGAAAAGGAGCATGGATATACTGACACATTGTCATGACACATTTGTTGGAGGCTGGGATTTTGGCACATCTTCTCCTTCCTCACTTTATTGCTACCCAACGCTGGCTGTAGGAAGTCCTAAATATTTCAGACTCCTTTGGCCTTTGGGCACATGAGGAACCTGTGCTCCGCCCCTTGGCAGCCTGCTACAATCATAGGACCTTTGCCAATCTCGTCCTCCAGCAATCACAAAAGTCTAATACTCGGAGAGGAGACTTCTCATGTGCACTCTGTATGTGGCCTAGATTTTTATTATAGATGTGGAGCAAAACATTCCGTTAAATAAAACACAAGAATGTTTTTCTACAGCACATATCATAAACTCACATATTTGAAGGCGCTCGAATATGTGATCATGAAGAAAAAGAGGTACAGTGAAATAAAATATTTGCATAGGATCACTCAGTTTGGTGAAGTTGGGAAGCCAGTATTTCACATTGTGCAATTTAGCAACTGTACAGGGCTTTTCCAGAGCTTCATATTGCTCAAAAGGGAGACATTTACGATGTTTGTCTGTTTTAATAGACTTCATAGTTGGATTTACTTGTGTTAATGAGTCACTTGACGTGTTACATATTTGGCAATGGAATTTCACTTATACGCACACTGAAGCCACGGAAATGTCACACACGAGCAGTCTGAAAACTGGACAGCTATGTTTGTTGTAAAACTTACGCAGCAAATGTTTTCAGGGCTCGGCTGTAGCTCGGTTCTCCCCATTAATTTGTTGGCTCGCCCACTTCTATTATTTATAATAAGAATTATAAAACAGCAGTGACGATTCAGTTCCATTGCTTCGGCACTTCCACTGGGCACGTTTGTATTTCTTGCATGAATTGTGCCCTCGGGGCAGCAGTGGGCGTGAAAAACTTGGATTACTCTTTTCACAAAACAATTAGGGGTATCGCCACCAGAACGTCACTTTTAGCGACGTTCTGGTGGCGAAATGCCCTTCTCCATATTTAAAAGGCGGCTTTAAGCCACTTTGTGTGACTTAACGCCACCTTCCAAATAAGGCTCCTTTACAGACATCACTTAGCATGAAAGGGGCGTGCAATGGATGTTGCTGTGGGCGTTCCACCGCAATAACCAATGCTTTTGATTCTTCCCCAGATTTACGAGGTGGTGTAAATCTGAGGAAGCGCCGAAAACTTACGCCATGCAAGAGCAGGTGTTAGAATGACGAAGCGAGGAGAAATACTTTTGTTTCTCCTCGTTTTTGTTTTTTGTATGTGTGCTTCTTTCTGCAGCACACATAGAAAGAGCAAAATGCTATTAATGATTGTTTATGTGCAGGAAGGTGTCCCTTCCTGCACATACACAATCATTAAATAATGATGATTTGCTACTTCTATGTGTGCTGCTTTCTGCACCTTCCTGCACAAAAACAATCATTCCCTGCAACGCAGACCCCCTTGCCCTATGGTGCAAGGGGGTCTGCGTTGGCGCTAGGTAGCTTAATTTAATGCCAGCGCTAGGGAAAACACAGGGCTTCACCGTATTCTTGTGACTATGGCACATCTCTGCGTTTTGAAAGTGTCGGAGCGCAGCACTGCCATATTTTTGAAGCTCCGCGCTCTGACATTTTCCCGCAAATATTCCCTTTAGTTCTTTCAGCTAATCTCTAATCCTAATCAGACATCAGACTTGGCATAACAGCTAGAACTGCGGACTTTGGAATTGGAGAACCAGGTGCAAGTCTCAGTGCTGGCTCAACATTCTGTGATTCCAGTCAAATCACTTAGGGCTTAATTTATGAGGTTTTGACGTAAGGCAGTGCCGCAAGCCTTTCTGCTGCACTGCCCTATGGCAAAGGAAAAGGGCAGGTATATGCTGTATCTATCAGATACGGCGCATTCCTATTCATTTTCCCTGCGCCGGTGCACAATGGGCTGCTGTGTGCCAAAGCAGGCACCTTTGCACCATGGTGCAAGAGTGCCTGCGTTGTGGGGATGATTATTTTTGTGCAGGAGGGGAAACCTTCCTGCACAAAAAACATCACAAGAAGCTTTTTCCTCTTTCTATGTGAGCTGCAGAATGCAGCACACATAGAAAAAGGAAAAATGAAGAGAAATAAAGATATTTCTCCTCGTTGTGCCTCCCTTACGCCTCCCCTGGAGCGTATGTTTTTGGCGCTGCATCAGATTTATGATTTCTCGTAAATCTGTGGCAGTGTCAAAAAGACATGGATGTTGCTGAGAATGCCCCCAGCAACACCCATTGCATGCCCCTTTAATGCAGAAAACTGCTTTAATGGGAACGATATTTATGAGGCAGCATTAAGCCAAAAAAAGTGGCTTAGTGGTACCTCGTAAATATGGAGCAGGCTCCTGCGCCACAGAACATCACAAAAAGTGACGTTCCGGCAGCGCAAGGGGCCTCATAAATAAGGCCCTTAGGGTTTAATTATGAGTCTAGCGGTCCATGGACCGCCAGACTCGTGGGGGCGCGGCGGGGGTCTCCAGACTGCCCTATCACAATTAGGGCGGTCGGACTGCCATTGCCCCGCTGCAGCCGCCGTTGCCTGGTGGTGTTTCGGCTGTCAGGAGGCATCAATATGCCTGGCGGGACCGCCGTGGTCCCGACAAGCAAATTAGGAGTTTCCTCTCTGCCATGGTTTTCATGGCGGTTTCTCCTCCATGAAAAACCTGGTGGAGAGGAAGGTCCCCCTTGTGCCTCTGCGCCCTGGAGAGCATGCAGGGGGGCACAACATGTGCCCCCCTGTATGTATGCACCCCAGTTCCTCCACGGCATGGACTTATCAGTCTATGCCGTGCAGGTACTGTTTTTGGCATTCTCATAGTGGTGTCTATTTTTGGGCCACCGCTGTGGGAACATCAAACACAAAGCCCGCCAGACAGGAGGAAACTCCTAATTTGGCGGGTGGCCTGACCACGTCTTTGGCGGTGCAGCAGCGGGGTAGACCCGGCGCCGCACTGCCAAAGTCGTAATCAGGCCCTTAGTCTCTCTGTGCCTACAAAAAATGAATGTGTCCTTGTGTAATGTGAGCGGTGCTCATGTAAGTGCTCCAATACTTTTGATCGAGTTCACGCTATATAAAACTGCAAAATAAATGCTTCTCTATAAAGATTGTTTTTTCTGTCTCATCAGTTACATCAGCGAACATTTGTTTTTCCAAACCATAAGCTGTCCGTTTCTTAATGTGTGTCAAGATCTAAATCAGGCCCTTCGTTTGTAACATGCTAACCAGTGTTTTAAGTGGGCTGGTTCTTGTCTCTACTAGGTCCTCATTTCTGTCCTTGATGGTGTTGGCTCACCAAAAAAATCTGGAAGGCAAATAAATAAATAAATACAAATCTGTGTCTTAGAGACTCTACCTGACTAAAGTCATTGTGGGGTTTTGGGGAAGGAAGCAGGAGGAAGATGATGACCAGTAGGAGAATAAGGACCAGGAGGTGGACCACCAGGAGGCCTAGGACGACCAGAGCCAAGAGTCATAGACAAAAAAGACCAGGGGGGCCTAATTCATGAGATTTAGAATGACAAAGGCCAGAGGGGATCAGGAACAAATGGATAAGGAGGAACGTGACCAGGAGATCTTGACTGGGGCTACCGGGTCCAAGGTGAAAATGATCGGGCAGACCAAGAGTTTGTGGAACAGGGCATCAGGACCCAGGGGACCAGAGCTCAAAGGGACAGAAAGACAAGGGGTAGAGGGAAAAGAATGCCCTGGACCAGCAACACAGGAGAGCTAGGAGGCTATGAGAGGACCAACCAGGACCAGAGGGACCAGGAAGACCTGGACCAGGAGTAGGAGGCCAAAGAGGGCCGAGAGAAAAATAAAAAGTGGATGAGGGACTGGAGGACTGGGATCACAGAGATCAGATCAATGAGAACTGGGGGGTTAGAAGTAGAAGGGCAAATTCTTGGAAGACCATGACCAAGGAGGACTTTGACTAGCAGGAACCGGAGGCCCTAGATCAATGGGATCAGAGGGAATAAAAAGGATCAGGAAGTAAAGGCCCAATGGGACTAGGATCAGAAGGTCCACGAGGATCAGACTCTGGAGGACCCTAAACCAGGATGACAAGAGTTACATGGAACAGGGTAACCTGCAACAAAGGAACCAGGAGAACTATGGCCAGGGGGACAAGAACAAGGAAGACCAAACCCAGGAGGACCACTTTTAGGAAGACCACGACAGAGGAGACCAACCACAGTCAGATGGACAAGAACAATGTATTGGTAAATATGTTAATTGTGTTAAAAAAAGTTATTAATTAGTTATTAATCTGATATTAATTAATAATAATTAATTTGTTAATATGTTAATTGTGTACTTTTTTAGGAGTGGGTTGAGGGTTGATAGGGGAGTAGGGTGGGAAGTAATTTAATTGTTATTAAAAATTTTAAGATTTTTTTATATAATATTTTTGTAAAGTTATTTTATAGTGTTAATTGTGTGAATTAATTTATATTTGATGGTTATTAATTTTATCGTTAATTATTATTATTTAATTAATTAATTGATAATTAATTATGTTAATTGATTAATATTTTACAATATTGGTGGTGACGTTTATAGGGGAATATGGTGGGAGGTAAATAATTTTTTTTAAATTAATGAATTGTTAATTAATGTTAATTATATTGCAGGCGTGGGAATACTAAATTAATCCCCTACGCTATCCAACACTTTCCCTACTGTTATACTTGGTGGAGTGGGAATAGTAAATTATTCCCACCCGCTATCCAACACTTTCCCTACTGTTGTACTCGCTGGAGTGGGAATAGTAATTTTTACCCACCCGCTATCCAACACTTTCCCTACAGTTGCACTTGGTGAAGTGGGAATAGTAATTTTTACACACCCGCTATCCAACAGTTTCCCTACTGTTACACTCGTTGGAGTGGGAATAGTAATTTTTACCCACCCGTTATCCAACACTTGCCCTACTGTTACACTCGTTGGAGTGGGAATAGTAATCTTTACCCTCCCACTATCCAACACTTTCCCTATTGTTGCACTCACTGGAGTGGGAATAGTAATTTTTACCCTCCAGCTATCCAACACTTTCCCTACTGTTACACTTGCTGGAGTTGGAATAGTAAATTATTCCCACACGCTATCCAACACTTTCCCTACTGTTGCACTTGCTGGAGTGGGAATAGTAATTTTTACCCACCCGCTATCCAACACTTTCCCTACTGTTGCACTCGCTGGAGTAGGAATAGTAATTTTTACCCTCCCGCTATGCAACACTTTCCCTACTGTTACACTTGTTGTAGTGGGATTAGTAATGTTATCCCCTACGCTATGCAATGTTTTCCCTACTGTTATAATTAATGTAGTGTGAAATATTATTATTTTTTTTTTTAATTAATAATTTAATTTATTATATATATATAATTAACTTTTATATTTATATTACAGGTTTATTTAGATATATATGTAATTATAATTTAAATTATGTTTTTAACATTTTATAATTAAATTTAATAATTATTTATTAATATTATTAAGTTAATATATATATAAAAAAAGAATTATGCAATTTTAATATTTTTTTACATTACATTTATTATTTATTAATTTAAAAAAAAAAATCTAACTATGTGAATTTGAATGTTGGTCATCACAATGTATTACAATTCCCAGGTAGCCTTATCGTGTCCACTCTTGTGCGTGATGTGACGCTCATTACAGGCACCCGACTTGCGCTTCAATCACTTCTGCAAGAGTCCTCGTAGAACACTCATTACTACATACAAGGTGAGGTTATATATAGAGCTTGGTTTAAGGTTTGCAAGGGCTGCGGTCTTGGTTGTGACAATTTCTGTGGTCTTCGCCTACTGTTTATTGTGATCTGGCTGCCATTTGACACTTGACAGCCAGGCCTCCACTTTGTAGCATGGTTCATTTTTCACAGCCATCTCTATAGTTAACATCAACTCACCCAAAATTTTGTCCCATAAGGCATGTATTTTGCTTAGCCTTAATAGTATTAGTGGTTTTGAATGACCAACAAAGACCATTACTCCATGGGAGATATAATCATAACACAGTCGGAGTTGCATGAGAGAACAATGGGCGCCTCACCAGAGTAACGCGAAAATGGCTCCCTGGGCTCCGTTTCTTCCCTACTGTATCTGCATTTAATTATACCCATCGACTCACCGAAGACAAGGTGTATTTATCTGTCCACCATAGGGTTGTGTTTTCTAGCTTACTGAAATGTGTGTGTTTATGTTGGGTTTTCTCGTCTATATTGTTGTACCTCATTAGAGAGCTCGATGTGTGAAGAGACTCTGTAGATGGTAGAGTCGGACCTAATATACAGCCCTTGGGTAAGGTCCCAACATACAATCTTTGGGAGTATGTACACACGTTTTGAAGTGATGGTGCACTGTGGTGTTTTTAAATGTACATTGATGCATATGTTTGATATGTACCTATTTGCGATTTCTTTGTAGGGCCATCTGACCCACTCATCAACTCGTTACTACTGTGTACTGTTGGTCAAGATATAGGCCTGAGTATAATTTTGATATTTTTGCTATTATAATTTGTACAGGTTTATACAGCAGAGTGACAATACACTATGGTCCTGAAGAATGCGTGGAACATCTAAGTCACATATGGCAGAAACATGTTGACCGTATACAGAGTGAATATCTATAACCCTGTCTCACTATGCTTTTAACCTCTATCCATTAGGACATAGGAATACAGTTGTTTTGTCCTTATTGAGATAGTTTTAAACCACTTTTTCAGTTGCACTGTGCCCCTCACCCTTACCCTAGAGGGATCAACACATAGACGTGCTACTAAAACACTCCTGCTCCTTTCCTGTGGGACAGTTGTAGCCCACACTGGGTACCTTGCGGTCCCAGTGTGTGGAGGGACCCAATGATGAAGCATGTCACCCTCGGGTGAGTGAGAGTTCTCGTCCAAACACTTGTAGTGCCCCCACCTGTTGTTCCCATTTCTTTCATTCCTCTTGTGCCCTGCTACTCTATACTCTGTGTGAGCATAATTATCATTTCTTACCATGACTTCTTTCTCTGGCAAATAAAAATACAGTCGACAGACCTCACATTCATTAATTTCTGTTTTAGTGTCCTCTCAGACCCTTGAGCTGACATTCCATTTGTGTGTCAAGTGTGTCTATGTGAGGAGCATACGGAGCAAGTGTAAAGTAGTAAGACTCCATGTGTGGTAAAAGCCTGAGTGCTGGGAACAGTGGGATGCATTTTGGATGGCACTTGGTTTAGCATCATTACGAAGTGGGGCGTCATCTCGTCCCAACCAATCGCACTGCTAACTTGCGCCATGTTGGCTGTAATTTAATCTCCACGATAATCCATGTAATCCATTAAATCAAACTTTTTTAATCCTCTCTTTGCATAAATATCGAATGTTATGATACACACGCGGTTTTCTGTGCCCTTTTTCCAAATTTCTTCTGTTCGAACTGTGCCCCTCCGGACCTCTCGTAAGAACATGATTGATGCAGAGTTCATTAAAAAGGCAGTGTTTATTCAATACACCCAATGCATTTCGGGCTGGGGCGCCCTTCGTCAGGGGTCACTACAAATCACAATGAAACAATAGCCAATTATTACTCCTAATCGTGATATAACTACTCACTTTAACAAACATCACAAATTTATATACAATTCATTGCAATGCCATTTTACGTTTCAATCCGTTTATCTATGTCCACAATCAGCCCCTATGTCAACAGTGTTGTTTAAACACCCCCATAACATTTACTTAGCGCTCCATTATCACAAATGAAACATGATCCGACTATGTCCATCTAGTACTTTGGTTCACATCTAACAATCCCCTCTTTTCACTTGCTGCCGATATCAATATGTCACATACTCTCATCAGTCCCCATTCTCTCCCTTCTTCACACCCATCCCTCCTTACACATCACCTTCGACCCCACGACTATTTACAAAAACCTATTCTGACACTCAGGTTCCCTCCTTCTCTCTCCCCCTTCCACTCTGTACTTTCATATGCATTCATTACTTCCGCTCCCACGAACCTCATTCACACTTTAACTTCGTACACTCATTCTCAATCATTCATTACATCCTTCCCCACTAAAAATCAATCGTACTCTTTACCTTAATTCTTCACTAAATTAGAAATTCTAGATTTTCCCGTACCTGCCGCAAGGTTCTGCAACCGTAAATCTACGTCTCCATTTCAGAAAAGAAGAAGCGTTTCTTTTCCCCATGCTGCCTCCCACTTTTAACCAAATCGTACCTCCCTAGTGCCTCCCGATTGGCCCATTTCTTGGCTTTTCCCGCCATCCAATCTGCAGGCATAAACGCTAATTAGATGCAAACAAAACTCCGTCTCCCATAGTGCACTGTACTTGAGAACACTCCACTGATACAATCACGAACTTTTTAGTGGGGAAGGATGTAATGAATGATTGAGAATGAGTGTACGAAGTTAAAGTGTGAATGAGGTTCGTGGGAGCGGAAGTAATGAATGCATATGAAAGTACAGAGTGCAATGAATTGTATATAAATTTGTGATGTTTGTTAAAGTGAGTAGTTATATCACGATTAGGAGTAATAATTGGCTATTGTTTCATTGTGATTTGTAGTGACCCCTGACGAAGGGCGCCCCAGCCCGAAATGCATTGGGTGTATTGAATAAACACTGCCTTTTTAAGGAACGCTGCATCAATCATGTTCTTACGAGAGGTCCGGAGGGGCACAGTTCGAACAGAAGAAATTTGGAAAAAGGGCACAGAAAACCGCGTGTGTATCATAACATTCGATATTTATGCAAAGAGAGGATTAAAAAAGTTTGATTTAATGGATTACATGGATTATCGTGGAGATTAAATTACAGCCAACATGGCGCAAGTTAGCAGTGCGATTGGTTGGGACGAGATGACGCCCCACTTCGTAATGTTGTTTATCTGGGTGTTGTTTGGGCATGACACCACACCAGTCTGCACGCACTCTGGGAATAGATGGACAAGTTTGGACAGCGTGAATATATAGGAGTGCATCCTACCTTTACAATTTACTTGGTTTAGCATGGCACATTATGGAGAGTAGATACAGTTACACCAGACAGTTGAAGTTTATTGACTGCATTCCTGTGACTGGAGGTGGATACCCAAACAATGAAGTGAGGGAGGATGGAGAAAAGGCTACCTATAGAAATTCAATCAAGTCTGTGTTAGCAGAGGGCTCCTGAGCAATGATATTTCGTAGAAGGTAGGCGTGAGAGGTAGTTCAGCTAAAGGCAAGGAATTTCCTAAGAGGGGCGTGCCCTTTTGTTTCCAGTTCTCATACTGATCTGGGCCAAGATATTAAACAAAAGAGCAACATTGTATCATCGGGCAACCATGCCATGTGCTAAGAGTCTGATGCATAGCTGCCTAATGCTGAGGCTTTTACAGAACTGGAGCAGTTGTCACCACCGTTATGGAATCCATGATCCACCCTGAGAGGCCATAGCTGCTAAAGATAGTCATATTCTGGATATCCAGCCCAGGGGCTGCAAATGCTGAGATAAACTACCAGTTATTAATACGGAAAATGGATTGAAGCAAGGTTGTTTATTAGCACCTCTATTGTTCTCTTTATATGTAAGAGATCTTCCGGATTGTTTTTCCTTAACGGAAGGAGATGCGCCAAAGATAGGTGGCCGCTCCTTTTCCTGTCTCATGTATGCAGACGATATTGTAATTATGGACCTGACCCCTATAGGTTTGAATAAAAATTGTTACGACTCCAGAGTTATACGTCTGCACAATTTTTGAAAATAAATGTATCCAAAAGTAAGGTCTTGGTTTTAAAACAAGGAAAAAACAGAAAATTATGTAATTTTAATTGGAGAATTGGTCCTGAAAAATTGGAGATTGTTGATTCCTATCTATACCTGGGGAAAGTTATTTCAAGTAGTATGAAGATAAATTCCCATATTGCTCATAGCTCTTCTAAAGCAATGTTGCATGCAAATGGCCTACGTCTATTTTATACTACGATGGGTCGAAGACATTTTTCACATTTGCTGTTAGTTTTTAAAACTAAAATTCCTCCTACCCTGTTATATGCAATTGAATCTTTACCACTAAGGGAATGGAGCTTTTTGGATAAAATCGAAGGCCAAATTTTCCGTAAACTATGTAATTTTAATACACTGGTTCCAATAGCTGCTATTAGGGTAGAATTTGGCTTGGTAAGCTCCTTTTCACAAGGTCTAGCTAGGGTAATTCGTTGGGGGTATCAACTAAAGAATAGTGAACCTTTCTCTTTGAGGAGTTTTATCCAACAGGAAATTTTTGAAGGACAATTGTACATATACTCTTTTTATAATGATTTCGGCCTGGCACTGCAACATTTTAATGTGCAAGAGGATTTTGTCTTATCCTTATCTCCTATAGAATTAAAATCCTTTTTAAAGATTTCTAGTGGCCTAATTAGCTATCAGAGAGATATTAGTATGTGCAGAACGAGGGCCAGACTGGAAACAATAGTTAAGAATGCTTCCCCGAGAGTTTCTCAGAAATATCTCTCGTGGAACTTAGGCCACGGTATACGCAGATGGATTACTCTTTTCCGTATGAACCTCTTACCCTTAAATGATTTAATCGGAAATTGGTCATCTAATAGGGAAGGTGGAAAAAACTGTAACTTTTGTAATCAGGCTACTCAGAATCTTGATCATGTCTTGTTTGTATGCCCGGCGCTGATTGTATTCCGCTATAGGTGGCTGTTGGACTTGGCCCTTTTTGGCCGGTTCACCCCTAAACTTTTTGCCTTGTGTGTTAGTAGTTTTCAGTCTCTGGGCACTTTAGCACTGTGGTCCAGTGTAAAGTGCGTGCGCGCTGAATGCGTGTGGTGAGATTGTCCTGCCCTCCCATAGGAATGCATGGGGGATATGTGTGTCCATGGTAATTCCTGGTGTGAGAGGAGTGCAGGGGCGAGTTTAGTATGTGCGAACTCGTGAGAATAAATGCTGCGCAATGGTGTGCGCAGATTTATTGTGACTAGTGGAGAAGTGCCACTTTTAGAAGTTGGCATTTATGTGTGCTCTGTGTCTGCCTGCCTGATGTGAATTGCATGTCTGGCTTGTGAGTGACAGGGGCTGGGAGGTGTGTGTGGCTCCAGGAGAGGCAGGGTGAGTCAGCGCAGGGCTGAATAGGGAGATCTGCATCTAGATAGGAGGGAGGAGTTGCACCTGGGACCTGAATAGGGCTGTGCCTTCCCTCCACAATGCTGGCTCCAACCCCTGGGGTGCGTCTGATGTCCCTAGCCTGTCCTGTGAAAGGAGAGAGGAGCTGAGCAAAACAAAGTGCTCCAAAGCTCCCCCAAACCAGTTCTAACTGGTATCCCTAAACCCTGTGCTGTGACACAAAGGGAAAAGGGTGTATAAAAGAAGGGGCTGTGACCCCATGTAAATGTTCAGTCCTGTGCAGTGTTCCTGACGGAGGGGGGCTTGCTGCTGGTGGGGCCCAGGAGGGACCGCCATGGGGGCTGCCTCCCTGCTGGAGGGCCCTGTGTGCTGGCCCCTGGGCCCTACATTGCCCCCCCCCCTGATGCCTCCAGGAGTTCTGGGACCTTTGCTCCATTTGGACCTTGTGTTTTTACCCCCAGCACCAAGGACTCTTTATTGTTGGCCTTTTTTGGGGCCACTGCTGGAGCTTTGTGCCCCTAAAAACTTTGCTGCTGGAGCTGTGGCTCCTAGCGCCTCGAGAGCGCTTCTATTTTTAATTTGCAGCGCTGGGCTGCTGCCTGGGGATTCCTCCGCATTTTGCTGCTTTTTGTGGCGCGTGCCCACCCCGCAATTGTCTTTATTTAAAAAGCGGGAGCCCACCCCGCATTTATACTTCCTTAGCGGGAGCCCACCCCGCGTTCTGGCCGCACTTGAATTGATTTGGTAGGCGGGAACCCACCCTGCATTGCCGAGATCGAAAAGGAATTCACCTCCGCAGCCCAGGAGTTGCGGGAACGTTGCCGGGCCGCTGCCAACGCGACCCGGAAGCCAGGCAAGCCTTGCCTGGTTGGGGGCGGGGCCTCGTTGCGTCCGGAGGAAGTCCGGCGGGAGCCCACCCCGCCTTCGTGGATGCTGCGTAATGCGGCCAAAGTAGGATTCCCGGCGGGGCTCCCGTGATGAAGACGGAGCCCCGCGTGCAGCAAAGAGAGCGGATGAAGCCTCCCAGCGAGGGAGAAGGGCAGAGTGCCGATCCCGACGAGAAGAGGAGACTGGAGGAGTCCTGCCTCGAAGCCCCGGTGAGTGGGGTGCTTCTCTCTTGTTGTGGTGCCTCTCGAGGCACCTTGCCGGTGCTACCTGTCCTGAGCGGACCCGCAGGAGAGCGGGCCGCTCCAACGTCGCCCCCATTGTTTTAGGGCCCCCGTGGGGGTCCAGAGGGCCCATGAGTGCCCGGGTCCTTTGATTTATCGATTTCTCCAGCTGCCCCACCTGACAGTGGGCAGCTGCACCGATAGGGGACAAGTTGGGTTTAGAGAGCCCCATTTACTTTGCTCACAGCTGCGCCGCACCAGTGCGGGCAGCTGCTACTTTTGGGCGCAATTGTTTTAGAGCCCCGTGTGGCTCCATGAGTGGCATGTTGCTAACGGGCCCAGAGGGGCCCGTGTCCCTCCCCCCATGTGGCCACTTGTCTACAGCTGCCCCGCTTGCGAGGGGGCAGCTGCAACATGGCGCATATTTGTTTTAGAGCCTTGAGGGCTCCCACGAGGGCATAGTTCTTTTAAGAGGGCCCAGAGGGGCCCATGCTGTTCCCCTTTTGCCATGATCCCAGCTGCCCCGCTTGCGAGAGGGCAGCTGCAACGTTTTGGGCATAATTGCCCGAGGGCACAGAGGTGCCAGGCCTTCACTTTATTTACAGCTGCGCAGCACTTAGTGCCAGCTGCAGCGTTTAGGCCACAGTTCTTTGGGGGCATTAGTGTACTTGAGATAGGAGTGAGATGCACTCCTTGGCCCCTGATTTTACCAGCTGCCCAGCAAGTAGTGGGCAGCTGCTACGTTTAGGTTTGCACAGTTGCGCACCCTTGACTTTCGCTGCATTTGCAGCGCGCCCTGACTTTTGGACATAGGGCATTTGAGCCCCTTAGAGATGGCCGGTTGGCCAGGGGGACTGTTGGGATTGTAGGGCGCCAGGCCCTAATGTGATTTATGCCTCTGCTAAGGTTTCTACTGTGAGGTATGTGCTAACGTGATATGGTGGTGCTAGGAAATGTGATTCATGTATTATGATTTACGCACCCTGATTTATTCCTCTAATGTACTGTCATGATTATGAGGTTTTGCATAATGTGTTTATGCTTGTGATTTTATTATTACCTAATGCGTTTAGGTTGTGAGTTATTCTCTACTGTGCTTTACGCCCCTAATGTGAGTTATACTTAGGAGGTTAGGGTCTAATGGGTTTAGACTTATGAGAGGATTGCATAATGTATTTATGCTGGTGAGGTTGGCGCAGAATGTAATTCGCGCCTAAATGTGATACTGTGCATAATGTGGTTTATGTTACAGGCTGATGCTAAGTACAGTGGTTACCAGTGATTACTGGTTGTATGTTTATGATGTGTTCTACATTTATTATAAGTGCTACATATACTAAGTTCGCTTTGTGCTGGTTCTGACAGTGGTCCAGTTGGCCCTGTCAGGTGTAAATAATCCCTTGTAAATATGACCTAGTGCCAGGTGGCACGATGTATATTATGTGAGTACTATTCTAATGTGTTTTATGATAATACAAAGGCTATTTTTATATATAACCTTGTGTGGAGTTCCTTTTGTGGTGTGCCTAGTATGTTGTTGCTGTGGGTGTGTTGCGCAAACGCTTTACACATTGCCTCCGGGATAAGCCTGACTGCTCGTGTCAAGCTACCAAGGGGGTGAGAAGGGGTTATCTTTGGCGTGTAACTCCCTCGCCCTGACTAGAGTGGTGGTCTCTGCCTGGCTTTGGCGCAAGCCTTAGCCAACCAGAGATCCCATTTCTAACATTGGTTGTCAGAGGTGGGGGTAGGACTTGCGTTTGCGCAGTACCACAGCGACAACTGGCTGCATTACAAAACTCTGCATTTTAGATAGTCACATGGAAAGGGATTATTGTTTCTGAGTTTGTTTTAAGAGTCATTTCTTTGAAATGTGTGTTCTTGTTGCACTATGAGTTGAGTGTCCTGCCAAGGACAGAAACCAGAGAATCTGGAGGAGTGACTGCCCTTGTGCAGACTGCTATTGGGTTGGCCTAAAGCTGGAGGAGGGACTGCCCTTGAGCCATTGTGCTGGTTCTTGGGTTGGCCTGCAGCTGAGGGAGGGACTGCCCCTGTGCTGTCTGCTAGTTCTTTGGTTGGCCTACAGTGGGGACTTAATTGGTATGGAGTCACTAGCTCGGGAGGGTAGATTATCCCCTAAGTGCAGTGTGAGATTTCTGGATTCCCCAGTAAGGGTGGGATCCAGTGGTGGCAGCAGAAGTGTGTCCAGTGCATGAATTCCCCGTCCCGTTCCCAGAGTATGGTACCTGGTGCTCAGTAAAAGGGGTGCAGGTTGAGATTCAGGGGCAGTAGATACTGTCTCACCGGTCTGGGGGGGGTGTGTGTGTGTGGATAAATGTTGTGTTGCACTGGACGAGTGAGTGTGAGTTCTCTGAAATAAGGAGCTTGCTGAATACTTGGGTGTGAGTTCTCTGAAATAAGGAGCTTGCTGAATACTTGGGTGTGAGTTCTCTGAAATAAGGAGCTTGCTGAATACTTGGGTGTGAGTTCTCTGAAATAAGGAGCTTGCTGAATACTTGGGTGTGAGTTCTCTGAAATAAGGAGCTTGCTGAATACTTGGGTGTGAGATCTCTGAAATAAGGAGCTTGCTGAATATTTGGGTGTGAGTTCTCTGAAATAAGGAGCTTGCATGGGGGAGTGAGTCCAATAAGAGTGGCTCGGGTATCTTCCGGTCCTGTGTGGTGGAAGAGGTTCAGTGTAGCCCAGCTAGGTCCCAGTGTAGCGGGAGGGGTGTAGGGGCTCACGTCCTGTCTCAGAGGAGAAGGAGTGAGTGTGCCCGAAACCCAGTCCCAGGGCCTGGATGGTTTCTTCAGGGAACACCAGGTTGGGGGCCTAGGCTGTACTTGTAGGCCATTTGAGGAGGATCTCCCAGTGTCTAGAGGACATGGAGTGTCTGTAATCAGAGCTCCAGTGATCCTAGTGTTAGGCAGCGCCGCTCCTAAGTGGAGGGTGCAGAAGTCCTGATTGAGGGGTGAGAGGGGGAGAGGTTACCCAGTGGAAAACCAGTGGGTCCAGAAGGGGCCATGGGGACACCACTTCTGCCCTGGGTTTGTGCCCGGCAGACTGTCACACAACACATTAGATGTGTTACCCTCTGGGGGTGGTACAGGCCTGGCCGGGATCTTTAGGGTCCCTGGCTGAGTATGGTAGTACTACCTTGAGGGCAGGTGGGGCCTATCTTGAGTGAAGGGACCCTGCTCTTCAGGATGGGGGGGGCATGCGCGCTCCCCCGGAAGTCCTGGTTCACCAGGCATCTGACCAAAGGGTACGTCCCTGGGTTGGGGAGCCAGTAGCAGGTGTTTCCTGATCTGGACAGCAGGGCGGCTGTAATCAGTGTCCTGGCCGGTTTTGCCTTCTAGGGGGTACCACTCCAGTTGGGAGGGTATCGGACTCTGGAAGGGGGTGCAGAGGGAGGGAGTCCTCGCCTCTGACCCCGGTGCAGCCGGGGGAATTTATTTCCCAGGTGGAAGACCAGTGATGGAGAGAGGTCCTGAACTGGTGGGAGAGTTGTGTTCTGGTAGGTGCTTCTCCTGGGAGAGCGAAACGTCAGAAGTAGAGGTAGGGTGAGGAGATGCTTCGCCCGTGACCTCTGGTCAGCCTGAGGGTGCGGACCCTAGGTTGAAGGATCAGTGGTAGTTGGAACTACACTGAGAGGGAGAGTGGAGAATGGCTATTGTATGCCAGGGGTTACTGCCCCCCACTCTGGATTGGCAAGGACCAGTGGCATCTGGGTGACCTAGGGCCTGGTCCTGGCCGTGGACAACTAAGGAGTACCGGTGGGGTAGCCTAGTTGGTCCTGAGTTTTTTTTTCTTAGATGGATTCCATGGGTTCCAAGTGGCGTAGAACCGGAGGGTGTCCCTGCAGTGCGGGCCCGCGTCCGTGTTCTATCGCTCTAAGCAGGGAAGCCCATCACGGTGGTGATTGGTCTGCCCTGCGTTTTGGCTGGAAGGGGGTTGTGTTGGACTTGGCCCTTTTTGGCCGGTTCACCCCTAAACTTTTTGCCTTGTGTGTTAGTAGTTTTCAGTCTCTGGGCACTTTAGCACTGTGGTCCAGTGTAAAGTGCGTGCGCGCTGAATGTGTGTGGTGAGATTGTCCTGCCCTCCCATAGGAATGCATGGGGGATATGTGTGTCCATGGTAATTCCTGGTGTGAGAGGAGTGCAGGGGCGAGTTTAGTATGTGCGATCTCGTGAGAATAAATGCTGCGCAATGGTGTGCGCAGATTTATTGTGACTAGTGGAGAAGTGCCACTTTTAGAAGTTGGCATTTATGTGTGCTCTGTGTCTGCCTCCCTGATGTGAATTGCATGTCTGGCTTGTGAGTGACAGGGGCTGGGAGGTGTGTGTGGCTCCAGGAGGGGCAGGGTGAGTCAGCGCAGGGCTGAATAGGGAGATCTGCATCTAGATGGGAGGGAGGAGTTGCACCTGGGACCTGAATAGGGCTGTGCCTTCCCTCCACAATGCTGGCTCCACCCCTGTGGTGCGTCTGATGTCCCTAGCCTGTCCTGTGAAAGGAGAGAGGAGCTGAGCAAAACAAAGTGCTCCAAAGCTCCCCCAAACCAGTTCTAACTGGTATCCCTAAACCCTGTGCTGTGACACAAAGGGAAAAGGGTGTATAAAAGAAGGGGCTGTGACCCCATGTAAATGTTCAGTCCTGTGCAGTGTTCCTGATGGAGGGGGGCTTGCTGCTGGTGGGGCCCAGGAGGGACCGCCATGGGGGCTGCCTCCCTGCTGGAGGGCCCTGTGTGCTGGCCCCTGGGCCCTACATTGCCCCCCCTGATGCCTCCAGGAGTTCTGGGACCTTTTGCTCCATTTGGACCTTGTGTTTTTACCCCCAGCACCAAGGACTCTTTATTGTTGGCCTTTTTTTGGGGCCACTGCTGGAGCTTTGTGCCCCTAAAAACTTTTCTGCTGGAGCTGTGGCTCCTAGCGCCTCGAGAGCGCTTCTATTTTTAATTTGCAGCGCTGGGCTGCTGCCTGGGGATTCCTCCGCATTTTGCTGCTTTTTGTGGCGGGTGCCCACCCCGCAATTGTCTTTATTTAAAAAGTGGGAGTTCACCCCGCATTTATACTTCCTTAGCGGGAGCCCATCCCGCGTTCTGGCCGCACTTGAATTGATTTGGTAGGCGGGAGCCCACCCCGCATTGCCGAGATCGAAAAGGAATTCACCGCCGAAGCCCAGGAGTTGCGGGAACGTTGCCGGGCCGCTGCCAACGCGACCCGGAAGCCAGGCAAGCCTTGCCTGGTTGGGGGCGGGGCCTCTTTGCGTCCGGAGGAAGTCCGGCGGGAGCCCACCCCGCCTTCGTGGATGCTGCGTAATGCGGCCAAAGTAGGATTCCCGGCGGGGCTCCTGTGATGAAGACGGAGTCCCCGCGTGCAGCAAAGAGAGCGGATGAAGCCTCCCAGCGAGGGAGAAGGGCAGAGTGCCGATCCCGACGAGAAGAGGAGACTGGAGGAGTCCTGCCTCAAAGCCCCGGTGAGTGCGGGGCTTCTCTCTTGTTGTGGTGCCTCTCGAGGCACCTTGCCGGTGCTACCTGTCCTGAGCGGACCCGCAGGAGAGCGGGCCGCTCCAACGTCGCCCCCATTGTTTTAGGGCCCCCGTGGGGGTCCAGAGGGCCCATGAGTGCCCGGGTCCTTTGATTTATCGATTTCTCCAGCTGCCCCACCTGACAGTGGGCAGCTGCACCGATAGGGGACAAGTTGGGTTTAGAGAGCCCCATTTACTTTGCTCACAGCTGCGCCCGCACCAGCGCGGGCAGCTGCTACTTTGGGCGCAATTGTTTTAGAGCCCCGTGTGGCTCCATGAGTGGCATGTTGCTAACGGGCCCAGAGGGGCCCGTGTCCCTCCCCCCATGTGGCCACTTGTCTACAGCTGCCCCGCTTACGAGGGGGCAGCTGCAACATGGCGCATATTTGTTTTAGAGCCTTGAGGGCTCCCACGAGGGCATAGTTCTTTTAAGAGGGCCCAGAGGGGCCCATGCTGTTCCCCTTTTGCCATGATCCCAGCTGCCCCGCTTGCGAGAGGGCAGCTGCAACGTTTTGGGCATAATTGCCCGAGGGCACAGAGGTGCCAGGCCTTCACTTTATTTACAGCTGCGCAGCACTTAGTGCCAGCTGCAGCGTTTAGGCCACAGTTCTTTGGGGGCATTAGTGTACTTGAGATAGGAATGAGATGCACTCCTTGGCCCCTGATTTTCCCAGCTGCCCAGCAAGTAGTGGGCAGCTGCTACGTTTAGGTTTGCGCAGTTGCGCACCCTTGACTTTCGCTGCATTGGCAGCGCGCCCTGACTTCTGGACATAGGGCATTTGAGCCCCTTAGAGATGGCCGGTTGGCCAGGGGGACTGTTGGGATTGTAGGGCGCCAGGCCCTAATGTGATTTATGCCTCTGCTAAGGTTTCTACTGTGAGGTATGTGCTAACGTGATATGGTGGTGCTAGGAAATGTGATTCATGTATTATGATTTACGCACCCTGTTTTATGCCTCTAATGTACTGTCATGATTATGAGGTTTTGCATAATGTGTTTATGCTTGTGATTTTATTATTACCTAATGCGTTTAGGTTGTGAGTTATTCTCTACTGTGCTTTACGCCCCTAATGTGAGTTATACTTAGGAGGTTAGGGTCTAATGGGTTTAGACTTATGAGAGGATTGCATAATGTATTTATGCTGGTGAGGTTGGCGCAGAATGTAATTCGCGCTTAAATGTGATACTGTGCATAATGTGGTTTATGTTACAGGCTGATGCTAAGTACAGTGGTTACCAGTGATTACTGGTTGTACGTTTATGATGTGTTCTACATTTATTATAAGTGCTACATATACTAAGTTCGCTTTGTGCTGGTTCTGACAGTGGTCTAGTTGGCCCTGTCAGGTGTAAATAATCACTTGTAAATATGACCTAGTGCCAGGTGGCACGATGTATATTATGTGAGTACTATTCTAATGTGTTTTATGATAATACAAAGGCTATTTTTATATATAACCTTCTGTGGAGTTCCTTTTTGTGGTGTGCCTAGTATGTTGTTGCTGTGAGTGTGTTGCGCAAACGCTTTACACATTGCCTCCGGGATAAGCCTGACTGCTCGTGCCAAGCTACCAAGGGGGTGAGCAGGGGTTATCTTTGGCGTGTAACTCCCTCGCCCTGACTAGAGTGGTGGTCTCTGCCTGGCTTTGGCGCAAGCCTTAGCCAACCAGAGATCCCATTTCTAACAGTGGCTACGTCCTATGTTTATCCAGAATGGCATTAAAAATGTTACAGCTGCTAGAGAATTTTTGCTTTGTCCAAAAAATGAAATTGTATGCACTAAACTTTTTAACTTTTTTAGGGAGTTTATGAATATATTTTAAATGGTTTTATTAGACTCGAGTATGGTTGGTTATACAACTTATTAATTTGTGCTTGTGCATTGATTTTTTCCATTTGTGGAAAATTACAAATATATGACTGTTGCTAATTCTCTGCTGTTCGCATTAATTAGGTATTTTTTCCCACCATAAAAAAGTCTTAAGGGAAATATCTTCGCTGCTTTTTTGATGCACTTTAGATAAAAATATATGATCCTGTTATGATAAGATTCTTTTCCTAATTGCAGTTAAAATTAACAGGACCTGATCTTTTATTGTTTTAGTACAGGAGATAATAGTTTGATTGCTGCTTCCCTATTGCCATTGTAAGATGCACTTTACATAATGAATTGTTATTATTGTTGCAACATGAAGTACTTTATTCTACAATATGCCATCAGTTGAAATTGCTTTTTAATGTTAATCCATCTTTTGTACATGTCCTTTAATTCATCAAGGAGTGATTATTTTAGCTCTCCTATATTGTTGGGTTTTATTGATGTTTAAATAATATCCTAGTGGTCATTTTGGAATTTTTTTATGCTTTGTATGACTACCTTTGTATAAATTGATATCGTGGTGTAGATGGAATGGTTTTAGTGAAGTATTGTTTTAACGGTTGCTGGGTTTATGATATGATTATCCATGTATGTTTTAAGTGGACCTCATTAGAGATCCAAATGCTTAATAAATATATTGAATTGAATTGAACTACCTGTCTGTGGCAGTCAGAATGCTGCACCTGCTGAAGACAAGTCTCCACCATGGAGGCCTGCCACTAATTACTGCCCAGCAGCCCATGTGCCAAGTAAAGTTGTCTCTGCAGTCCCACATCATGGAAGTAACTGCTGCAGGAGCGACACCACAAGAGCCCCATCTTCACCAAGCTCCTAAAACACTGTCTAGCTGTGAAAAGACTGAGAGACTGAATGCGCAGAGGCAAATCTACCATTAAGAACCAAAGACTTTGCCTGTGTGAACCTGTAGCAGCACAAACTGTTGAAATGATCTACACATTAGCCAGTCAATCAATCACAATGCCCACACTTCATTTGAGGGACTGTAAACATTAGGAGAACTGGGAAAGGGCGCCTTAGACGGTGTAGCACTTAAGTGAGATTCACGGATGAGAGTACAACTTGGTAAGTGCATTCCTGTTCGAAATGTGCAATATTTCACTTTGCCGTGAGAGTAAAGTACTTTCTTTTTAGTAAGTACAGGCCTGGACAATACGTTATTAGTTCTGTTGGTTGACTGTTAAGTTTTGAGCTTGAGTTCTCTGGGAGTTTTCTCTCTGAAATTGGACTGATGTATAATGTCTATCAAATATAAATAGAGACTTGCCTTTACATATGAACCTGTTTTCCTTATAATCCTATAAACTGCTCATGCCCAATGTGTTTGTGCTTGTGATTACAGCATTAATAATCAGAATAAAATAAGCACATATTAAAAAGTGTTGGTTTTCACCTTTGAAGAGTATCTATTCAGGAACTGGTGATGACATAGCTGGATATATGAATGCTACTTTAACTATCTTGATATTTCCAAAGTTCTCTGCAAGAATGGAAGTTGAATATGTTGCACAAATAGGCAAAGACTCGGAGACCAGTCATTATGGTATCAACCATTTTTTAGAAAGTGTATTCAGCATTTTATTACCTAATATTCATGGGGGGAAGCAATTGAGACATCTATTGTGATATACAAGTATTGTAAATGGTTTATAACCAGGTTACTTTGCCACCCATTTGCAATTCTGTGTATGTCTGTATTGTACATGAGTCTCTGTTGATAAAGACCCTCTGTTTTATTGCTCCATTAACAGGAATCTAGACTATTGCATGGTGCAGCTCTGAGTATTGTTGGAGATATTCCCCTTTCTGTTCCCACACAGATGATCATACATAGGCCACAAGTTTGAAATCATCAATTTTACACTTTTATGTCACACTCTGCACATAAGGGCACCTTCATGATTGTTGTCATACAATTGGAGCATTCCTCTGCAACTTGCATGTGAAACCTAATACGTTTCATACAGGCTAGACTACAAACCCACAAGCGACCAACAAGCACAACCACCATGATGGCACATGTCTAAAAAAGCAACTCTCAAAGCTTTCTGCTTCACTTTCTTTTTGTTAATATGTTTTCATTAGGTATTGGTATGAATAAACAGAATACAATCTGTTTATTAGATCCTACAGTCAAACGTACAAAGAGGACAATATTTCTCGAACTAATATACAGCAGGTGTCCTAGTAATGGTGAATAATGATAAGCAAGCAGGGCAATGCAAGGCACAGCCATCAATCATGAGGGAAAAGGAAGAGGGCGGACACAGCATACATGTGTAATCAATGGCACAACAGCCGTCACACAATGAAAAAACATAGAGTCATTATTCGCATTAATATCACAAGGTAGAGTACCTCAACAACCCGGCTACATGATTCCTATGGCATTATAGTGGCTAATGGGTTTTTCATTAGGTGCGTTTGGAGTCAGGTCCAGATATCCTTGAGCCAATGGCCAGGGGGATTGTAGGATACTATACTTCCAGCTGTTCATTACAGTACACTAGGTCTGGCAACCATGCTTTAATCATAGGGAAAAGGTACCTGCCCCAGACACAGGCCACCCTCCTCTTAGCCAACAAAAAAAAAGCCACTTAGACAAGCTGCCTAGCAAGGCGTGGAAGTTTTGTTGTGCACCCAAGCTGAGCCAATAAGGGCGATGGTTGGGTCCACCTCGATCATCACATGAACTTCAATTCGCCAAAATGCTAGGGGTATCATAAGTGACATCACACGCCCTTGGGCCCTCAACCTCACTCACACACACATGCTTACACATACACACATTTACACTTACACACACACACACATTTACACTTACACATACACCCTCTCTCTCACATAAACACACACTCAACCGCAAGCACGCACACATAAATTTAAAAGCATTTGTTATTTACTTATCTCAACTGCCAGGGAAGGCCATATTCCAGCTAATTGTGCTCCATTTTCTATTACACTAACAGTGAATAAGGAAACATTATTCACTATTATTGTAATAAAAAAGTTGAGAGAAAACAAAGAAAGTGGATCCCCCAAAAGACGAGCTGACAACGTGTTCCTGGCACTGATTTTGCCACCTCTGAGTCTAGGGGTCGCAAAGGGGCAAGCCAGGGGTCGCAGCTGTGTCTCCTGGCAACCCCTAAATGACGTCTAGGGATCATCAGGGTGATTTGTGTGAATACTTCATGACAGTAGCCGTTTACTAGTGGGAAGTCCTTCACAAGGTGGAAGAATCTGACTCGGTATGCGGATCTCATGCAGCAGAAGTTTATTGTAATATCTCATTCCATTAGCATTAGAGAGTGCTGTAGGCTTGATGTAATAATTTAAAAAGAGTGAATCTCAGCCTACAATTGGGGGTTCTTATCACTGTCTGGGTGCAGCGGTGGGGCCATTCCTTGTCGCAGATAGTGCATTGAAGAACGAACACATTCCGGACATGGAAACCACGTTAGGGGTCCCTCCTTGCATCGGGAAAATACGCTTATTTGTCAGAAGAGTAATTAGGTCCTGTGGAAAAGATGGAAAACTTGCCTTACATAATGCTCAAAGTCCAGAGCAAAACAGGATCTCTAGGCCTGAGTGATCTGGTCTAAAGGTGATACTGAACATTCAAGAAGTTACTGCCTGAGAATATATATGCAAGAACTGTTGGTCCCCAACTGTGCAGCCTGTCGAGGGATGCTGGTTCTTTAGTATGCTGGTAAAGCGGATAGTGGCCAAGTGGTTCTTCTGAGGCATAAAGGATGGGAGATGACGTTCGTTTGTGGGGTATGTCCCAGGGAGTCTACTTGCAAGAGACTGAGTTGATCTCCCTGTGGCTACGGGCATGGCATGGCTCTGACCAATAAGGGCTCCCAGTAGTACAGGGTCAGCTGTATCACTCTTGATCACCAGATGGACCATGAGCAGAGGAGGATATAACCAGTAATATGCAAATTGTGCCTGTGCACAGCTATAGTACAGCTCAAAGTTGGGTGTCGCATATCCACCTTGCTCGAATGGTAGTGTGAGTACCTCCCGTTTAATGCTAGACCGTCTGCCTGTCCACGCCATGGTGATCATGCAGGGCCTCAGACTCTTGAAAAAACGTGTTGGTTGAGCTGAATTGGGATGGTGTAGAACAAGTATAGTAATCTAGGAAGGATAACCACATTCATGAAGACTAGTCTGCCTGGCAGCGAGAGTGTCAACCTGTTCCACTGTTGAACTTGGTCTACGATTTTCGACATTGACACACCATAGTTCTCCATATAACTATAGCTTTGTCTTAACTTATCCAACTGCCAGGTTCTTGACTGAGGATATGCACCAGGTGAGAGGGAAGTCAAGGGTGTATGGTGGGGCGCCAGGGGTAGCAGAACTATGATGGACTTTTTCCAATTTATAAAGATGACTGTTAACCATTTAAATGCTGTGTATTGCTTAATGGCCGGGCAGTGGTTTATTGTTGGGTTGTGTAAATATAGTGTGATATTGTCCGCGTACAGAGAGATGTTAAAGTTGCAGGAAGTAAAATGTATTCCCCTGGTGGCATGATTCTGTCTAGTCACACACACACCAGTGGTTTCAGCACCACAGTGAACAAAACTGGGGAGAGGGGACATCCTTGATGGGTGGCCTTCTCAGTGGGCATAGGAGCAGAAAGGCGACTATTAATGTGAGTTCTAGTCGTGGGCCCAGAGTACAACTATGTGATCCAGCTCACATATCCCACTGTATTCCCATCCTTATCAGCACCGCAAACAGGAACTCCCATTCTAAGGAGTCAAAAGCCCTAGTGGCGTCTACAAAGAATGCCAAGGCCTCAAGGTTTGGATCTAGCTAGTCCTCAAGGCAAACAGGCAACGCAGACCATAGGACATAGAGCTTCCGGAAATAAAGCCTACCTCACCAGGCAGAATCATGTCTGGCAGCAATTCGAGTAACCTGTTGGCCAGATTCTTCGCAAGTATCCTGGCGCAATGTTAATAAGGGAGAGTTCCCTGCATTAATTGCATGGTTCTGGTGGTTTATCAGGTTTCAGTAGTGTTATAACAAATCTCTCTTAGAGCCTGGGCGGCATGGCACTAGATACATGTACTTCTTCATATAACTGCAATAGTCTGGGGGCCAGCAGGTGAGAGTATGCTTTATAGAACATCACTAAGGTGTGGACTTGCCACATTTGATCATACACCCGAGACGGTGTCCGGGGGAAAGCAGACGCTTCTTCGCTTCTTCAACACACAGTCAACGGACGTGCCGGTTAGGTAGGGGGCGGAACACCCCCCCTGATCCTGACTTCTGCACTATAATATTAACTATACAGCGTGGATAAAATGAATGGGCTCTGCTGAGCCGCAACTGCCTTTCCCGACAGCTGGGTTGGGACTCAGTCCCTCAGCTGTTTGCCCTCTGTATTCTGTCTGCAATAGAACCACGAACCACAAACTCTGGTGGTGTGTGCTGAAGTGGAACAACAAGAAGAGATAGAAGGCCAGACAGGTCCGTGAACATTTTCCTTTTATCACTTTTACATCCTCTAACCTGTTCTGCTACCTCTATACTTAGTAATAACCAGATAAAGAGATATAGACAATGGGCAAACATAAATAACCACAGCTACTGGGAAAAGGGGCTCTAAAACCGACAACCTCCACTAATTCAATTACCAATTATCTGACGAATGCTATAGGCCTACTGAATAGTGAAATCACCAATGCGGAGGAAAGATTGGCCTCAACTAAATCCATCCTACATAATGCTATGGATAAAGTGACTGAGAAAGATACCGCAACGGAGCCAGGGAAGTCTCTTACCGCAGAAAAGACTGTGACACCATGCGTTTTTAATAATACCCTGAGGATTAGCGAGGACTCCCCGCTCGGGGAGCCATCTTCTCCTCCAGCAAAGACAATCTGTCAGTTGGCAGACACACTTCCTAGAGACTCAAAAAAAGAGGAAGGTAACCACAGGAGGTAAAGGAAATATAGCCAAAACAAAGACACCTAGATCTAATACCAAAGATAAATCGTTAACACCCGGTACAATAACAGATTGTTCTCTAAAGAATGTACAAAATAGATTAACAACATTAGAGGAATCATTTAAAAAGGAATTGGAGGCCATATAATCTGGGATTTCCCTACTTGAGGTAACTGTTAAGGAACTACTAGATCATCTAAAATCACCTTCTGGGCAGTCTACTATAAGGGGAGCTGCACAAACCAACATTGTGGCAACTGCAACCTTAGACACTACTCCTATCCAACAACCGCCAGTTTTGACTGCAAACAATGATTACCACCAACCCCAAAATACAAGACCCCAGATATCTTTACATCTTCCACCGGAAGCTACGCCTTTTGTAATCGTTCTGAGAAACGTACCAATCTTAAGGCCTAATGTAACAGAAAGCTGGTTCGAAAACAAGGTGATACACTGGTTGGCCAAACAATCATGGAGAACAACCTGTCTTGCCCAAGAAATCATAATGGTAAGAAGAGTTGGATGGATAGGTCCTTCAAGGAAAACTAGTGATGATGATTGCATTGTGGTGAACTTTCGTACTCCCTTTGTGGTAAGAACCCTCCTCTCTGGCCTTACATGTAAAACTGGTGCCAAGAACACTACTGGGAATATTCAAGCTGAGCCTTTGGGATTTTTCTATAGGCCAGAAATGTTTGCAGGTAGAACTGATACCTCTATACATGCAGTACTACCAATTGGGAAGCATGTTACTCGACAACAATCAAAACTTTCCAATAGACCACAGATCACAATTCCAACAATGAACCGGTTCCTCCCCCTTTCGTACTACGATGATCAGGACTGACAACAGGTGGGGGAGAGAGGCAAGAGCAGTAATCGCATTGATGTATATCATGTAGATCCTGAAGTACAGAACCTCGACTTGGGTATCTCAACCTGTCCAACTCGCCCAACGACTGAGTCTGTCGACCTGCTTATTGATGTACATGATATAGAGCTTGAAATACAGATCCTTGACCCGGGTATTTCAATCTGCCCAAATGCAGGAAATCTCAATAGTGCAATTAAGACTTGGAATATTGCATGAATAAAGAACAAACTATTAAACCCAGAGTGGCTGGAGGTCACCAGTCAAGCTCAGCTAGTCTTCTTACAAGAGACATGGTCACCAGATGATTTTTTTGTGGAGGGTTTTATCTCATTTCTAACCCTGTCAAACCCCTTCAGAGGGAGGACGGGCTAAGGGAGGCCTGGCAGTATTAATATCTATAACTGCTTCATTAAAAGTATTGAGGTCCTACTTGTCCTCTCCCTGTTTTCAATTTATCCACTTAATAACAGAGGAAAAGGTTAATCTGGTTATAATTAGTTTTTATAATTATGTTTTTGATAAAACCAAAGTAACTGTTATAATGGATTTAAGTAGAGAGATTGAATTATTCCTAACTTATATTAAGGATGACTATATTTTTTTATGGTTAGGAGATTTTAATCTGAATAAATGCTATAGGCAGGGATCTGAAAGCTGTGGTTATGTTAAAACAAATGGGGATGGCATGTTACATTTTTTGCACAATCCATATGGCGAAGCATTGAATGAAATGATTTTTAAATATAGCTTGGTTCTTCTGTAACAGTGTATTGGTGAAGACCAAATGTTAGTGCCAACATACTATGGGAATGGCAGAAGCTCTGTCATTGACCATATTCTGGTGACAGAAAATGGACAATGCCTAATAGATTCCTTTGACGTTACCCCAAGTACCCTTAGTGACCATGCTACCCTGACACTGGTCCGTAATATAAATATCTCAAGACCAAATAGTTCACAAAATACGAATCAAATTGAAATACAGGGTAGAAATGGTCTTACTTAAAGATGGGCAAGCATTGATGGTATTAGAATAATAGGGGAAATTATGGCAGAAACCCTTAGAGATTACTATATATGCACAGATTTTAAGTCCTCCCCGATGTGTTATATGGAAGCCTTCTGTAAAATTATGGCTAGAATCTCAGAGAAACTTAGATGTCCGACCAGAGGAAAAGAAACAGAAAGAGGGGTTGGTTTAATACAAAATGTTCCTTGATAAATAGAAAACTAAGGAAAGTCTTATGGGATTCGCCAAGAGACAGGGAAAAAAATCCACAGACTAAGAGTTATGTTTAAAACCGCATTAGAAAAGAGGAAAAGAGAGTTGAAAGAAAAAATCTGGGAAGATTTGCTCCAGGCTGCCGAATCAAAAGATAATTCTTTTTTCTGGAAAATAATAAATCAGACATTTTTAAAAGAGAGAGAGGAGAACAGAGGATTGAGGCACTCGTACAACAGGGGGACTGGATACAACATTTTAATACAATTTTTAATCTGGAAAGTAGTATTTTAAATTTGCCAAGTACACATTTATATCAAATTGACGCTGTGGATATTCCTGACATAACTCTAGAAGAGGTCATTAACGCCATAAACAAAGCAGCAAATGGGAAGGCCCCAGGCCCAGACGGTGTTCCGATAGATATTTTTAAAGCACATGTCACTTTATGGGCCCCGATGCTGACCCAAGTATGCAATTCTACAGCAAAGGGTTTCCTCCCTGCTTCATGGGCAGAAAGTACAATAGTCCCAATATTCAAAAAAGGTAATGGAGGGGACCCGAAATGTTATCGTCCAATATCCCTCTTGGACTCCAGCGCTAAACTAATGGGCAGAATCCTCCTGGGTCGGCTAGAACAATTGATGGAGGTAAAAACATACTTACTGATACACAATATGGGTTCAGGAGTGATATTGGAACAATAGAAAAATGTGTTAACCTACACTTGTTACTTAATAAATATACAGTAGCCAGGGCAGATGCACCTATGTTTTGCAGATCTGAGCAGTGCGTTCGACCTGGTAAATCATAACAAACTTTGGGTAACACTTGCGGATATGGGAGCCCCTTGGGGTATTATTAATTACCTGTCCCAATGGTACTCTTACCTTATCGTGCAGGTGCGATACGGGCCAAATGGGGAATGCACAGAAAGCTTTACGGTAACCTGAGGTATTAGACAGGGCTGTGTCCTTGCCCCCTTGCTCTTTCTTTTCACTCTACATAAATGGGGTGGATGAATGTCTACAAAAAACTAAAGCTGATGTCCCCATGGTCGGATCTCGCCCTGTCCCCATTTTATTATATGCAGACGATGCAGTCCTCTTATCTGGAACAGCCAATGGGCTGCAACTCTTGATAGATAATTTTGTTAAATTTATGGATAACAAAGGTATGAAAGTTAACTTAAAGAAAACTGTTACTATGACAGCTGGAAAAGGAAGAGCAAAAAAGAGGATGCATCAGATAAAGGGGGAGAGGTTAGCGGAGACACACATATTCACATACCTGGGAATCCAGTTCACTGCATCAGGGTCCTGGGAAAGCCAATTCAATTTATCTCAAATTAAATTTTTAAGAGTGATAGAATCAATTTTTAGGTTTTCCAGCAAAATAGGCCAAAAACCGATCAGAGAAATGCTGACGCTGTACAAAAGCAAATGCCTCCCAAGTGCTGGTTATGGTGCTGCCCTATGGGGATACACAAACTGTGCCAAACTGCAAACATTAGAGAACGTGTTCCTGGCCCGTTTACTGGCCGTCCCGAAATCAAGTTCAACGTACATAACACATAAGGAAGCAGCAGTTCCCTTTTTAGAGGACGACCTATATATTAGACCCATTATTCTGTGGTACAATATATGGAGCAAAACAGGGACACAGTTTACAAACGCAATAATCTTAGATTGTCTCAGGCTAGATGCCTGGAAGAAAATAACATGGCTGTCCTATTTAGATACCTATTTAAGAAAAATGAACCCCGCCATTGGAGTCAATGATACAGTTAAAGTCCTTATTTATTCCAAAATAGACGTTAGGACTATACTCAGGGGCCAGAGAGAAAAAGAGAGAGATATTAAAGAAAGCAAAAGAACCACGGTAGACAGATACTTGCTACAATAGAACAGCCAACATAGGTTTTATCTTACTAGATTACGACTAGGAATACTGCATTCATGGTTTGCTTTTCCAAAAAGTGTGGCATGGACTAATAATCTTCCAAAATGTCCATGTGACAGAAACTCAGAACAAAGCACAATGCACTTTATCTTATTCTGCAGTTTTTATAAGGATCTTAGGAAACGTTTTTTAGCCCAGCTTTCAAAACTGGTAAATATATTATTATCAGGATGCTTTTAATTATTTATGTGCTTTGGAAAACAGCGAGATCTGTGTATCTGTCATAGCATTTATTACAATGGCCTTAGGAAGAAGAAAAAAACCGGTATACCTCTAGCCCCTAACATATGAGACCTAAGATTAATGTATTACCTTTTAGCCTGATTGTATAATATGGATTCTATTGATTATACTGAATAAAACTGGATGGGACTTGAAGCCATATGATTAGTAACGACTCTTGGACTTCCATATAGGCCTTGGCCGGCTCTTAAGAAATGGTTTCCACACTATCAAACCACAATTGTCATGGAGAATCTGCTTGGGGAAGACGCACCCGCATATGAACTTGGACTGTTTTAATCTATCTCTTGATTGTAATGCTTTTATTGTGTACTTTTATGGTTTTATGCTTATAAACTGAATAAAGTTTTTGAATTGAATTGAATTGCTTTATAAAACTCGCTGGGGAATCCATCATTGTCAGAAACTTTACACTTTGGTAGTTTAGAAACAATGAGAATCATTTACAAGGCCATTGCGCCACCAGTGTGTCACTTTTTTTGGCGCACCAGCAGCGCAGTGTGACCTGCCCATATTTACAAGGCCACGTAGTGTCACCCTGCGTGAAAGGGGCGTTCCAAGGGGGTTGCTCTGGGTGTTCCAAAGCCATCATCCATGGAACCTGGTACATTCCCAGATTTACAAAGTTTTGTAAAGCTGGGAATGCGTCAGAATCATACACCTCCCAGTGGAGGACTAGGAGTAGTGCAACGAGGAGAAATACTTTTATTTCTACTTCTTTTTCCTCTTTCTATGATTGATGCATTTTGCAGCACGCATAGAAAGAGGAAAATGCCATCAATGATTGTTTTTGTGGCGGAAGGTGTCCCTTCCTGCAAAAAAACAATCATCCCCAATCATCCCCTCAATGCAGGCACCCTTGCAACATGACACAAGGGTGCCTGTGCTGGCGAATGGCAGCCAATTGAGCGCCAGTGCAGGGGAAATCACATAGATCTGTCATATTGTTGTTAGTACGACGCATCCCTGAACTTTCAAAATGACCCAGCTCGGCGCAGCAAAATGGCTTGCTGGTTGCTATGCACAATTATTTTGTAAATGAGGCCCAATGGATTTAATTCTGTCCAGTGTTATAGGCAAATCAAGACATTGTTGATGGATACTGTCTATCCAGACCAATGAGATACGATCAAAAAACTCAGAGAGTGCAGCATGTAAGGGGATTCATGGAAGGTGTATAGGTTTGAGTAATATGCACTGAATTTCGAAAGTATATGCTCAGCTTCATTCACTAACCCGCCATTCTCTCCCTCAGTCTGTACAATATTGTGCATTAATTGGAGGCGGCACAGGCAGGGACATCTTAATGATTTTGGGGGCTCTGGACCAAATGTATTTTGGGTGCCCCTGCGCGGAACAGGTTTGAATTTATGATCCAATATCAGCTCTTTCATGCCCTCTTTGGTCAGGTTACTGACAGAGCACAGGCACAGTGGTCCTCATTCTAAATATGTTTACATCTAATATTCAGGGACAGTGCCGTGTGTCTTCACTAGTGTAACACAGCAGTAGTTCACTAACATTACTGCTAATAATATCTGTGACACCCTCCCATTTCTCATATGTGAGGTCTCGTTTTGATCAAAAAGTAACTTTTTTATGGATGTTGCATGAAACAAACACAACATTTCTCTGCAAAATGTCTGTAATAGACTCTCATAAATCACCCAGATTAGAAATAAGTTAAAGGAAAACTGTATTTAAATCAATCTGTTTAAAAATTATTCAAGGTCATCAGGGTAAGATTCTCTGTAGAACAGAGCTGGCTCTATCAGGGGCCTCCCTTGAAAGGCTGGGGCCCTGGGCGAGAGCCCACTTTGCCCATGCCTTAAAACGTCTCTGGGCACATGAATCCATCAACATTCCTACCCGGTCTGCCGCCCTCACCGTACATCCTAGCACTGGCATGCTTATCCAAGGGTTTCACCTCCCGGTTAGCTGCCAAAGTGAGTTTTGCTAGGGTTTGTGTGCTATGCTGGTGCATGTAGATCATTAACAGTGAGTGCATCTCTAGTTCAAGTCTGTCGTAATGGCCACAAAGTGTTTTCCTGATCCTGTGTTGCTTCGCTTAGCAGACTCCCTGGATATACGCTTTCAATGCTTCCCAGAGTGCACCTACATCACTTCCGGACGTTTCATTGAAACGAAAATAGTTGCTGATCTCAGCTCTCGTCTCCTTCTGAGCACAGTATCCTGAAGTGCCTGGGGTAACAGAGGCCGGATAAATACTCAATCTCATGGGGCCGGCACCGTCACCACCAGCTCAATGGAGAGTGGTCAGAGAAATTGCCTGGCAAATGCTCTGCTGCCCTGATCCAGGTGCAAATGCCCTGGGTGCTGAGCCAGTCATCCAATCTAGACCATGAGCCATGCACGGATGATGATGTGTGCGTACCCTCCCTGGGCGCTGGATGTCTGGTCCTCCAAATATCAGTCTGGTCCTAGGTCTCCATTATGTCTAGTAGTGTTGACACAACTGAGTGGTGAGTGCTGTCTGATTGGTGAGAACGATCAAGGTGTTGATTGTGTATAAGATTAAAATATTCTTCCTACAGCACGTTCTGAGGAGTCGTCATAGATAAACATTTGCTCCATACCAGCTGCAGGAAGCCAGGATCATATGGGTCGAATAAGACTAATCTGTCTGTTCCAAATTCAGTATGGGACACAACAATATCAATACACTTGACCTTGTACACTTTACCGAGTTCTTAATGTCTTTTATCTTTTTTACAAGAGTTCAATGTCCCTGTGCAAGAGCACGATGAAGTATCAGTAAGTATAAGAGGCGCATGTGTATTACCGTTAACTAGCGAGATTTATTACTCACATATTCTTGTTCTGAATCTTGTCTTTTTCTTCCTCATCGGATCGCAGGATCTTTTCCAGGGTTGGATGATGGCTGGAAAAAGAGAAGAAAGGTAAGACTCCAAATCTAAGGGATCACAAGGAGTTCCTTCCTCTTTAGAATCCCGGACAGCAAGCGAGGGGTGGCAATATGGATGTGGCTCATATACTAGGCCACACACAATGTGGTCTCCGGGACCACAAGGCTTGTCAGGTCTCTCGAGACCTCAGGTCCTGCCAATGGATCAGCATGACATGAATAAGTTCCCTTCAAGTGTTCCTAAAAATTATACACCAAGTACTTGACTACTATGGGGCATGTAAGACTAAAAAGGCCTAACTTGGTCATGATCTTTTTGGGCAACTTAGGACATGGATATCCCCATAGCACGGAGCATGGTGCAGTTACATCTTGCCACCAATAGATGTCCCCGTAGCGCAGAGCATGGTGCAGTTACACCACATGACCAGTAGTTGTCTCCGTAGCATGGAGCATGGTATAGTAACACCCCTCCACCAATAGATTTCCCTGTAGCACTGAACATAGTTCATTACACCTTGCCACAAATAGATGTGCCCAGAACACGGAGCATGATGCAGTCACACCACATGCCCAATAGATGTCCCTGTCTCAAGGAGCATGGTACAGTAATACCATATGATCAGTAGATGTCACTGTAGCGCAAACCATAGATGACCCCGTAGCACAAGCCATGGTGTAGTTACACCACATGAACAGTAGATAGCCCCATAGCATGGAGCACGGTGTAGTTCCACCATTTGACCAATACATGTCCCCCTACCACAGAGCATGGCGTAGTTATACCATATGACCAATTGAGGTCCCTGTAGCACGGAACATGGTGCAGTTACATCTTGCCACCAATAGATGTCAATGTAGAACAGAGAATTGTGCAATTACACTATCTGACCAATAGATGTCCCCATAGCATGGAGCATGGTGCTCTTACACCATATGACCAATAGATGTTCCTGTAGCATTCAGCATGGGGTAGTAACACTATATGACCAATAGATGATCCTGTAGCATGGAGCATGGTGCATGTTACACCATATGACAAACTGAGGTCCCCGAAGCAAGGAGCATGTTGCAATTACACCATATGACCAATGGATGCCCATGTAGCATGGAGCAGTTACGCCATAAGACCAATAGGTGTCCCTGTAGAATGGAGCATGTTGCAGTCACCCCAAGACCAATAGCTGTCACTGCAGCACAGAGAATGGTGCAGTTGAACCATATGACCAATAGATGTCCCTGTAGCATGGGACATAGTGCACTTACACCATATGACTAAGAGATGTTCCTGTAGCACAGAGAATGGTGCAGTTGGAACATATGACCAATAAATGTCCCTGTAGCCTGGACCTTGGTGCACCTACACTATTTGACCAATAGATGTCCCCGTAGCATTGAACATCATGTAGTTACATCAAATGACCAATAGATGGCCCTGCAGCACTGAGCATGGTGAAGTTACACCATATCACCAACAGATATCCCAGTTGCAAGGAGCAAGGCGCAGTTACACGTTGTTACCAATAGATGCCCCCGTAGAATGGAGCATAGTGCAGTTACACCATGTGACTAATATATGCTCCCGTAGCATGGAGCATGGTGCAGTTGTAACATATGACCAATAGATGTCCCCTATCAGAGAGCATGGTGTAGTTATGCCTTGCCACCATTAGATGTCTCCGTAGCACGGAGCATGATTTAATTACACCATATGACCAGTAGATGTCCTGGAAGTACGGAACACCATATGACCAATAGATATTCCCGTACCATGGAGCATGGTACAGTTACACCATATCACCAATAGATGTCCAGGTAGCATGGAGCATGGTGCAATTACACCATATGACCAATAGTTGTCCCAGTAGAATGGAGCATGGTGCAGTCACACCATATAACTTATAGATGCCCCTGTATCACAGAGAATGGCACATTTGGGCTATATGACAAATAAATGTCCCTGGAACATGGTGCACTTACACCATATGACCAATAGATCTCCCTGTAGCATTGAGCATAGCATAGTTACACCACATGACCCATAAATGACCCTGTAGCACTGAGCATGGTGCAGTTACTTAATATTTTCCAACAGATGTTCCAGTAGCACGGAGCATGGAGTAGTTACACTCTGCCACCAATAACTGTCCCCGTAGCATGGCGCATGGTGCAGTATACCATTATGACCAATAAATGTCCCCCTAGCATGGAGAATGAGATGATTACACCATATGGCCAATAGATGTCCCTCTAGGATGGAGCATGGTGTAGTAATGCCATATGACTAATTGATGTCCCCGTAGCATGGTGCAGTTACACCATATGAGCAATAGATTTATATATACCCCACCCTTATCCAACAATTCAACCCTTCCTCCCACCCCCCTCCTGTGGATAGTTCGGGAGCATAACTTTGCATCGTTGTTAAGGGAAAGAAACACCCAAACCCTGTGTGGGTTCTATTTGGTCTTCACCAGCGACGTCTTGTTTATATGTGTACGGATGGTAGGAGGCACAGTACCTTTAAGAAGTTGAGGCAGTGTAAGTGTCAGCATTCTTTCGAGAGGATTGTGATCAATTGGGCCCAGTCGGGTCATACGTTTTCTGCTTGTGTTCTATGGTCAGCTCGATCTTTTCCATTGCACAAATCTCTCGTAGCCTGTTCAGCCAATCACCCAATGTAGGTACCTTCTGTGTACCCTGCAGTGCAGGGGATGGTCCTCATTGCTGTGGTAGTTATCATGGCTATTTGTTTTCCCCATAGGGATAAAGGAGGTCTGCTCCCTTTGGACTGCGTGCCTAATACAACCAATTCCAGGTGTATGGGTCCCAAACACTCTGTCAATCGCCGGTAACACTTCCACTCAGTATCTATGGACCATGAGGCATGACCACAGAAGATGCAACAATGTGCCAGTGAGGCCGCAATCTCTCCATCACACCTCTGATGTTCATTGATTCCACTTTGATGCCTGATCCAGCTTTCTGTACCAGTGTGTCAGAATTTTTTATTGTGTTTCCCAAGTGATATCAAATTGTGCCACTAGCCTGGCTCTGTCAAATATGCATTCCAACTGTTTTGGATATATTTGTACCCCCTCTATTAGCAACTGCATTACCTGCCATAATCTCTCTCTCTGGCTCATTATATCCCACTGAGTCCCAATGATGATCCTGCAGCGGCAGCTTGCATGGATCGGGGGTGGCAGGCGGGGTGGGGGAGACAAAAAATACACTTACCTTTTAACCGCTTCTCTTCTCGGTTGTTTCTCCGTATCTCTTCCGGTCGGAACAGAAGCAGGAATCACACAGGCTACCCCAAGCCAATCACGACGCTGCTGTCATCAGTATTGTGTTTGGTCTGAGCGCTGTGGTTTGGCGCTCAGACAGGTAGTGGGAGCCTGAGCATGTTCTCCACACAGGCTGTACAATACAGCCGGTTGAGAACATGCAAAGTGCGCTTGACTGTTTGGCCGGCACAAGGCGGCCGGCCAAACTGTCATGCGCACTGACAGAGTGCACTCACCACTCCTCCCCCTGTTCTGTGAGCAGAGCAGCCCAGCCCCGCCCTGCAAAACTGCTTCAGCAGGGAAGAATAAAATGATAATAACATTGTGTTATTATCATTTTATTTTTCCTTGCCGCCACTGTCATCCTGCTATTTTTCTTGGGACCCAAACACTGTTGACTTTAAAAACACGGTCCGTATATGATTGCTGAGAACTGGGAAACGCCCTTTAAAATGCGGGCTGAGCTACGCGTGCCGTTTCCATGCAAGCGGAACAACGCTTGCGTTAACCATGCATATGCTTTACCACACATATGCCTTAACCACTCATATGCGTGGTAAAGGCAGTTAGCGGTCTACCATTGCAGCAAGTGGGGGGGGGGTCTGGAGACTTCCTGCAATCAGCGGATGGAATAGTGGCTTGGTGAGTACTTTTTTAAACTTTTTATTTAGGTTTCAGGGCAGGGGAAGGGGCAGTTTTTAGGGCTGGGGCAGTTTTTAGGGCTCGGGGGCTGGAGTCGGGGTAGTTATTAGGTATGGGGACGGGTTTTAGGGCTCAGGGCGGGGGGAAGGGGCAGTTTTCAGGGCTGAGAGTCATTTTAGTTATTAGTGCAGGAGCTGGGTTTTAGGGCTCAGGGCGGGGGAAGGGGCAGTTTTCAGGGCTGGGGGCAGGTTTAAAGCTCAGGGTGGGGGGGCTGGAGTTGGCATAGTTTTTTGAGCTGGGGTCTGGGTTTTAGAGCTCAGGGTGGGAAATTCATTGTAAAGGCATGTGTGGTAAAGGAATGCGTGGTTAAGACGCATTTGTTGTTGCGACCGCGTTGTTGAGGCACGCATGGTTTAGCCATGCATGCTTCAGTCATAAAACCCTGAGAACTTGCTGTAACAAGCCGTGCTGTTCATTTGTTTGTTGCTTCATGATCACGATTTATCCCTTGCGTGTTGCACCTCTTAAAAGACCACCAAGCACGTGTATTTTGCAACAATATTCACTGTGCCGCTGTGTCATGAAATTGTTTTTCATAAACTTATTTGAAAACATTTTATTCGTCATTTGGGTCTTTGTATCTAAAGTATTGTGCTAGGGATCTGTGTGTGTTTTGTTACAGTTACAACACCAGTTATGGAGCAACAAAATCCTTAGGGGGTTATCTCGGTTCATCAGTAGTGCTTAAGATTGACACCAGAGAAAAACTGCTACATCAAGTCTTTCAGTATTTTAAAGTAAACTTTTGGAGGACTTTTGTATTAAGTGAAATGACAGATTTTGAGGTGTCAGCTCGTTATTTCTTTATTTCAATTAGACATACTCATTAAATCGGATGTTTTTGGTGGTCAGGGAACAAGTCTTTGACTTAAGAGAAAAGAAAACAGTCTTGTCCTGTGGTCTTCAAGTGAGCCTGCAGCGCAGAACCGCCCCCGAGCTCTGCACGCACTGCCGACCGCCCCCGGCCTCCCTCCCAGCACAGCACTCAGGCAACAGCAGCCAAAACACTGGGATCGTGGACGGGTTTGCCTGTTTTTCCTAGATTCGCAGACTTAGGGGCGTGGAAAATGGGAGTAATCCCAAAAGGAGGGGGAAGTGGGGCAGAAGATGGCTGCTTCTAGCAGGGGCTCCCCGGCGGCGGGCCCCCGGCTCCTGCGGGAGGGATGGTGAACCCTCACCGCGTCAGCCCCGGGCGGCAGCCCCAGCCCGGCCCGGAGGAAGAGGAGGAGCGGCAGCGCCGGAGGCAGTGGCCGGGGAGGCTGGCTGCGGAGCAGGCGGCAGGAGGCTACTTCCCCTCCCCGGGCGCTCGCCAGCGGGACCCTGAACGGGCTGCAGGAATGGAACTGGAAATGGAGCAAATCCGCCACGACCGGCCGTTGTTCCCCGTCGCAGGCACCCCGTCTCCGCCCTCCTCGGGGTCCCGGCAGGCGTGGAGCCGCGACAACCCGGGCTTCGAGCCCGAGGAGGGGGAAATGGGCGAGGACGAGGAGGGAATGGTGGTGGAGATGGACGTGGAGTGGCACCCCTCGGGGCCCGGGAGGCGCTCGGGCTCCGTAGCATCCTCGTGCAGCAGCAGCGGGGGCGCCGGGGCCGCGGAGTACCCTCCCGGGGCGCACGCAGGCAGAGGCCGAAGAGGGGGCCAAGAGCAAGGATGCGCCACTCCCGCCAGCGTGGAGAACCTACCGCAGCCACCTGACCAAGGCAGGCCTGTGGGGGCAAGAAGAATCCTGTACCTTCTGAAGGGTAAGTTGCCTACTAGCACCCAGCCAGACAGACCTTGGTACAAGAGTCCCATAGTGCTGGGCGACCGACATGAACCGCCCCTAGAACAGTGCCCACACCCTGCAGTCAGAAGCGGAAACCAGAGGTACCTTACAGTACAGTCTATGGCTAAGGTTCTGGCACCGTGATCTTGTAGCCAATAGATGCTGCCAAGGTAGACAAGACAGCTAGACAGGGCACGCCCACAATATTCTACCTGCACAGTGGGCTCTCACAGGGCCCCTCTGGCAGGATTTGGCACTTAGCCTAGTTTTACATTATAGCTCCCGGTGAAAACAATAACGGATCTCCAGTATGATCGCGCACTTTTTTCCTGTGACGGTGATGAAGTTGGTAGCAAAGCAAAAACAAATCACAGAATATCTTTCATTTAACTTCGATGCACTATTATAGTTATATAAAAATTGTTATAGACCCTAATAACTTATTTGGCAATTAGTTGAAGAGACTTTTTTGTGCCGTGCAAATTCTGAGTAATTTATTTTGGTATTTCTAAGTAGGTAACCGTCATTAAAAGTGTTTCAGTGCATGGGAAGTTGCCAACCAAACTTTTATGGAAACTTCGGGTGGCAAGTTAGATATCGACCCTTGTTTGAATATTTCAGAGCAACCATTACTATTCCAGTCATGCGAGACTTTTATTGGCACGTACAATCACAGAGAGCGGACAGTTTACTTTTTGGGGCCGGCAAAAGGCAGGACTGAGAAGACGTTATTAGTAAAACAAACGCCTGAGGTGATTTTCTTTACTTTATTTTCCTTTGTCAGGCGCATGTGAGAGAGCCCCAAACGAAACTGGTGTCACCTGGTTCGTGATAGTGGTATTAGCAGGGTTTTCAAGGTATCGGATGTGCACTTCTTTCAAAGAGAGCAGGATGACCGAAGAAACTTGACAAAAGTTAAGGTTTTTTATGTAGGAGTGATGACAACTGGGCATCCTGCTATGCCAGCGTGCTCCGTCTCATTGGCGTGGAATTTTATAAAATATCTACTTGTCCAAGGGGCACAATACTTCAAAAGTGGACTTGTCCTGTATTAAAAAATGTCCTTTTGTCTGCCATGTAGTGAGGTGGGACGTTATGGCAGCTTCGGTATAACATCACAGCTCTGATAATTTGCCACTTTCTGCAAATCTCCACACAGGGGCTGGAATTGGGCTAGAAGCAGGAGTTTTAGGGATGGACTAACCAGTGAGTTTGTATGCATCACAAAGTTACATGTTTAAGGGTTTTTACCAACTTCTCTCCAATCTCTTCCGACACTGTAAGTTGACATACTCTTGACAGGGAGAGGAGTAAAACTTTCCCAAGGGCCGGAAAATGGAGTGGGTGTAGGAAAATAAGTTGTTTCATGGGAAATTTCTTTTTCTCCCGGAGGAAAAAGAAAACATGTGGATCTGCAGTCTCTCATAAGATTTTCCCAGGAGCAAATATACACTATAGAGTATTTGCTCATGCGAAAAGCATATTTGCTGAAGTTTGCTAGTAATACATTTTCTGTGCTTCCTACTGTATGTAATCCCTTGTGAATCCCTAAAAGTTGTAAATCTGCACCAATGCAAGGTTGCAGAACTAGGGGTGCACTTTTTGTGACTTCCTTTAACAATGAAGCATCCATTTTATTTTCATGTCGCCCAAAATGATTTTACACTGATTATCGAATACTAATGTTTTTTTAAATATTGGCATGCATCAAACACATTTTCCTTAATGTAGCTTTAGAGAAATGTTATTTGAAGTTGAAGAATATTTTAGCAAAATGTTTTTAAAAGTTGCAATCTTTTGTGTACATTTTATTTTGAAAGCAAGCAATCATCAATCTTACTTTCAAGCTTCTGCATGTATTTGCAAATAACCATGGAGCACAATGGTAGCAATATACATGGCCTCAAATTGTTAACATTTGCAAATGTGTACACACATTTATATTGGACACACTTTCAGTAATGCAAGCTGAGCTGACAGCTCACTGTATTTCATTAGAACGCTCTCCAGGTCCGGATTACCAAATAGGCAAAGTAGGCACCGGCCTATGGGCCCTATTCCTTTTACGGGCCTGCGACAACGGATCAAAATACAACTTAAAATACATAAACCAGAGACATCAGATTCACATAAGTTTGTCTCTTAAAAGCTCATCTTCTGGCAGATGTCAGTTTGTAAAAAAAATCTGGTGCATTGGGTATTAGGAGATAATTTGCGAGGGGTCCCCAGAAATTTCAACTATTTGGGGTTTCCACAGGGTTTAATCCAGTACTGCGCTCATCTCACTAGTGTAGGCTCTGCATTCATGAATCTTGTGTACATCAAGCAACTTGCACGTATGTACACATATCTTGCCTTAGTGGCATTCCATTCTGTCCAATAACCGTATTGTGGTACTTTAACTATGCAGTCGGAGGGTTTGTGTTGTAGGTTGTTGGATCTGGCCTCCTTGTTCATTGAACAAAATAAGTGTGAAAACCTGACCTCGACCCAGAATAATATGTCCTGGGCATCAGGCTGTAGTGATTTCACACACTTGATCTGTCTTTTGGTAGGATTAGTGCTGGAGCAAGGAAATAGAGCTCTTCTCACATGGGTTGGAGGAAGTATGGCAAATATTTGTGGTCCTGGGACCTGATTATGAGTGAGTTGGTGCATTCCAACCTGTGTGTATACCCCCGTTTGTGCACGGTTCGGAATTAAGAGTTGGGAGGTATTTTAAGTATCTGGTAATTATCGGATGCGTCAAATACCTCACCCTTCCTTAAATTTTGCCATTTCAAAATTGCTGAAATGTAACTGGAGAAATGTGAACGGTATTTACCATACCATGTGCATTTTGGTGCGTTAAAACACCGAAATCCACAGGTTACTCCTGAAAACTCATAAAAGGTGCTATTTATTGCACCCGATAAATAAGGTACCCCTGGGTATGTTATTTATGAGGTGTGATAAAAGCACCTTCGCTTGTAATCAGGCCCTTTGCGCGCAGATTAAAGAGATACATTCTATGTATTTTAGAGTTGGAGAAAGGTCCAACACTTGTGTATGGGAGATGAGAATGTAAAGCAGCTTTCAGAAAGAGTAGGTATTAGTTAAGTATTTGGAGGAGGTTTCGGACTTGCAACCTTTGTTTGTGAAGCTAGTTAAGCATTACCACAATATTTAGAGGCCCTGCTAGGAAGAGAGCTGCAAGGAGGCTCCTTGATTGGATTAAGCTAGGATCCAAATATCTGAATACCCTGTGCCTAACAAGGCATGGAAAATTAGACCTCGTCACTTCTTTTGTCATACATAATCCAACTATTTCATTCGATGCTCTCTCTGTTTTTAGACTATTACTTTAGCAATCGGAGGGAATAGCTGTTAACGAAGACATTTTCCTTACAGCAGCAGATAACAACTATGAGCTTGCACCTTGCAATCTCTTGAAGGGATATTACAAGAGGGTCAAAACCCAGGACCATATAAATATGCTTCTTGTATAATTTGTTTGTATCTGGAGTTAAACCAAAAGATGAATGATTGACTACATTGTAAACCTAATATTTAACCTAGATTTGAAATTTGCATATACTTTCGATCTGTGGTTCTTGAAATTTTGACTTCTGTGGACCCCCACTTAATCATAACTGGAACCCAGGGACCCCCAATGGGTAATTACTGGAAGCCGGGGACCCCGACTTAATCATTGTTGATAATTTAAACCACAAAACAATACATTAAAAAATGCAAAAACTAGCATACATCAAAAATATATAAATGATGAAATATTTTGTTTAACTCACGAACAAATATAAAAAAAACTACATTTTATTGGGAATGCTGGAGCTTTTCTAAATTCAATTGAGACCACTCATCATCCATGCTGTATTCCATTTAATGCACTTGCACTGCAACCATGAATCATTATGCGGATACTAACTTCGTTTTTAACCTCCAATTTCAAACTCATTCACATTTAAGGAAAGTTTTATATTTTTCAAATCTACATTTTGCTGCTTTATTTATATACACTTTATTAATATTCTAAGCAGTCACAGACCTACTGATTAGGCTTTGCAGACCTCTTAGTGGTCTCGGACCACAGTTTAATAACTACTGCTGTAGATTATTATGGTCTAAGTATCCAAGTTGTTGGTGAACATGTGACAACTCATTTCTTTAGGAAGAAAACATGTACTAACTATATTACATACGTAAAGCTATTGCTCTACATAACAAATGCAGAACTATACACAGAGAGAATTTTTTCAAGCAAAATCAAATTGAAGCCAAAACAGAACTGTAAATGTGGGTAGAGCAGGACACGTCTAACAAAGGGGTGCAACACTCTAACACCCATGATGCCCAGTATGTGCTTTAAAAAGCTAGGCAAATAAACAAAATATATTGAAGGGCAAATAAATAAAGCTGACAAGAAGCATAGGTGAGACCTACTATGCCCTTCAGCTCTATCTGTGGATCAAACTATGCACAACAGATTATGTATTGACATCCCCAATTTGTTTTACCCTGCTCACGCAACATGATTTACATAGGCAATATTATAAGGTTAGCAATAAAAATACAACCATTAGAGCAACTTGGTACCATCTGATGAAAGATCATTACTGCTGTACAAAGCAGTAACGCTGAGCACTGCTTAATTTGAGCCGGTGGTTGCAGGTGGTCCAACCTGCCCTCATTTTTGAGGATCGGCACTTATTTCTCCTCCTCAGATTTTTACCCAGAGTAGGAGAAGGAAAAAACACACAGGTGGGGAAAAACAATGAGAAAGATGTGAAAAATCATGTCAAAGGGAGAAAGAAGGGACCTGTACGAGTGATATAAATGGACAGGAAGTGTCTGGAGGTGGATTAAAGAGGCATGAGGTGGAATCGAGACTATGCAGTAATGATATTCAGCACGCCGACATTCAGTAATGCTGCCCATGAGCTGCTGCACAAGACTTCAGGCTGTGCGCACCAGGGGGAAGGTGGGGAGAGGTTTGGGCGCACGACCTGCCCGCATGGTAGACCCTATGGCCTACCCCACGCATTGCATGGCCAAAGGCCATGTGCGGTGGGGAGTTGGCATAGTTATGATGGGAATAAAATCTTACTTTATGTACAAAACACACATAGAAATTCACTGAAAAAAATGAAATGTTAAAGTGACGTTTTAGTTGGGTATGGTAATATCTTACTTTACATTAAAAACAAGCATTTACAATGCAATAGGTCTCGCAGTGACATTGTTTTGAGTAAATGGCCTTGTAAATGACATTGTTTTTTATATTGTTTATGTTTTGTAAAAATTTATTAAAATGATTGTAATGTAGAATGCAAATACTGTTAAAAATTGGAAATGGAAAAGTTATTAATTGCATTTATATGAGTGCGAGCTATTGGCTTTGTAAATGTTAATGGCTTGTGTCAATGTGAGTTTTGTTAAGCAAAATAAATATAATGTATTTGTAATGCTAATAGGATAAAGTTACTGCCAGTGCTCAGCACCGGTGAGACCCGGCCCACTTAAAGCCCTGCCCCCACGCATACAACTCCCCACTGCATTGTCGTTTCCTATGCTGCTCCCAGATTGACAGCTGTGTACCTCCGTCACACAATTAACACTAGCACATATACGAGCATCGCTCTGCACAGAGGCCAGGGATTGAATGTGCATGTAGTCTTCACACCTTACGGCCCACTGTGAGAAACCATGGTGCCTTGAGCCTCAGCTTCAGATATTTCAATCGTGCCCGGTCGTGAATACTTGCCCACAGACTGAATTTGTCAAGACACCTGGAGGCGAACCCCTACCATCCCAAGTTAATCACACTTTAACATGACTAGGTTACAAGCCCAGCTTACGCAGAGAACTGCGAGATCAATCAGGAAAGGTGCACATAGAGACAGGTACACACGCAGACTTCCACTTCACATAGAGACAGGGACACACGCAGACCTCCCCTTCACATAGAGACAGGGGCACACGCAGACCTCCCCTTCACATAGAGACAGGGGCACACGCAGACCTTGACTTCACATAGAGACAGGGACACAGGCACACCTTGACTTCACAGAGACGGGGGCACACGCCAGACCTTGACTTCAGACAGACGTGTACTCAGAGAGGCGCGAACAGACTGCTAACTCCCGAGCACACCGAGACTCCAGTACAGACATGCATACACCTGGGGCCCGGGTGACCCACAGCCTGCACTAAGCACTTTACCCGACTGCTAGAAGAATACACTATATGATGTCTGGCATATGCATTCAGGTCCTCTAGTGAGATTCATTGGTCATCCCTACACACCATTTTAGAACAAGATGGCTGCCACACAAATAGGTTTAGCTCTTCTCAGCCAATCAATGGCCAGGAAATAAAGAAAAGCAGTCTATACTCCAGGTGGACTTAGCTATGCATTTTTTGAGAATGCGTGTTATAGAACTTGGATTCTCAAAGTATGGCCCGGGGTTCACTTTTAGCCCTACTGACGTTAATATGCGGCCTCACTTTGAACAGCAGCACTGGGCTGCTGTTTACTTGACAAAGCGCTAAAATTAACAAGTTTAAGCTATTGGCATTGTAAATGACAATGCCTTTTATTTATGTTTTAAAAACGAAAACAAAAATAAAAGGCATTGTTATTTGCAATGTCAATAGCTGAAACTCAGCGTAAATGCGATTGCAAATGCATTGCAAATGCTTGTTCTTTTTTAGTCACTCTGCACAGCATCAATGATGCTGTGCAGCGTGATTAAAAACCATAGGTAAAGCCAATAGGACGCACACGTGAGGCCTAATGGCTTTGCCAATGTTTGTTTAACAATGGCATGAGGCGCGGAAAATCAGCCAGGCCCGAGAAGGAGATAAACCACCAGATGCTGTGATTTGCACATAATCACCTGGCCGGGCAATATGTTGCATAACACGAGTGCCCAGAAACAACAGAGCTGCTGGGCGGAAACAAAAGGCAGGCCACCAGGTGTTCTGATGTTTACACACGTGCACAGCAGCAGCAGAATGCACAAGACCAGCATCAGGGGATCCTAAGGCAGCAGCTTGCTCGGACTACAGCAGTGGCTCAGAGGCAGTATCAGCGAAGCTTCTAGATTTCCTGAATGTAGCATAGCAGAATCTAGGGACCTGCCAATAAAGATGTCTGCAGCAGCCTATCGGCAGCATCGCTGCCTCCACCAAGTGTGCTGAATGTGCGTGCAATATGTCAAATTCTCTCAGATAATATGACCATTGTGTCATGACACTGACACGGCAATCATCTTACAAAATGTGAGTACTCCGAGGAACTCTTTTTTAGGTCAGGAATTTTACTGTGCAGCTGTAAAACAGATCTAATGCTAAAAATATACACAGTAATCTTTGGATCTGCCTGTATCAAAAACCGTCTTTTTCAACCTTTCTTTTTTACAGTCTTGGCTCAGCCCACTGGAGCATGCCTATCTCACCTAATTCTAGTGGCTGTTTGCGTGTATCCTTTCTCTTCCACTTAAGTACTTGAACTGAACTACAGGAGGGCTGACTTTCCTACAATAGTCCTGTGTACTAGCTTACCTCCCCCGTGTTTCCCTCCATTGTGCTAACACTGTATGCCCAATGGCATTGCCAATGGTTGATCTGCTGTGTCAAACTGACACAGTACAACAAAAATGTAAACCTCATCAAAATGCACCAACATGTGATGGACAACCCAGCAAGCCAATGCCTGCAAAAGGCTGAAGGAGCCGACCCAAAACCCACAATCTTTACTTCCAAGTTTTTCAACTATTTATGACACGACTAGGTCTCAGAATTAAAGGTGACCGTTGCCAGACCTAACAAGTGCTCCATAATGACTACCCCAGCCTTCCACCCAGAGGCACCCAGCCTACCTTCGCGCCAGACGCTGCCTGCCAGCTCCCAGCCTCTGGATCTCCGAGCGAGATGATCTGGAGCCGACAGGGGAGGGAGGGAAAATGAAAGCGGAAGAGACGCGAGACGCCGGCGGCCGCGCGCGTGCACATCTCCTGTCCTAGTAGTGATCGGGAGAGTGACGACTGAATGCAGCGCACAGAAGAATGGGGAGGTGCAGTCATGGGAAGCAGCAAATATCTTTTGAAACCGGTCCATTGGAAAAGGGCTATTAGGGTAGGTTCAGATTTGAAAGCTTTTCCTAATGGATGAAAGAGTTGCGTTTTGCGTTTGTGATGGGGAGAAGGCACCGTGAATGGAGCGTGTCAAGATGTTCACATTTGCGAGTCATGTTCTTTTGCTATACGCTGCTTTTAAGTGAGGTGGTGTTTTTGAGGATTATGGTACCTTCTGGTATGGAGATCACCGTGCACGGGGCATCCTGCACACGCGCGCGTGAAGACGAATGAAGAAGACACGCCATGAGCGTGCGCATCGGCTGCCTGGACAGGAGATGTGCACGCGTATGGTGCGAGCAGGCGTTGTGATAACGCCGCTGAGCCGTACGCGTGCACATCTCCTGTCTGTTAGCTTCGGCGCAGACAGTTGATGTGCACGCGTACGGCTTGCGGCGCTATTACAACTCCTGCTCGCACCATGCGCGTGCACATCTCCTGTCCCGCATCGGAGCAAAAGTCGGCAACAATAGATCTCGCATAGCGTGCAGCGCTTTGCGCTGCATCGCTAGGCGAGACCTAAAAAACAAAACCCTAGAATTGAAATATTCTATGACCTCATTGATAACATCACTGATGACATGTGAAATGACATAATAGATGACAACATTGCACAGGGTGGGGGCATGAGTATTTTCGTTGTATGTTTAAAAAAGCTTATGTGCGGGTACATCTTTACTTTGAGGACAAAAAAGCTGTAATTCCTGCAACATATCATGACCACAACAAATGTGCTGAGTAATGGGGGGATAGCACTGTCTTTTCTCACAGGGTAGGTAGGGCGGGCATCAACAAGCACACACTACCTGCACAAAAAACAGATCATCAATTAAAATGTCATAGGGTGGCAAAGTAGATGCTTCAAAGAACCTATATTGCATTTCAGTTACTGGGTGAATGCTGGATCTGCAATCTAACAAAACAACTTGATGACCGTCTCGAAACCTTATTTTGAAGGCAGAATGATAGGAACTGATGGAAAACCCATCCAAGCAATGGCAAACCATGAAAAGCATGTGGAAGCCTATTACTCAAGGGGGCTGACCCAAAGTCCTCACTCTCTGTACTTATCATATGGTTGAAAAATTGATGACAAGGTCTTTTCAGACCGTAAAGCTGTCAATTGCTAGACTTAACAAGCATTGGCATAGCCAATAGGTCTCGCCTTTGGGACCTTATAAGTGTTTAGCCATGCAACACTTGATGTGAGAGAGAGTCTGTGAGAGAGAGTCTGTGAGAGAGAGTCTGTGAGGGAGAGTCTGTGAGGGAGAGTCTGTGAGGGAGAGTCTGTGAGGGAGAGTCTGTGAGGGAGAGTCTGTGAGGGAGTGTCTGTGAGGGAGTGTCTGTGAGGGAGTGTCTGTGAGGGAGTGTCTGTGAGGGAGTGTCTGTGAGGGAGTGTCTGTGAGGGAGTGTCTGTGAGGGAGTGTCTGTGAGGGAGTGTCTGTGAGGGAGTGTCTGTGTGAGAGAGTCTGTGTGAGAGAGTCTGTGTGAGAGAGTCTGTGTGAGAGAGTCTGTGTGAGAGAGTCTGTGTGAGAGAGTCTGTGAGAGAGAGTCTGTGAGAGAGAGTCTGTGAGAGAGAGTCTGTGAGAGAGAGTGTGTGAGAGAGAATGTGCATTTGTGTAGCAAGTTCCCATCATTTTCCTGGAGCGCTTTCCGAATCTGACTGTACTCATCCTTCAAGACAGACTACCCTTCCCCCCGCCCCCCCCCAGAGTGTACCCAAAGCCCTATTCCTTACTCAAAATACTCATAGAAAGACAAAAAGCAGTGTTAAGGGCTTCCAAAAACCTATAAATTAAAAATTAAACAACACCTGCTCACAGAAAAGCCCCTGTCAAAGGGCTGTTATTGTTGAGTGGTCTGGTTCCTTTTGACAATTGTCTTTCCTTGACTATAAGTGCCGAGTGAACAATTTCGATATTTCTATGATCCGAAATGGCACGAACAGAGCTCAGTATTAACAATGATGTCTCATTCATTCAGTCATTCATTCAGCCATCCATTCATCTGTTCTTCCAGGACTGTGCATTGATAGGAGGAAGATATTGCTTTTTTCTTACATTACTTGGAGTCTGGACTACACAGACAGAATCATGCGGTTATAAGCAATATATTATCAGAATTCCCACAGCGCATTTCTACCATTAGTACGATCTCACAGCGCTTGTGAAATACGTATTGATATTCTGCGAGAAATAGCATTCTAGATTATGTTTAACCAACGTGCAAAGCGGTTATGGGAGTTAGTGAAGGTAGAGAATGTGAAGATAAAACTAGCGAGATTGGTTAGTGGGTGTTAACGCGGGTCCTGAAATCCACAACCCTCATTTCTAATCCTGGCAACAACAACGCAGCCTTTCATCTTTCCAAGCACAATAAAATGACTGCCACTGGTTTGGGTAAGTATAGCACCTATTAATTAAGGTTCTAGGCATAGCTCATTTTGAGAAGAGCGCTGCATAAATATGTTATTAGTGGATAAGGATATTTGGTTCACCCCACTCCCCCTCCTCCCCCCCCACACCCACCCGCACCCCAATGTCCCCCACCCTTTCTGGGTCAAACCATTACTCAGTGGCCAAATAATGTCCATTTCGTATTCCCTATTCTCGCTGTCATGTTAAACTGCACACTTCCGGTTAGGGCACAGGAGCCTATGTGGCAGGCTACTTGAGCAAGCAGCTCCTACTGCTTTCAGAAGGGGGGGGGGGGCAATATATCAAACCACCCAGAGTCTCACCCAGGGACCACAGACTGCTTTGGCGTTGCTGGATAAGAGACATAATTAAAAGTATCCTCAGACCACAAGTGCAGGCCGCATCCTCTAACAGAAACAGAACCACATCAACGATGCAGGTTTTTTTTAAACTTCTTGTTTGTGCAAAAACATGGTCAGCAGACAATTTACAGATCACGAGAGTGGGGCTCGCTGGTCAGTGTATGGTTGTCTGTGGAGCGAGACGGGCCTGGAGTTTTAGCAGTCAGTCTCTATGAGTGAAACCTACCCTTTGGTATCCCCACTGCAGGTCACGTGCGCTGGTCCTCATCGGAAAAGAAACTATGCCCTCAATAAGGACCACAAACCCCCCCCTCCCCCGCCCCTCTGAACATGGCGTGCCAGAGGCCGAAGGCAGGCAGACCTGGGGAAGAGCGAGCTGATGATGATGGTGCTAATTAAGAAAATAGCAAACATGACGTGCCCTGCATGGAAGCAATTTAAAGCAGGAGTCATTGGCGAGTGAACCGTCCACCCACAGGGTAGTGCTGGCCTGGAAGATTAACTAAAAAAACAAGCGCTGAAACACAAACGCGGCCCCGTGGCGCGAAAGTGAAACAGTACTGGGCTACTGGGCTAACAAGTGGGAGGGGTGGGGAGTGCGAGAGAACACACAGCGATTCCCTTGCGGGAGCGAGCAAACATATGTTGCCAAAGCTCGCTCCCGCAAGGAGATAGCTAACGTGCACGCATTGCCATTGAAAGCAATGCAATGCGTGCACGTTTTTGGCTGAAAAGCCGAAGCGATTTCTATAGGTCTTTTTCCTATGCAGCGCATGCGCGCTGCGTAGGCGAGACCTAAAAAGTAGGCTTTTTAGTTTGCCTGGTGAAAGATCAGAGATGGACTTGTTTGACTGTGCTACTGTGTTTGGCCTCAGCAGATATTTGTTTGCTGTGAGCCATGTACGTAGGAAGAAAGGATTGAAGTTTTAATGTCCCAAATTGAACAAAGATCCTTTTTGAAAATTGTAGTTGTTTTTAGCTTGTATTTATTAAGCTGCTGATGTACAAACTTTGCGTATTTACATGAAATTTTACACTTGTATTATATTATTGTGTTTTTTTTTTTACACTTCTATCATATGTCATTGTGCTTTTTATGGTTATTTTACTCGAAATAAAAGCTATTTGAAAGAAGACTATGCTACTTTGGAAAATAACAGGAATTTGATCTGGATTTTCTCAATATATAAAGCAGAGGGAGAGACTGAGTGGGCAACTCGAAGGCTATCTCTGAACCTTCTTATAGAAATTTGTATATATAACGAATACCAGTTTGAAAAAACTTTTGGGACTCGGCATGCTACTTTCGTAGTCCATGTGCTGAGCTTGGGAGTTGCTTTCCGGGAGCCTGTCAGCTATGCGAGATTCACATGGATGGGCCAATGAAAAAAGCAGGACTTGTAGGTTCACATGGATGGGCCAATGAAAAGAGCAGGACTCTGAGCATGATAGGGACGTTCAACAATGACCATTAAATGGTAAACATTTTCTGGCCATTTTGCAACGGCAGCTATGTGTTATATAGATTGATGTGACATTGTCATTTGTCATAATATCTGTGGTGTCTTCTAATGTGCGTAATCTATATCAAGATACTTTATTCCTCAATTAACGTACATTTCATGGCTTCTGTTAGCTGATTAAATCTGTGATTGTGGCTGGAATGTTTGAAGTATAATAAGACATGTTTATGAACATAAAATGGCGAATGTAAATTCTGAAAGAAAAGCAGGAAGTGGAAAATGATCAGTTTCCAATTATTGACATTTGTGAAGGATGGTAAATGTTCACTTAAATCAATCTAGAATAAACTGAGGTTTATTTTGACAAGACTCACGTTCCTAAACTAGGGCCTGAAGAATTAAGTGAAATAGGAGGATCTTCTTTTATTATTATTATTTTTTCGTAGCGCAATAAATGAAAAATATTCGGGAGTGGTCCTTTTGGGTGTATACTTTAGCCAAAGGCCATTATGAAGTGTGAAGCTGGAGAGCTTTGAATTACTGAATATTTCGCAATGGTGGAGATAGTATGTTGCCATTAGTTTTGACTTAAGGTACAGTGTTTTTAATTTTATAATAGATTTTTTTGCGAGCTTAACTTTAAGGAGTAAGTGGTTGGACATGTACTTTTTTTTTTTTTTTTTATTGAGTTATAAAAGAAGGTATCGTTAAAACCAAAACATTAGTGGTACAACACTGGATGTAACACAATACGCCACAGTGAACAACCGTCTCAAGTAGGTTGTTTAGTAAAGTACTCACAATTTTCCCAACTTATCTCACAGCGACTTGCAATGGATAGCAGTATATGGTAATGCACAACATTACACAAGCATCCTTGTGGCACATATATCTCAGACATTATCGGTGTTTTGACAATGCAGACGTGTTGCAGGGAACGATCTGGACTACTCAAGCAGAATAGGGGCATCACTCCTCTCCTGCTGATTCCCAGCTCTAGGGATTCCCTGTCGGCACACAAAATCAGATAAAAATAATCCCCAGATAATTTGGGAAGGGATTTAGTAGCCATCGGTACCTAGTAACCATCAAGCTCCTTTTGGCAATATAAAATATCTAGTATCCGGCATTTCACCTGAGGAGATTCCCTGCCCCAATGTATCGCATCTCTGCATTTTGCCTACAGATGCATAAGGGCCATAAGCCATCTCACCCCAACCGGGACAACTTTAACATATCCATGTAATGCAACAAGTGGGATTGTCAGAGTTTGGAAATCGGAGACTATCCATTATATCAGGTTTTTAGAAAACAAGGGGACCCCAATATGTGAACCTGGGGTAGTAGAATATGTTTAAAGAACAATGGTTCAGGGGTGGCCTCAAAGGTCCAAAGCGAAAAAGGTGACCCGGAGCGGGGCACTGTTGTTTAAATGAAGTTAATTTTCAGAACGAAAATGGTGACCCAGACAGGGCACTACTTATTACATGTATGAGAATTAAATTCAGTCGGGAGCAGAAAAAGATTTACAAAGGGTCAATGTCAGAAAATGACGGACATTTATTTGTCAAATATGCTTAGTATTCAGGTGCTCACACATTAAGTGAAAGAAAGCGTGACGTGAGTAGTGATAGTGAGTTTTAAAAAGACATCGCATTGACAACAATATAGTTGAACTCCACAAATAATTTATACACAGTGAGTGGAGTTCATGTTGTAGGAGTGGTCGACGCTCGAACCCAATTAGTGGGGTTCATCTTCAGGACATAGGTGAGCTAGTTAATGGCGAAAAAGGATCTGTTAATTCCACAGATACCCTCGGGTAGACTGGATGGTAGTTCAATTTATGCGATTAGTGATGCAATCTGCAAGAAGCTGTACTGCTGGGCGGTGCAGAGATACGCGATGGCAGTGTTAATTTTGTTAATCCTGGCGACAGGGCAATGAATGGGGGCCTGAAGCCATGAAACCGGTAGCGTCCTCCTGCTGCCGTGACTAGCATAAATTGAACTACCATCAGTCTACCCGAGGGTATCTGTGGAATTAACAGATCCTTTTTCGTCATTAACTAGCTCACCTATGTCCTGAAGATGAACCCCACTAATTGGGTTCGAACGTCGTCGACCACTTCTACAACATGAACTCCACTCACTGTGTATAAATTATTTGTGGAGTTCAACTATATTGTTGTCAATGCGATGTCTTTTTAAAACTCACTATCACTACTCACGTCACGCTTTCTTTCACTTAATGTGTGAGCACCTGAATACTAAGCATATTTGACAAATAAATGTCCGTCATTTTCTGACATTGACCCTTTGTAAATCTTTTTCTGCTCCTGACAATTTAATTCTCATACATGTAATAAGTAGTGCCCCCGTCTGGGTCACCATTTTCGTTCTGAAAATTAACTTCATTTAAACAGTGCCCCGCTCCGGGTCACCTTTTTCGCTTTGGACCTTTGAGGCCACCCCTGAACTATTGTTCTTTAAACATATCCATTATATCAAACACAGATGACCAATAGCCAGCTAAGTTTGGGCACAACCAGGCCTATGCAGGAAAGTGGAGTCCCTGGCATGACACTGAGCGCAGCATGAATTCTCTGAGGCCCATCCTATGTAGTGAGGGAGGAGTGCAATGCATTGTGTGGAGGAATTTAATGTGGATTAGTCGTAGTCGGAAATTGGGCCTATTTGGGCTCAACAGTAGCTCCATTTTTCTTTTCTCTGTAGGAGAGGAGCCTAAATCAGTTAGCCACATAGATCTTGCTCTTGGGATACATAAATGGGACCTTGTGTTGCATGGTTGTATATAAACAGGTGATCAATTTCTTAGGGTACGAAGAATCCAGGATCGCACCCTGAGCATGGAGCAATGGAGAAGAGGACCGGAATGTATTGTGTACCCACCCCCCCTCCATTTGGCACGGAGCTGGTAATAGAGGAATATGTCAAGTGGTGTATATCCGGAGGTGTTCTTAATTGACCATCAGGGTACAGATCTCCCAGTGTGACTTGCCACATGCGCCCCAGCTGTAGTCACATACATTAGTCATCTGTGTCAGTGCCGGGTTTTGAGCAAGGGCATCCCGTTCGCAAACACACAGTCTAGACATGTCCAGTGGCTGAGATGGCACAGACCATGCACGCAGCTGTGCCAATCCCAGCTGTGGGGCATTTTATAGCAGAGCAGAGAATAGTGTTTAGTGGATAGTGTGCAGCCTTGTCTGCCTCAATTGCAGTATGTAGCAAAAAAGGAGTAGAATGATGTCCAAGCTATATATACTGGACTTGGGCACAGTAGTAGTAAACTCCTAGGTCCGACATGCAGATCTTGCCCCACCCAAATGACAATGTAAGCATCTCCCATGCTACCTTAGGCTGACTTCCTGCCCAAACGAGCATAATGAGGTTGGATCTAATCTTGTCAAAGAATTGTCTGGATAGCGGTAGCAGGATATTAACAAACCGGTAGAGAAACTCTGGAAAAATCAGCATTTTGGCGATCGCAATCCTGCCCGCCATAGGCAGTGGCAGTTTTACCCACACTGATACTCTCTCCTCCAGCCATGCAATTGCCATGCATAATTCTCATTTCATGTTTCATCAATGTCCTACTGATGGATATGCCCATGATATTTAACTGCAGCCGTTGATCATCTTAAAGGAAGCTTTGAGTTGAATTTACCTGTTTTTGATGTTGAGAGGAACATAACAGATTTAGACCAAATAACTGTTATCCTGGTAAGGCAGCCATATTTGAGGAATGCTGTGAGCATCGGCGGAAGATTGGCCTCTAGGTCTCTGACATACAGCTTGGTGTCATCGGCATTCACCCTTGTGGGTGGGCAGGGGTCAAATTAAAAAAGTTGTTTTTGGGTTCCATGGATTTGCAGATCCACCACAATAACGCCCAGCATGACACCCCTCGTTATTCTCAACAGATCTGTATATCTGGAGCTATTCACTAGGGGTGTTGCACTGAGCGCCACGGTGAACCCACAGACACCCCCCCCCCCCTCCCACCACACTTTTTTTTTTTTTTTTAAACGGGTTTGGGCCCCCAATCATCCTTCGCCCGTGTATGGTGGAGGTTGGGCGCCCAACCCCAGACTGCGCACGGCGATGAACATCTTAATGTTAAAAAAAAAAAACATAGAAATTCACTGAGAAAAAAAACAAGGTTAAATTGACGTTATAGTAAGGAAATGTAATGGTATCCTACTTTACAATAAATAAAACCTTAGAAATTCTCTGGAGAAAAAACCAAACGTTAAATGGACATTATAGTTAGGTGAAAATGTCAGTAAAATCGATCGGGTAAGTGTTTTTTCTTAATTTTTTATCTTGTTTGCCCGCCACCCCTTCCCTCAGTAGATGCCAGCCGCCACTGTGGTTCATTATGTGCTGGAACATGTTCCCAACACTGCTAGCAACAGTGTGTGTAGTGTATGCCTGATTGTAATATATTTTTCTACTGCATCTGGTTTTCACGTCACTCAAAATACTTTTTTTCTGCACAGTGCCCCGACGCCCTTGAGACCTGTTCCGCGCTTTATAAAGCCATGTAAATAAATGCATCTCAGCTGTAAAAAAAAGTTAAGGCTTACCAGTGTAAGGCTTGCATCTGACCTTTCCACTGTACCGCGACACTAAGTCGGAAACATATTTTGCTTCCTTGCTCAGAAAAATCAAGGACCCTGCCAAATCCTATGATGTGTGACCTCAAGTATTTTCACTTGAAAGCCCCCATGATTTCACTAAAGGTCTGCTAATGGCTCCAGGGATGCAGCAACAATGCCTCGGTCTGTGCTCTTTAGCTAGAAAAGTTTTCCATTTGCGCATATGGTGTCTGAAATCAGTGCCAGCGAAATAACACATTACCTCATTTCATAGCTGAGGAGTCGTTTTCAGCCTTCGATGGCACCACGGTTGAAATTGGGTTGGCTGGCGCCCCTAGTGGAGAGTTGCATGTTTAGAAACTTGTGCTATTTTTAGCTGACGACCACTTGGTCTCCAACAAACATGAAATATAAACGTGTGATCATTAAATACCGAAAATTCCGGGTAGTCAGCCAGATAACAGTAAAAACACTAAAGAAGTAAAAGTCCAGGAACATAGCCCAAACGAAGCAACTTTAAAACTGTACCAGAAGAAACGTACGCAGAACCACATAATAACATAGTGGCTCGATTCCTTCACCTACTGCCGGAGGCAATCCAGAAACTCACTTTTTTCCCTAGTCTGCCTGGTCAAGTGCTTTTGAATATAACTTCATGCAACCATTACATTCGTTTTTTGTTTCTTAAAAGTCAGTTGGCACGTTTTGAGAGGATGTTGATGGTACCTTCTTGATATAGTTGTGGTTCCTTTAAGATGGACTGATGATCACATTAACCTGATATTCCCTAATCATTGGCATGCAAGGGCCAATAAATACAAAATGCTGGCCCACCCAAAGGGACTTTTACCAGGCATTGCATTACAGTAAGTGCCCCAGGAGCTCAACAGGTTTTTGCTCCCACTGGGTAATTTATTAATACAAAGGGCCATTTTATACTACTGATGGCACTGGCACATATTTTGTGGTGCGATCGCAAAGGGGTGGTCCTCCATTTTCAGGGGAGCATGACCTCATGCAAATGAGGAAACACTTTCCCTCTGCAAATGCACTGTATTACAAAGACTGGTGCCGAGGCAGAGAGACCCCCAGGTTGTGGTGTGACTGGTGGCGCACAGTCAGTGTGCTCCTAGAGTGAGTCCTTGGAAGGTCAGAAAAGGAGCCCCATGGACCCCACAGATGTCCCTCTGCAGGTGGATGCTGTCGCCTAACTGCATTCTTTTACAGGTGGGTTTCTGCTCCCCTTCCCCTCCCCTCGAATGCAGGCCAGTTTGTTGCCTGCACAGTGAAAGGGGGACCAATGGCTTTACACAGGCAGTCTGCCCTTCTGGAATGCGGTCTCCCGAGTGTATGTATGTATATGGTATTTCTATAGGGTGAACCTAGTCGGAAAGCATTGAACCCCTGTAAAGGGTCAAAGACAAACAATCATAAAAGCAACAAGTGAAGGGAGAGGCAATCGGCTCATGAACAGTTAAATCATTGTGATTAGTGTTCTTTAAAGAGGAGAGTCTTCAAATCTTTCCTAAATTGGAGCAGCCCTGATGGAAAGGGGGATGTTCCAGATCCTGATCCTTAATGGAAACGACCTGCCACCTTGTTTTTTCCTCTGTAGATTTCTTAGTCTGCAGTCTAATGGTGACTGGCTGTGGGTGTGCCAAGAACCATCAGCGATGGTGAGCTCGTCTTCAAGGAAAGTGGGGATTATGGTTGTCATGGATTTGTAAATGATGCACTCGTTTTGAAGAAGATGCCGGCAAAGGGAGCCAATGGAGTTTCATCAGGAAGGGGATGATGTGATCATATTTCTTCAGGCCATGTGTGAGACTTTCTATGGTGTGTAGGATGCCCTTAAGGGGTGCCAGAATGGAGTCTGGAAGGCCATAAATCAGGGCCTTACCACCATTCAGATGTGAGAGTACAAGGGCTTGAACAGCAGATGTGAAGCCATTTTCTGGATGAAACAGTTTAACATTTTTTAGGTCTCGCCTAGCGTTGCTGCGCACATGCGTAGCTCGCTCGGCGAGATTTATTGCTAATAAGGAGTTTGAGAAAAGGGCTTTAAGCCCCGCCCCTCATTTCCATTGGCCGGCGTCACAGTTTATGGTAAACGGTGGCCTGCCATTGGAAATTAGGTTTTTTGGTTCCCGCCCTTTGGCTTGCGATCCGGACTGGGTCGCCTGCTTCACGGCTGTCGTGAAGCACTTTCTTATCTTTATGGGGCCATGTGTTTAAACACATGGCCCCATAAAGACAAGAGATCCCCATGCTCTGGCGCGATCCTCTTTCGCTTTCGGGACCACGCTTGTTTAAGTAGGCACATCGGTATAAAGCTATGAGACTGTTTGGTGACTTGGTGTGCCTGCCGGAGAAATCTGCATGCACCCTTCAAGGCCACTGCTTTGAATTCTGGTAGGGCCAACTTAGTTTTTCAACCTGATTAGGTCGATAAAATGATAGCAGTGACCCACACAGCAAGCCCTCCACCCCTCCCCCCACCCCCTCAAAAAAACTCAAAAGCTGTTCGGGCTTCTGATCACGAATTGAAAATCCACTTTGTGAAGGGGTTTCCCAGCTCATCTTTTGTTCCACCGTGTGATCTCGGCTCTTCATCAGGAGACTGTGAAAGGAGCCCAAACTGTGTGGTACACGGTGGTGCCGTACTAGTTGGAGGGTCTGCGGAGTCAAACTCGTAACCAGTGTACGTCACCGCATAGGTCAGCGGTGAGTGTTTAATTCAGGGAGCCTGTCGCATGGTGCATCCAATGTTTTTTGGTCATAACATTCCAAATTAAAGAATTAAGAAAAACGGTGTGTGATATAGTTACCACGTCAGTACGCTGTCTGAGCCTGTTAAAAGAAATCGCATAACCAATACCCACGCACCCCTTCCCCCCCACAACAGGGAAGCCTCCTTTCACTGCTGAAGGCTTCGAGTACTGTTACCCCGTTGGTACTTTTTATACACATTCACAAAGATGTGAATTCCACTCTGAACGCTCTCGGCTTCTCAAGACTTGAATGGTAACAGTGTGGGCCCTGGTGGGAAGGGTTTAGGGCAGGGCCCACATGCAGAGATTGTGTTATTCAGAACCTGTGGAGGCGGCAGGGGGCTCGCAGGCCAGTCCCCTGAATTACATTCTCACATGGCTTAGTCTCCTGGCACCCATGAAAAGGGCTCTCTTTACAGGCGACGATGAACACAATAAACCGGCACCGAACAGCCCATAACTGCCGTTCCTCCCCTCAGGTCTTACACCACATTTCTCACCTCAAGCCTGAAAGTCCACCTGGCCTGGGGGCGGCTGTACGTCGATACTATCAGACGTCATCACGTAAGGTCTCTGTCACATGACAAGTGCAGATTAGCGACTGGCTACCAGAGAAAGGACGTACTCCTGACGATGACGTACCAAGGGTGCCGCGGGGTCTCATGCAAGCAAGGAAGGCAACCCTCTCCCATCTATACTAGTGTGGTAGACAAATGCAGGCACAATTGGAGTCCGGAGGGCCCCTTATGCCCCGGTGCAACTGCACCTGCTGCACTGATGGCTGACAGAGCTTCAGTGTTGTTCCTGCCACGGATGGGCACACTGTAGGGGATGCAGCGAAGAGGATTTTGCCAACATGCCTAGCAAAACGGGGTTGTAAAAGGTAAAGCATAACATAATTGCAATGTTTGAGATATTTAATTATGTTAATGTAAGAAAATGAAAACGTTACAGCGGCATTCATTTTTGTCAACATTTCTTGAACAATGTGTGCATATTGTCTCGACCAGGGGCTCTCCAAAGTCTGATATTTCGGCTCCTCATTTTTTAACAATGCATATATTTACCATGTTAAATTAAAACGCATTTCTGAATATGAGAGTTTGTCTAGTTTTATAGAGGAACTAACTCCCAAGCATGGCAACAATGATTCACTTTGTTTGCAATATTTTTTATTTTACACAATTGTAAGAAAATATGTGAATCTGGGGCCTGAATCAAATTCTGTATACAAAAGGGAGAGGGGCTGTCATGAATACCTTTGAAGGCTAATGTTCCACACCATTCTGGTATACTTAAAACATATACGAATACCTTGATCCCTACCACGAAATTGTGATGGTGTGGCTTGAAACATTGTGATAGGTAAATATCTATTGTAATAAGGCCTGATGTTTCCAAGACTAGATCAGGACTACAGATTCAAACAGCATCCAGCCATACCTGCTGTACTGCATTCATTTCCTATCATCCATCTACAAAAGAAGGGACGTCGCTTTCTGCCTTGTCCCTACTTCAATCAACTCTTTAGGGTGTCCCATCGCCAGGGAGTTCCCATCAAAGGGCGGACACAGATAAGGAGGTTGCCTGTTTGGGCCTGGTAAGACAAGGAAGGACACTGTTCTACTGAAACATGGAATGTAAAATTTAAGCATGTGCCTCACCCAGCACCCTATACTACCTATCCCACAATCACACCCAGAGCTAGATCAGTCGCGCCGGCATGACTCGCGGGTGGGGGGGTCACGGGGGAGAGGAAGGGATAGAATTGGGGGCGGGGGGTCAATTTAATTGGAAAAAAAAAATTAAACCTACCATCGCCTCTGGTCCCGCGTCGCGTCTCCTCTCTCCTCTCCACACAGGAAGCAGGCAGCCTCCCTCCCCTCCCCAAAGCCAATCACAACGCTGCAATGGCAGCGTTATGATTGGCTAGGACGCCGACCCCACAGGTGTCTATGGGGAGGCCATTTTCTCTATGTAGGCTGCATGCAGCCTACATAGAGAAAATGCAGAGTGCGTATGACTGGTTTGATCGGCCCTGGGGCCGACCAAACAGTCAGTGCCCACAACAGTGGGCTAGCCACTCCTTCCCTGCCTAGAGCAGGACCGCCCACCCGCCCGCCCCCAACCAAACCCTGCCTTCTGCAGTGGGGTGACGCTCTTCTGCCCACGTGGAGGAGCCGCCCCTGATCTAGATACCAGACACTCACACAGCATTCAAACCAAATGCAAACCCAACCTCGTACACATCTCACTCTCACACCCTCAATCTACAGAACGCACATTCCAACTCATTCTCATGAACACTTGCTCTGCAGTACTCCATCACAGAAATCATCACCTATCACAATACTGACGTCCGCGTCATCACAGAACAATGGTTTACCCCACATCTTTGCACATTCTAGACGTCCTCCTTCCCATAGGCTACAGCATTCATTGTGTACACCTTGCATATAAGAAGGTAAGAGGCCTCACTATCATCCATAAGTCATCCTGGTCCTACACCCTAAACATGAAGTTGCTGACATGCTATTTTCCACTCTCTGCAACTTAGACCACCATCTTTCATCTCATTTACAGGCCTCGCAGTTAAAACAAGCATTTAACTGATGAAGTTTCAGATCTCCTCACCACCTCATCCATTCTAAATGCCCATACCACGCTCTTCGGCAAGTTCTATCTCCCAGACAACACAAGCATAAAAACAAAACAAGAAGAAACCCTCTTCAGCCTCATCAATACACTCAACGTGGTACAGCACGTCACATAATCAATACACTCCAAAGGCCACATCCTTGATCTTGTCTGCTCAACTTTACCAACAATCCAATGCAAACCACCCATATGCTTAGACCGACCACATTGCCATCCCTATCTCCCCACTCAGCATCCTACCAACAAAACAAGGTCAACACTAAAGAGAAGACCAAACCTTTATATCCTTTAATGACTTTTAGATAAACAACCTAAAGTTCGAACCCCTCTCTCACCCTATGAACTCCATGTTCGCTGCCAACAGCCTTCTAATCAACGTTAACACTTTTTTGGAAAACTATGTGAACATCCACGCCTCAATTATAACGTGCAAGCCAAAGCTTTCAGCACCCTGGTATTTTAAAGAACTTACTGACAATAAACGAGCCATCTGCAGCCAGGAAAGAAAATGCAACACACAGACATGTCATCATAGCTAAAGCAAAGTACTATACCAACAATATCAATGAAGCGACCAAGAGAAGCAGAACGCTTTTCAAGACAATCAATCACTGATTTAAACCACTGCCAGACCAACCCATTCCTCACTCCTTAGAAAAGTGCAATGTTATCCACCTCTTCTTCAGTGAAAAATACGGAAGATCTGACAGCATCGACTATATCAAGACTGCTTCACCTCTTACACCCACCCATACTCGCAGAATCCTGCAATGGTCAGCCTTCAAAACCATATCTCTTGCAGATCTTGCTGACATACTCAACTCTCTCAGGGCCATTTGTTACGAAGATGATGTCTATTCCTTGTCCTTCATCACAGCTCTCACTAGAGATGCTCTCTTACCCCTACTTTTTATAGTCAATGCCTTCCTCATTCAAGGCTTCCTCGCAGGAGCACTCAAGAAAGGCCAGATCCTCCCACTCGTAAAGAAAGTTACACTAGACCCTAATGACTTAGCCAGCTACACCTCCAATTTATCGGAAAATTCTGTGAAAAAGCAATCAACTCCAAAAATCACATCAATGCAAACCATCTCCTGCACGACTATCACTCTGCCTAAGATCATGCAGCTGTATGGAGACTTCTACCTTACAAATCGTAGATGATGCCCTCTTCACCACAGATGAAGATGACCCCTGCCTCCTAATATTGCTGGACCGCTCAGCTACCTTCGACAGTTGACCATGCCACCTTCATATGCACCTGGAGTCTCCAATGGGATTCACCATTCGTTCTCCTCATACTTTTCCAAGCAACAGCAAAAGATCCCTATCACCTGCAGAGTCTCCTGTGGTTCTATACGGTCTCTGGTTGTCTTCAACTTTTGCATGGAGCCACTTGGTGTTCTACTCAAAGATAACAGCATCAAGATTTACTAATATAGGGATGCTACACAAATGTACTCGAAAGGGTCATCTGCTTCAAACATCTAACACATAAAGCACTGCTTGAACATTATCCAGACTTGGCTGTCCAGTGCCTACCTGAAGCTTACTCCAACCAAGGCAGAATTCCTGTTCTATGTTAAGAGCAAACAAGAAACAGTACAAACATGGATCAATGACATGAAAGTTAATGGCTTCAAACCACATTTCACCTAATGCCAAGCCACTAAAGTCATTAGGATTCACCCTGGACACCACGCCAAACTCTCCCATAATAAACACATTGCTTACATTTTTTTTTTTTTAAAAGAGAGAGCGAGAAGGCCTCGAACCAGCCCTTTCTTCTAAAGAAAGTCAAGGGGTTTCTTCCAGAAAGCAACTAAAGAACAGCTGTTCAAGCCCTCTCATTCTTTCATTCGGATAGCTGGATATTGGGAACGCCTGTCTCAATGGCCTTCCAGACTCCACACTGGCGTCCTACACATCACAGAACGTTTCATGAGGCCTGAAGAAATATGATCACATCTCCCCCCCCATCCTGATGGAACTCTATTGGCTCCCCTTACTGGCCGGTATCATCTTCAAAACCATCTGCAGCATTTGCAAAGCTGTCACAACAAGCACCCCCACTTGTACTGGAGACAAGCTTACCATCGATGGTGACTCTCAGGATACCCGCAGTCAAGACACTATCAGAAAGCAGACTAAGAAGTGTAAAAAAGAAAAAACAAGACATCAGGCCTTTTCCATCAATGCACCCAGGATGTGGAACAATATTCCCGAAACCATCAGGACTGCCCCAATGCTACTCCAATTTAGGAAAGAATTGAAAACCCACCTCTTTAGAGAACACTACATTACAATGCATTAACCACCCACAACCCAGCTTCTCTTCCTATTACGCGTTGCCTTTAAGCTTGTCTTTAATCATGTACCGAGCTCTCTGCCTTTTGGCTAGATTCACGCTACAGAAATACCAAATACATTCATTTGTAAGCCCAACTATTCTTAACTGTTGCTGGAGACAGGACAACTTGCAGTCTAGGCAGGCCTCGTTAGCGCTTAATCAAAATAAGAATTACAATACTGCAGATTATTTTCTTTATAAAAATAAATCCAGTAAAATGTAATATTTATTAAATTGCCGTTAAAAAGAAATAAAAACCTAATCGAAGAAGCCTAACCACCAGTGGCAGCTCATCGGCTATGGCGGAGGTGCGTCACCTCCCCCCTATCGGCCTCAAAATGTGAAAAATAAAATGATAATAAAACGTGTTTATTATTGTTTTATTTTTCCTTTCCTACCATGTCTTGTGGGTGGGGCCATTGTGTGTGGCAGTCACAGGAGTGGTGGCACTGCACTCAGTGTGCATGATGGTTTGGCCATCTGTCACAGGACGGCCAAACTGTCATGCACATTGACAACTCCCTGAACCAAGATGCATTGTCAGGTAGAGAGAATCGCAGGCGAAGGCTCCCAGTCCCCTTTGGAGTTGAAAACAAGTCTGCTCAGTCCAATCCCAACGCTTTTCTCATGCTGGTATCAGCATGAGAGAAATGCTGGGATTGGCCGCAGGGGAGTCTGGGAGCCTCAGCAGAAAGGAGAAGAGCGGCGATCGGCAACGAAAAGGTAAGTTCATTTTTTCTTTATTTTGGTTGTCTGCCCATCCCTCCCAGCTCACACTCCTCCCCCGCCACTCTGCCGGGAGAGCAGCCGCTACTACTTTTCACCCTAAAAAACTATGTTATTTTCTTGCAAAGTTCACTTTTTGAATTGAATTGCTTTTATTTGCTCCCAATTTTGGCAGATAAAGAAACTAAGGTACAAGGAGACTAGTGATTTGGCCAGGCGGTGAACTGTTTTCAAAATATGAAATGTACCAAAATTAGACTTTTCTTGGACTCTCAAGCCATCAGAAAGATATTGCACTCATTTTAATGGGGGGGGGGCATTTCCACTGAAGCTGAATAACAGGAAGGGAAGTGAAATGTAACTTTGAAAGGCAGTGCCCCACTTTTCTGGTTACAAAGAATTGCCATCTCATAGTCCATGTTAAAGTAGGAGACACCTGCGCCCACCGTGCAACATCTCACAACATACCACATTTAGTGAAACAAATTCAGTTTCTTGGAAACTGTCTGCAATGAGCATAATTAACGATTTATTTTGCTACCAGTAACATAGCCGCAATGCACTACATGGGCCTTCTCTGGTGGAGGAAACACAAAACCTATGCTAAATCGCTCTAGTTTACCATGAAGCATTAAGTGAAGTCTGAACTGCTCAGGCCTGTTGCTCCAACTCAGCATCCATGCCAGCGTCCCTATTCACCATCTTCAATAAAGTCACTATGCATCATGAAAGAGTCCCCATGCACCAACACGGTTTGCGTCCCCATTCACCATCAACACAATGCACCGTTCATATGTGTAATCCCGAGCACCAGCAACCTTAAGTGCCATCAATACAATGCACCAACAATGTCAGCATCTCTGTTCCCCATCAATGTCTGCATCCCTCTAATCTATGCCGACACCACCAGGGGCTCCATGTACAATCAACGCCATATGACAAACAAGCATTGAAAATGCAATAGGTCTCGCCTTTGATTAAGTTAAAGCCATTTGCTTTGCTAATGGTATTGTATAGCAAAGCAAATGGCTTTAACTTAATGAAAGGCGAGACCTATTGCATTTTTAATGCTTGTTTAAGAACTGAGAGCTGGTATCGGGCTGTCTTTTTTTTTTTTTTTTTTTTTTGGCAGTGTGTTTGAGGGTGAGGTTGCTGTCCAGGGTGACTCCCAAGTGACCTGGCATTCATTGAAAGATGGGGTCATTGAGTTAGGTTTGTACAGTTTCTTGTTTACTGTTCTTGACAAATAGCATAAATTCTGTCTTGAGCTTTGCGTAGGTGCTGGACATCCCTATCTGGGTGATGTATAGGTCCTGTTTGAGGTGTTGAATGTGTGAAACAGGAGACTTTCAAGTAGAGTTGTGTATCATTGACATATTGGTGAATCTTGATTGTGAGTAGAACACCACCCTGCTCCTTTAGAGATTGAAGATGACAGGAGACAGTATGACACCCTGGGGGAACTCCAACTGAGGATGGGGCTCTTTTGGGACCTTATGTGCTCATGTGAATAAACTGGTGCCAGTTGGAAAGATAGGAGGAAAACCACCGAAGGACTTAGGCGGTGAATACCATTCAACACTCCTGGGTGCATATAAGGGTGGGATGGTTGACTGTGTCAAAGGCAGTGGAGAGGTCCAGCAATATCAGGAGTCAGGGGGTCCTCTTCATCAGTGGCCAGCAGGGCATTGTCTACAATATGTAAAGTAGCGGTCTCAATACAACATTGTGAACTGAAGTCAGACTAGTAGTTGGCAAAGAGACAGTTATCATTCATGTGATCTTGGAGTTGAACAAATACTACTTCTTACACTGATCCTGCCGATGAATGGTTAGTGAGTGATGGGCCTCTAATTGGTGAGGTCATTAGGGGCTAGTGTAGGTCTTGGGAGCTTTTGGGAAGATGCCTTGAGTGAAGAAGGCATTGACAATGATCTGTAGGGGTCAGAGAGCATCCCCAGAGAGAGCTTTGATGAAGGACAAGAGTAAGAGTTCATCTTCAAGAAGTGACTTTGGAGGTGTTGGGCGAGATCTGAAAAAGATATGGTTTCGAAAGCTGACCATTGCAGACCAGCAAAGGGAAGGGGTGGGCGTAAGAGCTGAAGCAGGTTTTCTGTTGTCAATGGGCTGTTAGATCTTCTGTATTTTTTCACTGAGGAAGAGGCTGATGACATTCTATTTGTCTCGCTAGGCATGGCACGACGCGGCAGCTTTGCATCGGTGGGTGGAAGCGGTTGGCGTAGCTTTTCTGTGGTTTCCTCAGCTTTCCTCCTCTTTGCAGTTTAACCACATGTGCCAGCATTGGAGTTCTGCACTGGCCATTGGACCCTTGACGCTGTGCTTGAGCACAGTCTGGACTGTTGACAACCGTGAGTGGGTGGAACAACTCTGTCAAAGCGCTGGGTTCAGCAGGTGATGTGGAGCTTGATGTTGGACCTGTCCTGCCCCTATTGTTGCTGTTGCTCAGCAGTTCTTGTGCTTGTTGCTCACTTCTCAGAGGCACTTCCCGGGAGCGTGTGGTATGCCTTTGCCGCTGAATGCTGTCTGCCTCCTCTCTTATGGGTGCTGCATTCAGGGGAAAGTGCAGCGCTAATGATTGTTTGCATTGGTGTACGCCTGTAGCTCAAATCTTGATTTTACACAGTGTGAGCCTGGGGGGGGGCGGGGGGCTGTCGGTTCCTGAATGTCCCCGTTAGCACTAGAGCTCTATTGACTCCACTTGGTCACGTTGGTCCTGGTCCTTGAATAAAGAGCAGAGTAGAGTTGAGCAGCACGGGGACCAGTCCAGGCTTTGTTTAGTTAAGCAGCCTGTAGCTCTGAATGCTTACCGGACATGAGTAGATCTCAGTAAGCTTTTGAAGTAACTTAATTCCTCATTTCCTCCCTTCTAGCCCTGCATTGACTTGTGACCAGCATACCCTCACAAACTGGCACACTCGCAACCCGGTATTGCCATCAGGTTTTTTGACCAGATTCTTCTGCCTCTTTGCTCTTTTGTGCTCCCTGCATCCCGTCTTTTAGCTCACTGAGGGTTACAAGGGCGTCACAATTGTCAGAAGCAACAATGCACCTAGGAGTTGAGTCCATTGGCCTACCATACCTTCACCCAAAGAGGGCTGTTCAAACTGAACCCCCAATCTAAAACTTTTCTTCCATTTACTGTTAAACAAATCTTCCCAACACTTAACTCAACTTCTTCTTTGACAAGTGCAAAAAGCCCCCCCTCAAGGATCAAACAAAGGTCTCCTACCCAGCTGTTCCAACAGGGGTACAAACTACAGGGAACTCTAACCTCTTCACTAAAGTAATGGCCACAATCCTTCGTAGGAAAGAAAGACTAAATAAGAGAGTCCATTCGAGTCTAGACAGAGAGACTTCACAGCAGAGAAGCACAATGAACCCAGATGATGACCCGAAAAAGCCGGAAGCCATAGTGACAAACAACACATATCTTGGCCCTGACCTTCAAATGTTTCGTGGAACTCAAGACTATTTAATTGTCACATCTCAGGTAAGGTCAGTAGGAAGAGACAGTTGCACTGGGCTGCGGGTCTTAATGAATAAACTCCTTGGCAAAATCACTAATCTAAGGAAGGAACTCGGGGAATTAAAACAAAATGAGCAGATACTGTCCACCGACAGACAATTGGCATGTCTTCTGCTGCCTGAAGATTAGAGGTTAAGATATGTAACAAAGTGGATAAAAGACCCAAGGAATTTTGCCATCTGTAATTTGCCTGCAGTGACTGAAAAAGAAGGAAGAGAGGCACTGAGAAACAAGACCTATAAATGGCTGTCTGAAAAGCTCAGAGGCAATACGGTTAAGCTGAAGGATTTACAAATTGTATAGGGTCACCAATCCAGCACAGAAATTAATTCTAGTTGTATACTGGGAGGGACTGTATTAGAAATTGGGTTGTTGGTTGACTGGGGTATGAGCCCTAGTCAAGCAACAGTCCCAATCCCTGGCAGGGTGAACCACAAAAAGTCACTAAATTAACGTGTGCTTAACCCTTTGTATGTTGGCACAAAAACCAGTTAAGCTTAACTTAGAGGCAATGTGTAAAATATTTATGCAGCACACAAACGATAATAAAGTGAAAACACAACACAAGAAAAATCCCAAACTAATTTAGGAAAATAAAGTAAATTGTAATGGATTATTTGACACCAAAACAACAAAAGTCCAATCGGTAGATCCAGAGTTATGAATTTTCAAAGCTTTTAGTGAAAACTAGTGGCTAAAAGACAGCGAGCATCTAGTCACGGGAGACCGGGCATAGTAGAAAAATATGGCCGACTTCAAGTGCGGTTCGGATACACCAAGTGGATTGGGCCCGTTCAACGCCTACCTTTGGACTTAGAAGAAATTCTGAGAAAAATTGTCTGAGAAGGTAAAGTTCAGCGGGGCTAGGCCACAGGAGGTGTCCGAGGAGGGAGTGCCATCGTCAGATGGCCTTAGGTCAAAGCCGTGGTGAAGATTTCTACATTTGGACTTACTTACTGACATGGATGTTTACATCTTCAGTGGGACAAGGCAGAGGGCTGTAGCCGAAGACAGTCCCACGAGGTTGGGTACCCCTTTGGCGAAGAACCACTGAAAATGATTTGCTGCTGTGCAGAAGAACGAAGCGGGAGAAGCCGTGAAGTCAATCGGACAGACGATGTACCTCGGGCAGATAGGTGAACAGGTTGCTCCTGGTCTCCTCCTGGTTCTCAGACAAGTTTTTGGCCAACATGCTTCTACGTTCTCAGTTCTGAAAATTGGCCACCTGGGCACCTGTAGCACCACAGCCAGGACTAGTGGGACACCTGTTGGGGGTTCTGGACTCCCTCAGGCTTGGTCCAGGTGCGGGTTCAAGATGGTGGGAGCCTTTTATGACCCTGTGGCTCTGAACAGGAGGCCAGCAAACTAACCCTTGGATTCACGTTTGGCAAACCTCGGTGTAGGTGAATATGCAGGGCTCAACAGCTGGTCTGGCCTCTGAGGGTTCAAGGCATGCTCCAGGCAGCAAAGCTATCTTTCCAGGTACAGCAGCAGTCTGGTGTAGTGCACAGCAGGTCACAGCAGCAGGCAGTCCTTTGAGAGTCCCTCAGCAGGTCCAGTAGTGAACTGAAGAGTTAATCTCAAGGTCCCATTTTTAGGTCTCGGCCTGCACCAGCGCTTGCGCTGGTCTGGCCGAGAGTTTTAGTAAGCGGGTTTTGGAAGTGCAAACACTGGCTTTCGGCTGGCGACCAGCTTGCGTTCACGATGGGCGTGCACACGCGCAGCTGCCATCTGGGGTTTCCTATCTCTTCCTCATTTCCTCGTCATGGCTCATTAACTCTCTGGACTCTGATGTTTCAATCGCAGCAGCAGCTCACATTACCAACTGACGGCCCTGGACTACAGTCACATGAAAAACAACAGCGATTAGCATTGAAATGCAAGCTTTTTTTGTCTAGTTAGAAATATTGCTTCGGTGTGTTGATTTCACCTTATATCGCTATTTGTTTTATATTGGGAGTCACAGCCTAATTACCAGTATTTTTGTCTCACTCTGTTTTTAAAAAAATATTTATTCGCGTAAAGCACAAAGCTATATTTAAGGTTACTTTTTCCGCGTCACTTCTTCACTCTATTTAAACTCCACACCCCCACTCTTATTGTCTCTCTCCTTCTCTCTCTCCCCCTCTCTAATTCTCTCTCTCTACTTAATTAACTCTCACCTCTCTATCTTTTTTAGCCTTTCATTCTCTCACCCCTTTATCTGTTTCTCTTTCAAACTCCTTCATTCACTCTCTCCCCCCTTCTTTCTCTCTCTCTATCCCGCTCCACTCTTTATTCTATGTACACCCTTTCTCTCTCTTTCTCTCTCACCACCCTCTCTAATTGGGCATTATATCTTCACTCTATCTCTCACTCGGCAACACCACAGCATCACTCGGCATCATCACAGCATCACTCAGCATCACCACAGCATCACTCAGAGCCAGCACAGCATCACTCAGAGCCAGCACAGCATCAATCAGAGCCAGCACAGCATCACTCAGAGCCAGCACAGCATCACTCAGAGCCAGCACAGCATCACTCAGAGCCAGCACAGCATCTCTCAACGCCAGCACAGCATCTCTCAACGCCAGCGCAGCATCTCTCAACGCCAGCGCAGCATCTCTCAACGCCAGCGCAGCATCTCTCAACGCCAGCGCAGCATCTCTCAACGCCAGCGCAGCATCTCTCAACGCCAGCGCAGCATCTCTCAACGCCAGCGCAGCATCTCTCAACGCCAGCGCAGCATCTCTCAACGCCAGCGCAGCATCTCTCAACGCCAGCGCAGCATCTCTCAACGCCAGCGCAGCATCTCTCAACGCCAGCGCAGCATCTCTCAACGCCAGCGCAGCGTCTCTCAACGCCAGCGCAGCATCTCTCAACGCCAGCGCAGCATCTCTCAACGCCAGCGCAGCATCTCTCAACGCCAGCGCAGCATCACTCAACGCCATCGCAGCATCTCTCAGCGCCATCGCAGCATCTCTCAGCGCCATCGCAGCATCTCTCAGCGCCATCGCAGCATCTCTCAGCGCCACCGCAGCATCACTCAGCGCCACCGCAGCATCACTCAGCGCCACCGCAGCATCACTCAGCGCCACCGCAGCATCACTCAGCGCCACCGCAGCATCACTCAGCGCCACCGCAGCATCACTCAGCGCCACCGCAGCATCACTCAGCGCCACCGCAGCATCACTCAGCGCCACCGCAGCATCACTCAGCGCCACCGCAGCATCACTCAGCGCCACCGCAGCATCACTCAGCGCCACCGCAGCATCACTCAGCGCCACCGCAGCATCACTCAGCGCCACCGCAGCATCACTCAGCGCCACCGCAGCATCACTCAGCGCCACCGCAGCATCACTCAGCGCCACCGCAGCATCACTCAGCGCCACCGCAGCATCACTCAGCGCCACCGCAGCATCACTCAGCGCCACCGCAGCATCACTCAGCGCCACCGCAGCATCACTCAGCGCCACCGCAGCATCACTCAGCGCCACCGCAGCATCACTCAGCGCCACCGCAGCATCACTCAGCGCCACCGCAGCATCACTCAGCGCCACCGCAGCATCACTCAGCGCCACCGCAGCATCACTCAGCGCCACCGCAGCATCACTCAGCGCCACCGCAGCATCACTCAGCGCCACCGCAGCATCACTCAGCGCCACCGCAGCATCACTCAGCGCCACCGCAGCATCACTCAGCGCCACCGCAGCATCACTCAACGCCATCGCAGCATCTCTCAGCGCCATCGCAGCATCTCTCAGCGCCATCGCAGCATCTCTCAGCGCCATCGCAGCATCTCTCAGCGCCACCGCAGCATCACTCAGCGCCACCGCAGCATCACTCAGCGCCACCGCAGCATCTCTCAGCGCCACCGCAGCATCACTCAGCGCCACCGCAGCATCACTCAGCGCCACCGCAGCATCACTCAGCGCCACCCCAGCATCACTCAGCGCCACCCCAGCATCACTCAGCGCCACCCCAGCATCACTCAGCGCCACCCCAGCATCACTCAGCGCCACCCCAGCATCACTCAGCGCCACCCCAGCATCACTCAGCGCCACCCCAGCATCACTCAGCGCCACCCCAGCATCACTCAGCGCCACCCCAGCATCACTCAGCGCCACCCCAGCATCACTCAGCGCCACCCCAGCATCACTCAGCGCCACCCCAGCATCACTCAGCGCCACCCCAGCATCACTCAGCGCCACCCCAGCATCACTCAGCGCCACCCCAGCATCACTCAGCGCCACCCCAGCATCACTCAGCGCCACCCCAGCATCACTCAGCGCCACCCCAGCATCACTCAGCGCCACCCCAGCATCACTCAGCGCCACCCCAGCATCACTCAGCGCCACCCCAGCATCACTCAGCGCCACCCCAGCATCACTCAGCGCCACCCCAGCATCACTCAGCGCCACCCCAGCATCACTCAGCGCCACCCCAGCATCACTCAGCGCCACCCCAGCATCACTCAGCGCCACCCCAGCATCACTCAGCGCCACCCCAGCATCACTCAGCGCCACCCCAGCATCACTCAGCGCCACCCCAGCATCACTCAGCGCCACCCCAGCATCACTCAGCGCCACCCCAGCATCACTCAGCGCCACCCCAGCATCACTCAGCGCCACCCCAGCATCACTCAGCGCCACCCCAGCATCACTCAGCGCCACCCCAGCATCACTCAGCGCCACCCCAGCATCACTCAGCGCCACCCCAGCATCACTCAGCGCCACCCCAGCATCACTCAGCGCCACCCCAGCATCACTCAGCGCCACCCCAGCATCACTCAGCGCCACCCCAGCATCACTCAGCGCCACCCCAGCATCACTCAGCGCCACCCCAGCATCACTCAGCGCCACCCCAGCATCACTCAGCGCCACCCCAGCATCACTCAGCGCCACCCCAGCATCACTCAGCGCCACCCCAGCATCACTCAGCGCCACCCCAGCATCACTCAGCGCCACCCCAGCATCACTCAGCGCCACCCCAGCATCACTCAGCGCCACCCCAGCATCACTCAGCGCCACCCCAGCATCACTCAGCGCCACCCCAGCATCACTCAGCGCCACCCCAGCATCACTCAGCGCCACCCCAGCATCACTCAGCGCCACCCCAGCATCACTCAGCGCCACCCCAGCATCACTCAGCGCCACCCCAGCATCACTCAGCGCCACCCCAGCATCACTCAGCGCCACCCCAGCATCACTCAGCGCCACCCCAGCATCACTCAGCGCCACCCCAGCATCACTCAGCGCCACCCCAGCATCACTCAGCGCCACCCCAGCATCACTCAGCGCCACCCCAGCATCACTCAGCGCCACCCCAGCATCACTCAGCGCCACCCCAGCATCACTCAGCGCCACCCCAGCATCACTCAGCGCCACCCCAGCATCACTCAGCGCCACCCCAGCATCACTCAGCGCCACCCCAGCATCACTCAGCGCCACCCCAGCATCACTCAGCGCCACCCCAGCATCACTCAGCGCCACCCCAGCATCACTCAGCGCCACCCCAGCATCACTCAGCGCCACCCCAGCATCACTCAGCGCCACCGCAGCATCACTCAGCGCCACCGCAGCATCACTCAGCGCCACCGCAGCATCACTCAGCGCCACCGCAGCATCACTCAGCGCCACCGCAGCATCACTCAGCGCCACCGCAGCATCACTCAGCGCCACCGCAGCATCACTCAGCGCCACCGCAGCATCACTCAGCGCCACCGCAGCATCACTCAGCGCCACCGCAGCATCACTCAGCGCCACCGCAGCATCACTCAGCGCCACCGCAGCATCACTCAGCGCCACCGCAGCATCACTCAGCGCCACCGCAGCATCACTCAGCGCCACCGCAGCATCACTCAGCGCCACCGCAGCATCACTCAGCGCCACCGCAGCATCACTCAGCGCCACCGCAGCATCACTCAGCGCCACCGCAGCATCACTCAGCGCCACCGCAGCATCACTCAGCGCCACCGCAGCATCACTCAGCGCCACCGCAGCATCACTCAGCGCCACCGCAGCATCACTCAGCGCCACCGCAGCATCACTCAGCGCCACCGCAGCATCACTCAGCGCCACCGCAGCATCACTCAGCGCCACCGCAGCATCACTCAGCGCCACCGCAGCATCACTCAGCGCCACCGCAGCATCACTCAGCGCCACCGCAGCATCACTCAGCGCCACCGCAGCATCACTCAGCGCCACCGCAGCATCACTCAGCGCCACCGCAGCATCACTCAGCGCCACCGCAGCATCACTCAGCGCCACCGCAGCATCACTCAGCGCCACCGCAGCATCACTCAGCGCCACCGCAGCATCACTCAGCGCCACCGCAGCATCACTCAGCGCCACCGCAGCATCACTCAGCGCCACCGCAGCATCACTCAGCGCCACCGCAGCATCACTCAGCGCCACCGCAGCATCACTCAGCGCCACCGCAGCATCACTCAGCGCCACCGCAGCATCACTCAGCGCCACCGCAGCATCACTCAGCGCCACCGCAGCATCACTCAGCGCCACCGCAGCATCACTCAGCGCCACCCCAGCATCACTCAGCGCCACCCCAGCATCACTCAGCGCCACCCCAGCATCACTCAGCGCCACCCCAGCATCACTCAGCGCCACCGCAGCATCACTCAGCGCCACCGCAGCATCACTCAGCGCCACCGCAGCATCACTCAGCGCCACCGCAGCATCACTCAGCGCCACCGCAGCATCACTCAGCGCCACCGCAGCATCACTCAGCGCCACCGCAGCATCACTCAGCGCCACCGCAGCATCACTCAGCGCCACCGCAGCATCACTCAGCGCCACCGCAGCATCACTCAGCGCCACCGCAGCATCACTCAGCGCCACCGCAGCATCACTCAGCGCCACCGCAGCATCACTCAGCGCCACCGCAGCATCACTCAGCGCCACCGCAGCATCACTCAGCGCCACCGCAGCATCACTCAGCGCCACCGCAGCATCACTCCGCACCACAGCAGTATCACTCCGCAAGACCTGAGTATCACTCCGCAAGACCTGAGTATCATTCAGCATCGTCTCCGCAACAGTCACCACCACCACCACTACCACCTCAGCATCACTCAGCACCACCTCAGCCTGCTCTCGGAATCTGGCATGTGTTTATTCTCCCCTAGCGTCTGGCCGCTGCTAGTGTTATAATACAGGTACTAGTTCCCAACCTTCACCCTCTGATTGTTTATGCCCCCTCAAAAAAAAAGCTTTAACAAACAACCATTGCAATAGGCAGAAACAATTTGCCAGCATTGCAAGAACAAAAGAAAACTGAGGAAATGTTTTATTGTAAATACTTTTTTAATATGGTCGTTCAGTTTTACATAATGCCTTCTTGGTCATATATAAAGTAACAAAAATGCTTCTGACACTATTTTATTATAACTTTTCAGCATGCCGCTCAGCAGCCACACTTCTCTACAGCACAGCTTGAAGACATTGGCAAAGTCAATAGCTCTGGCTAAACACTTATAAGGCCCCAAAGGCGAGACCTATTGGCTATGCCAATGCTTGTTATACCCTGGTGCCCTTTGGCTGTTGTGTTGAGCTGTCTGCGTGTTGCATGACAGGACTTCAGCATCACGAGGTCATCGGGAGTTCTGTTTTTCTTTTCTCACTGCGGATTGATCATTTATTATCAGCAAGGTCTTTAGAGAACCAGGCTACTGAAGGCTTCAGTTGGCACTTTTGTGTTTTATTGGGGGAGTGGATGTTCACATAGTTTCCCAAAAGTGTGTTGTAGTTGTTTAGAAGAATCTTGGCTTCAGACATGGAGTTGATAGGGTGGGAGATGAGTTCAAGCATTAGGTTGTCTATAGAGAAGTATTAGAAGGATGTGGAGGTTTGACCTTCTCTTTTGTGTTTACCTTGCTTTGTAGGTAAGAAACTGAGCAGGGAGATAGGGATAGCAAAGTGGTCGGTCTAATTCGAGGGTGTCGGTGATTTGCCTTGGATTGTTTATAATGTTGAGAAGATAAGGTTAAGGGTTTGGCCTTTGAAGTGCGTTAGTACTGTCACCTGCTGTACCACGTTGAGTGTGTTGATGTTGAAGAGTGTGTCTCTTGTGTTTTTTATTTATTTTTATCTTGTGTTGTCATCCCAAGAGTGTGGTAGGGGCATGTCAGAGGGATGAGGTGGTGAGGAGATCTGAAAATTAATCAATAAAATTATTATTCTGCCTGGGAGGCCTGTAGGTAAGATGGAAAGTGGTAGTATGAATTACAGAGAGTAGAAAATGGCATGTCAGCATTTCTATGGAATTGAGTGTTACTTGCTAGCCTAGCGTGCAGGATCAGAATGCTTATGGATGACAGTGAGGCCTCCGCCCTTCTTGTGTGCATGGTCCACTCAATAGATGCTGTTGCTTGTGGGAAGAAGGATGTCTAGGATGTGGGGGCGAGCCATGTTGCTGTAATAGGTCACACTATGCCAGCCTGCAGCCGTTGCACCTAATGTAAAGGTTGCGGAGGCACAGACTAGGCCATTGTGTCTCTGTGTAATACAGGCCCAGGTCATGGCCGCATTGTGCAGAGCTGCACAAGAGGCAAATGATGGAGGTTCCTACTCTTCTCCTACCCTCTCTCATTATAAGATTTACAAGCATCCACAACCAAGGTTGTGGAATTTAATAAAGTATCTACTTGTCCAAGCCACAGAATGTATCAGAAATCTGTTTCCAGGCAGTGAGGAAACCAATTTTGGTGGGGTTATAATTATATCAGAGCTCAGATAATAGTATTGCTGATTATGCCAGGGCTCATAATACATCAGGGTTTGGATTCTACTGTGATTCTGATTTTGCCACCTTTCTGTAAATCTATTTACAGGGGCTGGAAGTACAGGAAATATGAATTCAAGAGTTGGAATACCTTGTGAATCTGTTCAGGCCCACAAACTGACATGTCTAACTCCTATCCAATCTATTTTCACATTTTTTTTATCTTTGAAATTTACTCCTGATAGGGGTAGAAATAAATGTTTCCCAACGTCTGAAAAAAGGGTGCAGGGAAGGTGAATTTTTTGCTGTTTAGCAAATTTTTGCATGACCAATTCTGCATGTGTATATTTTCTCGTGTCAAAATGGGATTTACAGAGAGGTTTGCTAAGAGTACAGTCTGCAGGCCCACTTCTGTAAATTCTTGTGTATTCCTGAAAGTCGTAAATCTACACTGCACCGATACAAGAACATGTACCTTCATTGAACTTTTGTGACCTTCTTTGAGGTTTGGGACCCTATTGTATTTTCATATTGACCACGATGTTGCCCACTGTGGTTTTATACTGATTCTCCATTACTGATCTATTTTTTTTATTTTAAAATGTTGGCTTGCATGAAGCACGTTTTATTAAAAGTTATTCAGAGAAATAGTATTTAAATGTGCACAGTAGTTTAGTAAAAAACATTTTTGAGTTACAAATTTTTGTGAACACGTTATTTTCAAAGTAATCAATACCACTCTTACTTTCAGGCATCTTCAAATATTTGCATATAATCAGAGAGTATTATAAGTAGCCTTAAATTGTGCAGACATCTGAGCAAACCTTTATACTGGAGCCACTGATCTCACACCTTGCAGCATTTCCTTAGAGCACTAAACTTCATGGTAAAGTGTTTGCATTAATGAACCATACATACAAGTTGGAACGTACACATATGAAAGCATATCTTGCCTTAGTTGTATAAAATCCTTATTCACGATTCCTGCTGTGGTAGTGTAACCTGGCAATCAATCGGTTTGTGCTGCGAGGTGTTGGTCCTACTAGTCCAGTGGAAAATATTTTCTGCCTCTGCTGGCCCTAATTGGGGCTAAAAATTCGTCAGTACAGTGGTGGTGACTAGTCCCTTCAAACTAAAACTGCCCGTGTGCCGTGTCTTGTTTTGGGTCGGTAGCAAGAATCCGAAGTGATACAAATGGGTCCCATATTAACAAGTGCTGTTCTGAGTAAATACTTTCCAAGGTCCTTTCCAAAGTTGTCCGCTTCTGCGGAGGGTGAAATGGTGAATTGGTTGAAATGACTCCCTGAGTAGACCACAAGAGGTACTGAGCAGCCCATCAGAAAAGACTAGTACCAGGTTGATTTGCTCTCAATTCATTGGAATCCAGGATAACACCGGTAAGTGAGTAAGCATCATGGTATCCTGGGTTACCAAATCAAGCCCTGTGAGTAAAACTGTGCAGTTCCCTACTTAAGTCATGGGTCCTTGCTGGCCCTCCTTTGGCTTTCTTTCAGGAGACTTATGGAAATAGGTTCCTAGCATTAGAGTCATTGCAGTAAACATTTCCACAAATTTCCTAAGGAGGGAATGGGGGAAAAACAGATTTCATTATAGACCCACAGGCCTGCGCTATTGACCCATGATTAGGCTCCTCACTTTCTTCTAAATCAGAGATTGGCTTCAGTTAGGAAAGTCACAGGAACCAATTTATGAGAGCCATCATGACGAATGATGCAGTGTGCACAGGTATTGTTCTGATCCCACTGAGAAAGTATCCGGGCTAGTAGGGTCAGAGTGTATGTGAGTCCTCATATGCGAGTATATGTCAAGCGACATTAAACTAGATCCAAAAGGTCAATGCAGATCTTCTCCCAAAAAACACAAACACCCTATTTATGCTCCCCAGTGCGAGCAAGTGCAATCCGCACCTGCCGGACATAACCACCTAACAATAGGGTTTGGTACACAGCAAACCCTGTGCTTTTTCAGAAGGACGAGGGTCATCTCCGCTAAATGTGGCCACCCTCTGCACAGATCGGTCTAATCAAGAAGTGATTGGCAGTACTTCTGTATTGAGAGCTTTGACCTCTTTAAATCGTGATGCTAAAACACACTCTATCTCTCTGTGTTTTATATATTTTGCATAGGCCACCCCCGAAGGGGGCCTAGCGGGCCGGCGCCATAACAGCTGCCAGTGCCCTGGAAAAATCCAGCTTAGGCCGCTATAGAGCACCCAGGGGCACGAGGGGGCTTCCCCTCACGGTAGTAAGCGCGCCAAAAAGGCGCCGAAGCACCTGGCCAGTGGGGGGGCCAGGTGACTTTGGAACCCCCCCTGGGGGGGGCAGCCCCATTCACGGGAGTAGGCTATGGGGGGCGTTATAAGTAAGGCTCCCAGTTTTCTGTTTTTACAGATTTTTACAGATAAATACAGACAGAAAACAATGTTTTTCCTGTCTGTATTTATTTTTAAAAGTGGAAAAATACAGAAAATTGCGCCTCTTGTTAATGACTCTCCATGCTGTCTTTCATGAATCCTAGGACAACAGCTGAACAGATAGACAGTATGGGGAGTAAAAGACCGGATGAGATATTCTTAAATACAGGGTTATGTTAACATACATTTGTATATAATGCTAATATTGACCTGTGGATTTAGTGTTTTGTCATATTTGGTGGCTTAATTTGCTAAAATGTGACACGCATCAAAGTATGACTGCATGTTTTTCCGTTAAATAAATGAGGAAATATACCAGTTTACAACTCCATTTATTCTCAAAACACAAAATAAATATGGGTAAAAACCAATAGGATGGCCCAAAAATAAATATGGGTAAATACAGATGTAAAGGTTGAAAAAATAAATACCATAAACCCTGGAGCCCTAGTTATAAGGCACCGCTTCCCACGGCTTTGACTATCCCTGGCATCTGATAGTAATACATGGGCACAAAACTATCCCAGGCAGAACATGATGTAATTGACAAAGTGGTGTTTGGGGACCAGACCTGTATTTCCCCAGCATGAATGATAATTAACTCGAGACAAAAATAGTTGTTTTTTAGTCGCTTGCCTTTGGGAGGATTGGGTCTGCATACCCCAATATGTGTTTGTTTTTAGTAACCAGCGGTAGGCTGATACTAGGAGGCAATATGATAGCATTACCAACACATATTTAAAACTTGTATTTAAATGATGGTTTGTACTGGGTTAGGGAGAGATATTGTAATGTTTTCCTTGCCACTTTGGCTATTGCATTACTCGTGTGGAGGCATTTAACGTTAATGGAACTTTTATTGACACAGTTTTTAGTTACCGTGTTTGATGTGCTGGGATGGTCACTAATCCTGTGGATGGTCCCTATTGCAATCTCCGCTACTATGGTCGCTGTTGCGACACTGTTCATATTTCTTAGTAGCCCAGGATCATTGATCAGAAGTAGCCCTTATTATAGGAAAGGTTGGGGAGCCCTATTGGAGCGTCGCCTCACTGCTCTGCAAGCAGTAGTTAGTGGAAAAGTAAAATAATAATAACCAGCGTTATCATTTTAGTTTTCCGTTTCCTGGTGTGGGCGGGGCTGTACTGCACGGGCAGAGTCCAACAGGAGGAGTGGTTGCCCACTCTAAAGTGCGCATAGCTGTTTGGACGGCCCTCTCGCGCCGACCGTAACAGTCATGTGCACTTTGCATATTCTGCTGCATTACAGCCTGGGTGCAGAACATGCCCAGCCCCCCATTCCGCATCTGAGTTCCAAACCACGGCACTCAGACCAATCACAGATTAGCTAGGGGAGTCAGGAGCCTGGGTGCTTCCTGGTTCCAGCTTTCCAGGAGCAAAAGGCGGCGAGCGGACCGAGAGGCGGCGGCAGGCCGGGTGGCTGGCCTGAAGGTAAGTGCTTTGCACCACACCTCCTCCTCCTTCTTCTCGCCCCCCCCTCCCCCCGCCCTGCCACCACTGGTAAATAGCGGCCACCACTGTGCTGGATACCGTGACAGTGTCTGCCGCTTACAACAAATTAGTATTGGAGCTAACTTTCCGAAGGCTGATTCCAGATAAGGGGTCAGTGCAAATAAGGACCGGCTCTTTTAGCGGGGTATTTTTGCTGTTGCAAAGGTGAACGGAGTGGGACTAGTCTGAGATGTCAGTGTCATATCAACATGAACTGAAGCAGGGGTGTGTGTGTGTGTGTGTGTGTGTGTGTGTGGGGTTATAGTTAGGACCTCGTTTCTATTCAAAAAGCGTTTTTTCTTTTGCCAATATCTTTGGCGCCGGTTGACGAATCTTCGCGAAATTTCCAAAACTAATGGGGTGCTCCGGTCAGCTCCAGTTTTGAAAGTTTCGGGGTGATTCGTCAAGCGGGGGCCAAGAAAAAAGGGGGGTCCCAAAAAGCGTTTTCCCCATGTTAATTTCCATAGGAACTTTAGACAAAGCTACAGCCCGAACTGCTTAACGGAAAAACACCAAATTTGGCAAAAAGGTAGGTCTTGGTTCAGAAAGAGCCCTTTTTTAAATGGTGTAAATCCGCTCAGTAGTTCCTGAGAAATTAGAAAAGAAAAGTTTCGATATCTGAGCACCGAGGAGGGTTTGCGAACCCTCCCGGGCACGAGCTTCACTCTGATTGGCTGCCAACACTCTAATTAGATATCAAAATGAGAATGGATCACTTGACCTGAGTAACCAGGGTTTTATGAAATTCGTGCAGTGTACCGATAAAAAACCCTCATTCACGTACAAAAGTCGGAAAAGCGGTATATCTTGATTATCCGCCCTGCTCTTAAAAACGTGACCGCATCATCATAGGGTTAGTTTTTGTATGCTTCCTCCATCCGGAGGAAAACCACTGGTTATTGCAGTAGTGATCAAAGAAAGGTGAAAGTGTTTTTAGTGAAGTGAATCTCAAAATGTTAAAAACTCGTAGACCCCGATTTGTAAAATTTAATCAATCTGGGTTTGAGATATATTAAAATCTGTGTCATGCGTAGGAAGACTAGTTAGTGGTCTAACGCACTGTGAGTGTCCATAAAAGGTCGACATGTTTCAGCCCCAGTGATTGCCCTTGTGGGTCAAGTGGGCTTTCTTCAGGACCTAAAAAGGAAAAGTGGTGGAGATCTTATTTTGTATGGGTCTCTATGTATCAGGGTGTATTGACCCGATTCTCATGCGGTCAAGTAGTACCTGTTCAGAGTAAAGGAGGAAACAAAAAGAAAAAGATGCGAGTATCATTTAGCGCATTTTCTCAAAAAATGGCGTGCTGTCTTTCTCAGAAGAAATAATGATAAAGAAGAACATTAAAAATAACTAAAAAAGAAATAACTAAAAAAATTGGCAATTCTTTCTCTCCTGCGTGAAATTCTGGCAAACTTTTTAAGATTTTTTTTTCTCTTTGTCTCCCATACGCTGCTCAATATGGACATATATTACCATATAGTTGTCTTTAAACTCCTGAGGTGTCATGTTAAGATTGACAAGAAGAAAATTGGGTTAGTCTAATAGTTCTGCACTTTATTCTTGGTGATAGTATGGACCCCGATGTCATATGTGCAGTATACCTATAATTACGAGTGTTCCTCAGAGAGAGCGACTTGGTAGGCGGTCTGTTGTAATTACTGTTGATATACTAATGTGTGTTAAAGAAAGGTTAACTGAAGTTGTGGTAGAAACAGTCTTATAGCAGTGTTTTTAATAGATGACCGCAGCTTATTCTCATCAGACCTTTCGATAAATATTAGTATATCATGCGCTAGCTGTTTATTAAATAAATGCTAATGACTAGATTTGAATTACGTATTATCAAACAGCTCTAAAACGGCATGGTTTCATACCTTGAGTCTTAAATTGTGGATTTCAACGGGCAACCAGGAGCTTGTTACCTGCTAGGGACAACAGTATAAAGCAATTTAGATTCTGTTGAGGAAAATACGTTACGGTTTTACAGCTTTCCGTCCTCGTGGCTCCTTCTCAATACCTGCTGTGCAGTGTAGTACGACTTGTGCTGACACTTCCTCTGGTTGCCTGGATGTGTATGGCTTCCGGCTTGTGATGTTTTATACAACCGGGGATAGAAATAAAGGAAAGACTAATTCCATTGTTAAAGAGGGAATGTCGACTTGTGCTGACACTTCCTCTGGTTGCCTGGATGTGTTTGGCTTCTGGCTTGTGATGTTTTATACAGCCGGGATAGAAATAAAGGAAAGACTAATTCCATTGTTAATGAGGGAATGTCAATAAATGGTTATAGCGGTCTAGCAAGTTGGTTCAGAAGTGTTTTTAAAAATGGATAGTAAAGAATCTAATTGGAAGGTTTTTCTTATTGCAATAAATACCTGCTGCCCAGTGTAAAACTGCCTTGTGTTGACTCTACCTTAATGTATTTATTCGGCTCTGGTTTAAAAAGGGGGGCGAAATTTCGCTTCTGATATATTAGAAAAGAGCCGGTTTTGAAAGGAAAAATGGAAAGAGCAGACTTAGTGTAGCTCTATCACTTCAGTAAGGTATACAACTTAGGCAATTCTAGTATACTTGTCCAACCCAAGAGTTTTATAGGGTGGTTTTCTAAAGTACAGATTATATTTTAATGTCCTATGCTCAGCCACGGAATATTATCATTGAGCCCTTGGATGTTCGTTTGAAGCCGGTGCACCCATCTCTGTTCTTTTTCGAAGAGTATTTTTTCTGCATTGTGATTTTTGTTGCCAAGGTTTCCAAAATTACCCATTTTAAATCACTGGGGGTGTGTTTTGCTTCTATAAAGTGGTTGCTCATTTTTGTTGTGCTTCTTTTGCACTTGACGTTGCTCTTATGCTCGCATATTCTTTGTTTGGCTTTCCGACATGTCATCCCTATGTAACGTAAGGCACAGGGACACGTGATCATATAGATCACATGTGTTGTGTTGCAGTTCGTGTGGTATTTGATCGTCCACTTAAAATTCGGCAGAAGTTGGATGGTTTTTGTTGCGGTTGTCAAATTGCAGACAGAACAGGAACCGCATGGGTAATCCCACCACTGGGGGGTTATCCCATAGCCTTGGGGTTGGTTCCTCTCGTATTTGTGGTGGTGGTCTGGTATGGACCAGGATATCTTTTAAGTTCCTGGTTCTTTTATTTGCGAATCTTGGTTTTGGCCAATTCAGGGATCCTGAAGTCAGGATCCGCCAATTTTTGTTAACAATCTTTTTGACATTGTTTGAGGCTGTATTATAAGTACTTACACATGTTACCACATCCCTTTCTTGTTCCTTTTGTGTTGTCTCCAAAAGGCTTTCTCTAGGTTGGTTTCTAGCCCTCTTTTGGCATCTGTTGATGGTTTTCTCAGGGTAATCACGGTTCCTCAATTTGTCGCATAGGTCCTTTGCTTGACTTTTGTAGTCTTGAATATTACTACAGTTACGTGTAAGGCGCAGGAACTGACTGTAAGGGAGGTTATCCCTGAGTGGTCGCGGGTGAAAGCTTTTGTAGGAAAGTAAGCTGTTCTTTGAAGTTGGTTTGAAATATGTTTTCGTTTGGATTGTATCATTCTCAAAATAGATGGTTAAATCTAGGAAATCCAATTTTGTCTTGTCAGCTGTATAAGTGAACTTCAGCCATTCATCCCTTGTGTTGATCCATCTATGAAAGTTACTCAGACTTTCCATGTCTCCTTCCCAGATCAGGATAATGTCGTCTATGTAACGCTTCCAAAAAAGAATCCTCTGTAGAAAGGGGTTCGAGATGTTTTGTATGTATGTTACTTCGAAGTCGCTGACGTACAGCCCTGCCACACTCAGGGCAAAGGTACTGCCCATGGAAGTCCCATGACATTGTTGGTACATGGTGTTGTTGTATTCAAAGTAGTTCTCTGTTAAGGCTAACTTGCAGCATTCGAAGACGAAATGTCTAGGTGTTTTAAAGTCCCATTGTTTGTTAAAGAGTAGAGTCTCCAGTGTATCTAAGGTCTTTTGTTGGGGAGACTTGTGTAAAGACTTTCTACGTCTAATCCTACAAGTAGCATGCTTTCTTCTGAGTATGTTTGATCTTTCAGGAGATTCAACAGGTCTCTGGTGTCCTTTAGATATGTTGGTGTTTGTTGTACCAGTGGTTTTAAGTATTGATCCGCGAATTGAGAGAGTGGCTCTAGAATTGAACCGATCCCTGAAACGATAGGTCGTCCAGGTGGGGGTCTCCGTTCCTTATGAATCTTGGGAAGAGAATAAAAATAAGGTACCCTTGGTGTTTTGGTTATTAAAAATTCAGCCTCATTTTTTGTAACCCAGTCGTTCAATTCTGCTTCATCGATCAGGAAGCTGAATGGATCACAGTTCCTTCTTTCTCCCTCCTTCTTGATTTAACACAGCCTTAGCAGCGGACAGCTGTGGGAGCGATTCCTAGCAAATACACCTTATCCACACACCCCCCTAAATTAGGAGTGTAATATGGCCGAAAATCTAGGCCTCAGTTATTCTACAGAAGAAATAAATGCAATTCTCTCCTTTCCTCACTACTACAAGACAAGGATCTGACACAGACCCTAGCGCAAACTAATGACTGGGACGAGCTCTCAGAAATGAAAAAGAACAAATAAGAACGGCTATCCATGGTATAATAATGACTGAATATCTCCGCGCTAATGCGGCACCCAAAGGACTTTGGGTCAGCAATGCTCCACGCATCTTCCTCCAAGACTTGGTCTTTAGAAAAGACTGGTCAGCGATCTCGTGGAAATGTACTAGGGATTATCTTGTACTAATAATAAAAACGGCCACAAGACTAACGGAAGAACTCACTATCAAAATCCAAGTGAGTGAAGCCAAACTGAGAAACATGGTACATATCACCGTGTACAAAAAAAGACTCGAGGAGATCAACTGGGAAATGAACGAGACAAGAGAGTATATTACACAGAATAAGATACAGAAACTTGGGAAAGACCTGAAGAGGTTTTCAATGGAACGAATGCACCCCTATGCTGCAGAAGACTATAAAGCCCCAGACAACATGTCCGACAACAATTCCAGTGCGGGGACCTCCACAGATGGCTCAGACTGGAGTGGGGATGATTCTTACACGCCTAGGAGAAACAGGGGACAGAACAGACGCCAAACTCGTCGTAGACCAAATGCTTGGCACACACCTTACTATGGCAACCAACCACAATCCGTTCCTTTCCAACCATTTAATCCTAACTTTCATGGGTGGATGAACCCGTATTTCCAAGGACCGCCATCAATGGGACCACCAATGCTACCACAGATAAGCCCGAATTACACACAAAGACCACTTTTTTTAGGAAGAGGCCAGAACAATAAAAGGACAAGACGAAAAGGAGTGACCTGGACGGACCAGGAGCGACAGGTACACACCAGGAGCATGACAGGAACAAAACCCGGAACAAGTGCGACACCCTCATGATCAACCTAACAGACATAACCATAACTAAAGAACAAGAAAATGTCCTCAACAAAGGACTTGGGTATGTTCCAACACCCCCCCTTGACAACTTCAAGCTACAGTGCGAAATGGCTGAATTTTGCAGGAAGCTGAAATTAAAAGCCTTCTTTAACAATCAAGAAGAACATGTCATGGATGGAGACACGACACTCCGTCGCAAATCCAACTTCTGCCCCATGAACCATCAAATCCCAATCGAAATACTAACTTTCGAACAGGCAGTGATGAAGGAAGTGGATGATTTAAAAGATCACACCAAAAGACCTTTCATGAATATATCGAATGCAGAACAACCGGCATTGGACGAACTACGACAGAATGGAGATCTAGTAATTAAGCCGGCAGACAAGGGTGGAGGAATTGTCCTGCTTAGCAAAGAAAGGTACGACCAACAGTGTTTAGAATTACTCTCAGATGAAAAAGTCTATAAAAGGATCACGACAGACCCTACCACACGATTACAAAGAACAATCGAACTCATGATAGATGAAGCAGAATTGAACGACTGGGTTACAAAAAATGAGGCTGAATTTTTAATAACCAAAACACCAAGGGTACCTTATTTTTATTCTCTTCCCAAGATTCATAAGGAACGGAGACCCCCACCTGGACGACCTATCGTTTCAGGGATCGGTTCAATTCTAGAGCCACTCTCTCAATTCGCGGATCAATACTTAAAACCACTGGTACAACAAACACCAACATATCTAAAGGACACCAGAGACCTGTTGAATCTCCTGAAAGATCAAACATACTCAGAAGAAAGCATGCTACTTGTAGGATTAGACGTAGAAAGTCTTTACACAAGTCTCCCCCAACAAAAGACCTTAGATACACTGGAGACTCTACTCTTTAACAAACAATGGGACTTTAAAACACCTAGACATTTCGTCTTCGAATGCTGCAAGTTAGCCTTAACAGAGAACTACTTTGAATACAACAACACCATGTACCAACAATGTCATGGGACTTCCATGGGCAGCACCTTTGCCCCGAGTGTGGCAGGGCTGTACGTCAGCGACTTCGAAGAAACATACATACAAAACATCTCGAACCCCTTTCTACAGAGGATTCTTTTTTGGTAGCGTTTACATAGACGACATTATCCTGATCTGGGAAGGAGACATGGAAAGTCTGAGTAACTTTCATAGATGGATCAACACAAGGGATGAATGGCTGAAGTTCACTTACACAGCTGACAAGACAAAATTGGATTTCCTAAATTTAACCATCTATGTTGAGAATGATACAATCCAAACGAAAACATATTTCAAACCAACTTCAATGAACAGCTTACTTTCCTACAAAAGCTTTCACCCGCAACCACTCAGGGATAACCTCCCTTACAGTCAGTTCCTGCGCCTTAGACGTAACTGTAGTAATATTCAAGACTAAAAAAGTCAAGCAAAGGACCTATGCGACAAATTGAGGAACCGTGATTACCCTGAGAAAACCATCAACAGATGCCAAAAGAGGGCTAGAAACCAACCTATGAGAAAGCCTTTTGGAGACAACACAAAAGGAACAAGAAAGGGATGTGGTAACATGTGTAAGTACTTATAATACAGCCTCAAACGATGTCAAAAAGATTGTTAACAAAAATTGGCGGATCCTGACTTCAGGATCCCTGAATTGGCCAAAACCAAGATTCGCAAATAAAAGAACCAGGAACTTAAAAGATATCCTGGTCCATACCAGACCACCACCACAAATACGAGAGGAACCAACCCCAAGGCTATGGGATAACCCCCCAGTGGTGGGCCATTACCCATGCGGTTCCTGTTCTGTCTGCAATTTGACAACCGCAACAAAAACCATCCAACTTCTGCCGAATTTTAAGTGGACGATCAAATACCACACGAACTGCAACACAACACGTGATCTATATGATCACGTGTCCCTGTGCCTTACGTTACATAGGGATGACATGTTGGAAAGCCAAACAAAGAATATGCGAGCATAAGAGCAATGTCAAGTGCAAAAGAAGCACAACAAAAATGAGCAACCACTTTATAGAAGCAAAACACACCCCCAGTGATTTAAAATGGGTAATTTTGGAAACCTTGGCAACAAAAAATCATAATGCAGAAAAAATACTCTTCGAAAAAGAACAGAGATGGGTGCACCGGCTTCAAACGAACATCCAAGGGCTCAATGATAATATTCTGTGGCTGAGCATAGGACATTAAAATATAATCTGTACTTTAGAAAACCACCCTATAAAACTCTTGGGTTGGACAAGTATACTAGAATTGCCTAAGTTGTATACCTTACTGAAGTGATAGAGCTACACTAAGTCTGCTCTTTCCATTTTTTCCTTTCAAAACTGGCTCTTTTCAAATATATCAGAAGCCGAAATTTCGCCCCCCCCCCCTTTTTTTAAACCAGAGCCGAATAAATACATTAAGGTAGAGTCCACACAAGGCAGTTTTACACTGGGCAGCAGGTATTTATTGCAATAAGAAAAACCTTCCAATTAGATTTCTTTACTATCTATTTTTAAAAACACTTCTGAACCAACTTGCTAGACCGCTATAACCATTTATTGACATTCCCTCATTAACAATGGAATTAGTCTTTCCTTTATTTCTATCCCCGGCTGTATAAAACATCACAAGCCGGAAGCCATACACATCCAGGCAACCAGAGGAAGTGTCAGCACAAGTCGTACTACACTGCACAGCAGGTATTGAGAAGGAGCCACGAGGACGGAAAGCTGTAAAACCGTAACGTATTTTACTCAACAGAATCTAAATTGCTTTATACTGTTGTCCCTAGCAGGTAACAAGCTCCCTGGTTGCCCGTTGAAATCCACAATTTAAGACTCAAGGTATGAAACCATTCCGTTTTAGAGCTGTTTGATAATACGTAATTCAAATCTAGTCATTAGCATTTATTTAATAAACAGCTAGCGCATGATATACTAATATTTATCGAAAGGTCTGATGAGAATAAGCTGCGGTCATCTATTAAAAACACTGCTATAAGACTGTTTCTACCACAACTTCAGTTAACCTTTCTTTAACACACATTAGTATATCAACAGTAATTACAACAGACCGCCTACCAAGTCGCTCTCTCTGAGGAACACTCGTAATTATAGGTATACTGCACATATGACATCGGGGTCCATACTATCACCAAGAATAAAGTGCAGAACTATTAGACTAACCCAATTTTCTTCTTGTCAATCTTAACATGACACCTCAGGAGTTTAAAGACAACTATATGGTAATATATGTTCCATATTGAGCAGCGTATGGGAGACAAAAGAGAAAAAAATTCTTAAAAAGTTTGCCAGAATTTCACGCAGGAGAGAAAGAATTGCCAATTTTTTTAGTTATTTTTAATGTTCTTCTTTATCATTATTACTTCTGAGAAAAGACAGCACGCCATTTTTTGAGAAAATGCGCTAAATGATACTCGCATCTTTTTTTCTTTTTGTTTCCTCCTTTACTCTGAACAGGTACTACTTGACCGCATGAGAATCGGGTCAATACACCCTGATACATAGAGACCCATACAAAATAAGATCTCCACCACTTTTCCTTTTTTTAGGTCCTGAAGAAAGCCCACTTGACCCACAAGGGCAATCACTGGGGCTGAAACATGTCGACCTTTTTATGGACACTCACAGTGCGTTAGACCACTAACTAGTCTTCCTACGCACGACACAGATTTTAATATATCTCAAACCCAGATTGATTACATTTTACAAATCTGGGTCTACGAGTTTTTAACATTTTGAGATTCACTTCACTAAAAACACTTTCACCTTTCTTTGATCACTACTGCAATAACCAGTGGTTTTCCTCCGGATGGAGGAAGCATACAAAAACTAACCCTATGATGATGCTGTCACGTTTTTAAGAGCAGGGCGGATAATCAAGATATACCGCTTTTCCGACTTTTGTACGTGAATGAGGGTTTTTATCGGTACACTGCACGAATTTCATAAAACCCTGGTTACTCAGGTCAAGTGATCCATTCTCATTTTGATATCTAATTTACGAATAAGGAAGCTGAATGGATCACAGTTCCTTCTTTCTCCCTCCTTCTTGATTTAACACTGCCAACACTCTAAACCAGGAAGTGTTGGCAGCCATTTTGTGACTCGGTTAAAGAATAAATAAAAAGGTGAAAAACAAGAAAAAGGGGCAGAGTATAAACACCCTGACCCCCTAGGCCTGCTCAGGGGGTCCCACAAGGACCCCCAGGGCCATAAAAAGCATTTTTTTTTTTAAATCGGCTGAATTCGCGCTAGGGTCGCGAATCCAGCAGAGAAAATTTTTAAAAAACGAAGCGCGGGCTCCCGCGCTTCGTTATTCTTAAGCCCCCGGGTGGGCCAGGTCCCGGGGGCAATGCCTATTTAATTGGCGGGGGCCCCTGCAGCCCCGGGAACCGCCACCTCCCCGGGGCTTAGTTTATTGAATGCGGGGGGCTCGCGGACCACCACCTCCCCGGGGCATGCCTAATTAAGTGCAGGGGGGCCTCGCAGGCCCCACCAAGCCCCAGGGACCGCCACCTCCCCGGGGCTTTCTTTATTAATGGGGGGGCCCCCAAGCCCCGGGACCACAACCTCCCCGGGGCATTGATTAATTAGAGGTGGGGGCCTCAGTAGGCCTCCCAAGCCCCGGGGACCACCACCTCCCGGGCTTTGTACTTGATGGGAGGGGGCCACGCGGCCCCTCCAGGAGCCCTTGATGGCCCTGGGGACCGCCACCCCTCACGGCCGGCTCCTGCAATGTCCCAGGGTGCCCACCCCCGGGACATTGCCATAGCAAACGGCAGGGCGGGAGCCGTGCGGCTCCCACCCTGTCATAGCAAACTCTGCTTTGGTTTTTGGAAGCGTGAGCAGGAAACCTGCTCTCGCTTCCAAAAACCAAAGCAGAATTGCTTTTGCACAAGGGGAGCTGCATGTCAGCAGCTCCCCTTGCTCAAAAGCAATGCCGGCTCCCGCAGGAGGCGGGGAGCCGGCGGGACCGTGGTGGCATTGGGGCTACCCGGACTGTCCCCAATGCAAAGGGCCGGCCCCGGGGGATGGGGTCCCCGGGGCCAGGAGTGGCCCGGGAGGGGGGCCTCGCAGCCCCCCTCCCTTTTCTTTAAAAAAAAAAAAGAATGGCCGGGCCCCGGGGGATGGGGTCCCCGGGGCCAAAATCGGCCTGGGGAGGGGGGCCGCATGGCCCCCCTCCTCAAAAAAATAAAATAATGGCCAAGCCCCGTGGGATGGGGTCCCCGGGGCCAAAAGTGGCCCAGGGAAGGGGGGCCACGCGGCCACCCTTCCCTATAAATATATTATAAAAGAGGAGGCCATGCCCCGGGGGATGGGGTCCATGGGGCCGAAATTGGCCTCGGGAGGGAGGCTGCGCAGCCCCTTCCTGTTTTTTTATTTTTATTTTATTTTTAAAAAGGGGTCAGGCTCCTGGGGATGGGGTCTCCAGGGCCCCAAAATAGTAAAAGAAGGGGCCCACACAGCCCCCCTTCTAAAAAAATAAAATTTTAAAAAAGCCGGCTAGCCGGAGGCCCCGCCCCCTCCCTGCACCACTCTGCAAACGTGCCCCCTGGCGCGTTGTAAGTTGGGGAATGAATTCCCCTTGAATACTGAGGGTCCATGGGGGCCAACTAGCCCACCAGGTACCTCCCAGTATGCGCCACAGAGTTGCGTTGCAGAGAGGTGGTCCGAGGCCACGCCCCTTTACACCACTCTGCAAACGCGCCTCTTGGTGCACTGCTGGTGGGGCGATGAGGTCCTCTTGTGTCCTGAGGACCTCAGAACACAAGTGGACCTCATCGCCCCACCGGCAGTGCGCCAGGAGCTGCGATTGCAGAGTGGTGTAGAAAGGGGGCGTGGCCTCGGACCACCTCTTTGCAACGCAGCTCTGGGGCGCATACTGGAGGTACCTGGTGGGCTAGTTGGCCCCCAGGGACCCTCAGGAATGAAGGGGACTTGATACCCCAACTTAGAACGTGCCAGGAGGCGCGTTTGCAGAGTGGTGGGGAAAGGGGGCGTGGCCTTTGTCCACCTCTCAGCAATCCCACTGTGTGGGGCTTACTGGAGGTAAGACGTTGGCTAGTTGGCCCCTAAAGGACCCCCAGCAGCGAAGGGGACTTTAATCCCCATCCAAGAGCACGCCAGGGAGCGCGTTTGCAGAGTGGTCGACAAAGGGGGCGTGGCCTTGCTATGAGAACTTAGCAATCCTGCTGTGTGGGACTTACTGGAGGTAAGAGGAGGGGTAGTTGGCCCCCAAGGTTGTCGTTGGGGGCCAACTACTCCTCTTGTTACCTGCAGTAAGTCCCACACAGTGGGATTGCTAAGACGTCTAAGGAGGACATGCCCCCCTTTCTCCAAAACTCTGCAAACGCGCCTCCTGGCAGACTACGGGATGGGGGATGAAGTCCAATTTACTCCGGAGGGACTTTGGGGGCCAAGAAGCCCTGTTAGTACCTCCTATAAGTCCTATGCAGCGGATTTCCTGAGCACTGGTCGGAGGCCCAGCACCCTTTCTCCACCACTCTGCAAATGTGCCTATTGCTTAAAGAAGCGTCTTTCTGCACCTCTGACTTGGAGGTAGTTTTAATCCCCCTGCCCTATTATGTACTAGGGCCTTACAGAGGAGGTTATGCCAATCACAGGGGTAATCCAACGCATAGTGTTCCCTAGTGTATGCAGGTCTTTTCACTGTATTCCAAGTGTCTTTTAGCATAGCACTGGCTCTTGGCCTGGTTAGTGAGAGTCTGTTACCACCAGTACCCGTCAGCAAAAAGTTGGGGGCACAGGATGACTTTGCAACAAGGCCTCTTTCTGCTCCTCTGTCGGTTCTTTGTGCACATCTCTTGCTCCTTTCTGCACCTTTCTTCCTCTTTCTGCACATGTCCTACCTCTGTAGGCATAGTTAGAAATTAGCATTTAAAAAACCTTTGAAATTCACAGAAAAAACCACAGGTTTCAGGGATGTTATAGTTAGAAATTAGCATTTAAAAAACCTTGGAAATTCACTGAAAAAACCATAGGTTTCAGGGACGTTATAGTCAGTTGGACATTTCACTGATACAAAACCAGAGAAATTCGGCCGTTATAGTTAGTTCAGCTAACTATAACTCGCGCCCCCGCAATGCACTGCTGATGACGTCACATATTACATCATTTATGACATGGTCAGTGACATCATTGATGACATCTCAAATGACATCACTGATGACATCATCCACGTGAAAATCTGATGCACCTCCTCACACCCTAATATAACCTTTGATACACCCACTCTAAAATACAGACTACCATTTTCGAAACCATAGACCCACCAATACCAGTTACTACATACCCACTCACTGATTCCTAGGTCTACACACACAACCACTCATTCACCCATACAGTCACTCATACATACATGCAGTCACTCATCAATACAACACTATCATATGCGCTCATACACCTATACAGACACTCACACACCGCCATTCATCCAGAGTTACTCACACACCTAGTCAGTCATGCAAAGAATCAATCACACTTCCATTTACTCACCTATACAGTTATACACACACCACCTCACTTATTTATACAAATACTAACACATACTTACTCTCTTATACAATCACTGATACAAGTACACACTCGTCCATACAGCCACTCTCACAATCACTCACTCTCCCGTATAGTCATTTATATACTCCAACTCTCACATACACTGCCTTTTACATATTTAGTTACTCGGACATGTACCACTGAGACATCCATACACTCACCAACACACCCATACACACACTCACCCACCCATACAGCTGTTTCCACATGCACTCTTGAACCCATACACCCAGTGAATCAACCAGTCACATATCTATGCACAGTCACACACCTCCCACCCATCCACACAGACACTCAGGCACCCATACAGATACTCCGATAACCAATCAATAACCCATACAGATACTCCGATAACCAATCAATAACCCATATACATACTCATGTAGCTACTCGCCAACCGATGCAGCTACTTACACACCAACTGACAGACTGATACCGACATTTACACAGTTTAGTCACTAACCCATGCATTCAGTAAGACACATTTAATCACTCACTTATACAGTCAGTCACGCACCTACTAAATCATCTATTCAGGCACTTATACACCCACTCGTTCTTCAATACACCTTGGCATATTATCTACTGGCGGTCGCCAGTAGATAGTTATAGTTAGGACCTATTTTCCATAGGAAATCCGCAACATTCTATTCCCAATAACTTTGGCGCCGGTTGACGAATCTTCGCGAAGTTTTCAAAACTTATGGCCCGCTCCTATCCTGAAAGTCTCGGGGTGATTCGTCAAGTGGGGGCCGAGAAAAAAGGGGGGTCCCAAAACGTGTTTTCCCCATGCAATTTTCCATAGGAACCTTTAGTCGCAGCTACAGCCCGAACTGCTGAACGGAATTACACCAAATTTGGCAAAAAGGTAGCCCTTGGTTCAGAGTCGTGCCTTTTGGTTAAATGGTGTAAATCCGTTCAGTAGTTTCTGAGAAAATCAAAAGTAAAATCACATATATATCTGGGCGGAGCCTAACCACACATGTCATTGTGAGATCTGATTGGCTGTCAGCACTTCATCCTGGAATTGCTGGCAGCCATCTTGGGACCAATATACATGATAGTACCCCATTGAAATGCATTGTAGTGAATCAAAGATTTTGAGGGTTACCAAAAGGAGAACTATAAAGGGTGATAACAGACTTTAGTTACATTAGAATTCATTTGTTGATGGTACCATACTAATTTCAGGAATTGTGGTGTGTTCTAAGGTGATTTTACCCTGTGAAAAACCTTCTGCTGGGATATTATGAATCATGTTTGAGAGAAAACTATTTTCACATGCTTGTCCCATAGAGTTTTGGAAGGTGCTCCAGAAGCTAAAATGAGAGCATATTTTCTGTAAATTCACATTATCTTTCTCAGTTATGTGAGAATGAAGTCTGACATTCTCAGTAAAACATGTACATCCAACAAGGGCAGAGACTGTCAGTTGATTCCTTTGTGTTCTACTGCAGCTTCCCAGAGTGTTCTAAAGAACAACTAGAGTGCTAACAGCCTTACTTATGACAAAAGTATGGCACACCTGAAGCCATCTTGATTGGAATAAACCGGTAACACTTAAAACATTTAATTTCAAAAGGAACAAAATGAGGGGGTTCTTTTTGTCATAGAAATTATGGTTAGTGCTGTAGAAAGAAAAATTAGGACATGTTTCAAGTGTAATCTCAAATATCTTCCTGTTATATTTCAACAGGAGCAGCCTGCCAGTTGATGCCTTTGTGTTCTACTGCAGCTTCCCAGAGTATTCTAAAGAACAACTAGAGCGCTAACAGCCTTACTTATGACAAAAGTATGGCACACCTGAAGCCATCTTGATTGGAATAAACCGGTAACACTTAAAACATTTAATTTAAAAAGGAACAAAATGAGGGGGTTCTTTTTGAAATAGAAATTATGGTTAGTGCTGCAGAAAGAAAAATTAGGGCATGTTTTAAGTGAGATCTCAAATCCTCTTCTATTTCATTAAAAAGTCTGACATGCAGACTGAAGCAATCACTTTCAATACCAGCAGCAGACTTCCAGTTAACTCCCTGGTGAGCAGTAGCTTTACTACAGTGATCTAATGAGCAACTAGAGTGCTAACATTCTGAATTTATGGCAAATGTGAGACACATCTGAATGCCTTCTTGATGGAATCAAAGTAAAAAATGAAAGCATTTCCTACTGAGGAGACTGCAGTAAATGAGGAAATTAGGAAACTTCATAACAAAGAAGTCTTCCAAGATGGCCACCAGAGAAAAAAGAGCCCAAATGTAGCACAAATATTACCCAGATGTAGCCCACATATAGCCCAATGACAAAAGTGTGCAAAACACTTTTTATTTTTAGTTTTTTTGCAGTTTTATGTAGTGCAGACTGGTCAGGTATTGGAGCGTTGCATCTTAAAACATGACCCCCTACACTACAAAAACACCACTGCACTACCCTAAACCCTAAAACACTACCCCCAGCACGACCCACTACACAAACACCACTGCACTACCCTAAAACACTACCCCCAGCACGACCCCTACACTACCCAAACACCACTGCACTAACCTAAATCCTAAAACACTACCCCAGCACGACCCCTACACTACCCAAACACCACTGCACTACCCTAAAACATGACCCACTACACAAACACCACTGCACTACCCTAAAACACTACCCCCAGCACGACCCCTATACTACACAAGCACCACTGCACTACCCTAAACCCTAAAACACTACCCCCAGCATGACCCCTACACTACACAAGCACCACTGCACTACCCTAAACCCTAAAACACTACCCCAGCACGACCCCTACACTGCCCAAACACCACTGCACTGCCCTAAACCCTGAAACACCACCCCCAGCACGACCCCCTAAACTACCCAAACACCACTGCACTAACCTAAATCCTAAAACACTACCCCCAGCACGACCCCCTACACTACCCAAACACCACTGCACTACCCTAAAACATGACCCCCTACACTACACAAACACCACTGCACTACCCTAAACCCTAAAACACTACCCCCAGCAAGACCCCCTACACTACACAAGCACCACTGCACTACCCTAAACCCTAAAACACTACCCCCAGCACGACCCCCTACACTGCCCGAACACCACTGCACTGCCCTAAACCCTGAAACACCAGCCTCTGCACGACCCCCTACACTGCCCGAACACCACTGCACTGCCCTAAACCCTGAAACACCACCCCCAGCATGACCCCTACACTGCCCGAACACCACTGCACTGCCCTAAACCCTGAAACACCACCCCTTCACGACCCCCTACACTGCCCGAACACCACTGCACTGCCCTAAACCCTGAAACATCACCCCCAGCAAGACCCCCTACACTGCCCGAACACCACTGCACTACCCTAAACCCTGAAACATCACCCCCAGCATGACCCCCTACACTGCCCAAGCACCACTGCACTGCCCTAAACCCTGAAACATCACCCCCAGCACGACCCCCTACACTGCCCAAGCACCACTGCCCTAAACCCTGAAACACTACCCCCAGCAAGACCCCCTACACTGCCCGAACACCACTGCACTGCCCTAAACCCTGAAACATCACCCCCAGCAAGACCCCCTACACTGCCCGAACACCACTGCACTACCCTAAACCCTGAAACATCACCCCCAGCACGACCCCCTACACTGCCCAAGCACCACTGCACTGCCCTAAACCCTGAAACACCAGCCCCAGCACGACCGCCTACACTGCCCTAAACCCTGAAACACCAGCCCCAGCACGACCCCTTACACTGCCCGAACACCACTGCACTGCCCTAAACTGTGAAACACCAGCCCCAGCACGACCCCCTACACTGCCCGAACACCATTGCACTGCCCTAAACCCTGAAACGCCAGCCCCAGCACGACCCCCTACACTGCCCAAACACCACTGCACTGCCCTAAACCCTGAAACACCACCCCCTGCACGACCCCCTACACTGCCCGAATACCACTGCACTGCCCTAAACCCTGAAAGACCATCCACAGCACGACCCCCTACACTGCACGAACACCACTGCACTGCCCTAAACCCTGAAACACTACCCCCAGCAAGACCCCTACACTGCCCGAACACCACTGCACTGCCCTAAACCCTGAAACATCACCCCCAGCAAGACCCCCTACACTGCCCGAACACCACTGCCCTAAACCCTGAAACACCACCCCCAGCAAGACCCCTACACTGCCCGAACACCACTGCACTGCCCTAAACCCTGAAACACCAGCCCCAGCACGACCCCTACACTGCCCGAACACCACTGCACTGCCCTAAACCCTGAAACACCACCCCCTGTACGACCCCCTACACTGACCGAACACCACTGCACTGCCCTAAACCCTGAAACACCACCCCCAGCAAGACCCCCTACACTGCCCGAACACCACTGCACTGCCCTAAACCCTGAAACACCACCCCCTGCACGACCCCCTACACTGCCCGAACACTACTGCACTGCCCTGAAACACCACCCCCAGCATGACCCCCTACACTGCCCGAACACCACTGCCCTAAACCCTGAAACACCACCCCCAGCAAGACCCTCTACACTGCCCGAACACCACTGCACTGCCCTAAACCCTGAAACACCACCCCCAGCACGACCCCCTACACTGCCCGAACACCACTGCACTGCCCTAAACCCTGAAACACCAGCACAACCACCTACACTGCCCGAACACCACTGCACTGCCCTAAACCCTGAAACACCAGCCCCAGCACGACCCCCTACACTGCCCGAACACCACTGCACTGCCCTAAACCCTCAAACACCAGCCCCAGCACGACCCCCTACACTGCCCGAACACCACTGCACTACCCTAAACCCTGAAACACCAGCCCCAGCAAGACCCCCTACACTGCCCGAACACCACTGCACTAAACCCTGAAACACCACCCCCTGCACGACCCCCTACACTGCCCGAACACCACTGCACTGCCCTAAACCCTGAAACACCAGCACAACCCCCTACACTGCCCGAACACCACTGCACTGCCCTAAACCCTCAAACACCAGCCCCAGCACGACCCCTACACTGCCCGAACACCACTGCACTGCCCTAAACCCTCAAACACCAGCCCCAGCACGACCCCTACACTGCCCGAACACCACTGCACTACCCTAAACCCTGAAACACCAGCCCCAGCACGACCCCCTACACTGCCCGAACACCACTGCACTACCCTAAACCCTGAAACACCACCCCTGCACGACCCCCTACACTGCCCGAACACCACTGCACTGCCCTAAACCCTGAAACACCACCCCCAGCACGACACCCTACACTGCCCGAACACCACTGCACTGCCCTAAACCCTGAAACACCACCCCCAGTACGACCCCCTACACTGCCCGAACACCACTGCACTGCCCTAAACCCTGAAACACCACCCCCTGCACGACCCCTACACTGCCCGAACTCCACTGCACTGCCCTAAACCCTGAAACACTACCCCCAGCACGACCCCCTACACTGCCCGAACACCACTGCACTGCCCTAAACCCTGAAACACCACCCCCAGCACGACCCCCTACACTGCCCGAACACCACTGCACTGCCCTAAACCCTGAAACACTACTAACCCCAGCAAGACCCCCTACACTGCCCGAACACCACTGCACTGCCCTAAACCCTGAAACATCACCCCCAGCAAGACCCCCTACACTGCCTGAACACCACTGCCCTAAACCCTGAAACACCACCCCCAGCAAGACCCCCTACACTGCCCGAACACCACTGCACTGCCCTAAACCCTGAAACACCACCTCCAGCACAACCCCCTACACTGCCTGAACACCATTGCTCTGCCCTAAACCCTGAAACACTAGCCCCAGCACGACCCCCTACACTGCCCGAACACCACTGCACTGCCCTAAACCCTGAAACACCACCCCCAGCTCGACCCCCTACACTGCCCGAACACCACTGCACTGCCCTAGACTCTGAAACACCAGCCCCAGCAAGACCCCCTACACTGCCCGAACACCACTGCACTGCCCTAAACCCTGAAACACCACCCCCAGCTCGACCCCCTACACTGCCCGAACACCACTGCACTGCCCTAGACTCTGAAACACCAGCCCCAGCAAGACCCCTACACTGCCCGAACACCACTGCACTGCCCTAAACCCTGAAACACCAGCCCCAGCATGACCCCCTACACTGCCCGAACACCACTGCACTGCCCTAAACCCTGAAACACCAGCCCCAGCCCGAACACCTACAATGCCCGAAAACCACTGCACTGCCCTAAACCCTGAAACACCAGCCCCAGCACGACCCCCTACACTGCCTGAACACCACTGCACTGCCCTAAACCCTGAAACACCAGCCCCAGCACGACCCCCTACACTGCCCGAACACCACTGCACTGCCCTAAACCCTGAAACACCAGCCCCAGCACGACCCCCTACACTGCCCGAACACCACTGCACTGCCCTAAACCCTAAAACACCACCCCCAGCACGACCCTCTACACTGCCCGAACACCACTGCACTGCCCTAAACCCTAAAATACTCCCCCCCAGCACGAACCCCTACACTACCCAAACACCACTGCACTGCCCTAAACCCTAAAACACTCCCCCAGCATGACCCCCTACACTACCCGAACACCACTGCACTGCCCTAAACCCTAAAACACTCCCCCAGCACGACCCCTACACTACCCAAACACCACTGCACTGCCCTAAACCCTAAAACACTACCCATCCGCATGACCCCTACACTACCCAAACACCAATGCACTACCCTAAAACACTACCCCCGTACGACCCCTACACTACCCAAAGACCACTGCACTACCCTAAACCCTAAAACACTACCCCCGCACAACTCCCTACACTACCCAAAGACCACTGCACTACACTAAACCACGACCTCCTACACTACACAAACACCACTGCACTACCCTAAACCCTAAAACACTACCCCCTACACTACACAAACACCACTGCACTACCCTAAACCCTAAAAAAACTACCCCCAGCACGAACCCCTACACTACCCAAACACCACTGCACTACCCTAAACCCTAAAACACTACCCCCAGCAGTACCCCCTACACTACCCAAACACCACTGCACTACCCTAAACCCTAAAACACTCCCTCCCCAGCACAACTCCCTACACTACCCAAACACCACTGCACTACCCTAAACCCTAAATCTACCCCCAGCATGACCCCCTTCACTACCTAAACACAACTGCACAATTTGTTACAGGCATTGCAACGCAGGCCTGTGGTGCTTACTGGAAGTACCTGGTGGGCTAGTTGGGCCCCAGGGACCCTCAGGATTCAAGGTGACCTAATCCCCCAACTTAAAACGCGGCGCGTTTGCACAGTGGTGAAGTGAGGGGGCGGGGCCTCAGGTGACATGTGCGCAAACACGCCCTGTGGTGCGTTTTAAGTTGGGTAATTAATTCCCCTTGAATCCTGAGGGACCCTGGGGGCCAACTAGCCCACCAGGTACCTTCAGTAAGCACAACAGAGTTGCGTTGCAGAGAGGTGAAAAAAGGTGCGTGGCCTCGGAACGCCGATCTGCAACTCAGCTCTGTGGTCCTAACTGTGTAGGTACCTGGGGTGCTAGTTGGGCCCCAGGGACCCTCAGGATTCAAGGGGACTTAATCCACGCAACTTAAAACGCGCCACGGGCGCGTTTGCACACGTCACCTCAGGTCCCCCTCCCTTCACCACTGTGCAAACGCGCCCTGTAGCGCGTTTTAAGAGGTTGTTTTAATCCCCCTGCCCTATTATGTACTAGGGACTTACAGAGGAGGTCATGCTAATCACAGGGGTACCCCAACGCATAGTGTTCCCTAGTGTATGTAGGTGTTTTCACTGTATTCTAAGTGTCTTTTAGCATAGCACTGGCTCTGGTTAGTCAGTCAGTTACCACCAGTACCCGTCTGAAAAAGTTGTGGGCAAAGGATGATTTTGCAACAAGGCCTCTTTCTGCTCCTCTGTTGGTTCTTTCTGCACATCTTTTGCTTCTTCCTGCACTTTTCTTCTTCCTGCACTTTTCTTCGTCTTTGTGGACTTCTGTTGCTTCTTTCTGCATTTCTTTTGCTTCTTTCTGTGCGTTTTTCTTCTTTCTTCACATGTCCTACCTCTGTAGGCATAGTTAGAAACTAGCATTTAAAAACCTTTGAAATTCACTTAAAAATCATAGGTTTGAGGCACGTTATAGTTAGAAATTAGCATTTAAAAACCTTTGAAATTCACTGAAAAACCATAGGTTTCAGACACGTTATAGTTAGAAATTAGCATTTAAAAACCTTTGAAATTCACTGAAAAAACCATAGGTTTTAGGGACAGTTATAGTTAGTTGGACATTTCACTCGTACAAAACCATAGAAATTCCCCGTTATAGTTAGTTCAGCTAACTATAACTCGCGCCCCGCAATGCACTGCTGATGACACATATTACATCACTCATGACATGGTCAGTGACATCACTGAAGACATCTCAAATGAAATCACTGATGACATCATCCATGTGATAATTTCATGCATCTTCTCACACCCTAATATAACTTTTGATACACCCACTCTAAATTACAGACTGCCATTCTCAAAACCATACACACTCCAATAACTACATACCCACTCACTGATTCTTAGGTCTACACACACACATCTACTCACTCACCCGTACAGTCACTCATACTTACAGTCACTCAGTAGAGGACTATCATATGCACTCATACACCTATATAGACACTCACACACCGCCACTCATCCATAGAGGTACTCACACACCTAGTCAGTCATGCAAAAAATTAATCACACACCCATTTACTCACCTATACAGTTATACACACACCAGCTCACTTACTCATACAAATACTAGCACATTCTTACGCTCTTATACAATAACTGATACAAGCACACACGCATCCATACAGCCACTCTCACAATCGCACACTCACTTATAGCCATTTATATAATCCAACACACATATATACTGCCTTTTACATATGTAGTTACTCGCACATGTACCACTGAGATATACATTCACTCACTAACACACCCATACACACACTCACCCACCCAAGCAGTCCATCACAGATGCACTCTTGAAATCATGCACCCAGTGAATCCCCCACTCACACATCTATGTACAGAGTCACACACACCCCACCCACACAAACACTCAGGCAGCCATACAGATACTCAGAGAACCAATCAATAACCCATATAGACACTCATGTAGCTATTCGCAAATCCATGCATCCACTTACACACCAACTGACAGATGGATACAGACATTCACACAGTTTAGTCACTAACCCATGCATTCAGTAAGATACGATTAATCACTCACTTATAGAGTCAGTCACGCACCTACTAAATCATCCATTCAGACACTTATACACCCACTCATTCTTCAATACGCCTTTCCCTATATATATTAAACATATTTAAACTTTACAGAAACAGTCACTGGATGATGTCATCAGTGATGTCATCAGTGATGTCATTTGAGATGTCATCAGTGATGTCACTGACCATGTCATGAAGGATGTAATATGTGACGTCATCAGCAGTGCATTGCGGGTGCGCGAGTTATAGTTAGCTGAACTAACTATAGCGGCCGAATTTCTCTGGTTTTGTACGAGTGAAATGTCCAAAAACCTATGGTTTTTTCAGTGAATTTCTATGGGTTTTTTAAATGCTAATTTCTAACTATAATGTCCCTGAAACCTGTGGTTTTTTCTGTGGAGAGCAATAAATTTCATTCCTTGCTGCACCAAAATTGAGGTCCGTGCTCCGTTATTTGGAAAACAATCCATGTTCTGGTGGAGTTTTCCTGATATATATATATATATTCACTGAAAAAACCATAGGTTTCAGGCACGTTATAGTTAGAAATTAGCATTTAAAAAACCTTTGAAATTCACTGAAAAAACCATAGGTTTTAGGAAAGTTATAGTTAGTTGGACATTTCACTCGTACAAAACCAGAGAAATTCCCCGTTATAGTTAGTTCAGCTAACTATAACTCGCGCCCCGCAATGCACTGCTGATGACGTCACATATTACATCACTCATGACATGGTCAGTGACATCACTAACCATTTTTAAATGCTAATTTCTAACTATAACGTGCCTGAAACCTATAGTTTTTAAGTGAATTTCAAAGGTTTTTTAAATGCTAATTTCTAACTATAACATGCCTGAAACCTATGGTTTTTTAAGTGAATTTCAAAGGTTTTTAAATGCTAGTTTCTAACTATGCCTACAGAGGTAGGACATGTGAAGAAAGAAGAAAAAACGCACAGAAAGAAGCAAAGAAATGCAGAAAGAAGCAACAGAAGTCCACAAAGACGGACAAAAGTGCAGGAAGAAGCAAGACATGTGCAGAAAGAACCAACAGAGGAGCAGAAAGAGGCCTTGTTGCAAAATCATCCTGTGCCCACAACTTTTTCAGACGGGTACTGGTGGTAACTGAGTCTGACTAACCAGGCCTAGAGCCAGTGCTATGCTAAAAGACACTTAGAATGCAGTGAAAACACCTACATACACTAAGGGAACACTATGCGTTGGGGTACCCCTGTGATTAGCATGACCTCCTCTGTAAGGCCCTAGTACATAATAGGGCAGGGGATTAAAACTACCTCTAAGTCAGAGGTGCAGAAATATGCAACTTTAACTAGTAGTCACGTTTGCAGAGTGTTGGAGAAAGGGTGCTGGGCGTCCAACCAACGCTCAGGAATTCCGCTGCGTAGGATTTACAGGAGGTACCAGGAGGGATTCTTGGCCCCCAATCTCTCTCAGGACAAAATTGGACTAAATCCCCCATCCCGTAGTCTGCCACGAGGCACGTTTGCAGAGTGGTAGAGAAAAGGGGCCATGGCCTCCGAAGACGTCTTAGCAATCCCACTGTGTGGGACTTACTGGAGGCAACAAGAGGGGTAGTTGGCCCCCAAGGACATCCTTTGGGGCCAACTTCCCAAACTATTACCTCCAGTCAGTCCCACACAGCAGCACTGGTAAGTACTCGTACCAGGCCACGCCCACTTTGCCCACCACTCTACAAACGCGCTCCCTGGTGCGCTCTTGGATGGGGATTGAAGTCCCCTTCACTGCTGGGGGTCCTTTAGGGGCCAACTAGCCTACCTTTACCTCCAGTAAGCCCCACGCAGTGGATTGGTGAAAGGTAGACAAAGGCCATGCCCCCTTTCTCCACCACTCTGCAAATGCGCCCCTGGCGCGTTGTAGGTTGGGGGATTAAGTCCCCTTGAATTCTGAGGGTCCCTGGGGTCCAACTAGCCCACCAGGTACCTCCAGTAAGCGCCACAGAGCTGCATTGCAGAGAGGTGTAAAAGGGCGTGACCTGGACCACCTCTCTGCAACGCAGTGCAGTGGCGCTTACTGGAAGCACCTGGTGGGCTAGTTGGCCCCAGGGGCCCTCAGGATTGAAAGGGAATTAATTCCCCAACTTAAAAGGCGCCACAGGGCGTGTTTGCACACATGTCACCTCAGGCCCCGCCCCCTCCCTTCAATACTGTGCAAACACGCCCCGTGGCACGTTTTAAGTTGCGGGATAAAGTCCCCTTGAATCCTGAGGGTCCCTGGGGTCCAACTAGCCCACCAGGTACCCCAGTAAGCGCCACAGAGCTGCATTGCAGAGAGGTGTAAAAAGGGCGTGGCCTGGACCTCCTCTCTGCAACGCAGCCCTGTGGCGCTTACTGGAGGTACCTGGTGGGCTAGTTGGCCCCCAGGGACCCCCAGTATTGAAGGGGAATTAATTCCCCAACTTAAAACGCGCCACAGAGCGCGTTTGCAGTGTGTTGCTGGGAGGGGGCTGGGCCTCCGGCACGATCGCGTTTTTTTTAAATTATTTTTTTTAGAAGGGGGGCTGTGTGACCCCCCTAATTTTTACTTTTTTTGGTCCCTGGGGACCCCATCCCCCAGGGCCTGATGCACATTTAAAAAAAATATATATATATATATATATATATATATTATCTACTGGCGGTCGCCAGTAGATAGTTATAGTTAGGACCTATTTTCCATAGGAAATCCGCGACATTCTATTTGAAATAACTCTTTTGCCGGTTGACGTATCTTCGCGAAATTTTCAAACTTTGAGGGGCGCTCCTACCCTGAAAGTCTCGGGGTGATTCGTTAAGCGGTGGCCGAGAAAAAAGGGGGGTCCCAAAACGCGTTTTCCCCATTCATTTTTCCATAGGAAACTTTAGACACGGCTACAGCCTGAACTGCTGAACGGAATTACACCAAATTTGGCAAAGAGGTAGTTCTTGGTTCAGAAAGAACCCTTTTGTTAAATGGTGTAAATCCGTTCAGTAGTTGCTGAGAAAATCAAAAGTAAAAGTACATATATATCTATGGGCACGGAGGATCCGCGCACCCTCCCGATCACGAGCTGTCTGCTAATTGGCTGTCAACACTCCAAACCAGGAAGTGTTGGCAGCCATCTTGTTCTCGGTAGAACCGAGGAACAAGAAAGCAGTAAAAAAAGTGCGCAAACGCACAAAGGGGGCAGGGTAGAAACACCCTGACCCCTAGGTCTGCTCAGGGGTCCCACAAGGACCCCTGGGCAAAAAGCATTTTTATTTTTAAATCGGCAGGATGCGCTCAGGGTGCGCGGATCCTGCCGATAAAAAATCGAAGCGCGGTCTCCGCGCTTCGATAGCACTTGCCCCGGGTGGGCCAAGTCCCGGGGGCATGCTGAGGGGTTTATTTTATGTATGGGGGCCTCTAAGGCCCCTAAGCCCCGGGGACCGCCACCCCCGGGGCTTTATTTGAAAAAGTAGCGGGAGGGCTCTGAGCCCTCCCGCAGCCCCGGGGACCACCACCTCCCGGGGCACTAACAGAATTGAAAATGGGGATCCGTTAAGGACTCCCGAGCCCCGGGACCACCACCTCCCGGGGCTGTGCATTTGGATGGGAGGGGGCCGCTCGGCCCCCTCCTGGAGCCTGTGGTGGCCCTGGGGACCGCCACCCCCCAGGGCCGGATCCTGCAGTGTCCCGGGGTGCCTCGCGGCTCCCGTCCTGTCATTGCAAACTGCTTTGGATATTGGAAGAGAGAGCAGGGAAACCTGCTCTGCTTCCAATATCCAAGACACTGCTTTCCACACGGGGAGCAGCATGTTAGCTGCTCCCCATGTGGAAAAGCAATGCCGGCTCCCGTAGGACACTGGGAGCCGGCGGGACTGTGGGGGTTTGGGGACCCCCACAGTCCCCAACCAGAGGCCAGGCCCCGGGGATGGGGTCCCCGGGGCAAGTAGTGGCCCGGGAAGGGGCCACGCAGCCCCCTCCCCAGAAATAATTTTTTTTTTTAAATTAAAAAAAAAAAAAGGCCTGCCCGGGGATGGGGTCCCCGGGGCAAAAGGAGGCCTGAGGAGGGGGCCACGCAGCCCCATCCTTAAAAATTAATGTAAAGTGTGGCCATGCCCGGGGGATGGGGTCCCCGGGTAGGATTCGGGCTGGGGAGGAGGCCACGCGGCCCCGTTCCCGTTTAATTTAAAAAAAAAAGAGGGATAAGGCCCTGGGGGATGGGGTCCCCAGGGCCCAAAATAGGAAAACGGAAGGGGGCTACACAGCCCCCTTCAGGGGAAAAAAACGATCGGGCCGCAGGCCCGCCCCTTCCTTCACCACTCTGCAAGCGCGCCCTGGCGCGTTTGCAGATGGGAAGTAATTCCCCTTCAATACTGGGGTCCTGAGGCCAACTAGCCCACCAGGAACCTCCAGTATGCGCTAGGGGCTGCGTTGCAGAGAGGTGTACAGAGGCCACGCCCTTTTACACCTCTCTGCAACGCAGCTCTGTGGTGCTTTTGGATATACCTGTTGGGCTAGTTGGCCCCCAGGGACCCTTAGGATTCAAGGGAGTTAATCCCCCAACTTAAAACGCGCCACGGGCGCATTTGCACAGTGGTGAAGGGAGGGGGCGGGGCTTCAGGTGACATGTGTGCAAACGGACCCCGTGGCGTGTTTTAAGATGGGGGATTAAGTCCCCTTGAATCCTGAGGGACCCTGGAGTCCAACTAGCCCACCATGTACTTCCAAAAAGCGCCACAGAGCTGCCTTGCAGAGAGGTGTAAAAAGGTGTGTGGCCTCTGTACACGTCTCTGCAACACAGCCCCCTGGCGCATACTGGAGGTTCCTGGTGGGCTAGTTGGCCCCCAGGGACCCTCATGATTAAAGGGGACTTAATCCCCCAACTTAAAACGCGCCACGGGGCGCATTTGTCACAGATGTCACCTCAGGCCCCGCCCCCTCCCTTCACCATTGTGCAAAAATTCCTCTAAAATCAGCCGAAATACGAATTCCGATTTACTCACCTGTTATCAGGAGAGACCTCAGTGCTGCATCTTTCAGCCCAGTACTGATCCTGAAAAGTAATTTTAACCGTACTTACCAGTAACTTGTATTTCCTTCCATAGGAATCCATTGTCTGGTTTTCAGCAGAAAAGTTTCAAAGTGTCGATTTTCACAAACTACAAATATTCCTTAAAAATCGCCTGTATGACTTAAACGCATTCTTTCAACTGTTTACAGGAGATGCACCAGTGCTGGATCCAGGATTCACCACTGAGTGAGAAAAAGTCACGATAACACTACTTACCTGTTAAGTGAATTTCCTCCCATAGGATAACATTGGTGATTCTATGTGAAAAAGTTTCTAAGTGTCAACTTTTAAAATACAATAATATTCCTTAAAAATCACTACTGTAACCAAAACGCTTTTACTCAACTGTTTACAGGAGATGTCCCAGGACTGAATCTAGGATTCAGTCCTGTGGTTAGAAAAGTAATCCATAAAGTAACTAATTGCATTTAGCTAGAAATTCACATTGAGCTCAATGTTGCATTGTTTGAAATTGTGTTGCCCATTGCAACAACTGTAACTACTGTACTTAAAAGTCTATTGCCTATTTGCAAAGTATTTAAAGTAAATTAATTCATTCTGAGAAAGTATATTTTGTAATGTAATGTATAATGTAATTACAATGTAATTTAAAAAATAAAATATCTAAAAATAAATAGTTTAAAAAATGTACTACATCAGTATGAAAAAATAAAAATAACAATTAATACATTTAAAAATTGGCATTTACAAAACCTTTGAAATTCACTGAAAAAAACCATAGGTTTCAAACATGTTATAGTTAGGAATTAGCATTTAAAAACCTTTGAAATTCACTGAAAAAACCATAGGTTTCAGACATGTTATAGTTAGAAATTAGCATTTAAAAAACCTTTGAAATTCACTGAAAAAACCATAGGTTTCAGGCACGTTATAGTTAGAAATTAGCATTTAAAAACCTTTCAAACTCACTGAAAAACCATAGGTTTTAGGGACAGTTATAGTTAGTTGGACATTGCACTCGTACAAAACCCGTGAAATTCCCCGTTATAGTTAGTTCAGCTAACTATAACTCGCGCCCCGCAATGCACTGCTGATGACGTCACATATTACATCACTCATGACATGGTCAGTGACATCTCAAATGACATCACTGATGACATCATCCAGTGAGTGTGTGTTTCTGTAAAGTTTAAAAATGTTTAATATATATAGGGAAAGGCGTATTGAAGAATGAGTGGGTGTATAAGTGTCTGAATGGATGATTTAGTAGGTGCGTGACTGACTGTAAGTGAGTGATTAAACGTATCTTACTGAATGCATGGGTTAGTGTCTAAACTGGGTGAATGTCTGTATCCGTCTGTATGTTGCTGTGTAAGTGGCTGCATGGGTTTGTGAATGGCTACATGAGTGTCTATAAGAGTTATTTATTGGTTGTCGGAGAATCTGTATGGGTGCCTGAGTGTTTGTGTGGGTGGGGTGTGTGCGACTCTGTGCATAGATGTGTGAGTGGGTGATTCACTGGGTGGATGGTTTCAAGAGTGCATCTGTGATAGACTGTATGGGTGGGTAAGTGTGTGTAAGAGTGTGTTAGTGAGTGAATGTATGTCCCAGTGGTACATGTGTGAGTAACTACATATGTGAAAGGCAGTATATATGTGTGTTGGAGTATATAAATAGCTATAAGCAGAGTGTGTGATTGTGAGAGTGACTGTATGGATGAGTGTGTGCTTGTATCAGTGATTGTATAAGAGCGTAAGAATGTGCTAGTATTTGTATGAGTAAGTGAGCTGGTGTGTGTATAACTGTATGGGTGAGTAAATGGCAGTGTGTTTAATTATTTGCATGACTGAGTAGGTGTGTGAGTACCTCTATGGATGAGTGGCGGTGTTTGAGTGTCTATATAGGAGTATGAGTGCATATGATAGTCCTGTACTGAGTGACCGTAAGTATGAGTGACTGTACGGGTGAGTGAGTGGATGTGTGTGTAGACCTAAGAATCAGTGAGTGGGTATGTAGTTATTGGTGTTGGAGTGTCTATGGTTTTGCGAATGGCAGTCTGTAATTTAGAGTGGGTGTATCAAAGGTTATATTAGGGTGTGAGGAGGTGCATCAGATTATCACATGGATGATGTCATCAGTGATGTCATCAGTGATGTCATTTGAGATGTCATCAGTGATGTCACTGACCATGTCATGAGTGATGTAATATGTGACGTCATCAGCAGTGCATTGCGGGGCGCGAGTTATAGTTAGCTGAACTAACTATAACGGGGGAATTTCACGGGTTTTGTACGAGTGCAATGTCCAACTAACTATAACTGTCCCTAAAACCTATGGTTTTTCAGTGAATATATATATATATATTCACTGAAAAACCATAGGTTTTAGGGACAGTTATAGTTAGTTGGACATTGCACTCGTACAAAACCCGTGAAATTCCCCGTTATAGTTAGTTCAGCTAACTATAACTCGCGCCCGCAATGCACTGCTGATGACGTCACATATTACATCACTCATGACATGGTCAGTGACATCACTGATGACATCTCAAATGACATCACTGATGACATCATCTAGTGACTGTGTTTCTGTAAAGTTTAAATATTTTTAATTTATATAGGGAAAGGCGTATTGAAGAATGAGTGGGTGTATAAGTGTCTGTATGGATGATTTAGTAGGTGCGTGACTAACTGTATAAGTGAGTGATTAAACGTATCTTACTGAATGCATGGGTTAGTGACTAAACTGGGTGAATGTCTGTATCCGTCTGTCTGTGCTGTGTAAGTGGCTGCATGGGTTTGTGAATAGCTACATGAGTGTCTATATGAGTTATTGATTCATTGTCTGAGTATCTGTATGGGTGCCTGAGTGTTTGTGTGGGTGGGGTGTGTGCGACTCTGTACATAGATGTGTGAGTGGGTGATTCACTGGGTGCATGATTTGAAGAGTGCGTCTGTGATGGACTGCTTGGGTGGGTGAGTGTGTGTATGGGTGTGTTAGTGAGTGAATGTATATCTCAGTGGTACATGTGCGAGTAACTACATATGTAAAAGGCAGTATATATGTGTGTTAGAGTATTTAAAAGGCTATAAGTGAGAGTGTGTGATTGTGAGAGTGGCTGTATGGATGTTGTATAAGAGCGTAAGAATGTGCTAGTATTTGTATGACTAAGTGAGCTGGTGTGTGTATAACTCTATAGGTGAGTAAATGGGTGTGTGATTAATTTTTTGCATGACTGACTAGGTGTGTGAGTACCTCTATGGATGAGTGGCGGTGTGTGAGTGTTTATATAGGTGTATGAGTGCATATGATAGTCCTGTACTGAGTGACTGTACGTATGAGTGACTGGACGGGTGAGTGAGTAGATGTGTGTGTGTAGACCTAAGAATCAGTGAGTGGGTATATAGTTATTGGTATTGGAGTGTGTATGGTTTTGCGAATGGCAGTCTGTAAATAAGAGTGGGTGTATCAAAAGTTATATTAGGGTGTGAGAAGATGCATGAAATTATCACATGGATGATGTCATCAGTGATGTCATTTGAGATGTCATCAGTGATGTCACTGACCATGTCATGAGTGATGTAATATGTGACGTCATCAGCAGTGAATTGCGTGAAGCGCGAGTTATAGTTAGCTGAACTAACTATAATGGGGAATTTCACGGGTTTTGTACGAAGTGCAATGTCCAACTAACTATAACTGTCCCTAAAACCTATGGTTTTTTCAGTGAATTTCAAAGGTTTTTTAAATGCTAATTTCTAACTATAACGTGCCTGAAACCTATGGTTTTTTTCAGTGAATTTCAAAGGTTTTGTAAATGACAATTTTTTAATTGTATTAATTGTTATATTTATTTTTTTATACTGATTTACAACATTTTTTTCAACTATTTATTTTTAGATATTTTATTTTTAAAATTACATTGTAATTTCATTATACATTACATTACAAAATATACTTTCTCAGAATGAATTACTTTAGTTTAAATACTTTGCAAATAGGCAATAGACTTTTAAGTACAGTAGTTACAGTTGTTGCAATGGGCAACACAATTTCAAACACAATGCAACATTGAGCTCAATGTGAATTTCTACTTAAATGCAATTAGTTACTTTATGGATTACTTTTCTCACCACAGGACTGGATCCTAGATTCAGTCCTGGGACATCTCCTGTAAACAGTTGAGTAAAAGCGTTTTGGTTACAGTAGTGATTTGTAAGGAATATTATTGTATTTTAAAAGTTGACACTTGGAAACTTTTTCACATAGAATCACCAATGTTATCCTATGGGAGGAAATTCACTTAGCAGGTAAGTAGTGTTATCGTTACTTTTTCTTACTCAGTGGTGGATCCTGGATCCAGCACTGGTGCATCTCCTGTAAACAGTTGAAAGAATGCGTTTAAGTCATACAGGCGATTTTTAAGGAATATTTGTAGTTTGTGAAAATCGACACAAACTTTTCTGCTGAAAACCAGACAATGGATTCCTATGAAAGGAAATACAACTTACTGGTAAGTACGGTTAGAATTACTTTTCAGGGTCAGTGCTGGGCTAAAGATGCAGCACTGGGTTCTCTCCTGATAAAAGGTGAGTAAATCGGAATTCATAGTTCGGCTGATTTTAAAGAAATATTATAAAGTTCCAAAACTCCACACTTAGAAGAATTTCCAAGTGAAACCAGTCAATGTTAGCCTATGGAAGGAAATTCAAGTTACTGGTAAGTACGGTTAGAATTACTTTTGAAGGTCAGTGCTGGGCTAAAAGATGCAGCACTGGGTTCTCTCCTGATAACAGGTGAGTAAATCGGAATTCGTAGTTCGGCTGATTTTAGAGGAATATTATAAAGTTCCAAAACTCCACACTTAGAAGAATTTCCAAGTGAAACCACTCAATGTTAGCCTATGGAAGGAAATTCAAGTTACTGGTAAGTACGGTTAGAATTACTTTTCAGGATCAGTACTGGGCTCACAGATGCAGCACTGAGGTCTCTCCTGATAACAGGTGAGTAAATCGGAATTCGTAGTTCGCTTGATTTTAGAGGAATATTTGCACAATGGTGAAGGAAGGGGTGGGGCCTGAGGTGACATGTCTGCAAACACGCCCTGTGGCGCGTTTTAAGTTGGAGAATTAATTCCTCCTCAATCCTGAGGGTCCCTAGGGGCCAACTAGCCCAGCAGGAACCTCCAGTATGCGCCAGGGGCTGCGTTGCAGAGAGGTGTACAGAGGCCACGCCCCTTTTACAACACTCTGCAACGCAGCTCCGTGGCGCTTACTGGAGGTACCTGGTGGGCTAGTTAGCCCCAGAGACCCTCAGGATTGAAGAGGATTTAATTCCCCATCTTAAAATGCGCCACGGGGCCTGTTTGCACACATGTCACCTGAAGCCCCGCCGCCTCCCTTCACCACTGTGCAAACGCGCCCTGTGGTGCATTTTAAGTTGGGGGATTAAGTCCCCTGAATCCTGAGGGTCCCTGGAGTCCAACTAGCCCACCATGTACCTCCAAAAAGCGCCACAGAGCTGCGTTGCAGAGAGGTGTAAAAGGGGCGTGGCCTCTATACACCTCTCTGCAACGCAGCTCTGGCGCATACTGGAGGTTCCTGGTGGGCTAGTTGGCCCCAGGGACCCCCAGTATTCAAGGGGAAATCGTTCCCCATCTGCAAACGCGCCAGGGGACGCGTTTGCAGACTGCTGCAGGGTGGGGGCGGGGCCTCCGGCACGATGCCGTTTAAAAAAAAAAAAAATTGTATGGGAGGGGGCTGCGTGGCCCCCTTCCCTTGGCCTCATCCCCGGGGCTGGCCCTCTCCGTTGGGGACTGTGGGGGTCCCCAATCCCCCACAGTCCCGCCGGCTCCCGCGTCCCTTGGGAGCCGGCATTGCTTTCCACATGGGGAGCTGCTAACATGCAGCTCCCCGTGTGGAAAAGCAATTTGCTTTGGATATTGGGCGAGAGCAGGTTTCCCTGCTCTCTTCCAATATCCAAGCAGTTTGCTATGACAGGACGGGAGCCGCGAGGCTCCCGTCCTGTCATAGCAAACTACAGTGTCCGGGGTAGGCACCCCGGGACACTGCAGGAGCCGGCCCTGGGGGGTGGTGGTCCCCAGGGCCATTACAGGCTCCAGGAGGGGGCCGCGCGGCCCCCTCCCTTGAATTGCACAGCCCCGGCAAGGTGGTGGTCCCCGGGGCTCTGGGGGTCCGTAACTGACCCCACATTTATTTTCTATGTGCCCTGTGGAGGTGGCGGTCCCCGGGGCTGCGGGAAGGCAGGAGAGCCCTCCCGCACCATTTTTTTATTAAGCCCCGGGGGTGGTGGTCCCTGGGGCTTGGGGGCCTTAGAGGCCCCCATATAAACAATAAACCCACCCCCGCATGCCCCCGGGACTTGGGCCACCCGGGGGCAAATTTGCATCGAAGCGCGGGAGACCGCGCTTCAATTTTTTTTTTTTTCGGCAGGATCCGCGCATCCTGCCGATTTTATAAAAAAAAAAAAAAAAAAAAAAAAAATATGTTTTTTTCTGCTTAGGGGGTCAGGGTGTTTCTACCCTGCCCTCTTTGTGCGTTTTGCGCACTTGTTTCTGTCCCTCGGTTCTACCGAGGGACAAAATGGCTGCCAACACTTCCTGATTTGGAGTGTTGACAGCCAATTAGCATGCAGCTCGTGATCGGGAGGGTGCGCGAATCCGACGCGGCCATAGATATATATGTGATTTTCATTTTGATTTTCACAGGAACTACTGAACGGATTTACACCATTTAACAAAAAGGGTTCTTTCTGAACCAAGAACTACCTCTTTGCCAAATTTGGTGTAATTCCGTTCAGCAGTTCGGGCTGTAGCCGTGGCTAAAGTTTCCTACGGGAAAATGAATGGGGAAAACACGTTATGGGACCCCCTTTTTCTCGGCCCCGCTTGACGAATCACCCCGAAACTTTCAGGGTAGGAGCGGACCGGAGCGGGCCATAAAGTTTGAAAATGTCGAAGATTCGTCAACCGACGCAAGAGTTATTTCAAATAGAATGTCGCGTATTTCCTATGGAAAATAGGTCCTAACTATAACTATCTACTGGCGACCGCCAATAGATTATATATATATATATATATATATATATATATATATATATATATATATATATATATATATATATATATATATATTCACTGAAAAAAACCATAGGTTTTAGGGACAGTTATAGTTAGTTGGACATTTCACTCGTACAAAACCATAGAAATTCCCCCGTTATAGTTAGTTCAGCTAACTATAACTCGCGCCCACAATGCACTGCTGATGACGTCACATATTACATCACTCATGACATGGTCAGTGACATCACTGATGACATCTCAAATGACATCACTGGTGACGTCACTGATGACATCATCCAGTGACTGTGTGTTTCTGTAAAGTTTAAATATGTTTAATATATATAGGGAAAGGCGTATTGAAGAATGAGTGGGTGTATAAGTGTCTGAATGGATGATTTAGTACGTGAGTGACTGACTCTACAAGTGAGTGATTAAACGTATCTTACTGAATGCATGGGTTAGTGACTAAACTGTGTGAATGTCTGTATCCATCTGTTTGTTGGTGTGTAAGTGGATGCATGGATTTGCGAATAGCTACATGAGTGTCTATATGGGTTATTGATTGGTTCTCTGAGTATCTGTATGGCTGCCTGAGTGTTTGTGTGGGTGGGGTGTGTGTGACTCTGTACATAGATGTGAGTGGGTGATTCACTGGGTGCATGATTTCAAGAGTGCATCTGTGATGGACTGCTTGGGTGGGTGAGTGTGTGTATGGGTGTGTTAGTGAGTGAATGTATATCTCAGTGGTACATGTGCGAGTAACTACATATGTAAAAGGCAGTATATATGTGTGTTGGATTATATAAATGGCTATAAGTGAGAGTGTGTGATAGTGAGAGTGGCTGTATGGATGCGTGTGTGCTTGTATCAGTTATTGTATAAGAGCGTAAGAATGTGCTAGTATTTGTATGAGTAAGTGAGCTGGTGTGTGTATAACTGTATAGGTGAGTAAATGGGTGTGTGATTAATTTTTGCATGACTGACTAGGTGTGTGAGTACCTCTATGGATGAGTGGCGGTGTGTGAGTGTTTATATAGGTGTATGAGTGCATATGATAGTCCTGTACTGAGTGACTGTAAGTATGAGTGACTGTACGGGTGAGTGAGTGGATGTGTGTGTGTGTAGACCTAAGAATCAGTGAGTGGGTATGTAGTTTTTGGTGTTGGAGTGTCTATGGTTTTGAGAATGGCAGTCTGTAATTTAGAGTGGGTGTATCAAAAGTTATATTAGGGTGTGAGAAGATGCATGAAATGATCACATGGATGATGTCATCAGTGATGTCATTTGAGATGTCATCAGTGATGTCACTGACCATGTCATGAGTGATGTAATATGTGACGTCATCAGCAGTGCATTATGAGGCGCGAGTTATAGTTAGCTGAACTAACTATAACGGGGAATTTCTATGGTTTTGTACGAGTGAAATGTCCAACTAACTATAACTGTCCCTAAAACCTATGGTTTTTTCAGTGAATTTCAAAGGTTTTTTAAATGCTAATTTCTAACTATAACGTGTCTGAAACCTATGGTTTTTTCAGTGAATTTCAAAGGTTTTTTAAATGCTAGTTTCTAACTATGCCTACAGAGGTAGGACATGTGAAGAAAGAAGAAAAAATGCACAGAAAGAAGCAAAAGATGTGCAGATAGAACCAACAGAGGAGCAGAAAGAGGCCTTGTTGCAAAATCATCCTGTGCCACAACTTTTTCAGACGGGTACTGGTGGTAACTGACTCTGACTAACCAGAGCCAGTGCAATGCTAAAAGTCACTTAGAATACAGTGAAAACACCTACATACACTAGGGAACACTATGCGTTGGGGTACCCCTGTGATTAGCATGACCTCCTCTGCAAGTCCCTAGTACATAATAGGGCAGGGGGATTAAAACTACCTCTTAAAACGCGCTACAGGGCGCGTTTGCACAGTGGTGAAGGGAGGGGGGGCCTGAGGTGACATGTGTGCAAACGCGCCCCGTGGTGCGTTTTAAGTTGCAGGATTAAGTCCCCTTGAATCCTGAGGGTCCCTGGGGCCCAACTAGCCCACCAGGTACTTCCAGTAAGCACCACAGGCCTGCGTTGCAATGCCTGTAACAAATTGTGCAGTTGTGTTTAGGTAGTGAAGGGGGTCATGCTGGGGGTAGATTTAGGGTTTAGGGTAGTGCAGTGGTGTTTGGGTAGTGTAGGGAGTTGTGCTGGGGAGGGAGTGTTTTAGGGTTTAGGGTAGTGCAGTGGTGTTTGGGTAGTGTAGGGAGTCGTGCCTGGGGGAGTGTTTTAGGGTTTAGGGTAGTGCAGTGGTGTTTGGGTAGTGTAGGGGTCGTGCTGGGGGTAGTGTTTTAGGGTTTAGGGTAGTGCAGTGGTGTTTGGGTAGTGTAGGGGTCGTGCTGGGGGTAGTGATTTAGGGTAGTGCAGTGGTGTTTGGGTAGTGTAGGGGGTACTGCTGGGGGTAGTGTTTTAGGGTTTAGGGTAGTGCAATGGTGTTTGGGTAGTGTAGGGTGTACTGCTGGGGGTAGTGTTTTAGGGTAGTGCAGTAGTGTTTGGGTAGTGTAGGGGGTACGGCTGGGGGTAGTGTTTTAGGGTTTAGGGTAGTGCAGTGGTGTTTGGGTAGTGTAGGGGTTCATGCTGGGGGTAGTTTTTTAGGGTTTAGGGTAGTGCAGTGGTGTTTGTGTAGTGTAGGGGGTAGTGTTTTTGGGTTTAGGGTAGTGCAGTGGTGTTTGTGTAGTGTAGGAGGTCGTGTTTTAGGGTTTAGGGTAGTGCAGTGGTCTTTGGGTCGTGTAGGGAGTCGTGCGGGGGGTAGTGTTTTAGGGATTAGGGTAGTGCATTGGTGTTTGGGTAGTGTAGGGGGTCGTGCTGGGCGGAGTATTTTAGGGTTTAGGGCAGTGCAGTGGTGTTCGGGCAGTGTAGGGGGTCATGCAGGGGGTGGTGTTTCAGGGTTTAGGGCAGTGCAGTGGTGTTCGAGCAGTGTAGGGGGTGGTGCAGGGGGTGGTGTTTCAGGGTTTAGGGCAGTACAGTGGTGTTCGGGCAGTGTAGGGGGTCGTGCTGGGGCTAGTGTTTCAGGGTTTAGGGCAGAGCAATGGTGTTCAGGCAGTGTAGGGGGTTGTGCTGGAGGTGGTGTTTCAGGGTTTAGGGCAGTGCAGTGGTGTTCGGGCAGTGTAGGGGGTCGTGCTGGGGGTGGTGTTTCAGGGTTGTGGGCAGTGCAGTGGTGTTCCGGCAGTGTTGGGTGTCGTGCAGGGGGTGGTGTTTCAGGGTTTAGGGCAGTGCAGTGGTGTTCGGGCAGTGTAGGTGGTCGTGCTGGGGGTGGTGTTTCAGGGTTTAGGGCAGTGCAGTGGTGTTCGGGCAGTGTAGGGGGTCGTGCTGAGGGGTGGTGTTTCAGGGTTTAGGGCAGTGCAGTGGTGTTTGGGCAGTGTAGGGGGTCGTGCAGGGGGTGGTGTTTCAGGGTTTAGGGCAGTGCAGTGGTGTTCGGCCAGTGTAGGTGGTCTTGCTGGGGGTGGTGTTTCAGGGTTTAGTACAGTGGTGTTCGGGCAGTGTAGGGGGTCTTGCCGGGGCTGGTGTTTCAGGGTTTAGGGCAGTGCAGTGGTGTTCGGGCAGTGTAGGGGGTCGTGCTGGGGGTGGTGTTTCAGGGTTTAGGGCAGTGCAGTGGTGTTCGGGCAGTGTAGGGGGTCGTGCTGGGGCTGGTGTTTCAGGGTTTTGGGCAGAGCAGTGGTGTTCGGGCAGTGTAGGGGGTCGTGCTGGGGGTGGTGTTTCAGAGTTTAGGGCAGTGGTGTTCGGGCAGTGTAGGGGTCTTGCTGGGGGTGGTGTTTCAGGGTTGTGGGCAGTGCAGTGGTGTTCCGGCAGTGTAGGGGTCGTGCAGGGGTGGTGTTTCAGGGTTTAGGGCAGTGCAGTTGTGTTTGGGCAGTGTAGGGGTCTTGCTGGGGTAGTATTTCAGGGTTTAGTGCAGTGGTGTTTGTGCAGTGTAGGGGGTCGTGCTGGGGGTGGTGTTTCAGGGTTTAGGGCAGTGCAGTAGTGTTCGGGCAGTGTAGGGGGTCGTGCAGGGGTGGTGTTTCAGGGTTTAGGGCAGTGCAGTGGTGTTCGGGCAGTGTAGGGGGTCGTGCTGGGGCTGGTGTTTCAGGGTTTAGGGCAGTGCAGTGGTGTTCGGGCAGTGTAGGGGTCTTGCTGGGGGTGGTGTTTCAGGGTTTAGGGCAGTGGTGTTCGGGCAGTGTAGGGGGTCTTGCTGGGGGTGATGTTTCAGGGTTTAGGGCAGTGCAGTGGTATTCTGGCAGTGTAGGGGGTCTTGCTGGGGGTAGTGTTTCAGGGTTTAGGGCAGTGCAGTGGTGTTCGGTGCAGTGTAGGGGGTCGTGCTGGGGATGGTGTTTCAGGGTTTAGGGCAGTGCAGTAGTGTTTGGGCAGTGTAGGGGTCGTGCAGGCGGTGGTGTTTCAGGGTTTAGGGCAGTGCAGTGGTGTTCGGGCAGTGTAGGGGGTCGTGCTGGGGGTGGTGTTCAGGCAGTGTAGGGGGTCGTGCTGAGGCTGGTGTTTCACGGTTTAGGGCAGTGCAGTGGTGTTCGGGCAGTGTAGGGGGTCGTGCTGGGGCTGGTGTTTCAGGGTTTAGGGCAGTGCAGTGGTGTTCGGGCAGTGTAGGGGGTCGTGCTGGGGCTGGTGTTTCAGGGTTTAGGGCAGTGCAGTGGTGTTCGGGCAGTGTAGGTGGTCGTGCTGGGGCTGGTGTTTCAGGGTTTAGGGCAGTGCAGTGGTGTTTGTGCAGTGTAGGGGGTCGTGCTGGGGCTGGTGTTTCAGGGTTTTGGGCAGAGCAGTGGTGTTCGTGCAGTGTAGGGGGTCGTGCTGGGGGTGGTGTTACAGGGTTTAGGGCAGTGCAGTGGTGTTCGGGCAGTGTAGGGGGTCGTGCTGGGGGTGGTGTTTCAGGGTTTAGGGCAGTGGTGTTCTGGCAGTGTAGGGGTCTTGCTGGGGGTAGTGTTTCAGGGTTTAGGGCAGTGCAGTGGTGTTCGGGCAGTGTAGGGGTCGTGCTGGGGGTGGTGTTTCAGGGTTTAGGGCAGTGCAGTTGTGTTCGGGCAGTGTAGGGGTCGTGCTAGGGGTGGTGTTTCAGGGTTTAGGGCAGTGCAGTGGTGTTTGGGTAGTGTAGGGGGTTGTGCTGGGGGTAGTGTTTTAGGGTTTAGGTTAGTGCAGTGGTGTTTGGGTAGTGTAGGGGGTCGTGCTGGGGGTAGTGTTTTAGGGTTTAGGGTAGTGCAGTGGTGTTTGTGTAGTGTAGGGGGTCATGCTGGGGGTAGTGTTTTAGGGTTCAGGATAGTGCAGTGGTGCTTGTGTAGTGTAGGGGTCGTGCTGGGGGTAGTGTTTTAGGGTTTAGGGTAGTGCAGTGGTGTTTTTGTAGTGTAGGGGGTCATGTTTTAAGATGCAACGCTCCAATACCTGACCAGTCTGCACTACATAAAACTGCAAAAAACTAAAAATAAAAAGTGTTTTGCACACTTTTGTCATTGGGCTATATGTGGGCTACATCTGGGTAATATGTGTGCTACATTTGGGCTCTTTTTTCACTAGTGGCCATCTTGGAAGACTTCTTTGTTATGAAGTTTCCTAATTTCCTCATTTACTGCAGTCTCCTCAGTAGGAAATGCTTTCAGTTTTTTACTTTGATTCCATCAAGAAGGCATTCAGATGTGTCTCACATTTGCCATAAATTCAGAATGTTAGCACTCTAGTTGCTCATTAGATCACTGTAGTAAAGCTACTGCTCACCAGGGAATTAACTGGAAGTCTGCTGCTGGTATTGAAAGTGATTGTTTCAGTCTGCATGTCAGAATTTTCTAATGAAATGGAAGAGGATTTGAGATCTCACTTAAAACATGCCCTAATTTTTCTTTCTGCAGCACTAACCATAATTTCTATTTCAAAAAGAACCCCTCATTTTGTTCCTTTTTAAATTAAATGTTTTAAGTGTTACCGGTTTATTCCAATCAAGATGTCTTCAGGTGTGCCATACTTTTGTCATAAGTAAGGCTGTTAGCGCTCTAGTTGTTCTTTAGAACACTCTGGGAAGCTGCAGTAGAACACAAAGGAATCAACTGACAGTCTCTGCCCTTGTTGGATGTACATGTTTTACTGAGAATGTCAGACTTCATTCTCACATGACTGAGAAAGATAATGTGAATTTACAGAAAATATGCTCTCATTTTAGCTTCTGGAGCACCTTCCAAAACTCTATGGGACAAGCATATGAAAATAGTTTTCTCTCAAACATGATTCATGATATCCCAGCAGAAGGTTTTTCACAGGGTAAAATCACCTTAGAACACACCACAATTCCTGAAATTAGTATGGTACCATGAACAAATGAATTCTAATGTAACTAAAGTCTGTTATCACCCTTTATAGTTCTCCTTTTGGTAACCCTCAAAATCTTTGATTCACTACAATGCATTTCAATGGGGTACTATCATTTATATTGGTCCCAAGATGGCTGCCAGCAATTCCAGGATGGAGTGCTGACAGCCAATCAGATCTCACGATGACATGTGTGGTTAGGCTCCGCCCAGATATATATGTGATTTTACTTTTGATTTTCTCAGGAACTACTGAACGGATTTACACCATTTAAGCAAAAGGCACGACACTGAACCAAGGGCTACCTCTTTGCCAAATTTGGTGTAATTCCGTTCAGCAGTTCGGGCTGTAGCTGCGACTAAAGGTTCCTATGGAAAATGAATGGGGAAAACACGTTTTGGGACCCCCTTTTTCTCGGCCCCGCTGACGAATCACCCCGAGACTTTCAGGAGAGGAGCGGACCGGAGCGCCCCAACAAGTTAGAAACTTTCGCGAAGATTCGTCAACCGGCGCCAACGTTATTTCAAATAGAATGTTGCGGATTTCCTATGAAAAATAGGTCCTAACTATAACTATCTACTGGCGACCGCCAGTAGATTATTTATATATATATATATATATATATATATATATATATATATATATATATATATATATATATATATATATATATATATACGGGAAGGGGGCCGCGTGGGCCCCCCTCCCGTGGCCAATTCCGGCCCCGGGGACCCCATCCCCCGGGGCATGGCCAAATATATATTTTTTATGGAGGGGGCTGCGTGGCCCCCCTCCTGAGGCCTCTATTGGCCTCGGGACCCCATCCCCGGGTCCGGCCTTTATTTATTTTTTTAATTTTGGGAAGGGGGCCGTGTGGCCCTCCCGAGCCACTTCTAGCCCCGGGGACCCCATCCCCCGGGCAGGCCCTATCCGTTGGGGACCGTGGGGAGCCCCAATGCCCCCACGGTCCCGCCGGCTCCCCGCGTACTGCGGGAGCTGGCATTGCTTTTTCACATGGGGAGCTGCTGACATGCAGCTCCCCTTGTGGAAAAGCAATCTGCTTTGCTTCATTGACGCGGTCGCCAGTAGATAGTTATAGTTAGGACCTAGTTTCCATAGGAAACTCGTTTTTTGTTTTCACAATATCTTTGGCGGCGGTTGACGAATCTTCGCGAAATTTTCAAAACTCGTAGCCCGCTCCGGTCAGCTCCTGTCTTGAAAGTTTCGGGGTGATTCGGCAAGCTGGGGCCGAGAAAAAAGGGGGGTCCCAAAACGTGTTATCTCTATGTTAATTTCCATAGGAAACTTTAGACACGGCTACAGCCCGAACTGCTGAACGGAATTACACCAAATTTGGCAAAAACGTAGCCCTCGTTTCAGAAAGAGTCCATTTTGTTAAATGGTGTAAATCCGTTCAGTAGTTCCTGAGAAATTTTAAAAAAAAGAGGTCGAAAAATGCATTTCCCATAGGAAACTTTAGACACGGCTGCAGCTCGAACTGCTGAACGGAATTTCACCAAATTTGGCAAAAAGGTAGTGCTTGGTTTAGAAAGCGCCCTTTTTTTTTAAATGGTGTAAATCCGTTCAGTCGTTGCTGAGAAAATCAAAAAATTTAAGTTTCGATATATAGAGGCACGGAGGATCCGCGCACCCTCCCGACCACGAGCTTTATTCTAATTGGCTGTCAACACTCCAAACCAGGAAGTGTTGGCAGCCGTCTTGTGCCTCGGTAACTGAGGCACAAGAAAACAGAAAAACAATCGCGAAAAACAAGAAAAGGGGGCAGGGTAGAAACACCCTGACCCCCAGCGCGTATTTCAGCCGAAAATCTTTTAAAAAACGAAGTGCAGGCTCCCGCGCTTCGTTATTATTTAGCCCCCGGGTGGGCTAAGTCCGGGGGGCAATCAAGAATGTAATTGCGGGGGCCCAGGGAGGCCCCGGGGACCCCCACCCCCGGGGCTTTCCATAAACATTTGCGGGGGGCACATGGCCCCCCTGCTGCCCCGGGGACCGCCACCCCCGGGGCTTTTAATAATTATGATCGCGGGGGCACACGGCCCCCCCGCTGCCCCGGGGACCGCCACCCCCCCCCCCCATTCCCCGGGCTTTTAAAAAAAAACCATAGACCTGTGCCTACTACTATAAGGATAAACAGGGTACTACCTGTTAGTACTGGGACAAACCTGCATTTAAGGATAATGAAAAACAACACTTGCTTGTTCAGTAAAAGGCACAATGTGAGCGGTAACAAGAATGATAATTCATAAACCGCGAGTTAAAATTACAAATTACTTGAGTAGCAACATACAGATGAAAATAAATTCTTGTTACCGCTCACATTGTGCCTTTTACTGAACAATTACAGGGGGCACCTCCCTCCCCCCCCCCCCCTGTTTTCCTTGTTTCACAATGCGGTTTGCACCTTGTTGGGCAATCTACCTTTAGATTTATAACCAAGTGTTGTTTTCCATTATCCTTAAATGCAGGTTTGTCCCAGTACTAACAGGTAGTACCCCGTTTATCCTTATAGTAGTAGGCAATATCCTCACACTATTACAAGTTTTATTTTTAGCTATGGGGCATGTTGCACACCCCATTTCACTGTAGATAGTCATTTCTCACGGTCCTGAAGAAACGCCACAGGCGTGAAACATGTCGACCATCAAGGAGTAGAGCGCCTCTTGAACCCTGGTAGCTTGTTAGTCGCCTCTCCTCACTATTTTTAATCAAGTAGGGATCCATTTAGAATAAAATTTGCTCTCATAGGAATACCCTCTTGTTTTATATTCACTTCCAGCACATCTACACTCACACTAGGTCCCTTACACCCACGGCACCCTTACGGCAGGAACAAAAGATCTCCGGCAAAGAGCCCTCTATGGGTGCCCGTCGGGTATTGCAGCGCCGACCCGACGAGGAGCAGACCTATATGATGAAGCATGACACCTAGCTTGCTGGGTGTGTGAGGGCCTCAGTTCCAAAAGGAGGAATTCCCCTCCTTTTTTGGGTGCCTGGGACACTACCTGCATACTGAGGAACTGCGTACCTCTTTTTTGCGTTACCTCTCACCAATCCCACTGCGTGGGGCTTACTGGAGGTAAAAGGTAAGCTAGTTGGCCCCTAAAGGACCCCCAGCAGTGAAGGGGACTTCAATCCCCATCCAAGAGCGCGCCATGGAGCGCGTTTGTAGAGTGGTGGGCAAAGTGGGCGTGGCCTGGTACGAGTACTTACCAGTGCTGCTGTGTGGGACTGACTGGAGGTAATAGTTTGGGAAGTTGGCCCCCAAGGATGTCCTTGGGGGCCAACTACCCCTCTTGTTGCCTCCAGTAAGTCCCACACAGTGGGATTGCTAAGATGTCTTCGGAGGCCATGGCCCCCCTTTCTCTACCACTCTGCAAACGTGCCTCGTGGCAGACTACGGGATGGGGGATGAAGTCCAATTTTGTCCTGAGAGAGTTTGGGGGCCAAGAATCCCTCCTGGTACCTCCTGTAAATCCTACGCAGCGAATTCCTGAGCGTTGGTTGGACGCCCAGCACCCTTTCTCCACCCTCTGCAAACGTGACTACTAGTTAAAGTAGCATATTTCTGCACCTCTGACTTAGAGGTAGTTTTAATCCCCTGCCCTATTATGTACTAGGGCCTTACAGAGGAGGTCATGCTAATCACGGGGGTACCCTCAACGCATAGTGTTCCCTAGTGTATGTAGGTGTTTTCACTGCATTCTAAGTGTCTTTTAGCATAGCACTGGCTCTAGGCCTGGTTAGTCAGACTCAGTTACCACCAGTACCCGTCTGAAAAAGTTGTGGGCACAGGATGATTTTGCAACAAGGCCTCTTTCTGCTCCTCTGTCGGTTCTTTCTGCACATGTCTTGCTTCTTCCTGCACTTTTCTTCGTCTTTGTGGACTTCTGTTGCTTCTTTCTGCATTACTTTTGCTTCTTTCTGTGCGTTTTTTCTTCTTTTTTCACATGTCCTACCTCTGTAGGCATAGTTAGAAACTAGCATTTAAAAAACCTTTGAAATTCACTTAAAAACCATAGGTTTCAGGCACGTTATAGTTAGAAATTAGCATTTAAAAAACCATTGAAATTCACTGAAAAAACCATAGGTTTCAGGGGCGTTATAGTTAGTTGGACATTTCACTCGTACAAAACCAGAGAAATTCCCCCGTTATAGTGAGTTCAGCTAACTATAACTCGCGCCCCCGCAATGCACTGCTGATGACGTCACATATTACATCACTCATGACATGGTCAGTGACATCACTGATGACATCACTGATGACATCTCAAATGACATCACTGATGACATCATCCATGTGATAATTTCATGCATCTTCTCACACCCTAATATAACTTTTGATACACCCACTCTAAATTACAGATTGCCATTCTCAAAACCATAGACACTCCAACACCAATAACTACATACCCACTCACTGATTCTTAGGTCTACAAACACATCCACTCACTCACCCGTAGAATCACTCATACTTACGGTCACTCAGTACAGGACTATCATATGCACTCATACACCTATATAGACACTCACACACCGCCACTCATCCATAGAGGTACTCACACACCTAGTCAGCCATGCAAATAATTAATCACACTGCCATTTACTCACCTATACAGTTATACACACACCAGCTCACTTACTCATACAAATACTAGCACATTCTTACGCTCTTATACAATCACTGATACAAGTACACACTCATCCATACAGCCACTCTCACAATCACACACTCTCACTTATAGCCATTTATATACTCGAACACACATATATACTGCCTTTCACATATGTAGTTACTCACACATGTACCACTGAGATATACCTTCACTCACTAACACACCCATACACACAGTCACCCACACAGTCCATCACAGATGCACTCTTGAAACCATGCACCCAGTGAATCACCCACTCACACATCTATGCACAGAGTCACACACACCCCACCCACACAAACACTCAGGCACCCATACAGATACTCAGACAACCAATCAATAACCCATGTAGACACTCATGTAGCTATTCACAAACCCATGCAGCCGCTTACACACCAACAGACAGACGGATTCAGACATTCACACAGTTTAGTCACTAACCCATGCATTCAGTAAGATATGTTTAATCACTCACTTTTAGAGTCAGTCACGCACCTACTAAATCATCCATTCAGACACTTATATACCCACTCATTCTTCAATACGCCTTTCCCTATATATATTAAACATATTTAAACTTTACAGAAACACACAGTCACTGGATGATGTCATCAGTGATGTCATTTGAGATGTCATCAGTGATGTCATCAGTGATGTCACTGACCATGTCATGAGTGATGTAATATGTGACGTCATCAGCAGGGCATTGCGGGGCGCTAGTTATAGTTAGCTGAACTAACTATGACGGGGAATTTCTCTGGTTTTGTACGAGTGAAATGTCCAACTAACTATAACGCCCATGAAACCTATGGTTTTTTCAGTGAATTTCTGAGGTTTTTAAATGCTAATTTCTAACTATAACGTGCCTGAAACCTATGGTTTTTCAGTGAAATATATATATATTCACTGAAAAAACCATAGGTTTCAGGGACGTTATAGTTAGTTGGACATTTCACTCGTACAAAACCATAGAAATTCCCCGTTATAGTTAGTTCAGCTAATTATAACTCGCGCCCCGCAATGCACTGCTGATGACGTCACATATTACATCATTCATGACATGGTCAGTGACATCACTGATGACATCACTGATGACATCATCCACGTCAAAATCTGATGCACCTCCTCACACTCTAATATAACCTTTGATACACCCACTGTAAAATACAGACTACCATTCTCGAAACCATCAACACAACAATACCAGTTACTACATACGCACTCACTGATTCCTAGGTCTACACACACATCCACTCATTCACCCATACAATCACTCATACATACAGTCACTCATCAATACAACACTATCATATGCACTCATACACCTATACAGACACACACCGCCACTCATCCATGGAGTTACTCACACACCTAGTCAGTCATGCAAAGAATCAATCACACTCCCATTTCCTCACCTATACAGTTATACACACACCACCTCACTTATTAAAACATATACTAACACATACTTACTCTCTTATACAATCACTGATACAAGTACACACTCATCCATACAGCCACTCTCACAATCACTGACTCTCACGTATAGTCATTTATATACTCCAACTCTCACATACACTGCCTTTTACATATGTAGTTACTTGGACATGTACACTGAGACATCCAATCTCTCACCAACACACCCATACACATACTCACCCGCCCATACAGCTGTTTCCACATGCACTCTTGAACCCATACACCCAGTGAATCAACCACTCACACATCTATGCACAGTCACACACCTCACACCCACACACTCAGTCTCCCATACAAATACTCAGGCAACCAATCAATAACCCATATAGACACTCATGTAGCTACTGACCAACACATGCAGCAGCTTACACACCAACTGACAGACTGATACCGACATTTACACAGTTTAGTCACTAACCCATGCATTCAGTAAGACACATTAAATCACTCACTTATACAGTCAGTCACGCACCTACTAAATCCATCATCCAGACACTTATACACCCTCTCATTCTTCAATACACCTTGGCATATATATAACACATATTTAAACTTTACAGAAACACAGTCACTGGATGATGTCATCAGTGATGTCATCAGTGATGTCATCAGTGATGTCATCAGTGATGTCATCAGTGATGTCATTTGAGATGTCATCAGTGATGTCACTGACCATGTCATGAATGATGTAATATGTGACGTCATCAGCAGTGCATTGCGGGGGCGCGAGTTATAGTTAGCTGAACTAACTATAACGGGGGAATTTCTATGGTTTTGTACGAGTGAAATGCCCAACTAACTATAACGTCCCTGAAACCTATGGTTTTTTCAGTGAATTTCTAAGGTTTTTTAAATGCTAATTTCTAACTATAACGTGCCTGAAACCTATGGATTTTTCTGTGAATATATATTTTTTTTCTTTTCTCAGACCAAGTTACATGTATGTTTGTGTAGCAGAATCAATGTCGGCAGACCGGGTGCGAGTCCCATAGCAGGTGGCCTCATTTAAAGCCCCTTGTCTTGTCTGCCATGGATGGGTCGAGAAGTGTAGTGTTGGAAGGTCAGGCAATTGTGACATTTATAGGTTGCCAGATTTACTCAGTGTTATGACCGCCTCATTGTGCTTCGAGGGGGCTGCCGCTCCCTTCCTGGCCTTCCAGGACGGTGTTTTCTAAGCATCCTTAAAATCCTTGGTGTGTGACCCTGTCAGAGGAAAAGATGGTTGAGGCGAGTTGCGCGCTCAGTGGCTGGCCTTTTGTCTCGGTCTTGTTTACCAGTGATTGTGTCATTGACCCACTGAAAGAGCGACATCAGTTAATGTTATTCACGTAGAACACGAAAAATCCTAAGGCCATTGTCTGGTGCGTTTGTGTTTCTGAACTTTTCATTTGTGAACCACGCAGCTATGAGTCAAGGTCACTATTTTTCGACTGTGTTTTTTAAAAATACAACTTTCAGTAAGACTTCCATATTTTTACTTAACTTCTCAACTTTAATTTGTAGGGATCATTTTGGAGTTTGTGGTAAAGGTTATTTAAGCATTTAACCATGTAAATTAAACGGCACACTTAATTGCAGTGGTGAGGTTGCAACTGCAAATATATTTAGCACCCTGCTCCTTCGCTTTTATTTGCGCGCATTTGGAGTTCATTGTTTTAGACGGTGGTTTTGAGTGAAACGTGTTCAGAGAACGGCGGGTCTGACCTATGCAACAAAATAAACATGTGTTTTGTGGTTTTACTGATGTGCCCACTCCGTTGTTATTATTTTTTTAAGAAATACTTTTGCAGAGAGTAATGCTGTAATCGGGGCACAAGTCCTAAAAAAAATAAAGTGGGGGACTAACCTAGTTAATCAGAATGCAAGTGGCATCACAGCGAGTGACATCATGGCGCTTGACTTCACAGGAAGTGGCATCAGATCTTAAGCCCTCACATGTATGTTTAGCAGGTCTATCATGAGTACATTGGAGCACATTTCGAGTGCACAGGGAAACCCTCCTGATTTAGGCAGAAGATTCACACTTTTGAAAGCTACACATAAAACAATGTTGCCTTTTGTCAGCGTAAACTTCCTCTACCCATAGTGCTTTACAAGAAAAAATAGTGATACTTAAATTATTTCAACGCCTCCTCCGGGGTAGTAAGCACTATATAAATTACATTTATTTTGTGTAAATACAGGGAAAGACCACTGCATCTGACATTCTTACAGTGCATGCATATCGCCTGAACAAAGTGAAAAGCTGCCTCTCTTAAGTAAGTGTGAAGTGCTAACAAGGTGTGAGCCTTTGTTTCCCCTAGGCTTCATTTGCATCAGGTGTGAGGCTCCTGACTGCTCCCAGCCAGGAGACTCCAACAAAAGGTGGCCTGATGACCTCTCAAATTGGGCCTTTGTTATGGGCCCAGCAGGAGTCTGAACTAAGAAAGCCCCCTCCCCCCCTGCACGTTGTTGCGATCGAAAGGAGAAAACAATGTGCAGGCGCTGCTGAATGTGTCCCGGTGTTTGCAAATTACGCCGGGACGAATTCAGCATATTTTTTTTGTGGGGCCCAACTTCTTGGCAGGGTGGACGGCGTCCACCCTGTGAAAATAGTGGGCGGACGCCGTCCTCCCGCGTGTACCCCTGACTCGTGCCCTGGCTGTAATACAGAACTAAGCTGACTTCTCCTGGAGAAGCCTCTGAGTGCTGAACGCGCCCTGCTGCTTCTCACAGATGCGCGTGTCAGTGGCGTAACAAATGTTGAGCCCCTGCAAAGTATATGCAGAGCCCCCCCACGCTCCGGACCCAGTCCTGAGCTCTCATGCCAGGGACCTGCCAGTGGCGGAGGGGTCCTCCAGAGTTCCGCCACCCCCCCGCACTGGGTGGGCATTTGCTATGCCCCTGGCGCGAGCCCCTCCCCTTGCAGGGGCCACACACAGGCTTTTGCTTCAGTAATGTTTCGTGTGTCAAGGGCTGGCAAGCAAATATTCCATGGCCACAGGATTCCACCCTGTCGGCCTACCCCCATATGTCCCGAGCTCCTTGTCCTATATTAAGAGCAGCACTCTCTCTTACATTGCACAGAACCTAGAGAAAGAGAACCCGTGGAAAGTCGCCGAATGCTATAAATTCTGTCACACACAGGCACTGTGTAAAGATGGACTGCACACTAGCAGTTACAACAACCAGGCATGCAACACGCATTTCATCCATAGCTTGTAATAGATCTTATCGGAGTAGGAAATGGGTTGTGGTGGAAGCGGGTTAAAATCGTATTTTTCTTTTTTGAATAATGCCTTGCTCTGGTGCTGACCTTGACAGTGATTTCTAAGTAGTAATTACATTTTGACGGTCGCTTTTTTTTCCCCTGTGTGTGGCTTTCTTCTTAGTGGAGGGTGTGGGTTGCTGGTGCTGTCCATTTGCGCCTAGCCTTTTCATGTTTGGGGATGTTTCTTTTTTTAATTTTTTTTTTTTTATAACTTTATTGGCATATAAGGATATCACATAGTGCATTTCCTAAGGAGTCCAGCTTACCACGCCCCCCCCCCAACCCTGTCCCTGCAGGAATAAATGAACCAAATCCCATTACTTGTTTGGGGATGTTTCTTCTATTGGAGTTTAGTCCTTCAGTGTACGAGGGTACAGAGGGATGTGATCTGACCTTTCTTGAACGCAAAGGAATTATAGGTGTCCACTAAAGCCTTATGTGCATTGATTATTGCAGGGAGTGGGGCACCAGGGCCAGCCGTGGTAGTGGACTGGCATGAAATCATTATGCGATAATTTTGAATGGGAATTTTTTTAATGATCATGGAGGTGTTCTAGAGGGTTTTGTTTGTCTGTTGCGTAGGGGCCTGGGGTAGCTATATGAATAGAAATTACAGGATGGTCATCCGAATCTGGGGGAAGCTTCATCTTGGCATGATGGGTAAGACAAAGCAGATATAGTCAGGTCGAGGTTGTTGCCTTTGGAATGTGTTTCAACACTGCCAAGAGTTGCATTTACATATCGCTGTTACTAGTGCATCATGCATGGCCGGTGGGATCCTTCACAAATGTAAAAACCTCCTTGTAAATCTCCTGCTGATCGCTGGATGGCAAGAGGACTCCTTAGGCCATGAAAGGGCTAGCCCGATGTAAGGCCACTGTGCCCTTCACACAAATAAACTACATATATGAGGAATCAGTGTCTAGCGAAGGGCCACAGATTCTGGAGGAAAAGCCCAATTGCAGAAAATAACTCCAGTAATGCTGTAAATGGTTGAAGAATCAGAGAAGGCTTGGAGGAACTCTGGACCATTCAGTACAATGTGGCAACATAGCTGGAGTGAACCCATTTCCAAAAGAAACAAACGCTGGAGATCATAAGAAAAAGACCGGGACAAAAATAATTGCACGAGGGGCACTGATGTTGCCGAAAAATACTTCAAGTGGGTTGTGATACAGTGAAGGCTGATTTTGACACTTAATACACAATAAGCAACGGGAACTGGAAATGAAATAGTCCATCTTGGATTGGAAAGTTTTGCATGCCAGAAACAAGGAAGCCTTCTCCTTCTTGGATTGGTCTTATCGACAGTGGTTCCTGGAGCAAACAAATATGTTGTGGAGAACAGTCATGTTTGTTTGTGTCACGAGATGACTGAGCACCCCCAGAACCCCCTCCAGTGAGAGCCCACACCATTTTGGAAATTGCTTTTGCACAATGAAGAGAAGCCCGCCAACACCCGAGGCAATTGTGAGCATGCACGCCAAAGGTCCGGGAGGCATGGCATAACCACCAGCCTGGAGGAGAGAAACCCGAAGTGCACCCAAGTCAGGTCAAAAGCAGCCGGCATCTGCCCTTGAACCGAAGGCACTCACACAGGCAAAAAACTGCCAGCCACGGCCACTGCCAAATGGAAAGCTCCCATCTGCATTGCTGCTCTGGCGCAACAGCTCTACCAGTTGTCACCAGGCGTCCCGCATATTACTTGTAAAATTCCACATGAACACTATCTGTTCCAGCGTGTTTTCACCAGCCATATCCATGATAGCCAAATGAATTGCTGTCTAAGTCCGTCACCTACGGTATCTTTTGAGTCATAGTTCATCCTTTGTCATGGAGTGCCACGTGTTGTGCTGGTCAGTATCACCAGTTTGCTAGTATTTTTGCCTCAAAGTGAACAGTTCTTATTTTTACCACAAATATTAGTACATGATGAGGATACCACAATGTTGTGCAATATGTTTTTCATGGTCGTCATGTCTTTGGCTGAGGTGCATCTATACCCCCTGTTTCTTGCACATGTATCTGTATCTCACTCTTCCCAAAGGTCACTGAACCTCCACACCACCGCTCCCTGCCTCCCACCTCACTTTTCTTATTTGTTTCCCTAGTCTGCGCCACCGAGGCTGAGCAACACTGAGGGCGAGGCAGCTGGGCTATTTGGGCCCATTCGCCCACTCTCAGCAACTCTGAAGTTCACCGCACAACTCCCAAAGGCTCTTCCTTTACCACCCAGTGGTGGGATCAAGTGTGTTAGTGCGATGTAAGGGGCCGAAGAACAGGATTTTCATCCTCAGGCTAGGGAGCCGAGTTGGAACATGTCTGTCGTCGGTCCATGCTTGGTTGTGCTGGCACCTATATGTGATATTAGAATGTAATGACTTACCCCCTACCCTTCTTATTCTGTTAAACTAACATATTCCTCTTACCGCTACCTCCATCCAAACCACAAACGTTCCTTGCATGCAGTAAGCAAATCCATAATTTGCATTACTTGAATTGCACTGTGGTGCACCTGAAACCCTTCTTGTGGCTTAAGTGTCTCTGGAGGGTTGGGCTTCTGTTGCTCCAGGGTGGACTCCCATTAGTGTTAATCTGATTTCGAGAAGGATTTATTACATTAGTGCTAATGTCAGCAACATCATTTGCTTAAAAACATGTCCTGTAGGAATTCTCAGAAGAGAGCAGCGGTTATTTTCAGAAAACGGGCATCCCAAACTCGGCTCTTCACTCGGTCTCTTTAACTTTCCTCCGTCTGAGTAAATGATACGTAGAAACAACACGGAACAGTATGTAGGCCTTGTGTATTCGGGATCTTCAGGAGTCAAGGGTTTCAGGAATTTGGCGCTTATTCGGCCACCATAGTTATTCAAAAAGTATGAACTAAACCGAGCCCAGTCAGATGCTCCGTTCTGAGGAGTGTACACCTTGTGTCAAGTGTTTCTAGTAATCGCTTACTATATTTGAAAGGTGACATAAATGACTGGTTTCTTATTTTCAAGCTTCCCCTGTGCAGGTCAGACGAAAGCATTACCCGTAATCATTGACTGACTCGATGCGTTGGTGCATGCGTGATCACAGGCGGTCTTTCACTCCCATTGCACTTTACAGCACGTTTTGTTTCTTCTCCTTACATCATAACTTTACAAGAATTTCAATTAAAAACTCCGCACCTATCCACCATCACCATAATATGCATGCCAGAAGGCCGTGGTGAGTGATGCTGGGCTTGGTTAAAACCATGTGACTGTGATGTCCAGCGTAGCACTCCGGGAAGAGATGTACTTTATTTTGGAGTGTTTTTTAGGGCCAAGCCTGCAGGAGCATGCACTCTCGATTGCGAGACACTATTGTTAACAAAAGGGGCTTGGAGCCCGCCCATTGTTTACCATTTGTTGTCTCCATGTCACTCTTCTATGCAGCCTCCTTAATTGGCCAGTGTAGGCCAAACGTCACTTACAATCGTTTCTGTGGAGCACGGAACAAGCACAGATTGATTCAACTTAATCAGTGCCCAGCCGCAGCTCCTGACGTGATTGAGGTACTATTTCTTCCGACCTCCTACTCCCAGTGCCTGCTGCTCCCTCCATAGCTTTTTTTTCCCTATGTGTCCTCTGTCAATTCGCAGGTTTCCTGCTCCATACAATTTTGCACCTTTGCAACATGTTTTACAGATTGTTTATAAATGTATGCACCGATGTGCTTCATGCCCACAGAATGCTTTCCCGTGATATTTAAACATTTCACTTTACAAATATATCCAGCGTGCCTCCCCTTCTGCGCTTCACGTTGACTTTTTCTCTCTCAGGTGCTTGTTTCCACCCATGCCTGTTCGTCGCCGCTCCCTCCCTCACACTCTCCGCTTTACATAATCCCTCGACCTGCATCCCTGTACGGTGGCATTTTGTTTCTCATAATTTACAGCCTGCTTTGGTTGCTGTAATTTTGCATTTCTCTCGGTGAAATTTCCATTTTTGTGTACCTAAACATTTGTCCCAAACGTTAACTGCACACACACACGCACACGTTATCCTGATTTGAACCATCATATTAACTTTTTAACGTTGTTATTCCTTCCACGTGCAGGCTTCACGAAGGTATGGGATACAACTGACGTTCACCATTATTTTCTGTCATTCTGGTCTACATTCACCCTTCATCTTAACGCTTTGCTGATTTACGATTGACATTTGCACTTCTTACTATCAAGTCTTCTGTTTTCTTCACCTATGTTATATAGCCATCCTTTGAAGTGCTGACTTCACCTTCCTGGCCCTACAAAGATGTGAAATTGTACTGGTGCTCAATTGTGTTTCCGATGAATCACTGCGCCATTGTGTCTCCACATTTACGCTCTGTTGATTTGCTAAACAAAATTATATATGTTACTGCAAGTCTCACTTTGTCACCAAAACTGCAAGACTGGACCAAGACTCGTACTTTCGCTAAGGACTTTTAATGCAGTACATCCAACATCTCTTTCAAACTCGCTTCGCTGTTCCAGCAACTTAACATTGGGAGGGAGGGGGACAAGCCAAACCGAGACCAATTTTTGTGTGTAAAAGGCCACTTTATTGAAACAGGTGCATATCACAATGAATAACACTGGCAACTGACTTACAAACTAAAACCTCACTATACATAAAATAACTGATCCCCTGTTCCCCCCCCGCCCCTACGATCCCCACATCAAATCCCCCACCCTGCCGATAACTTAATAACATTACATAACATCCACATTACATAGTATTGCAGTTACAAATCCTGCCCTCCAATGAAACCCAAACCCCTACCTATCTTTCTGCAACTGTAACTACCAAACATCTAGTCTAAACTTAGCCTACCTGCGTACCCTTTCCCTGCCCCTGCTCACAAACTTCCAACACTTAACTAAAAACTTCTGCCAATCTTGGCCAACTTTTAACAACCCCGCCTGCACCTGTTCCAAGCAACAAGTATACAATTGGCAAAAACCCCTAGGCACCTGTCTCCACAAACCTTGCCTCGAATGCTAAGGCACTGACCCCAAATAAGACACCCCACAAATCCAAATTATAGGGTGGGATGGAGGGCAAAAACGCTAACTGCCCTACGCTCCCAGCCACCAGGTCACCAAACCTAAAATGGTGCGCTGGGAGCGCGCCAAACCCCCAGATATATATTTTGGGCTACAAAATATGTTGGGCTACAATTGGGCTATTCCCAATGTAGCCCAACCGCTAAAATGGCCGCTATCCGGCTCGCCCCTTCCCCCTCCCAATCTGCCCGGGGGCAGACCTCACCGGGTTCGGCTGCCCCCCAAACCCCCCTTGGGAGGGAGGGGGACAAGCCAAACCGAGACCAATTTTTTGTGTGTGTAAAAGGCCGCTTTATTGAAACAGGTGCATATCACAATGAATAACACTGGCAACTGCCTTACAAACTAAAACCTCACTATACATAAAATAACTGATCCCCTGTCCCCCTCCCGCCCCTACGATCCCCACATCAAATCCCTCACCCTGCCGATAACATAATAACATTACATAACATCCACATTACATAGTATTGCAGTTACAAATCCTGCCCTCCAATGAAACCCAAACCCCTACCTGCCTTTCTGCAACTGTAACTACCAAACATCTAGTCTAAACTTAGCCTACCTGCCTACCCTTTCCCTGCCCCTGCTCACAAACTTCCAACACTTAACTAAAAACTTCTGCCAATCTTGGCCAACTTTAACAACCCCGCCACCCAGGAAAAAGTGGAAGAGTAGGCGGAAACGCTGCCTCCCCTTTTTTCTGCCCCCCCCGTCCTCATAGGAATCCCATCTTTAGCGCCTCTGGACATTCAACACACTGGCCAGCACCCCTCTGATTTCCAACAGATAGAAATCCATGCCCATCCGTGACAAGTGAACACCCTCACCCCTGAAGCGTTCAACTGTGTCAAATCTGCTATCTTTATGTGCAATTCTCTCAAACCGATCTCCCTACAAAAGCGCACCATTTCTGTATTGAGTTTCCTCCTGGCCCCGTCCACTACCCCCGGGTTAACTGCGCCTCTCCACACTCTGCGGGGGACAAACTCCGTCCAAATGATAGAAACACCTGGACCCCTGCCATTTTATAATGGCCAGGTCCCGCTTCCTGCTCCTCATCAAAACTAGCCCTGTGTCCCTGACCCTGAAGTTCTCCCCCCAAATGAAGTAACAAGATGTCAGGGCACTTACCGGCCACCAATACGCCGTTCAAAACCCCTGATCAGCTCTTTCCAGAGCCTGCCCCCTTCCAAGAAACTTTAAACAAATCTTTATTAACCCCAAATTTTCCCCCAAAATAACCGGCGCGGGCCTGGACATGTGCCCACTTCACCAATGAATGGCCCACTATCCAAATGGTCATCTCTCTGGCGAGGGGGCAAGCCACCGAACCTGTAACAAGAAAAAACTGTGTGAACCGAAGAAAACATAGAACTTAAAAGCACTCACCTCCCCTGTGCCTCTGATCCGTTTTAGACTTTCGTAGCCCTATGCAGACTTTATTATGCTCGGTATCACATCCCCCCATTCAATACCTCCCCCAACTTTTGTCCCAACAATTCCGACACTCGAAAGGCCCCAAGAACATCCAGACCGTCACTGTGGAAAAAAGTCTTGTCTCATAGTCGCCTGAACATACCCTAAGCAATACCTGTAGTACCCCCCCCCCCCCCAGCAAAAACCATGACAGAGGATTTCTCGTCCTACCTACCCGGCCTTGCTCCCGAGCCCCCCCCCTTCCAACCTCTGTGAGCCGGGTTCCCCTGCGGATGGAGCATAACCCCATAGCAGCTTACCTACAAATACCGTTCCTGCGAGCTTGACCGCGATTGTCACTTCTAGAAAAGCCTTCTTCAATCAGAACCAGAATAAATTGAATCACATCTTCCCCTCTAAGCTCCGCTATGGACCGCCACCGGGCTCCCGAGAGCAGAAATTCGCCCCCACGCTAGACTGTATGCCCTCCCTGTAGCTTATGCCAGAGACCCTAAAAATAGTTGTCGCATCCGGTGTTGCCTGCGTACCACAACCACTGCGGCATGGGGGTCGGAGCCCTGTCTGCCTCCTTGGCTAGCCCACGGAATCTCCCCCCCACTGTGAACGAGACAAGGCATTCGCTATGTCATTGTCCAGGCCTGGCATATGCAACGCTCTTAAAACTATATCATATTGCAGACAGCCCAAAACAAGCACTCTCAATAACTTCAATACCTGTTCATCCCTGGCGGACTGGCGGTTTCCAATCTCCACGACTGCCATATTGTCAAACCTGAATGTCACTTTCCTGTGTGCCAGTTGTTCCCCCCACAAAGTCACCACCACTACTAAGGGAAAGAACTCCAAAACTGCAATACACCTACCCCCCCACCCCACTCTGCTGGCCACTGCTCCGCACACCACTTTCCTTACCAATAAAGGCCAAAACCTATGCTGCCCGCTGCATCTGAGAAGATTTGTACATCCCCAACCGTGTCACCCTCCCTTGACAAAGGAAGGCCATTGAAATCTTGTAAGAAAAACTTCCACATCCTCAAGTCTTCTCTCACCCTGCGGGCAAGCGCACATGATGGTGAGGAGGTCTCTGCCCTGCGAGTGCTCTGCCCAGTCGTCTGTAAAAACGCCCTCCCTACTCTCACCACCCGGCAAGCAAACTTGAGATGACCCAGCAACACCTGAATCTCCCGCATTGTGGCTTTGTCTTTTGCCAACATTGCCGCCAGCAGCCCTAGCATCTGCTGCTCTTTTTTTGTCTTCCGGCAGGCGTGCCTCTATCCATTGCGAAACCAACGCCATCACCATAAAGTAAAGAGCCGTGCAGGGCCCCATAGTCTTTTCCGGTGCCAACGGCACCCCTAGTTCCCTCATGATCTCTTTGAAGCTGTCCAGAGCTGCCTGGCACTCCGTGGAGTCTGAGGTGCCCACAAAGAAGAAGTCATCCAGGTAATGTGTTACCAACTGGTGACCCGTCCGCTTTGAAAATAGCCACTGGAGAAACATGCTAAAGCACTCAAATAATGCGCATGACATAGCGCAGCCCAACGGTAATGCTTTGTCCACGTACCATTTACCATTGAAATGGATGCCCCAGGAGATCCCTATCATCTGGGTGGACTGGAATCAAACGGAAAACCAATTTTATGTCCCCTTTTGCCATCATCGCCGTTGCGCCTGGGGTCACTACCGGTGACATGGCCACGTCAACTGACGAAGAATAAACAGTAGCCTCCCTTTCATCAATGAAATAATTCACTGAGGCCCCTTCTGGCCATGACAAATGTTGAATTAATCGGAACTGCCCCTGTTCCTTTTTTTTTTTTCTTTTTTTCTAGAGCTTCCCTGGCCTGTAAGCCTCCATCTGAAGGGGCAGCCAAACCTGCTACCACCTTCCTGCCCCCTTTCCCGCCCCCCCTCCTCTCCACTGCCCTTGCAGTCTCCAGGGCCTCCCTCCCGCCCTTCCCTCGCGGCCTACTACTGTCCAGGGAGCCAAGCGGCGAACCACCCGTCCGACGAGCCCCGCCCCTTTCATTCCCTGCCGGAGCCTCCACCACAGCGGGAGGCTCCGGCTCATTCCTCACACGCGGGGCCGCTCTCCGAATATAGGAGCGGCCCCGGACCTTCGGCGACACAGCCGGGGAGACGCATGACGCGTCCCCCCGCCGGGCCCTTTTTTCTGCCCCAGCCTTCCCCCTCCCGCCAGACCGCACCGCCGCAACTACCAAAGGGGCCGCGCTCTCCCCATACGCGCGGCCCCCACCACTCACCTGCCCCTTCTTAGCACTCTTGGGGGGCGAGCAGGCCGCGAAGGCGGCCGCCACCCCCGCCGACGCGCGCCTCACCGGGCGCGCGCTCCTCGAGGCCTCCGGCAATAACAAGTCAAGCCGGCCGGCCTCACTCAGCAGATGAACCGCCTCCAGAACGCGGTAATCTTCTGCTGCCATCATGCAAATCCTGCCGACTAACTATCCTGCCACGCAATTACAAAAACGCTAACTGCCCTACGCTCCCAGCCACCAGGTCACCAAACCTAAAATGGTGGCTGGGAGCGCGCCAAACCCCCAGATATATATTTTGGGCTACAAAATATGTTGGGCTACAATTGGGCTATTCCCAATGTAGCACAACCGCTAAAATGGCTGCTATCTGGCTCGCCCCTTCCCCCTCCCAATCTGCCCGAGGGGCAGACCTCACCGGGTTCGGCTGCCCCCCAAACCCCCCTTTACCTGTATGGTTCCTCGTGTATACTGACACTTCTCAGTTATTTGGGACAGGCTGTGCAATTTCATCTCTATTTTCTTCTTCCTTTTAAAATATCAAATTGGCCCACTTACATGGGGCCACCCTTCCTGAGGGCACCTCCAGATCTTTCCTAATTGTACGCATCCTCTGTGTCATATGCCCTCTGTTTGCTCCTGCGCTGATTTTACGTTCTACAGCACAAGTTTGCACAAAGTAGACGACCGCTCGGCCACAAGGAGTCGGTGTGCCTGTGCCAATTTCACATCTCGTATAACAATTACCCATGTGAGGTTAATTTATGTTTCTTAGCACCGAGAATGATTAACTTCTACGCTTCACATTGCATTAGAATTAAGGCTCCCTGTTTTCCGTTTTTACTGATTTCTACAGATAAATACAGACAGAAAACCATTTATTTTCTGGTCTGTATTTATTTTTAAATATGGATAAAACGGAAAATGGGTGCTTTTTGAGTGATTCTAAATACACTTTGCCATGACTGTCAGACCAATAACTGTGTGGACGGATAGGTAAAGGGGTTAAAAAAGAAAGGCATTTTGGTAAAGAGGATTAAGCAGCAGTAGATATGCACAAAGCTGATACTGAAATGCGCATATTCTCATATAAGTGCATTGATTTATCTTCTGCAGGTGTTCATATCACTGAAACCTGGCAGACATTCAAGCAAGGCTGCATATTTATTGGTTAAATAAATGCGGAAATATACCAGTTTCAGATTTATTTTTCTCACAAAACCCATAATAAATATGGATAAATACAGATAAAGTTGATAAAAAAATAAATATGGATAAATACAGACGGGAATGTCAAAAAAATAAATACCATAAAACCGGGAGCCCTAATTATAATTAAGGCTCCCTGCTTTCCGTTTTTACTGATTTTTACAGATAAATACAGACAGAAAACCATTTATTTTCTAGTCTTTATTTCTAAATGTGGATAAAAACGGAAAATTGGGTGCTTTTTGAGTGATTCTAAATACTTTCTGCCAGGCCAACAACTGTGTGGATTGATAGGTAAATTTTAGTAAAGAGACTTAAACAGCAGTAGATATGCGGAAGGCTGATACTGAAATTTGCATATTTTCATATAAGTGCATTTATTTATCTTCTGCAGGTGTTCATATCACTGAAACCTGGCAGGCATTCAAGCATGAGTGCATATTTAAACGGGTTATATAAACGTGGAAATATACCAGTTTCAGCTGTATTATTTTCACAAACCCCATAATAAATATGAATAAATACAGATAAAATTGGCCAAAAATAAATATGGATAAATACAGACGGAAATGTGAACAAAATAAATACCATAAAACCGAGAGCCCTAATTATAATTGATTTAAATTACAAATAACCTTCAGTACGTACAAGCCAGTTATGCACCAATGTTTAATATTTTCACAACATAGACTCACTATCTTCATGCAGTTATACTAAAACATTAATTACTCTGCACATACATTTACTTACCCACTCATTCAGCCATTCATTTTTTCAGTACAAATTAAAATAACTACAATTCACATTTGTAGCCTCTAACATTTCCATAAAAACAATAACTGATGCAGAGAAAATAATAATCAGGCATATTTAAGGTGAGACCTATTGGCTTTGCCAATGCTTGGGTACTGTTTGTATTTGCCTCGTTGAGGATAGTTGGGTTGATTCACGCGGCTGGTGCAAGTGATGGAATGGTGATATTTTACCCTGGTTTGTGGCAGCTTCGGTACAAAATGGCTCACCATACAACTTCTACTGTAGTAAAACTGCTACCTGTGCTATCCTTTGTAGGTGTCGTTTAGGCGAATGCCTCGTGTAAAATAAAGCAAAAACTTACAGTGGACCTAAAGCCGGCCCAATGCTTACCATTGGGTGACATTATTGGCATTCTCATTAGCTTGTTTCTTATTTAGTGGCTTGCCTTCCTCTTGTGTTTGTCCCTGCAGTTAACACGTCTTTACTATCCTTTTCATTATCTGACTTGTATCCTTCTACTAGTCGCATTTTGGGAACTACTTTTTTGGTTTTCATTACACATTCCACATTCCAGAGTTTGTGTGGTTTCTGTCTCTGTCATGTGCTGCTCCACCTCTTAGAATTCCCCCTCAACAGTTGCTTCTCCTTCATCCACCCACCTCTGTTGCTCTGCTACCCCTTGCTGTCTTTGAAACATGTTTTCATTTTTTTTTTATTTGAGGGCCCGGAAACTCCCATTTGCAGCTGGGCCACTCCGCTCATTAACACTTTTTTGTTTCCCAAATGTACCTATGTAGTACAGCCACCCAACTTATAAGGTGTGCTATGTGAAAGAAAAAACTAATACATGGAGATCGGTTTGGTGGAAAGCACATGGCCAAAAAAGTGCTTATTAATAAATTTAGTCTGTAGAAGATCTGCCTCTAAAAGTTTTTTTTTTAATTTTTAGATAGCATGCACCTGATGAAAACCTACTTCTGTTGGTAAAAAATGTATTAGCATATTTGTAAATCCCTAATTTTGTTCTGTTTTTAACATTGTTTTTCATTAATTCTATTTCAAAATATGATCACGGAACACTGATGGAAGCTGAGTTGTGTAATTACTCTTGTTCTGTGTCCACCAAGTTTGTGAGGCAAAATTTACTTATTTACCTTACTTCCTTTCCTTCAGGTCTGTGGAGTACTCGGCTAATACAGGGCAACTCTAACAACAGAGAAAAATACCTGAAAACGGTTTTACGAGAGTTGATCACATATTTATTTTTTCTTCTGGTCGTGTGTATTTGTAAGTATGTCTTCCATTTTCATCAAAGGTGCCAACAGTCTAAGCCATTAAAATGTTGAAAATGTGGGTAGTACTTGCTTGCACAGTTGAGATTTGTACTTGCCGATCTTTTAAAAAAAATGTTTTATAAACAAATGTATTGATTTTTAAATAAACAATTAAACATAATAAAAATGCAGTAAGTTTACCCGTACCCTATGTGACATGTCCGTCATAGGACAAAAGATCTGGAAGAGATCAAGCGTTTAAAGAACAAAAGTCCAACTATTTGCACCATATACGGGAGTGTTTATGCGGGCAGCCCTTGGCCACGTAGATGTGCTTTTCCTCTTGCGCACAACAGTCCATTCCTCTCCGCCATTCCCTAAGGGTGGGTGTTGCCTCTGACCTCCATTTTTGGGCATTGTCACGCTGCGCCACCACCGTTGCCATCCCTACCAGAATCGGTTCCCCGAGAATTCCCAACCACATCCAAAACTTGACTTGCGGAACTTTATGCTCTATGTTGATGTCACACTTTAAGCCATCAGCATTTCACGGGTGAGTTTCTAATGCTCTTGTTGTTGGACAGGTGCAAGTATTTTATTATAGAAAGTGTGTAGTTATTGTTAGTTCTCGAGACAAGATATTGGAGTTGGGGTATTTGCTCTATGATTTCATAATTTGGCAGTCAAAAGCACATTTTATCCAAATGAAAATATATATATTTTTTAAAACGTGGACACTCTTAAACTTATTTGTAGGGACTAAGAGCCTCATTTAGAGTTTACAGAGTGGTTACACCACCGTTAATCAGCGGTGCTCCCTGACTTGGCACATTTGTGGTTCCTGCACTCTGTTTAGAGTTGAGAGAATTGCTGAGTTTATACAGTGGGACATCATCTGGCTCCACCAGTGAACACCTCAGCCCTAGCCCCTTGTTTGTCAGGAGGCTGCCAGGTCACAATGACAGTTGTCCTATCCTATTGAGGGCAGTGTGCTTTTCACTCAAGTCAAAATAACTTTCTTTTGGCAGCCAAGGCCATAAAAATATACACGAGATATATTAAAATTCATTATAACTAAAACAAAGAATATTCACATTAAAACAAGTTTGTATATAAATACAGTTTTTCATAAAAGTAGCAATTGAAATGAAATTCAGAATATGGTTGCGGAAAGGCCATTCGATCGCAAGAAATAGCAGCAAGGTATAATCAACAGTGCAATAAAGTGGATATAAACGATCAAGCTGTCTTGAGTTAAAGGAAAGGGCCTTCCTTCGGACCAGCCACATTGAGCCCAGATATTTAGCAACTGCACAGACGTATAACGGCTGGTAGTCAGTTCTAAGTATGCAAAGGTCAATGCTATTCCTTCATGTACCTAGCTCCCTACAAATAGGCGATAGCCAATGGGAACAAACTCTGGCATAAGCAGGGCAAGCAAAAAGGGCATAGGGAACAGTTTCCTTAGGAAAGTTGCACACTGGACAAACTAGAGATTCCAGTCCCAGCCATTTAGAGGTAAATTATTTCAGCTGTAAAGTTCCCTTTCTAAATTTGAAGTACAACTTCGTGTCCATCGGCACAGTGATAATGTCCGAAAACTGCTCAAAGACACAGGAGGACTTAAAATCAAGAAACTCGCCTGAAAAGGTAGCACTGGCAGCTTTATGGGCTTAATCCGATATTGTTTTTGCCCAATAGAGCTTTTTCAGAAACTCCTTGAAGGAATGGGGCCATTCACCGGGTTCTTCCATAAATCGACAAGACCAATAAAGATAAGTGTTTTTTGATGTGCTGGAGCCAGGGGATTTTATTAAAGCGATCTGACTTAATGACATCCTGTAAGGCAGTGGGATAATGAGCTAGTTCTGGGGTACACCATAATCTCCTCCAGTATAGCAATGGACGCAGTCTAGTTTTACCTTCTATCCTTTTTACACCGATTTGCAATGACATGGGGTAGGAAGTAGTGCTGGGGATAGGAGAGCAATAGTTCGCAAAAATGTATTCTCAGATCTAATCCGTTTGTTGATGTTAGTAAAGCCGCAGAGCTCCGCCCCGTAGAGAGCAGAGCCCAGTGCCTTCGTCTCATAGATCTGAAGGGCAGGTACTACGGGTTTACTGAAGGAGGCTCGATGCTCTTTGGAGATGACTCCAACTATCGGTCTGTGCCAAACAACCGCCTTACTGATGTGTTGCTTCCATGACATTAACAGAAAGAGTAACGCCCAGGTAGGCAAAGGAGTCTACCTTCTCTAAGGGAACTCCCCCTGATATTAGACTCCCTTTGTGCGATTTGTGCTGGTTAAAAAACATAAGCTTGGTTTTTGCAGTGTTGATTTCCAGACCCTGAGTGTGGCAAAACTAATTTTCCTTGTTCTGCATTGCATAGCAGATGCAAACAGGGAAAATGTAGAATAACCCCACCAAATCAGGGAGATAACCCCTGCATGTCAGGGCATTTTATTTTTTGTATTGTCAAAACAAACTTCTGCTTTGGGAGTTAATTGTCTCAGTATAGAAAAGTTTGCAAAGCTGGTTCTTTCAACATGGCGCCCACTCACCAAACCTTCAGTGCTGTGAAGGCAGTCGTTGCCTCCAAAATAATGCACAGCATGTGAATCTAGAAGAGCTTTTTTTGCAAATCATTGTTACAAGTAAAAAGCTGATTTCTTTCTCTGTATTGGGTAAACTGTTGGAGACATTTGTAGTTCCACTTATTCAATCACAGAAAAACTGGGTTTATGTCCACAATCACCATTTAAAGTGTGAAGAACAGGTGTACCATAGTAAGTGTATATTAGCCAGCCTGCCTTTCTCAAGAAATTAAACTTTCATCATCATCGCAATTGGTCAATTGCCCTACTCACTCGGCAGGTCATATCTTGGACAGTATTTTTACCAACAACACCTCCCTGGGCATTACAAATATAATTCCTTTAGCTTGGTCAGACCATAGCGCCATTCTGTTTCATATTATAGTCAGAACTCCTCATCACCCCTTTAGAGCCATTCCCCGTATAACATCCACCAGAGCCTGGCACAAACTTGATTCGAACATTTCTCCAAATTGTTAGAGAACTCTGTACCCATCCTCTCTGATGAGCTGAATTCAGCCGTCATTCAATATACACATTGGTTAGACACTGCTGCCTGCATCTTGGCTCCACCTAGGACTGTCAAATATAAGAAAAATAATGTCTCCACACCCTGGTTCTCACAAGACCTGAAGGCCCTCAAGCAGAGCTTCAGGAGGCAAAAGAAAAGGTGGAGACTAGAGTACAACAACATTGAAAAAGTCAAGCATAAGAAGTGCTTGAGCATCTGCAAGGCGAGAATACTCACAGTAAAAGCAGCCTACTTTACTCATAGAATTTAATCAGCAAAGAATTCCACCAAGGAACTTTTCTAAACTGTTGTCAAGCTCACAACTGATTCTGCTAAGCAATCTATGAACTCCAGTCAATTTTTAGGTCGAGCCTCGAGTAGCGCGCAAGCGCTGCTCTGGCGAGACTTTAAGTAAGGGGTTTCAAAAGCTGACCACACGCTCGTGCGTCGTGGCCTTTTTCGGGCGGTTACGCGCAAGCAAAAGGCCATGGTGCACGAGCGTGTGGTCATGCCTGCTGCTCGCAAGCGCACAAGCGCGCGCGACGTGCACTACAGCGCGTGAATACCCTCCCCCCCCCCTCCCACTCCCTCCTCGTCAGCTTCATTTTCCTTTCACTTTCGCGCCGCGCGGCCGTGTCACTTTCACGGCCGCGCGGCTATCAGCTTCATTTTTTTAATTAACTTTCAGCACGAGGCGCGCGCACCACTCGCGTCGCCCCCCCTCCTCCCCGCGCGTGCCTTCAAATGCTTGTTTTTTATAGCCATGGTGAGTTTCTTTTTCCCCGGCTATCATGCTTGTGAGGAAGGCACATGTAGCTTGAAGAACCTGGTTCCTAGGCCTAGAAAGAAGCAGTCTCCTCTCCCCACACGTTCCCTCCCCCTCTGGATCCTATACATTTTAGGATAATGCACAGTCAGTGGCTTAGCCAGTGCGTCACTGGCCATGGTGAAAGAAGGGACCTGTAGTACCCACGGCCGTCGATTGATCTGTGAAATGCAGTAATAACCAGGCCTCTGGGCCCCGGTGCCACTGCACCCGCTGCACCGACGGAGGCTGCACCCCTCTATGGATTAAACCCACCTGCAGCCGCTTCGACGCCACAGGCCTCCGGCTGCCTCTTTAAAGGGCGGGGCGGGCCGGGCCTGACCTGGGAGCGGTTCCTGAAACCGAAAGCAGTGCGAGCAGGACGGGGAGGGAGCAGGGAGTGCGCGGAGCGGGAAGCGACCCCGGAGGGTTCAGGGAGGGTCCATCGAAGCATCTCCGGGGCTCGGACAGCGGGGACCGGCCGGAGCAGGGGTTCCAGCCATGGCGGACCGGCCGGGGGGCCTCTGCCTGCTTAAGACCTTCAGCCTCCTGTTCTGGGTGAGGTGCAGCGCTGTCGTGTCTCACAGGGGGGGTTGGGCGAGGGAGGGAAGGGGTCCTGCCAGGGGGAGAGGGGACATTTGCTCCGCCACCAGCACTTATGTTCACCTATTCTGCCACCCAGCGGGTCACCTGCCTCCGACACCAACGGGCCCACCGCCCTGCTTACAACCGGCTCCTCTCACATGCCCTGCTTACAACTCCCTTCTCACCTGCCCTGATTACAATCCGCCCTCTTACCTGCCCTGCTCACCACCAGCTCCCCTCAGCTGCCCTGCTCACCACCACCACCGGCTCCCCTCAGCTGCCCTGCTCACCACCACCACCGGCTCCTCTCACCTGCCCTCCACCAACGGCTCCTCTCACCTGCCCCGATTACAACCCGCCCTCTCACACGCCCTGCTTATAACCCTCCTTTCTCACCTGCCCTGCTCACCACCGTTTTATATCACCTGTTCCTCCTCCAACCCGCCCATCTCGCCTGCCCTGCTTAGTTATCTACCCCTCTCACCTGCCCCGCTTACATGTTTACCCTTTCACCTGCCCTGCTTATAACCACCTCCTCTCTCCTGCCCTGCTTACAACAATCGGCTCCTCTCTCCTGCCCTGCTTACAACAATCGGCTCCTCTCTCCTGCCCTGCTTACAACAATCGGCTCTCCTGCCCTGCTTACAACAATCGGCTCCTCTCCCCTGCTTACAACAATCGGCTCCTTTCCTCTGCCCTGCTTATAACCACCTTCTCTCGCCTGCCCTGCTTAAAAACGGCCCCTCTCCACTGCCCTGCTTACAACCACATTCTGCCCCCTGCCCTGCTTACAAACGGCCCCTCTCACCTGCCCTGCTTACAGCCACTTTCTCTCACCTGCCCTGCTTACAACAATCGGCCCCTCTCACCTGCCCTGCTTAAACCACCTTCTCTCACCTGCCCTGCTTACAATCGGCCACTCTCCACTGCCCTGCTTACAACCACATTCTGCTCCGCTTACAAACTGCCCCTCTCACCTGCCCTGCTTACAACCACCTTCTCTCACCTGCCCTGCTTACAACAATCGGCCCCTCTCCACTGCCCTGCTTACAATCGGCCCCTCTCCACTGCCCTGCTTACAACCACCATCTCTCACCTGCCCTGCTTACAAACGGCTCCTCTCCTCTGCCCTGCTTACACCCACCCCCCTCGGGATGGCGCAGTCCTGCCTCCCAGCCAATGGCTCTTGCGCCCCCTCTTCTCTGCGTCACTCAGAGGCGCTGCTACCACCGGCGAAGCAGGTGCAGTGGCCCCGGGCCACCCCCTCGCTGCCCTCCCTTCCTCTATCTCTCGTTCATCCACCCTCGTTCTATTTCTCGCGCCTTATTTTTGTTTTTCTTTCGTTATTCATTTAAATTTCTATATCCCTATCTTTCTTCACTCTGCTTCTTTTTATTTTTCTCAATTTATATTTGACAAAAAAAAAATCTGTTTCTATTTCATCAGCTCTGTCTATTTCTAACTCTCTCCCTTTCTATATTCTTCTAAACCAAAGAACAGACTCACCGTCTTTCTCATTCCATTATTCATCTCCAATCACCGTCTTTCCTTTTTTTATTCTTCAGTCTCTTTTCCGTGCTTCCTTTCTTGACCCCTATGTTTTTTGTACTACCTCTCAGTATGCATCTCTTTGTATTTCTTTCATTTCTTCATTTTTCTTGTTCTATATTCTCCCACCTTGTTGTTCACATTTCAGATTGGTGCAGAGCAGCACTTATAAGTAAGGTATCCTAAAACTGTAAAGTAGCAAATACCATCAGGTTCCCAGCACCTTGCTACCAATTGTACCAAGTTGCATGTTGATGCTAGTTCATGTGTTGTACCTCCAACATGGCTGACTCGGACTTTCATTCTTCTAGCCCCATATTTGTCTGTTGGCACGTTTTTATTTGAACTACTAATATCCAATATTTAGCAGTGAACACTACGGAAGTACAGTTTATTACTGTTCAATGAAAGTGGTTAATCAGGGTATTCACACTAATATCATCACACTTGCATAGTAATATCCGAAAAGTGTGATACCAGTCAGGTGGGATATTTTGGTAGGCGAGTAGTATGTTTTGGGGTCTGGCTCGATAGCAGAGCTGTCTGCAGAACATATTGTTGGCATGATTAATATTAATTATGGTAACGATGGGTTTTGCAGACCGGTGTGCCTAGGTCTTGCACACAGGTATGCCTATTGGTACCGATTATTTGATATATGCACAGAGAGGACTTTGACTTCAAACTGTGTAAACTGTGCACAAAAGTACACTCGCAGGTCCTTTGTTCATAATAACCCACACACAGGATGCATTTTGCACGCTGTATCACTAGGCCCTTGTTTACATAACAATACAGACAAGGTACATTTAACTCGCCAGTATATCACAATCGCCTTTGTACGAAATATACCACAATCCAGGTGCATTGTGCTCACTAGTGCATAGCAGTACCCTTATTTTATACCCCAATTTGGGTGAATTGTGTTTACTGGTACATCACAATGCCTTTTGTTTATATTACGACACAACCAGGCGACATTGTGCACACTAGTACACCACAAAGTACTTTTTTTACACCAGCCACTGTCAGTGGCACAAGGTCTCTCTCTCTCTCTCTCTCTCTCTCTCTCTCTCTCTCTCTCTCTCTCTCTCTCTCTCTCTCTCTCTCTCTCTCTGTGAATCTCTCTCTGTGTGTGAATCTCTCTCTGTGTGTGTGAATCTCTCTCTGTGTGTGTGAATCTCTCTCTGTGTGTGTGAATCTCTCTCTCTCTCTCTCTCTGTGTGAATCTCTCTCTCTGTGTGTGTGTGTGTGTGTGTGAATCTCTCTCTCTCTCTCTGTGTGTGTGTGTGTGAATCTCTCTCTCTCTCTGTGTGTGTGTGTGTGTGTCTCTCTCTCTCTCTCTCTCTCTCTCTGTGTGTGAATCTCTCTCTCTCTCTCTCTCTCTCTCTCTCTCTCTCTCTCTCTGTGTGTGTGAATCTCTCTCTCTCTCTCTCTCTCTCTCTCTGTGTGAATCTCTCTCTCTGTGTGTGTGTGTGTGTGTGTGTGTGTGTGTGTGTGAATCTCTCTCTCTCTCTCTCTCTCTGTGTGTGTGTGTGTGTGTGTGTGTGTGTGTGAATCTCTCTCTCTCTCTCTCTCTGTGTGAATCTCTCTATCTGGTCGGTTGACATGCTAGCTGTCTATTTGGGAGTAGGACGTAGCTGATACTCAACAGTTACTATGTAAACAAGCATTGGCATAGCCAATAGGTCTCGCTTTTGGGACCATATAAGTGTGTAGCCATGCAACAGTTGATGTTGTTGCACCAAGGATATTGTGCTGCATAACTAAATACTTATAAGGTCCCAAAAGCGAGACCTATTGGCTATGCCAATGCTTGTTTTGCAACTCTCTGGCCAGCTTTTACCTTAAGAAAATAGAAAACATTTACAACACTTTCTCCACCATGACTGCTCCTTCTCATTGCAGATTTATCGGCCCTAGCCTTACCCTGGTCGACCCTACCTATAAGGTATTCACCACCCTCCATTGACTAGGTTACAAGGCTTGTCAAATCCACCAGATCTGGATCCCCGGGAGACCCCTGTCCACCTAGGGTCACTGCTCTTTTCGCTGAGACAATTGCTCTGACACTGACTGATATATTCGATCGAATGTTTCAGTCTGGCACTTTTCCAACTATATGTAAGAAAGCCTCAGTGCTCCTTCTCATAAAGAAACCTTCCTTGGACACAGTGGGCCCCAATAGCTACCATGCTATCTGACATCTACCTATGCCTGCCAAGGCTATTGAGAAAGTAATGAATACTCAATTAGTTGAGTTTATGCAAGCCCACAATTTACTGGATACTACCCAGTTTAGTTTCCACTCTGGCAATAGTACAGAAACAGCCTTAATTAAGGCGACAGAAGAGATCAGGACGTCCCTCGATCAGGAAGGCAGGGCAGCCCTGATCTTACACGATTTTGTCGACGGCGTTTGATACCGTCAACAATGGAAGACTGCTGGCTCGTCTAGCTCACATCGCTATCACAGGTACTGCATGGAACTTGCTTAGCTCGTTCCTTTATGGACGTGAACAATTGGTTCAACTGGACAATTGTTTCTCATTCCTACTCTCTCCCTTGTGGGATCACACATGAGTCCGCACTTAGCCCCACAACCTTCAATGTCTATGTCACCCCATTGGCCGAGTTAATCAAATCTTTTGTCGTTTCCCTCACTTCCTATGCTGACGATAATCAAATTGTTGTTTCCTTGGCCAACAATGAATCTGGCACAGGGGCCAGTTTCTACAACCGTATGCAGGTCGTCAGCCAATGGATGTCTGAGAACTGCTTAAAGCTTAATTCAGGAAAGACCGAGGTCTTGCTCTTCGGAGCCCAGGCTTTGTTTTTGGCGGCCGCCTGGTGGTCTCAGGATTTGGCCCCCCTTCCAACTCCTGTCAGCAAAACTCGCAACCTGGGGATCCTGATTAATGACAAATTGTCATATATGGATCAAACCAATGCTGTCATATCTGGGGCTTTCTAAACCCTCAGGTTGATAAAGAAGTCCCTTCCCTTTATTCCCCCACATCTTCAGAAAACGGTAGTCACTTTCATAGTACTATCCAGGCTTGCCTATTGCAATGGTCTGTGCCTGAACGCAAATCAACATGTCCTCAATAAATTCCAAACTTTGCAAAAAGCCACTGCTCACCTCCTACTTAAGGTCCCTAAACACCAATCTTGTGTCCAAACAAATGAGGAAACTTCACTGGCTGCCTATTAGGTAGAGAATTGCCTTCAAGGCTGTTTGCATCGTATACAAGGCACTACACGGTATAGGGCCTAACTTTTTAAAAGAGAGTTTCAACTGGTATATTCCAAACAGACCCTTAAGATCCTCAACTGTCAAGACCGTGATTGTGCCCAGATTCAAACGGGCAGCTTGTGGTGGCTGCAACTTTGTACTGGAATCCTCTAAAGCGTGGAAGTTTCCTATGCCCATTAAAATCTCTCCAAATCTCACGATGTTCAGGAAGACCCTCAAGACTTAATTATTTAATACTGTATAGGTCTCTTTCTCTCCAGTTCTTCTTTCTGCATTGGTAGCTAGCGCCAAGACACCCTCAGCTGTTTGAGCGCTCAATAAAACTGTCTAACATAATATCAGAAGTGGCAAATACCAAATCACCCTGTGCATGCCAAACGTTTACCTCTTTCATAGATCAAAAAGAGAATGACTTGTGTTTCATGAATTCAATATTCTTTGAAAATCGTGTCATAATTGTCTGTGTATCGAACATTGTAGGAAATTTCTTTAAAATCAAAGGTATTGTTTGTCCTTATGTGAACATCAACATTGCATGTGATGCTTGTGGATGCAAGATGCTCAAATCCATCGCAGTTAGTTCTTTCCCAGTAACACCTTACAAATTTATTAGCCACATTCGTTTATTTAAATTATTTATCTTGTCCCAATGCCGCAGCTTATCTTGACACATTTGTTAGTGATAAAGAGATGTTTCTTATCAGCTGACCTTGGGCCATTCATTTTATCCACCTACATACTGGACCTGGTGTTAGGCCATCATTTCTCATTATGTTGAATTTACTGTGTGTTAGTCAAGGAGAGATATGCTGCACTATAGGTTGTTTTTTTTTAGAATACTAATCATAAAGGTGTTGGTACAGCTCTTCATTGTGTTACAGCCAACGTTCTACCTTAATTTCTTCTGTCCTAAGAGCAAGTCCTGGGATGAAGTCTAGCTGAAGATGCATACGAGTGCATAGTCTGTGAGCTCTGCTGTAGCCCAAGGGAATGAAGCGTCCCATACTGGCAGAAAGCAGATGCACCCATGAGATGCAATACTGCCCGTGAGATTGTGGGGGGAGTGGTGTGACTGCTGATGGCAATCTGAAGTTCTCCCTGAACTGAGATGCCAAAGAGGCCTGGGCTGGTGGTGGCCATGCAAGATGCAGTGCTGAAAACAGAGTAACAGGACGGGGACATTGCCTGTGCGAGCCGGGGTAGATACTGGCCAGTGAGAAACCATAGCTGTGGCAGAACAGGACATGGAAAGTGAAGCGGGCTCCCATTAGAGAGCGGTGACTGAGTGGTAAAACTTGCTGGGCAGGGGGAGTGGTCAAAGTGGAGCCTGCTAGCTGGGAGTCACAGAATTTGGAAATACTGCAGCACTGGAACCTAAACAGTTAAAAGAAGCCAGCGTCCTGTGGAAGACATTTGGGAAGGGGGACATGTTCCAGTCTCTTCTGACTGCCAAAGAAAAGCCCACTCGGGGGGGAGTAATTACGGAGCCCCGTGGGCTGTGTTTGAGGTGTTGGACACATGAAACAATAGAGACCCCAATTATACCTTACTTGGTTTCATGGCTGGAAGCTGGTCCAAGAAAGACAGCAACATAAAGGACTTATTCCAACAGGACCCTAGCAAGAAAACTGATGGACCGGCACACTACACTAGATATGAGGAGGGTGAGGCAATTGCGTGATTCAGCTTTATAATGCAGTTTTTTCAAGATATCAAGACGGAAATAGTGATGCTTAGTGGGGAAGTCAAAGAGGGCCTGAAAGATGTCAGATAGAATATTGATGACCTGGGGAATAGTTAACATACTAGAAACGATGCAGGTTAGAGAACCCTGGACATGGAAGCTTACAGAGCCCCCATAGTTACATTGGATGAACAATTATTCATTCTGCAGGAAAAGCAGGAGGACTTCAGAACACAATGAAGCGCTGCAACATTCGCATCAGGGGGTTGCCAGCAGGTAAAAAAGCCCCAATGCCAAATATGTCCAGGAATTCCTAACGACACTGCTAGACAGAACAAGGAAAACTCCATTCATATTGTCAGTGCGCATAGGTTCCTAATGAGTGTGCCAGGATCTAACAGCTACCCATCCCCCTCTCCCCCCACCCACCAGATAGAGTGATATGCGTGCACCACTATGCATGACAAGGAAGAGATAATGGCAACAATGCACAAGAATGGGCCAATCTCATACATTGTAGTGGTCATCCAGATATTCAGAGCAGATGATCATCGACACAAGTCGAGTCCCAAAATGGCTGCCAAATCTTCCTGGTTGAAGTGTTGACAGCCAATTAGAGCTCCGCAGATTATCATCTCCTTTAGAGACGCCTACATTCCAAATCGATGGATGGAATTACCAAATTTGGTAAAAAGGTAGCTTTTGATCCAGAAAGCTCTCTTTTTGTTATTTGATGTAAATCCATTCAGTAGTTTTCGAGATATTTAAGGAAATCCAAATTTGTATATCTAGGGTGCAAAGTGTTCACAAATAATGAGCCTTAGGGTACTCTATAGGCACATTTAGTTGTCGTTAGTTAGCTGTATAGGCTTTTTGAATTTAGAAGGAGAAAAATGGTGGTTTGTTCTTGAATAGTTGGGGGCAGGAATGGGTGCAGGGGTATCCTGGCCACCCACGCTGTACTTACACATGTGGCTCCTTTACATTTTTCTCCTGAAGTATTAGTGCTGATCCTGTCCTAGTGTCTGAAATGACATCCTTTATAGTTACATCTTATAATGTAGGGGCACTGAAGAACCCAGCCAAGAGCAAAACTATATTTTCGGGAACTTATCCTACTCAACAATGACTTGGGTCTCCTAGACCCACCTAACCAAAGCAGACCTAAAGCTGCTGGGATAAAGGCTTCCCACAGCAGTTCTTTTAATTTGCAGACACGAAAATAACATGGGTGGGAATTCTCATCAGACGCAAATCGGGGTTTAGAGCTGCATGTCATAAAAAATTTAAAGAAGCAGATGGGTGGCAGTTAGAAAGAATTTGAATGGGGGACCCGAATCTAGCCTCAATTTATAGTCCTAATTTGGGACGAGAACAGTTTGTGCATCAGACAGTGCTTACCCTAATAGAGTGGGCGGACGGACCTAGGCTCTTAATCTAGTTATGTGCAGCAGGATGTATAAAACGCAACGCAAATATTAGGGGTACATCAGAATTGTCGGCTTTGGGAAAAGTCAAACTGGAAGAATTAGGCTTGGTTGACAGCTGAAGATACAGCCCCCCCATTGGGAAAAGAATAGTTTCACTATTCAGCAGCCCACAAGAAGTACGGATGATTAGACTACATCCTCCTAGATAAGAGGTTGCTTCCTGTGGTAAAGGATGTTTCTCAAGAGCCCATACCATATTCTGGTCACGGAGCCCTCTCCTGCTCCATCAATTGTTCTTATTTCCTTAGAGACCGAGGCAGACCTCAGCGGGAAGGAGGGGATCCTGGAGTTTAACTGATGTGCTATTAAATGATCTAGTTGTCTTTGTGAATATATCCCAAAGCATTAAGTCCTGCATTGTAGAAAATAATATTGGGGAGGTTACTACCTCATTGGCATGGGATGCCTTTAAAGCCATGCTCTAGGGATGTTTAAGCTGCTCGTCTAAAAATGCTATGAGAGACTCAACTTCTTTGAATGAGAACAGAACTTGGTGAGGCAGAGGATAGTCCTAAGTGTACGAAGTCCCAGAAAACATGGAGGAAACTCTCATCCAAACTACCTTTTAGCGAAATTGGGTAACAGATATGAAGCTAGCAATTAACTAGGAAAACTACTGTCAAACCTCTGCAGAGCAAAACAGGCAAGAAATCATATAGTTGAAGTTAAAAATAATCAAGGAGTGGTGTGTTGTGGAGAGGAGGACAAGGCTAGATGCTTTCACATATTCTACAAAGATGCCTTAGAGAAGGAACTTACGGACTCTGTCCTTCTGAGATCCTATCTATTAGGTGCCTCCATTCCCAAAATATCATCCAAAGATGGGGATGCCCCATAACAACCACTTAGGAAATAACAGATCATCAAGGCCATCACTAGCCTCTACCTCTCAAAATCACCGGGCCCTGATGGACTGAGAACAAAGTTTTATTAAGCCTTTGGCTGCCAGCTGCTGCTCTTATTACTCTGGGTCTTCCATGAAATAGCAGATTACAGTCCTGTAATGCCCACAATGGCCAACCCCACATTTCCTTGTTTTTTAAAGGTAGGAAATCCCACCAGACATATGTGCCTCCTGCAGGCTGATTTTGCCGCTCATATTGATGCTAAAATCTTAACAAAGGTTGCTGCCCTCCGGCTGCAGGAGTTGATTGAGGACATTGTCCACTCTGATCAGACGGGATTTATCATGGGAGACAAACAGGAGATAATACAAAGAAAGCCCTCCACTTTATTAACATTGGGAGTAAGGGTAGTAGGAAGGCTGTTCTCCCTGGATGCTGAAAAAGCATCTGACAGGGTAGACTGGAACTTTATGGATGACATCCTGAGGGAAATTGGCTTGGGTGCAGGTTTAAGCAGTGGGTGATGGCTGCCTACCTCGCTCTGAGGACCCAGGTGCTGCTGAATGGACAACTCGTGCAGTGGGTGCATATTAAATGGGAAAAGAGCATCCTCGCTCGCCGCTGCTGTTTGCGCCCAAGCTGGAGTCACTGGCTTTCAATAACGCCTTTCCAAGTATATACAAATCAGGGGCGATGTGTTTAAAATAACCATTTGCCTACAGCATATTACTCTGTTGGTGGACCTAATCAGTTTCACTCCACCCTTCATGGGTAAACTTGGAGAATACCAGAAAATTAGCGGTTTCAAAATAAACTTGAGCAAGTCTCAAGGGCTGAATATTTCAACTCCAAAAAAATCCCTTCACCTTTTACAATCTGCATTGCCCCTTCAGTCGTCCTCCTCCATCCTCACATACTTGGGAACTGAATTAGACTTTACCCTTACTAGAACCAGGGAGGCAAACCTATAGAAGTTAGAGGGCAGTGAGAGCAGAGTTACAAAGCTGGAAACACAAGCTACTCTCATGGTGGGGCACGTAGCTGTAAAGATTCCCATCTTACACAAAATTCTGTATCTATTTCAGGCAATGCCATTCCATGTTAAAGAGATGGCTAATGGCTTGCTGCAAAGCTTTATTGAATACATTTTCAAGGTAAAAGGGAAAGGATCGGTAGGGGGCAATGATTGACTTGCTCCATGCAGGGGATACTAAGAGTTTTCTATCTATTAAACTATGACTATGCAGCCCATATTTTATACCTGGTCGACTGGATGGGGGGGGGGGGGAAAGAGAGAGAGAAAAAAAAAACAAAGGCTGGTGTATGATTGACCACACCTTGAGTGGTGGACCCCTTTGTGAGGTTCCTTGGGCCCCTAGGTCATCGCAGAGGGACACCAATTTTTATTTTTCCCCAGTAGCAAGAGTGATACTATGAGTATGGGATAGGTTTGGTCAGCGGATGGGGTTGACCTAACGGTCTCCCCGTTCAGCCCACTCTGCGGTTAAGTGGACTTCTTCCCTGGAAAGGATAGATATTGCTTTTGTAGCTATTGGGAAGGAGGTTGCAAAACCATAAGAGACGTGTGTAAGGATGGGGTGGTGAAGTCATTCGACCAGCTTTGAGCAGAGTTTGATTTGACAACCACATATAAAAACAATAGAGCAATCAGGGAATTGTCTCTATATGAAAAGTTCCTCATCACGTATAATGGCGAGGGCCATGTCACTTTTCTACTGATTACTCAGAGACTTCTCGAAAAAAAAATCCATTCTGGAAGCAGAGGCACCTAGAGATTACATTAGATGCCTGTCAGTGAAAGAATATCCTGACCAGAACTGTAGGAAAGTAGGATCTGCTTCTTATGGTTACCCCCACTTTTTGCTTGAGGTTACACTGTTTTTGACTAGTCTGACTGGGATCCTGCTAATCAGGACACCAGTCTATCTGCTTTCCCCCTAAAATGTTATGACGTACTTGGGTACACTCCAGATTGGATACTGGGGTACCCTTATCAGTCCCTAGTATATGGTACACATGTACCCAGAGCATAGGTACCCCAGAGGCCTCCCATGGGCTGAAGCATGTATTATGCTACCCATGAGAGGCCATGCAAAATGGAACTACAGGCCTGCCATTGCAGCCATAGGTTTACTATATCTATAGGTCACTACACTTAAAACTTATAAGTCACCCCTATAGCAGGCCTTGACAATCCTGAAGGCAGGGTGCTGGGTTTTACGTGAGCGGGTGCCCCTCTGCAGGCTTCGGAGACCATTCTCCCGGGTTGTCTGTGACACAGCCAGACATATAGGTAGAGGTGCATTATAACCTCGCTGTAAATGCTATCTCGAAAACGGCTGAAACAAAACATGTCGTGTTTGGTATCAAACACCTTGGACTCATACCTCCACACCGGGAACCGGTGTGGGAGGTATGATTCCACCCCTCAGAAGCAAGCTTCGTGGGTCCCTGGTCTTCCTGGTACCAGCCTTCTCGACCTGGACAGCACAAAATAGATGCTGCCGACCAGAGACACATTTCTGCCCTCCTGCTGCTGAGCCAAGCTCGAGCAGAGGAAGGCAGCAAAATAGGCATCCTGACAGGATTTAGTGTATTGGAGCTGGGTGGGGGCACTGCCAAAGTGCCTGAAAGTCTGCACGAGGGGCACACTTGGTGTCCCTATGCATAGTCCAGCTCAAACCAGTTCTGGGAGCCGTTGGCTTTTGCTCTGGCGCAAAACTGGACAAAGGACATGGGTGTACCCACCCCCCTGTCCTGACCCTCCTCTGGGAGGGTCCCCTGAATCTGTCCAACCATCTCCCGTGGGTACAAATGGGCTTACCTGGTTGTAGGACCCTAGATTCGACGTGGACAAGATTCTGAAGAAGAAACCACTGACCTTCGACCGTCTGGACACTCTGGACTTCGCTGGACTTCGACTAGGCCTGACTTCGTCTTCTTCTCCGTCCAAAGCATCGTCTGTGCCTGTGCATCATACAGGCTCCGTGCAGAACCTGTGGAACATCAAGGACAACTGAAGTATCTCCCTTGGGGTGAAGGAGTCACTCCCCTGCGTTTGCAGGCACCGTAAGGCAACTGACCGGTCTGCTGATCCTGAGCTCCTGCAGACTCTGAAGGCTCCAGCAACACAGGAGGTGGGTTCCTACGTTCCTTGAGATCGAGCTGCCCTCTCACCACGTTTGAGGCCAGTATCCCTTGTGGGGACCGCATAACCCGAACCCCTGTGCACTGCGTACTTTTGCAACTGCATATGCTTGTTGGTCTTCCCCAACCTCGTGCATTGGGCTGTTGATAGCCCCAACCTCTGCGCACATTTCGTACAAAGGACTTCGGCCTCCTCGCAATCTGTGGCCTGCAAGCTGTGACTTTGTGAAACTGCTAGAGGTCCCCTCGCGACTCCTGTGCCTTCGGCTTATGGGTCCACTTGAGGGACAATCCTGATTTTCTTGGGCTCCCCTGGTTGCTCCAGGCCTGCCCTGACTCCCCTTCCTGTGGTGAGTCCTCTGGTCCTTGCTGGGCCAGACCGTAACCTTCTTTGACCTTCTACGTGGGTTGCCGTTGCCAAGGCTTGTTGGTGCTCCCGCCGGACACCGAGCCCTCAGCACTCGACATCCTTCATGGGACAGCTATTATCAGGCTCCTGGTCGTCCTCAACGTCTTAGTCCCTGCAGCTGTAGAGTCCAGGTCTCCTTCACACCTGAAGCACCCGACATCGGTGGGCATTCGTCTACCGAGCCCCTGGTCACCCCTGAGTGACCCAGACTCTGTCCCCTCTGCTTTCAGGTTCCTTCCATCAAGAATCCACCTGCAGATTCCACCGGACACTTTTCTTCTTTCCAGCAGTGGCATTTCTTTGAAGACTCCCATTGAGAACGACAGCGGTTTCCGACGCCACTTCAGACCTATGCACCCGGCTTCCCTGAGATAGGTAACTCTGGTACTTCGGTATCCACGGGTGGGGTGGCTCTCCAACCTTCTATGTTCCAAAGGGTTTCCTCATAATCTACTGGGAAAGGTCCTTTAACTTTAAAATTGCAACCACGACTCTCCCATTGAATTGTACGTAGCACGCGGCCGTGTTCTCACACTGCACCCATCCTCCGTGGGGTCCCTACTTACTCACCTTGGGTGGTTCCTTGGGGTCCCAGTGATTCTACACATTCTAGACATTGTCTTGACTCGAGTCGTGGTTCTTATACCACTATTTTAGTATATGGTTTGGTCTCCCCCGGGAGCCCACTGTGTATTAGTGCTACTTACGATTGTTTCTGTGCTATAGTATTGTGTGCTTTGTGTTTATCTGCGTGTAGCAGATACTGTGAGGTATTTAAGGTGTTATAATAATAATAAATATATATTCTTATAACTACTGTGTGGTGCTCCTTTCATTTAACCAATACAATAAGATTGCATTCTGGTAAAACAAGCTGCTTAACATTCCTTCAAGACTAAGCCTGAAGGCTGCTCTCCACAGCTACCACTTGGATAGCTTTCTAAGATTATCTTTGACCTCTTAAATCACCATAAGGGTTGTTTGGACTGGTGCAAGGTGCCCACTTTAATTAGTGGACAGCATATACCAGGCCAACTTCTCACATTGGTGTGCAGCGGTTGGGATTCAAGCCTGCATTGTTCTACCAGATAAATCTTCGTATTGATTAACTGAAAACCACTAAGTACTAGGTGCATATACTACTAGCTTAGAATAAGTAAGTTCTACTGGACTTAGGGTTGGGTAAGTCAAGGGTCTAGCACACCCTTTCTCCAACCTCAGAGAGTTTAGTTCCCACTAGGTTAGGTAGGTGCAACACCTCACCACACTTAGTATGTCTTCTAAAGGAGATGCCAGGGGCTATCTGCCCTTAGATACAGTGAGCTTTCATTCCAAGAATTGAAAACCCTGTGTGCCTCTAGAAAGCTGAAGACCGGGAGAACTGCAACCACCCGACGCCTCATAGAGGCCTTACTGCTTGATGACCTTAGGAAGACCCCTGGGTCAGATGAACCGGAGAAAGTGGGTGGGGCAGGGAATGAGGACAGGTCAGGAGGCGACACCTTTTATGACTTTGACTCAAACCCTGGCCAGGAGGATCAAGATGATTCCCACCTGGACAGTACAGAGACGAAGGAATACCCACCCTTTAGAGAATAATAACGGCCCGCAAAGGGGTCCTATGATAATGATTAAGTAAACAAAGCAATCTCCTGCATGCAAGGAAAGGACAACAATAGAAACAATGAGTCGTTTTGTCTTTTTTATTAACAAATTATCAAAAGATTATCACAAAATAAGTCTTATATTACAAAGAATTGATGCATATGAATGAAATACATAAAAGAAAACACAATAAATACAGTACCCCACAAACACTCATCATTCATGCAAACCCACTCATATCAATCATATGAGCTCAAAACATCCAGCAGACATACTCAGCAATCATCCAACATCGGAAGAAAAACATCCCCCATTAAAAAGAAAACCCACAAGATAAGTAAATATTCTAGTATACAGGTCCAAATAGAAGATGAAGAATGGATTGAGGTATTAAAGGGACAAACGCCGACGCGCGTTTCGGTGGAAACCCTATTCACGGGCCACACCTTCCTCAGGGCAAATCGTAAACACTGGCATAAATGCCGTGGGGCACTCAATAAACCTAAAAGGATATATATATATATAAACATATAATTTGCAATACTCAAAGGCAGACATCATGTTCAATGCATGCATGAGAAGCTTAAAAAATTGATATATCGGAATACATGAATAAAGGTCCAGCGACATGGGCCAGAGAAACGAAAAAAGGAAATGTGCATCACCAGGAAATGAGATAAGCAAACAAAAAAACACCGAAAATAGTCAAGTGCGGTTCAAGAAAAGGAGTGAATCATACAGAGAATATGTGACAGTGGTACTACAAACTACAGATAGAATACGCACCAACCACCAATCCGGAGTTATTCCTCCTGATTCCAGAAAGACCACGTGAAAGTACTCTAATTGAACAACAAATGTTCTTGAATTAAAGACCCATAACCATAGCGATAAAGATAAATAAGTAGACATACCAATTGAGGTATTCTGGACAAATCATAATCCAACTGCGACAGACTGAGATGATAACCAGATCGGTCTATAGATGATCAAGGGAAGCAACCTTCATCTCTGCAAAGCAGATAAGCAAACCCAAATTGCACATAGACCGTATAGCACTATAAATCAAGGCTTAATAACATGAAGCAAACAATAACAACCTACCCGATAAAATGAATCCAAATGCATAATTGGCAGAGAATCACATCTATACTGCTTCTGCCCAGTCGTATTTAATAATAATTCTTGTGCGACACTCCAAACAGTCATGGGTCTTAAAGAAAATACGAAAGAGGAAAAGATTAGAAAAATCCTAAACGCGATAATAAAGGGTTAAAAAACAGCCACCGCACCAGGGAGTGTGATTCACTAAAGGCAGGACTAATCACAAACATAGCTATCGTTTATGGCAGGAGAGATCTCTCAGAATGAGTAAAGCACACAGTTCTCTCTACCCCAGTGTACCTCAACACAATTACAGGGCCAGCATGGCGAAGCGCGTCTCATTATACCCTATCTCATAACAAGGATCATTACCTGGATATAAGACCCACGCTCGCGAATACGGGTAATGGTATTGCCCGTTTCCTTCTGCCGTCTTCCTTCAGGGTGTACGAAAGCCAGCTGGATATGAAGGGCATATCGGCAATAAGCCCGCCAAGAATCAACAAGTAAACACAAACAAGGGACCCATAGGTTCATGGGAGATAAACACCAAAAACAAACGGCGGCCATTTCTAACTAGTGGAAGAGTATAATTACCAAGGAAAGGATTATCGATCCACAACTCTTCCATCGAGCCAAAATCCTAGACTCGATATGAGATCCTCTCTCAGGGAAAGGAAGGTGAATAGTAAAGGCGTCAACCCTATATTTGCATCAACCAAGTCAGAAGAGGATATGACTTGGCATGGGTTATGCAGACATATCGCCCATAAGTCCACCAGGGGGCAACATATAAACATGAACGAGGGACTCAAAGAATAGGGAAAGGCAAGATGGCAAGATCATGGGAGCCATCTATGGATAGAGGAGATCAAATTCCTCCAGACAGCAGATATTACAACAAAAAAATGTGTGTATATAAGGTAACTCCAGGCCAAAAAGGGCCACACAATAATGGGAAAGTACACAAAAACTTAAATAATGACTCAAACTCAAGGGACCGCGAAATACAGGAATAGACACACTGGAGAGTCAAAATGGAGAGTTGCTATATAATAGCATTCTCCCAGGGACAATGCTCATTAAGGCCATTCTTAACAGAATTCCAGAAATAAATCCAAAATACTTCGCGTTTTTTCCTGGTCTGCGTGGGATCCTTTCCCGGAGGCACCTTAATTCTCTCAAGAATAGACCATCTAAGGTCTAATTCAGTATGTTGATTACTAAGCCAGTGCTCCACCAGAGGTGTTGATATCTTTTTGGTGCGTATGTTGGATTTGTGCTCGCCAATTCTATATCTTATTTCACGTCCCGTCTCGCCAATGTAGATGGAATCACACGGGCATGTAATGATGTACACCACATTGGATGTCCTACAGTTCGTCATTTCGCAAAGGGGTATGGATTGTTCCCTAATCTTGATGACGTCACCAATCATAGCATTGGCACAGGCCTGGCAAGAACCACATCTGTGGTTGCCATAGATGGGATTAAGACCTGTAATAGATTTCTGGCACAGGCCAGAGGTAGAAGTTATCTTGCCTGTTACTAGATGATTTTTCAGATTTTTATTTCTCTTAAATGCAAAGAGAGGCTTGGCAAGTTTAGGCTCACTGTTATCCAGATTAAGCAGATACCAGAGGGAGTTGACCGTGTTCCTAATTTTATGATTGATGTTGGAATGTTTAGTAACACAGACTACTCTATCCATTTTCTTTCTTTCCTGAGTTTGAAACATGGCCTCCCGGTTAAAATATCGGGCCCGCTTGAAGGAGTCCTTGACCAGTTTGAAGGGGTATCCACGGTTGACCAGTTTATTTCTCAGGATATCTGCTTGCTTGAGAAAATCCATGATGTTAGTACAATTTCTCCGGAGACGGAGAAATTGACTAAAGGGGATGCTGTCTTTTTGGAAACGGGGATGGTAGCTCCCATACTGCAATAGGGTGTTTCTGGCAGTGGGTTTGGTGTACAGGGACACAGATAGTTTATTGTCATTATGCTCAACCCAGACATCCAAGAATTCCAATTTGTTTCTGCTGGAATGGGCTGTGAATATCAGATTCACGTCCGCAGCATTGATCCATGAGATGAATTCATCCAGAGAGGTGGAATCACCTACCCAGATAAAGAAAATGTCGTCAATGAACCTAGACCAGGCTCGGACATTTTCATGGAATGGGGCGATTTCATTATATATATGGACTCGTTCAAATTGGCCCATATATAAACACGCCACACTCGGGGCACAGGACGCTCCCATACTGACTCCTTGGATCTGATGAAAAAAGTTGTTATTAAACTCAAAATAGTTCTCACCAAGGACCACTTGGAGACATTCCAGGATAAAAGGGGCATTGGTGATATCAGGTTCATTGAACAAAATTTCCTGTATAACTTTCATAGCTCCATCTTGTGGTATATTGGTGTATAGAGACTCCAAGTCAAGTGTGACTAGGAGTTCTCTATCATGAAAATACTGCAATCCTTCAATCTTAGAGATGAAATGTCCAGTGTCTCTAACAAAAGAATCCAATTTTTGGACTAAGGGTTTGAGGAATTGATCCACATATTTGGAAAGGGGTTCGGTGGCTGCCCCAATGGTGGATACAATGGGTCTCAGAGGGGAGACGTCAGATTTTTATGCGTCTTAGGTACCCCATAAATAATGGGCATCCTGGTATAAGTGGGTGTGAGATATTCAGCTTCACTCGTGCATATGAACCCCTGTTCCACAGCTGCCTCTACCAGATGAACAATCCGTTTTTTTAGAGCATGTTCAGGATTTCTCAAAATATGTTTATAATGTTGAGTGGATGAAAGAAGGATATTCATCTTATCAATATAAGTGGAGGTATCAAAGATCACAATTCCTCCCCCTTGTCGCAAGGCTTGATAGTCAGTTGTCTGTTGTTTTTAGAGACAATAGGGCAGAATTCTCTGGTCTACAGAGATTATCAATAGGTCTAGGAACAAATTTAATTACTTGTTCAATTTTCAAAAGGACTGCTTTCTCAAAGATGGCCACTTCCGGGCCAACCTCGTCCAAAGTCGGAGTAAAGTTGGAGGGGGTTTTAGACCAGAAAAATTTAAATCACTCTCCAGAAGAGTTCTCATGGAGAAAAATTTCCTAAGTCTGATTTTTCTAAAAAATGAATAGAGATCTTTCATAAATTCAAATTTATTAAAACTGACAGTGGGGACAAAAGAGAGGCCCTTAGATAACAATTCCAAAGCATCAGATTCAATGGTAGAGGAAGACAAATTAAATACCGGGATGTTTTTTAAGTTCTCCAGTATTGCTGTTGTCGGGTCTGGACATACATCTGAGGTTGACTCTGACCACGATTGTAATTCCTCGATTGGGGGTTCCGTGTTTTGGGGCGAAAGTTCCCTCTGCCTTGGCCTAAAAAACGATTAGGCATACTGGATCTCTCTCCAGGTATTTGTCTAGGCTGATAATTGGGATTATATTCAGACTCATAATTTGATGGTCCCTCACCGTCCGAATCTGTAGTGTCTGAAAAAGTGGTAATTCGCCTGTTACCCCATCGTGGAGTTTCACTATGGGTACCCTGATTATCAGAAGAGGTATAGAAGTTGGTGGATAAGTACGGATAAGCTCGTTCTAAGGAGAAGAGTCGTATATCCTTTCTGAGTTTTTCTGTTTTTCTTTTAGTGAGATATTCAGAAAAGGAATCTAACTCTTGGCTGATCTCTTCCAGCTTCTTCTTTCCAAGTTCAACCGAATTATCCCTTTTTAATTTTTCCTCAAGGTCTTCAATCTCCTTGCCGAGAATGGCTATGACCTCCCTAGCGGTCTCAATAATTAACATAATCCAGTCTCTTGAGCAACGGTTGGCAATGAGTGCCCATTTTTCAAGAAACTGGCGTATGTCAACAAAGAGACCGGGGATGTTTCGGACTCTCAGTCCAATAGGAATAGTGCCTGCCTTCAGATACTCAAGCATGAATTTAGCATGAAATTCAGTGCGTTTGGACTTCTTTTTAATATCTAATAGTTTATTCCATTCTTGTTCAAGACCCTTGGATAGATTGAACTGGTTACTGCTCTCAACTGTCGACCCAATCATGTTGGCAAATTCTTCATCCGTGAATCCGAATGTTTTTATGCTCGCCATGTTGTCACTAAGGAGATAAGATTTGACACACCCGAGTGATAAGGAAAACAGTAACAAAGAAAATATTAAAGAAAAGAATGAGGAAACAAAATTAAGTGGAAACTATTACCGAAATAATAAAGAAAAGAAGAGAAATGCACTTTCCAAAGGTAGCAAACCTCCACAGCAACCAGGCTGTGACGTAATAACAGAGAAGAGGAGGGACCCCTAATAAAGAATAAAGGTGGGTAACATAGGGGATCAGTTAAACAGTACAGAGACGAAGGAATACCCACCCTTTAGAGAATAATAACGGCCCGCAAAGGGGTCCTATGATAATGATTAAGTAAACAAAGCAATCTCCTGCATGCAAGGAAAGGACAACAATAGAAACAATGAGTCGTTTTGTCTTTTTTATTAACAAATTATCAAAAGATTATCACAAAATAAGTCTTATATTACAAAGAATTGATGCATATGAATGAAATACATAAAAGAAAACACAATAAATACAGTATCCCACAAACACTCATCATTCATGCAAACCCACTCATATCAATCATATGAGCTCAAAACATCCAGCAGACATACTCAGCAATCATCCAACATCGGAAGAAAAACATCCCCCATTAAAAAGAAAACCCACAAGATAAGTAAATATTCTAGTATACAGGTCCAAATAGAAGATGAAGAATGGATTGAGGTATTAAAGGGACAAACGCCGACGCGCGTTTCGGTGGAAACCCTATTCACGGGCCACACCTTCCTCAGGGCAAATCGTAAACACTGGCATAAATGCCGTGGGGCACTCAATAAACCTAAAAGGATATATATATATATAAACATATAATTTGCAATACTCAAAGGCAGACATCATGTTCAATGCATGCATGAGAAGCTTAAAAAATTGATATATCGGAATACTCAGATCTTCAGGGAGAAGGTGAGGAAGGCCAAAATGGTCCTCTCCTCACCCCTCCTGGAAGAATGCAGTGTTTACCAAGGAGATCTAGATCTCCCTCTGCAGAGTCACATCACTCAGGACAGCCTGTAGGGACCTCTGTATCTAGCAAGAGGGACCACTCTTTTGATAGGGAATACCAATTTCTTGAACTTGAGAAAGCTAGGCTTAGGCAAGAGCAATTGGCCCTGGATAAAGAGTCCCTAGAAGTCCAGAGAGCTAGAAAAAAGTTGGGACTAGAGTCCCATGGTGGGAGCAACAGTGTTCCTAGAGTTAAAGAACATTCTTTTGACAATAGGTACCTGAGCAAGATTGTCCCTCCCTACCATGTTGGGGATGACATCCATAAATGGATAACTGCTGTAGAGAGGGCCTGTAAAGTTCAGAGGGTCCCCCAAGAGCAGTGGGCAGCTATCTTGTGGCTCTCCTTTGCTGACAAAGGTAGAGATAAGCTCCTCACTGTTAGAGAAGAGGATGCTGACAACTATTCAGTCCTGAAGAGTGCTCTAATTGATGGGTTTGGCTTAACCACTGAACAGTACAGGATTAAATTCAGAGACACCCAGAAGGCACAGAATCAGGACTGGGTAGACTTTGTGGATAGTGCTATTAAGGCTCTGGAAGGCTGGTTGCTTGGCAGCAAAGTGATTGATTTCAAGGGATTGTACAATTTGATTATGAGGGAGCAGATCCTTAATAATTGCCAAAAGCAGTTGTTGCATCAATACCTGGTTGACTCTGATCTGACTTCTCCCCAAGAATTGGGAAAGAAGGCAGATAGGTGGGTCAGAACCAGGGTGAAGCAGAGAAACCAGAATCATGGTGGTGACAAAAAGAAGCAGAATGCTAAAACTTCAGATAAGGGTGGGGACAAAGGTAAAGATGACAAGTCTTCATCATGGCCCCAAAAACCTGCATCTGGAGGGGAGTCGCAATCCAACAAAGGAAAAGGCAAAAAGAAACCTTGGTGTTACTTATGTAAAGAAAAGACCCATTGCACAAAAGATGCCAATTGTCCAAAGGCCAAGGATTCAACTCCAACCACCACTGCCCCTAAGGCAACTGCACCCCCTAGTACAGTTTCAAGTAGTAGTACATGGAACAAGGGAATAGTAGGGTTAACCTTGGGCTCTGAGATGGGTTCTGGCCTAGTCAGAACTCCAGCTCAGGCTGTAGTTGTCTGTGATGGTGGCATGGATATTGCCACCTTATTTGTCAGTCCCAGTAACCTGGGCAAATACAGACAATAGCCTTTGATTAATGGTAAGGAGGCAATGGCATACAGGGACACAGGTGCAAGTGTCACTATGGTGACAAAAGATCTTGTGGACCCTGACCAGATCATACTTGGTGAGATGTACCAAGTGACCAATGCTAACCATGTCAGGACTGATCATTCCTTGGCAGTTGTTAATTTCAGCTGGGGAGGGGTAACTGGCCCAAAGAAAGTTGTGGTTAGCTCACACCTTCCAGTGGAATGCTTATTGGGCAATGATTTGGAAACTTCAGCCTGGGCTGAAGTGGAATTAAGGACTCATGCAGCAATGCTGGGCATCTCTGCAGATGTGTTTGCTGTGACCAGGTCACAGGCCAAACTGATGTCTACTGAACAGGCCCTGGATTCTGAAGAAATGGACCAGGTGCCTTCCAAGAGAAGGAGCAGGAGGGGTAAGACTGTGTCTTCCCCCCAGGCTCAGAGGGAGGATCCATCTCTTGAGGGAGATGATCCCAGTCCATGAGAAGGAACTGTCTCAGAGGAACTGGAACCTGATCAGGTTGAGTTCTTGGGGACAGGGGGCCCTTCCAGGGCAGAACTGAGCCAGGAGCAGCAAACCTGCCCCTCTCTTGAACCCCTCAGACAGAAAGCTGCTACTGAGGCTGCTGGGAGTGTCAGTGGATCCCACAGGATCTATTGGGATGAGGGACTCCTTTACTCAGAGGGTAGAGACCCCAAGCCTGGTGCCACCAGAAGGTTGGTCATACCTCTGAGGTTTAGGGGCTTCCTACTCGCCTTGGCACATGACATTCCCTTAGCAGGACACCTAGGCCAAAGTAAGACTTGGGACAGGCTTGTCCCTCACTTTCACTGGCCTCACATGTCAGAGGACATACAAGGAATTTTTATGGCTCTTGTATGACCTGTCAAGCAAGTGGTAAGTCAGGTGGTACCACAAAGGCCCCCCTCATACCACTACCTGTGGTGGGGGTTCCCTTTGAGAGGGTTGGATTTGACATAATTGGTCCCATGAACCTTCCAACTGCATCTGGGCACAGCTATATTCTAGTGGTGGTGGACCATGCCACTAGGTATCCCATGCCACTAGGTATCCAGAGGCTATACCCCTTAGAACCACCCCAGCTCCTGTGGTGGCCAGGGCCCTCCTGGGAATTTTTTCCAGAGTGTGTTTCCCTAAGGAGGTCTTAACTGACAGAGGTACCAACTTCATGTCTAGTTACATCACTGCAATGTTGAAGGAGTGTGGAGTGAATTACAAATTCACCACACCCTATCACCCACAATGCAATGGGTTGGTTGAAAGGTTCAACAAAACCCTAAAGGGCATGATCATGGGCCTCCCAGAAAAGCTTAGGCGAAAATGGGATGTCCTGTTGCCCTGCCTTCTCTTTGTCTACTGAGAGGTCCCACAAAAGGGGGTTGGCTACAGCCTTTTTGAACTTTTGTTTGGGCATCCAGTTAGGGGTCCCTTGTGTTTGGTGAAGGAGGGATGGGAGTTACCGCTCAAACCTCCCAAGCAAGACATAGTGGACTATGTACTTGGTCTCCGCTCCAGAATGGCTGAGTACATGAAGAAGGCCAGCAAAAACCTTGAGGCAAGTCAAGAATTACAAAAAGCTTGGCATGACGAAAAGGCTGTACTGACTGTTTATCAGCCAGGACAGAAAGTATGGGTGTTGGAGCCTGTGGCCCCAGCAGCTCTCCAAGACCAGTGGAGTGGACCCCATACTATTATTGAGCAGAAGGGAGAGGTCACTTACTTGGGGGACCTTGGACCTCCCAGGAGCCCCCATTGGGTGCTCCATGTAAACAGGCTCAAACCCTATGTGGACAGGGCAGACATGGGCTTGCTCATGGCTACTGATGAGGGACAGGAGGAAGAGAGTGACCCACTCCCTGATCTCCTCTCACAGAACCCTGATGATGGCTCAGTTGATGGGGTAGCCTTGGCAGGCAGCCTCATTGAGCAACAGCAGATTGATTGTAGGAAAGTCCTCAATCAATACAGACACCTGTTTTCTTAGACTCCTAGTCAGACCACTTGGTGTACCCATGAAGTGAACACAGGTGAGAACCTACCTGTTAAAAATAAGATGTTCGAGGCATATGAGCTGCAGATCACACACTGTGCATAGATCGCCATCTGGTGTTGGGCCCGGATGTTTGCACTTGTTTTTGTCTTGGAAAAGTCTTTGGAAGTCACGAGATAGGTGACTCCTCCTTTGGACCATAGTGCGCATGGGCATCGGCTCCATCTTCAGATTGTTTTTTTCTGCCATCGGGCTCGGATGTGTTCATCGCGCTCCAGTTCGGGGCCGTTACCGATTCAACTTTCGACGCGCAATCCTTACCCTTTCTCCGGTATTGTTTCGATCGCGAACCCTAGTTCACGCGCATCTCTTCAACTTTGAAGTCCTCGATTCCGGTCGTCGACGAAGGCCTTCGGGCCTACATAGGCCATTACATCTGGCTCATGGAAAGGACTCCTTTTAAGAAGTGTCCTCAATGTGGATCGAAGTTTCCACACACAGACCTGCATGAGGTGTGTAACCTCGGCCTTTCACCGGAGCACGAGGCCAGAGACTGTACAGCTTGTGCCTCTTTCTGCTCCAAGGAAACCATTCGGGATCGTCGAGCTCGAAGAAAAATGGCTTCCTTGTCGACACCAATTCCCGACGACATCTTCCAGGAGGGCGTCGATGTACCAGAGCAGGAGCGGGCCGAAGAAGGCCTTATCAGCGCCACCGATGACTCCGACGGCGAAGACATCACTCCTGGGCAACGGGTTGTAAGTAGTGATGTCGACCCCGACCCCCTCGCCCCACCACCGAAAAAGGCTTCGGTAACACCTTCACCTTCGGGCCTAGGTGTGCACCGGGACAATACTTCTCACGCCCCGCCTTCGGGCCCGGCAAAGAAGTCAACAACTAAGCCTTCAGGCCACTCTGGATCGAGTCAGCCTGCCGTCGGTGCCCAAACCCCCAAAAAGAAACCGTCCTCCTCCTCCGTGCCAACCACATAGGCACCGAAACCTACTGGCACCGACCCCTCCACTCCGAAAAAGTCATCGGAACCGAGCAAAAAGCCACCGCCGAAGAGTACGGATGCTCACCTTTCGGAGCCGAAAAAACCCTCGGAACCAAAAAAACAACTGGTTCCGCAGGCTCCTTCAGAGACTAAAAAATGTCACGTCTCCAAATCAAAAGAGCATAAATCCACTCCGGATTCGGTGCCACGCAAGCCTTCGGAACCGGAAAAATCAGCGCCCAAAGACCAGCCTCCGGATCCAAACCAAAAAACTATTCTAAAAGACCTAAAAACAGGTCAACTCACTCTCCGCTCCAAAAAGAGACCAAGGGACATGCCTCTACCGGCTCCATCTCTACCAAAGAAGAGAGACATTGCAACTTCTCCTCTCAGACTCCCTTCTTCACCTCCTCCTCTACCACTCCCCCACACCACTCCCCTACACCATCTCCTCCACACCATCTCCTCCACCAGTGGACGATGATGACACTGGGGAGGGTGCAGACGATGAGCCACTAGGACACCCTAGTCCGCCTTACACCCCAGACCCACGGGACGATTATAATACACCAGATGTCCCTAATGTACCACAAGACGACATCTATCCCTCTAGGCCTTCCCCTCCTGAGGACACCATGGGTTTCACCCAGCTAGTGCATAGAGCTGCACAATACCACGGGGTAGATTTACATACAGACCCTGTGGAGGAGGATTTCTTAATGGACCCTTTTGACACATCCCAAAGGTCCACTTCTGTTCTCCCTATGTTAAAAGGGGTGATTAAACACGCACCTGAGGTGTTCAAAGATCCTGTTAGGGCTAGAGTCATTAACCCCAGGATCGACAAAAAATACAAATCTGCCCCAGCAGACCCTGTTTACATCAAGGGACAAATACCATTAGATTCCTTAGTGGTCTCCAATGCCAGAAAGAGGGCCAACTCACAAACATCAGGGGATGCTCCGCCTCCTGATAAGGAATCAAAACTCTTGGACGCTTCTGATAAACGTACAGCGTCACAAGCAGCCAATATATGGCGGATCGCCAACACACAAGCCCTGTTGGCTAGATACGATAGGTCACACTATGACGAGCTAGAGACCCTATTGCAACACCTCCCTGACAAATACAAAACCAAGGCCAACGACCTCATACAGGAGGGTAAGCTCATAACAAACACCTCCATTCGTTGCGCGCTAGACGTGGCAGACACCGCCTCCCGAGCCATTAACACAAGTGTCCTTCTACGGAGACATGCATGGCTACGCATTTCAGGTTTTAAGCCAGAAGTACAGACTTCCATACTTAATCAGCCATTTGATCAGGAACACCTGTTTGGCCCTGCAATGGATTCATCTCTAGAAAAGATGAAAAAAGACACTGACACGGCTAAATCAATGGGAGCCTTGCAATCGCAAGCTCCCAGACGTTCTTTTCGTCGCTCCTCTTACAAGGCACCTCCAGAGGCTATTCCTCTGACAACCCCTCCACGTCCTATAAAAATCCCACCCAGACCACATTCACCAGAGGTTATCAAAGAGGAGGCTACAGAGGCAATAATAACAAAGGTAGAGGCAAAACCAACAATACTCGTTCCGCCTCCACCCCTACCCAATGACTTCCCTCCGCTCCCCCGGACCATTCCACTCCGGTCGGGGGAAGATTGCTACAATTCCTACCTGTCTGGAACAACATCACTACAGACAGGTGGGTCAGACAAATCGTCCAATCGGGTTACTGTCTAGAACTCACCTCTACCCCCCCAAACATACCACCCAGACAGCGCCCAATGTCACAAGAACATTTATCGCTTCTAAAGCAAGAGGTGCTTTCCCTCCTACAAAAACATGCAATAGAACCAGTTCCCCTACATCAGCAAAACACAGGGGTTTACTCCCTGTACTTCCTCATTCCAAAGAAGGACGGCTCTCTGAGACCCATCTTAGACCTCAGACCCCTAAACCTGTACATACAATCAGACCATTTTCACATGGTCACACTTCAACAGGTCCTTCCTCTTCTCACACAGGGCGACTTCCTTGCCACTCTAGATCTCAAGGACCCCTACTTCCACATTCCCATCCACACCTCTCACAGGAAATATCTCAGGTTTGTAGTGGACGGGTCAGCATTACCAATTCAAGGTACTCCCATTCGGAGTCACCACAGCGCCCAGAGTCTTCACAAAATGTCTGGCAGTAGTTGCGGCTCACCTAAGAAGACAACAAATTCACGTCTTCCCATATTTAGACGACTGGCTCATAAAAGCCTAGTCCTACAGCCAGTGTGTACATCACACTTACGCCACAATCCAACTACTCCACGACTTAGGGTTTACCATAAACCACGCAAAGTCTCATCTGCAACCGTCCCACATACAACAGTACCTCGGTGCAACAATAAACACCTCAAAAGCACTTGCATATCCCAGTCCACTCAGGATAGCAAGTATTCAAAGCCTCATAACACAATTTCAGCCGCAACACTCTCTTCCAGCTCAAGTGTTCATGCAGTTGATAGGGATGATGGCCTCTTGCATCTTTATAGTACCTCACGCAAGACTCTAGATGCGTCCCCTACAGGAATGTTTAGCACGTCAGTGGAACCAGGCTCAAGGTCCGCTAACAGATCTGGTGTTGGTGGACGGCCGCACACATCGCTCTGCAGTGGTGGAACACCTAAAACCTTTCCAACGGGCGACCGTTCATCGAGCCGGTTCCACAGATTGTGCTAACAGCAGACGCATCGCTCTCCGGATGGGGAGCTCATCTATTACATCACACCATACAGGGCAGGTGGACGCCTCAACAAAAGTTACTCCATATCAATCACTTGGCGTTACTAGCCATATTCCTGGCCTTAACGTCATTCCAGCAACAAATATCAGGCAAAGCTGTCCTAGTCCGGACCGACAACATGACAGCAATGTACTACATACAGAAACAAGGCGGGACACACTCCCTACAGCTCTCCCAACTAGCACAAAGCATATGGAGATGGGCTATTCCTCAGAACATTTTTCTCCTAGCACAACACTTTCCCGGAGTCCAGAACAACATAGCGGATCTGTTAAGTCGTCAAGCGCAACAGATTCACGAGTGGGAACTTCATCCACAAGTCCTTCAACCATTCTTCCACATGTGGGGACAGCCACAAATAGATCTGTTCGCCACACACCAAAACGCCAAATGCCCAAGCTTTGCCGCCAGATATCCACACCCATTGTCCAAAGGCAATGCGATATGGATGAATTGGTCAGGCAGATTTGCGTACGCTTTTCCGCCTCTCCCACTCATTCCACTGGTGGTGCGCAAACTGCAGCAACACTCACTCACTCTCATCCTAGTTGCTCCAACATGGGCCAGACAACCGTGGTACACCACATTACTTGAACTATCTGTAGTCCCGCACCAAAAACTACACCTCTCCCCACGCCTCTTAACCCAGAACCGTGGAGAGATCAGACACCCCGACCCAGCACAGCTCAACCTAGCAATCTGGCTCCTGAGGTCTTAGAGTTTGGTTACCTTAACCTTCCCCCTGACTGTATGAACGTTATCAAAGAGGCTAGACGCCCCACCACTAGAGCCTGCTATGCAGCCAAGTGGAAAAGATTTGTAATATACTGTAACAACAACATCAATCCTTTAGATGTGTCTATTCAACACATCATAGGTTATCTACTACATCTCCAAAAGTGTAACTTAGCATACACATCTATTAGGTTACACCTCGCTGCTATAGCAGCCTACTTACAAAATAGACAACACTTGTCGCTATTCAGTGTACCTGCCATCAAAGCATTTATGGAAGGCCTCAAAAGAATAATTCCTCCCAGGGTACCACCCTCACCTGTATGGAATTTAAACATTGTTCTCACAAGACTAATGGGTCCTCCATTTGAACCTCTGCACAAATGCGAGCTACAATTTCTAACATGGAAAGTCGCTTTCCTGGTAGCCATTACTTCCCTTAGAAGAGTCAGTGAGCTACAAGCACTAACTATTCAAGAACCCTTTTTACAACTCCATCACAACAAAGTAGTTCTGAGAACCAATTCAAAATTCCTCCCTAAGGTTATTTCTCCTTTTCATCTCAATCAGTCTGTGGAGTTGCCAGTATTCTTCTCGCAACCACAAACAGTCGCAGAAAGAGCTCTTCATACTCTGGATGTTAAAAGAGCACTCCTTTATTACATTGAAAGAACAAACCCTTTTCGCAAAACAAAACAACTTTTTGTGTCCTTCTCACCACCACATAAAGGCAACTCCATATCAAAATCTGGTATTGCAAGGTGGATTGTAAAATGCATACAAATTTGCTATCACAAAGCAAAACATACATTATCTATCCCCCCTAAAGCCCACTCTACCCGAAAGATAGGGGCTTCAATGGCATTTTTAGGGAACATTCCCTTAGATGACATCTGCAAAGCAGCTACATGGTCTACACCGCACACATTCACAAAGCACTATTGTGTAGATGTGCAAACAAAACAACAAGCTAGTGTGGGCCAGGCTGTACTCAAAACACTATTTCAAACTACTGCAACAGATACTGGTGGTCGCCGCTAAGGAGGAATTCTGCTATACAATCTATGCACAGTGTGTGATCTGCAGCTCATATGCCTCGAACGGAAAATGCTACTTACCAGTATGCATCTGTTCTTGGCATGTAGAGCTGCAGATCCACACACGCCCACCCACCTCCCCGGCTACCTTTATCTGTTCCAGTATTATCTTATTTAGATACAGCATTCATGGGCATCTTTTCTGTTTCTCACAAAACTCCATCATTTCCCTGCTAGCGAAAAACAATCTGAAGATGGAGCCGATGCCCATGCGCACTATGGTCCAAAGGAGGAGTCACCTATCTCGTGACTTCCAAAGACTTTTCCAAGACAAAAACAAGTGCAAACATCCGGGCCCAACACAAGATGGCGATCTATGCACTGTGTGTGGATCTGCAGCTCTACATGCCAAGAACAGATGCATACTGGTAAGTAGCATTTTCCTTACAGGCAGCCTGACCATGTCAGAGATTGCATCAGGACTGAGGTCCAAAAGATGCTGGAATTGGGAGTAATTGAACCCTCAGATAGCCCTTGGGCTAGTCCAGTGGTCCTGGTACCCAAACCTCATACCCAGGGTGGTAAGAGAGAAATGAGTATTTGTTTCGACTACAGGGGGCTCAATGCAGTCACTAGGACTGATGCTCATCCTATTCCTAGGGCAGATGAACTCATTCATACTTTGGCCTCAGCCAAGTTCTTGAGCACATTTGACCTTACTGCTGGATATTGGCAAATCAGACTAGCTGAGGATGCCAAACCAAAAACAGCATTTTCAACCCCTAGTGGGCATTATCAATTTATTGTGATGCCCTTTTGGATTGAAGAATGCACCTGCCACATTCCAAAGGTTGGTGAACAAAGTCCTTACGGACCTGGAAGCCTATAGTGCAGCATATCTTTATGATATAGCTGTCTTTAGCTCCACCTGGGAGGATCACCTGGTCCACCTAAAGAATGTTTTGGAGGCTCTGCAGAAAGCAAGTCTCACTATCAAGGCCACCAAGTGCCAGATAGGGCAGAGTAAGGTTGTGTACCTGGGCCACCTTGTGGGTGGAGGCCAGGTTCAACCATTGCAGAGCAAAATCCAGACCATCATGGACTGGGTTGCTCCCACTACCCAGACTCAGGTCAGAGCTTTCTTGGGCCTGACTGGGTACTACAGAAGATTTGTGAAAGGATATGGGTCTATAGTGACCCCTTTGAATGAATTAACTTCCAAGAGAATGCCAAAGAAAGTTCAGTGGACAGTTAGCTGTCAGAAGGCATTTGATGATCTCAAGCAGGCCATGTGCACTGCTCCCATTCTGCAAAGTCCTGACTATTCCAAACAATTCATTGTCCAAACAGATGCATCTGAGTTGGGGGTAGGGGCTGTGTTGTCACAACTTAATGCAAAGGATCAGGATCAACCAGTAGCTTTTATTAGCAGAAGGTTGACCCCCAGAGAGAAACGTTGGTCAGCCATTGAGAGGGAGGCCCTTGCTGTGGTTTGGGCCTTGAAGAAGCTGAGGCCATACTTGTTTGGCACTCACTTCATTGTTCAGACAGACCATAAGCCCCTCTTATGGCTAAAACAGATGAAGGATGAAGACCCCAAACTTTTGAGTTGGTCCATTTCCCTACAGGGGATGGACTATACAGTGGAACATAGACCTGGGAGTAACCATGCCAATGCAGATGGACTCTCCAGATATTTCCACTTAGAAAATGAAGACTCAACTGGGCAAGGATACTCTCATCTCCTTACGTTGGGGGGGGGGGGGGTTATGTAGGAAAGTAGGATCTGCTTCTTATGGTTACCCACACTTTTTCCTTGATATTACACTGTTTTTGACTAGTCTGTCTGGGATCCTGCTAATCAGGACCCCAATCTATCTACTTTCTCCCCAAAAAGTTATGACATGTACTTAGGTACACCCCAGATTGGATACTGGGGTACCCTTATCAGTCCCTAGTATATGGTACACATGTACCCAGGGCATAGGTACCCCAGAGGCCTCCCATGGGCTGAAGCATGTATTATGCCACCCATGAGAGGCCATGCAAAATGGAACTACAGGCCTGCCATTGCAGCCATAGGTTTACTATATCTATAGGTCACTACACTTAAAACTTATAAGTCACCCCTATAGCAGGCATTGACAATCATGAAGGCAGGGTGCTGGGTTTTACGTGAGAGGGTGCCCCTGCATGAGCAGAGCCCCTCTGCAGCCTTCGGAGACCATTCTCCTGGGTTGTCTGTGACACAGCCAGACATATAGGTAGAGGTGCATTATAACCTCGCGGTAAATGGTATCTCGAAAACGGCTGAAACAAAACATGTCGTGTTTGGTATCAAACACCTTGGAATCATACCTCGACACCGGTAACCGGTGTGGGAGGTATGATTCCACCCCTCAGAAGCAAGCTTTGTGGGTCCCTGGTCTTCCCGGTACCAGCCTTCTCGAACCGGACAGCACAAAATGGATGTTGCCGACCAGAGACACATTTCTGCCCTCCTGCTGCTGAGCCAAGCTCGAGCAGAGGAAGGCAGCACAATAGGCATCCTGTCACAGGGAGGTGTGACCACCTCCCAGACAGGATTTAGTGTATTGGAGCTGGGTGGGGGCACTGCCAAAGTGCCTGAAAGTCTGCACAAGGGGCACACTTGGTGTCCCTGTGCATAGTCCAGCTCAAACCAGTTCTGGGAGCCGTTGGCTCCTGCTCTGGTGCGAAACAGGACAAAGGACATGGGTGTAACCACCCCCCTGTCCTGACCCTCCTCTGGGAGGGTCCCCTGAATCTGTCCAACCCTCTCCCATGGGTACAAAAGGGCTTACCTGGCTGTAGGACCCTAGATTCGACGTGGACAATATTCTGAACAAGAAACCACTGACCTTCGACTGTCTGGACACTCTGGACTTCACTGGGCCCACCTTCGTCTCCCTCTCCGTCCAAAGCATCGTCTGTGCCCGAGCATCATACAGGCTCCGTGCAGGACCTGTGGAGCATCAAGGACAACTGAAGTATCTCCCTTGGGGTGAATGAGTCACTCCCCTGCGTTTGCAGGCACCTTAACGCAACTGACTGGTCTGCTGATCGTGAGCTCCTGCGAACTCCGAAGGCTCCAGCAACACAGGAGGTGAGTTCCTACATTCCTTGAGGTCGAGCTGCCATCTCACCACGTTTGAGGCCAGTATCCCTCGTGGGGACCGCATGCCCCGAACCCCTGTGCACCGTGTACTTCTGCAACTGCATATGCTTGTTGGTCTTCCCCAACTTCGTGCATTGGGCTGTCGTTAGCCCCAACCTCTGTGCACATTTCATAACAAGGACTTCGGCCTCCTCGCAATCTGTGCCCTACAAGCTGTGACTTTGTGAAACTGCTAGAGGTCCCCTCACGACTCCTGTGCCTTCGGCCTGTGGGTCCACTTGAGGGACAATCCTGATTTTCTTGGGCTCCCCTGGTTGCTCCAGGCCTGCCCTGACTCCCCTTCCTGTGGTGAGTCCTCTGGTCCTTGCTGGGCCAGACCGTAACCTTCTTTGCCAAACACACACAAAGAATAAGGGGTAGGAGGGAAATAAAGGGGCCCTCTTCGACCTCCCAACAATAACGTTATAAACACAAAAGGAAGAGGGACACTATTTGTAGGATCGCCGTGACCCAGAGTCAGGGAGACCACCAAAGGTTATAAAACTGCCCTCACACACAGTTTCCTGTGTCATGCTTCATCATAGGGCTGCTAACACACCTCCGCGCTAGCCAACGCTGGAGGTGGAGCAATAGGGAGGGGAAGACAATACAACACAAAAACATATACCCAGCAAGAGATCACAAGTGAAAAGGTGCAGAAATAGTAGTTAAAAATGGGCACAGGATATCCTCAATCCCAATTTTAATTTATGGATTCCTTGCCCAGATTAAAAAGGGTCAGATAGGTGACCAAAGGATGGTGGTACTAAAGGCTGTTATGAGTCTTCTACCTCTCCATTCTGCTATAATGTCGACATGTTTCAGCCAGAAATGATAAAAAATACCCGGGCTTTCGTCAGGACTCACAAAAAAAGATGATCCCTTGGGTTCTAGCCCTACCTCCTTTATCCATGGGTAGAGGGTAGGTACCCTTCTCAGTAATTTCTCAGAACAAATTGTGTTGGACTGATTTCTGTGGGGAACCTGGAATAAAAATCAATAAAGACAGATTGTAGTAATAGAGTTGTGCTCCCAGTGAAAACACACAAACACATATATGTCACACAACGTACAACAAATGGTGTCCTACGACCCCCTCACGAGGGGCGATCATTATATGGACGTCCACCACCTTATCAGACCATCAGTAAATATCTATATAGCCCTGTGGTGTAGCAAGTAGCTTTATACGTCCCACTAAAAGTGCCCAGAGAGCACTCGTGTCTGACTTAACCCAATTCGACAAGTCAAGGTGTTAAAAATCAGGCATCCATGTCAGGAGAGACAAACACAAATATTGGCTCCGTCGATCTTACCGAGTTCCTTATTATGGGATTTGGGTTGCCAAGGCTTGTTGGTGCTCCTGCCGGACACCGACCCCTCAGCACTCGACATCCTTCGTGGGACAGCTTGTATCCGGCTCCTGGTCGTCCTCGACGTCTCCTGGTCTCTGCAGCTGTAGAGTCAAGGTCTCTTTCTTCACACCTGAAGCACCTGACATCGGTGGGCATTCGTCTACCGAGCCCCTGGTCACCCCTGAGTGACCCAGACTCTGTCCCCTCTGCTTTCAGGTTCCTTCCATCAAGAATCCACCTGCGGATTCCACCGGACACTTTTCTTCTTTCCAGCAGTGGCATTTCTTTGAAGATTCCCATTGAGAACGACGGCGGTTTCAGACGCCACTTCAGACCTATGCACCTGGCTTCCCTGGGATAGGTAACTCTGATACTTTGGTATCCACGGGTGGGGTGGCTCTCCAACCTTCTATGTTCCAAAGGGTTTCCTCGTAATCCACTGGGAAGGGTCCTTTAACTTTAAAATTGCAACTGCGACTCTCCCATTGAATTGTACGTAGCACGCGGTCGTGTTCTCACACTGCACCCATCCTCCGTGGGGTCCCTACTTACTCACCTTGGGTGGCTCCTTGGGGTCCCAGCGATTCTACACACTCTAGACATTGTCTTGACTCGAGTCGTGGTTCTTATACCACTATTTTAGTATATGGTTTGTTCTCTTCCCCGGTAGCCCACTGTGTATTAGTGCTACTTACGATTGTTTCTGTGCTACAGTATTGTGTGCTTTGTGTTTATCTGCGTGTAGCAGATACTGTGAGGTATTTAAGGTGTTATAATAATAAATATATATTCTTATAACTACTGTGTGGTGCTCCTTTCATTCAACCAATACAATAAGATTGCATTCTGGTAAAACAAGCTGCTTAACATTCCTTCAAGACTAAGCCTGAAGGCTGCTCTCCACAGCTACCACTTGGATAGCTTTCTAAGGTTATCTTTGACCTCTTAAATCACCATAAGGGTTATTTGGACTGGTGCAAGGTGCCCACTTTAATTAGTGGACAGCATATACCAGGCCAACTTCTCACAACAACTGATAACTTTGCAGCTGAAGCAGGCAGGAAGGACCCACCCCCTAAAATATTTTACCTGTGGCATTACACTCCAGCTAAAATTGGAGCCATGATTCATAAGAGGGGGGTGGGTCATCATGCTGGAGAGATTGTGGAGTGATAGGTTCCCCGATACACATTTTATGGGCATTTCCTATGTTAAAGGATTTCTGGAGAGGCGTGTTAGACACCTTAGGGATAGTTAAAGACCCCGCTTTGCTGAGTGTCCTGAAGTAATTCTTCTAGTAGCTGAATGACTGAGATTTAGCTCTTTTAAGGAGAGAAAGAGAAAATCATATCCATTTTACTACTAGTAGCAAAACAATCAATACTTTCCTCTTAGGGTTCGGCTATAATCCCCACAGACATCATGTGGACGGGTAGAATATGGTGGATAATGTGTATGGAAAATTGGCAAAAACAGGCCAAGGGAATGAAAAGGTCTTTCGGAAACAATAGAGCTCATTGATTGCTAACCTGGCCTAAGATTTCCGGGAACTAAACTGGCCAAAAGATTCCATGCCCTACACATGTTGAATGACTCCCACATTGGCCTCTACGAACAAAGTATTTGGGGCTCATCAGACTCCTAAGTTAGATATCCGGTTAGTGGATGGTTGATGGACCCACCTCCTACATGTCAATGTGGTGATGGACCACCCTGGAGTTACTCTGGAGTCTAGAGCAAGCAGAAATATTTTTTAAGGCCCAGATGTTATGGTGTTGGTACGCGGGTTGACTAGGGTTATTGAAACATTTAGGTAGGTGTTGCTGTTGACAGCTGTGCGGTCTCTTAATGCCTGTGGGAGGAAGGTAGTTTAAGTGAAGAAGAACGCAAGGACGGAGATCCACAGAAATGGTCTGCATCCTGACCGAAGTCGTATTTTATTTTAATGGGATTATAAAACTCTTTAAAGGCTGGTGAGGGAAAAGAGCAGGGCCTGAAGGGATGGACAATATTATCGTTTCTAAATAAAGCGTAGAAGTGTTTAAAAAAGAACACCCCTACGGCTTTGCCAGGAGCAATAGACAGACATTTTTGGTATGGCTTACATAATTGGTCAATAAAAAAATATTATCTATTGAGCAGTGTTTTAGTTTATTAAACCATAAACGAACATATTTTTTTAAATGGGGCATCCGCATAACTAAATAAATTCTAGGGGCTCTCAAAGTTAGCAGTTAAAGAAGAACAGGCCTTGCACCCAGCCCTCCTGTGCATACAGTACAGAGGAGAGGCAGGACACCGAGGAGGCAGACACCAGTGCAGGGAAACAGCCACATGAAATCCAGGGTGACCAGAGTTTCATAACCTGAAAGGGGGGTACAGTCCTAGTTTCCATCGTGGCCTGTGATGAACATCGATGTCTGTCATTCAATCCAGTAAAGCTCTCGGCCAGTGTCTATAGCGCCTAGTAAGGTACGTTGCCTGTTTTCCTTATGGCCTAGTAATGCCCATAACCACTTCCCATGATTGCGAATGACCAGTGGTCGTTTTCATTATGCCTGTTGTTCACATTACAGGCTGGCATGTTAGCCATTAAAGCAAACTTCCAGTTGACGTTGTGGTAAATAAAATTCATACCCGATTTCCACTGTATCCAGTGACGGACATGTCCTGTTCCCATTATGTCTAGACCCCGCATGTTGGACCCCTTCTGAAAGTGTCGATAGCCAGTTTCCAGTCAGAGCTTCATCGCCTCTTTCCTGTATTGCCAGTTCTTATGTAGCAGAACCGCACCAGTTTGTAGCTAGCACATATCTTTGCCAGTTTCTGGTAGAATTATATTTATTTTTATAATTCCTGGGAGTTTGGGTGGCTTGGGCACAGCACATTGACTAGATTGACCCTTAAAGGATTGTTTCTGTGATACGGGGAAGTTTCTTGGTTCCAATATAGGTTTTTCACATAAAGGCTCGAAGCAGCAAGCATATAATTAAGGTTGAGCACATCAGCGTGGGAGAGATGTTTTTCCTCGCAGCACGGGTCTGCTCTTTGCTCCCCCCCGAAGCTTTCCCTGGAGTGGTAGGAGCTGCCGATATTAACCGATTAGTCGCTTGAATAATTCCACATGAAGTCTCATTCGTGCCTGAGCCTCTGAACCTGCCTCAGTATTTTCTTTCCATGATGGCGTCAGTTTACAGAGATTTCACCGCGGGGCAAACACCGATGCATGCTAAATGCCACCCCTCCTGCCCTGCGTTTAGTTATTTATTTTTTAATTCACGGGAGGCGCCTCTGCTTTTTAGGTCTCGGCCTGCACCAGCGCTTGCGCTGGTCTGGCCGAGAGTTTTAGTAAGCGGGTTTTGGAAGTGCAAACCCACTGGCTTTCGGCTGGCGACCAGCTTGCGTTCACGATGGTCGTGCACGCGCGCAGCTGCCATCTGTGTTTCCTACCTCTTCCTCATTTCCTCGTCATGGCTCATTAACTCTCTGGACTCTGATGTTTCAATCGCAGCAGCAGCTCACATTACCAACTGACAGCCCTGGACTACAGTCACATGAAAAACAACAGCGATTAGCATTGAAATGCAAGCTTTTTTTGTCTAGTTAGAAATATTGCTTCGGTGGGTTGATTTCACCTTATATCGCTATTTGTTTTATATTGGGAGTCGCAGCCTAATTACCAGTATTTTTGTCTCACTCTGTTTTAAAAAAATATATATTTATTCGCACAAAGCTATATTTAAGGCTACTTTTTCCACGTCACTTCTTCACTCTATTTAAACTCCACACCCCCCACTCTTATTGTCTCTCTCCTTCTCTCTCTCTCTCTCCCCTCTCTAATTCTCTCTCTACTTAATTAACTCTCCCCTCTCTATCTTTTTTAGCCTTTCATTCTCTCTCACCCCTTTAGCTGTTTCTCTTTCAAACTCCTTCATTCACTCTCTCTCCCCTTCTTTCTCTCTCTCTATCCCGCTCCACTCTTTATTCTATGTACACCCTTTCTCTCTCTTTCTCTCTCACCACCCTCACTAATTGGGCATTATATCTTCACTCTATCTCTCACTCGGCATCACCACAGCATCACTCAGCATCACTCAGCATCACCACAGCATCACTCAGCATCACCACAGCATCACTCAGCGCAACCACAGCATCACTCAGCGCAACCACAGCATCAATCAGAGCCAGCACAGCATCAATCAGAGCCAGCACAGCATCTCTCAACGCCATCACAGCATCACTCAACGCCATCACAGCATCACTCAACGCCATCACAGCATCACTCAACGCCATCACAGCATCACTCAACGCCATCACAGCATCACTCAACGCCATCACAGCATCACTCAACGCCATCACAGCATCACTCAGTGCAACCACAGCATTACTCAGCACAACCATAGCATTACTCAGCACAACCACAGCATTACTCAGCACAACCACAGAATTACTCAGCACAACCACAGCAACACTTAGCGCCACAACAGCATCGCTCAGCGCCACCACAGCATTACTCAGCAGCACCACAACATCACTCCACGCCACCACAGCATCACTCAGCACCACCATAGCTTCACTCAGCGACACCACATCATCACTCAGGGCCAACACTGCATCACTCAGCACCACCACAGGATGACTCAGCATTACCACAGGATGACTCAGCACCACCACAACATCGCTCAGCACCACCACAGCATCGCTCAGCACCACCACAGCATCGCTCAGCACCACCACAGCATCGCTCAGCACCACCACAGCATCGCTCAGCACCACCACAGCATCGCTCAGCGCCACCACAGCATCGCTCAGCGCCACCACAGCATCGCTCAGCGCCACCACAGCATCGCTCAGCGCCACCACAGCATCGCTCAGCGCCACCACAGCATCGCTCAGCGCCACCACAGCATCGCTCAGCGCCACCACAGCATCGCTCAGCGCCACCACAGCATCGCTCAGCGCCCCCACCACAGCATCGCTCAGCGCCCCCACCACAGCATCGCTCAGCGCCCCCACCACAGCATCGCTCAGCGCCCCGCCACAGCATCGCTCAGCGCCGCCACAGCATCGCTCAGCGCCGCCACAGCATCGCTCAGGGCCGCCACAGCATCGCTCAGGCCGCCACAGCATCGCTCAGGGCCGCCACAGCATCGCTCAGGGCCGCCACAGCATCGCTCAGGGCCGCCACAGCATCGCTCAGGGCCGCCACAGCATCGCTCAGGGCCGCCACAGCATCGCTCAGGGCCGCCACAGCATCGCTCAGGGCCGCCACAGCATCGCTCAGGGCCGCCACAGCATCGCTCAGGGCCGCCACAGCATCGCTCAGCGCCGCCACAGCATCGCTCAGCGCCGCCACAGCATCGCTCAGCGCCGCCACAGCATCGCTCAGCACCGCCACAGCATCGCTCAGCGCCAACACAGCATCGCTCAGCGCCAACACAGCATCGCTCAGCGCCAACACAGCATCGCTCAGCGCCAACACAGCATCGCTCAGCGCCAACACAGCATCGCTCAGCGCCAACACAGCATCGCTCAGCGCCAACACAGCATCGCTCAGCGCCACCACAGCATCGCTCAGAACTACCACAGCATCGCTCAGCGCCGCCACAGCATCGCTCAGCGCCGCCACAGCATTGCTCAGCGCCGCCACAGCATTGCTCAGCGCCGCCACAGCATTGCTCAGCGCCGCCACAGCATTGCTCAGCGCCGCCACAGCATTGCTCAGCGCAGACACAGCATTGCTCAGCGCAGACACAGCATTGCTCAGCGCAGACACAGCATTGCTCAGCGCAGACACAGCATTGCTCAGCGCAGACACAGCATTGCTCAGCGCAGACACAGCATTGCTCAGCGCAGACACAGCATTGCTCAGCGCAGACACAGCATTGCTCAGCGCAGACACAGCATTGCTCAGCGCAGACACAGCATTGCGCAGACACAGCATCGCTCAGCGCAGACACAGCATCGCTCAGCGCAGACACAGCATCGCTCAGCGCCACCACAGCATCGCTCAGCGCCAACACAGCATCGCTCAGCGCCGCCACAGCATCGCTCAGCGCCGCCACAGCATCGCTCAGCGCCGCCACAGCATCGCTCAGCGCCGCCACAGCATCGCTCAGCGCCGCCACAGCATCGCTCAGCGCCGCCACAGCATCGCTCAGCGCCGCCACAGCATCGCTCAGCGCCGCCACAGCATCGCTCAGCGCCGCCACAGCATCGCTCAGCGCAGACACAGCATCGCTCAGCGCAGACACAGCATCGCTCAGCGCAGACACAGCATTGCTCAGCGCAGACACAGCATTGCTCAGCGCAGACACAGCATTGCTCAGCGCAGACACAGCATTGCTCAGCGCAGACACAGCATTGCTCAGCGCAGACACAGCATTGCTCAGCGCAGACACAGCATTGCTCAGCGCAGACACAGCATTGCTCAGCGCAGACACAGCATCGCTCAGCGCAGACACAGCATCGCTCAGCGCAGACACAGCATCGCTCAGCGCAGACACAGCATCGCTCAGCGCAGACACAGCATTGCTCAGCGCAGACACAGCATTGCTCAGCGCAGACACAGCATTGCTCAGCGCAGACACAGCATTGCTCAGCGCAGACACAGCATTGCTCAGCGCAGACACAGCATTGCTCAGCGCAGACACAGCATTGCTCAGCGCAGACACAGCATTGCTCAGCGCAGACACAGCATTGCTCAGCGCAGACACAGCATCGCTCAGCGCAGACACAGCATCGCTCAGCGCAGACACAGCATCGCTCAGCGCAGACACAGCATCGCTCAGCGCCAGCCACAGCATCGCTCAGCGCCACCACAGCATCGCTCAGCGCCGCCACAGCATCGCTCAGCGCCGCCACAGCATCGCTCAGCGCCGCCACAGCATCGCTCAGCGCCGCCACAGCATCGCTCAGCGCCGCCACAGCATCGCTCAGCGCCGCCACAGCATCGCTCAGCGCCGCCACAGCATCGCTCAGCGCCGCCACAGCATCGCTCAGCGCCGCCACAGCATCGCTCAGCGCCGCCACAGCATCGCTCAGCGCAGCCACAGCATCGCTCAGCGCAGCCACAGCATCGCTCAGCGCAGCCACAGCATCGCTCAGCGCAGCCACAGCATCGCTCAGCGCAGCCACAGCATCGCTCAGCGCAGACACAGCATCGCTCAGCGCAGACACAGCATCGCTCAGCGCAGACACAGCATCGCTCAGCGCAGACACAGCATCGCTCAGCGCAGACACAGCATCGCTCAGCGCAGACACAGCATTGCTCAGCGCAGACACAGCATTGCTCAGCGCAGACACAGCATTGCTCAGCGCAGACACAGCATTGCTCAGCGCAGACACAGCATTGCTCAGCGCAGACACAGCATTGCTCAGCGCAGACACAGCATTGCTCAGCGCAGACACAGCATTGCTCAGCGCAGACACAGCATTGCTCAGCGCAGACACAGCATTGCTCAGCGCAGACACAGCATTGCTCAGCGCAGACACAGCATTGCTCAGCGCAGACACAGCATTGCTCAGCGCAGACACAGCATTGCTCAGCGCAGACACAGCATTGCTCAGCGCAGACACAGCATTGCTCAGCGCAGACACAGCATTGCTCAGCGCAGACACAGCATTGCTCAGCGCAGACACAGCATTGCTCAGCGCAGACACAGCATTGCTCAGCGCAGACACAGCATTGCTCAGCGCAGACACAGCATTGCTCAGCGCAGACACAGCATTGCTCAGCGCAGACACAGCATTGCTCAGCGCAGACACAGCATTGCTCAGCGCAGACACAGCATTGCTCAGCGCAGACACAGCATTGCTCAGCGCAGACACAGCATTGCTCAGCGCAGACACAGCATCGCTCAGCGCCGCCACAGCATCGCTCAGCGCCGCCACAGCATCGCTCAGCGCCGCCACAGCATCGCTCAGCGCCGCCACAGCATCGCTCAGCGCCGCCACAGCACCGCTCAGCTTCGCCACAGCACCGCTCAGCGCCGCCACAGCACCGCTCAGCTTCGCCACAGCACCGCTCAGCGTCGCCACAGCACCGCTCAGCGTCGCCACAGCACCGCTCAGCGTCGCCACAGCATCGCTCAGCGTCGCCACAGCATCGCTCAGCGTCGCCACAGCATCGCTCAGCGCCGCCACAGCATCGCTCAGCGCCGCCACAGCATCGCTCAGCGCCGCCACAGCATCACTCAGCACCACAGCAGTATCACTCAGCAAGACCTGAGTATCATTCAGCATCACCTCAGCATCGTCTCCGCAACAGTCACCACCACCACCACCACCACCACTACCACCTCAGCATCACTGAGCACCACCTCAGCCTGCTCTCGGAATCTGGCATCTGTTGATTCTCCCCTAGCGTCTGGCCGCTGCTAGTGTTATAATACAGGTACTAGTTCCCAACCTTCACCCTCCGATTGTTTATGCCCCCTCAAAAAAAAAGCTTTAACAAACAACCATTGCAATAGGCAGAAACAAGTTGCCAGCATTGCAAGAACAAAAGAAAACTGAGGACATTTTTTATTGTAAATACTTTTTTTAATATGGTCGTTCAGTTTTACATAATGCCTTCTTGGTCATATATATAATGTAACAAAAATGCTTCTTCACTTTTTTATTATAACTTTTCAGCAGGCTGCACAGCAGCCACACTTCTCTACAGCACAGCTTGAAGACATTGGCAAAGTCAATAGCTCTGGCTAAACACTTATAAGGCCCCAAAGGCGAGACCTATTGGCTATGCCAATGCTTGTTTTAAATGTCTTTTAAGTCTGTTTATGTAGGGTGCCTACCTTTGTCCCCTGCTTCCCATTGCCTTCCACCACAGTGGCATTTGGCCACCTGCCACGTTGTAAAATAACACGGCACAGTGCAGGCAGAGATATGTTTATCGGCGCTAGCGACGCCCATGAAGCCCGCATAATGTTGGAGTCTAACTTGTCTTTTTTGCAGATTTCTTCTTTATTTGGTTTTATAAGCAAAGAAACGGACTGTGAAATTCTTACGGAGTGCAACAGAACGTTATACACACACTGCTTAGTTCACACGACCAGGGCTTTAGGTGGGCCGGGTCCTGCCGGTGCTCAGCCCCGGCAGCTCTAAAAAGCAGGTGCCGAGACGGGTCTCTATCGGGCTCTCCTTTTTTGCCCTCACCCTCAGGATGGAAAAAAATCTTAATTCTGCAGCAGTGCCTTTGATGCAATTTCAGAGACTCGTTATAGTTCTTTCACAGTGTCATCATTTCAGAACTAAAGCATTTTGTATTCTATACAACGAAGCCATAGATGTTGCTTATTTATCTTATGCAACTGACAACCATTGGCAAAGCCAATAGTTCTGGCTTGTTGTAGGTGTAATGTTACTTGTTGTATAATATATCTGGATACAATGACAGAAGCAACAAAATACCAGACGGGCGGCACACTATGCTAAGTACAGATTTTTAGCTTAGGTGTTCTTAAGCCACGCCCTTAATTACATCCCCCTTTGAGAGACTCCTCAGTTTTTTCATCCCACTTAAAGCCCTGCCCACGACAATGTTTTCATGTTTGTTGCCCTCTCTCTGACATTTGCTTAGTTCCCTGTTAGCACGCACTTGGAAAGTCATGAGAGCTGTAGGAGAGTAGGATCTGCCTCTTATGTTGCCCCCACTTTTTTTTCTGATGTTTACACTGGTTTCTGGCTATAATCTGTCTGGGACCCTGCCAATCAGGGCCCCAGCCTCTCTGTTCTCTCTAAACGATTTGGAGTGCACTCTAGGTGCACTAGTGATTGGATACTGTGGTACCTTATGAGTCCCTAGTATATGGTACCTTAGGTACCAAGGGCATAGGAACTTCACAGGCCTACCAGGGGCTGAAGCATGTATTATGCCACCCCTGGGAAGCAGACTAAATCTGACACCACAGGCCTGCTACTGCAGCCTGAGTGAGGAAGTGCTAGCACCCCTCACTGAGATATAGGTCCCCTATATCTCTCCTGCACACACATTGAGACTTATCAGCCACCCCTAAAGCAGGCCCTATCAATCCTGAGGGCAGGGTGCTTTGTTTCCATGTGAGGGGGTGCCTCTGCCTGAGCAGGGCCCCTCTGCAGCCCTCCGAGTCCATTCTCTGGGGCTGTTTGTGAATACAGTCAAACCATATACTCTTAAGTGCATTATATCCTCGCGGTAAATGCTAACTTTGGAATGGCTGCATCAAAACATGTCGTGTTTGGTGTCAAACACTTTGGAATCATACCCCCACACCAGTAACTGGTGTGGGAGTATGATCCCACCCTTCTAGAGGGATAGACATGTAGCTACTGTGGAAACGCGGTAGAATCCTGAAGAGCCCTGGCATCACAAAATGGATGCCACCAGTCACAGACACTGGGCTGCCCTCCTGCTGATGACCGACACTCGCAGTGGAGGAAGCCCAACAATAGGTATCCTGTCCCAAGGGGGTGTGACCACCTCCCAGACAGGGTTTAGTGTATTGGGGCTGGGTGGGTGCACTCCTAGAGTGCTTTGAAGTCCTGCACTGGGGGAGCAGAAGGCTCCTCTGTGCATACACCAGTTCAAACCAGCTCAGGGGCTACCTGCCCCTGCTCTGGCGCGAAACTGGACAAAGGGAAGTGGGTGTAGCCACCCACTCCCCTGACCCTCCCATAGGTGGGGTCATAGAGCTAGTCCCTCCCTTCTTTTCAGTATAAGATAGGGAACCCTTAACATTGCAAACTAGATACCCCTGGGCGACGCTCTCAAGAAGAATCCCGGACCTTCGACGTTCCACTACCTCTGGAAGACTGAAGAATCTCCCTTGGAGTCAAGGAATGACTCCCCTGCTTGGCAGGCACCAAAAACTACGACGACGGTCGCAAACTACGCCGCTCCCGCTGGAGCCCGAAGTCCCTGCAGCCCAGGAAAAGGATTTCCTGACTTCTCCAAGGCCATCGTGAGTCCCCAGCGAAGCTGAGGCAAGTGGACCCCACGAGCAACGAGGAACCGCAGACCCTGGGTACCGTGCACTATTGTCGAGTGCAACCCCTTCATGACGTTCTACAGAACTTGTGCTTTGGACCACGTGTGGTCCCAGCCTCCAGCAGAGATCCCTCCCAAAATCAGAGGCCTACACCGTCCCGAGTGACCGTGGGCCCCTGCAGAGTGAATCCGCCCGAGGTGTCTTCGCGATCCCTTGCCAGCTGGTTTGTGGGTCCCCAGAAGACTTTTCAACGAAACCAAAGGGCTCCCCTGGTTGCTCCAGGCCTGCCCTGACCTACCCTCGCTGGGTAAGTTCCACAGACCTTGCTGGTCTGCACCATTGACTTTTTGTCTTCCCCACGAGACTTGCTGCCACCAAGGCTTGTTGGCTCCAATCAGGTCGCCGACACCACAGTCAGCTGCAGACTTCGTGGGACTCGCTGAATCCAGCTCCTGGCCGTCCTAGACGCCTCCTGGACCTCGTGGTCAAAGAGTCAAGACACCCGGGAACGACCTGAATCCTGTCGACGACGGTGGGCATTCATCTTCCTTGCCCCGGGTCACTGCCAAGTGCCCTTGAACACTGTCCCCTCTGCTTTCAGGTCTTCCAACTTCTGAATCCAGGCTTGGATTCCACCGGACACTTCTCCTGTTGCCGCAAGCAGCAAGTCTTCACTGGCTCCCATTGAAAACGACGCCGCGACCCGACACCAAAGGACACCTATGCACCCGGCTCCCCTGGGTGAGGTAACTCCAGCACTACGGTGCTCCTGTGGGTGTGGGCCCTAGAACTGCTTACCCTGTAAGTGCCTTGCTTGTAGCTACCCTAGAAGTGCCCTAAAACTCTTATTTTCTAAGTGCGACTATCGCGCTGACTTGTACAGGGTTCGCGTCTGTGTTAGAACACAACGCGTCCAACTCCCTTGCAACTCTATCTGTAACCGCGTCCTTCGACTCGTACAAGGACAGATCGGTGTGTTCGCCTCGAACACGGAAGGGGCCTTTAACATTGAAATCTCAATCGCGTCTGTTCGCATAGACTCGTACAGGACTCGCACCGGTGCCTGAACACTGCGTCCGTCCCCTGTGGGTCTCCTACAACTACCTGGGGTGGTTCTTGGGGGTCCCTCGATTCTATATGCCCTAGAGCTAGGTCTAGCCAAACTAAGATTGTGATATTTGATTGTTCTAACTTATTTTTGATAACATTTGATTTGTACATATGTTCCTGACTTCTAATCTCATAAAGAGATTAGTAGAGAGTTGTTTATTAATAAATACATATATATTTGATATATATACCTGTGTGGTGTCTTCATTTGGTGATTCAAGAGATTGTGTGGTAAAACAAGCTGCTTTACATTCCTCCAAGACTTAGCCTGAAGGCTGCTCTCCACAGCTACCACTAGGATAGCTTTCTATAAAGGTTGTCTTAAACCTACCTACCATAAGAGTCGAATTGAACTGGTGCAAGGTGTCCACTTTAACTAGTGGACAGCATATACCAGGCCAACTTCTCACAAGAGCCATAGTAGTTGCCAGGGCCTGTGATTGGATAGCAGACACTTTTCCCACATGTGTGTCTTAAAAGAATGTCTGATTTTGGTGCCCCTCTATTCCAGGTCACATGACCCCGAATGATGTACCAGGAAGGAGGGTTCTAAACCTGCAGGTCGCCTGCTAAACGAATATGCAATGTTTCCAGCCTTTGAGCTTTCTTTATAGCTATGCCTTTGTGACAGATCTGTTTTTCCAGGATCTATGTATGGAAAACTTTAGCATATTAAAAACATCGGGCGTTTCCCTGGGAGGCTGGAGGGGTGGGCCGGTTTTGTTACTGGGGGCTGTTTTTGTAGGATTGCAGCAGTTTTGAAAGCGCCCACTGCAGAGATCCTGTATATCCAGTAGTTTTCAGGTAACAATAAAAGGTCTACATAACTCTGGTGATTAATGTACTTTGCTGGAGAGAGATCTGAGTTTTGTCTAGTGGCAGTTTTGACTCATCTATGGTAGCGCAGAGGGTTATTATGCCTGCTGCAAAGGACGTGTACTATGCAGATCACAGAGCAGTGTTTTATGTGCATAGCTTAGTGGGTTACTGCTTTTGTCAGACCCTTTTGTTACTGTGCAGTTCATAATCCTAATCTAGCACAGTGCGCTATAAAGTGTCATTAAAGAGCTACATGAAAAAACTACATGGTACAGGTTAGAAAGGTATATCGTTTTTCAAGTCTTTCATTATCCTAATATTGCTAAAAAGGGTTTGTTTGGGTAGAAACATTCTTATTAGTAAAGTCTACCACAACCACTGTGTTGCGTTCTGAATCCTGGGTTTGTGCTTCTCCACACCAAGCACTCTTAAAAAAAAAAAAAAAAAGTCCTACCAGTATGGATGATGTGTGAATCCTACACATTGTATTTCCCTTTGTCCTTGTAACATTTTCTGTACACTGATTTACACACGTATTATTCATTGTCTCTGTATTTATGTGTGATATAAAGTGCTCCAACACCCTACACTGGTATGAGAGGCGCTATAAAACAAATGAAATATATGTGACAGAGGCTATGGAGAGATGAGAGGCCCTTTTGGAGGGTGATAGTGAGGGAATCATTGAAGAGCCCCAGCAAAGATTGTTGAATCCTGGTGCACTCTTAAGGTCATCATTTACTATGCTTTAAAAGTTAATACAGTTGAATATATAATGAAAAATGTGTTGTAGAATGTGCCATGTTTGCCCAAATTTTCTTAGGGGGGCGAACCCTACCAAGCCATCCTTGTACTGGTCAGGCTTGCTCCTTACACTCACTATGCACCGAACTGGGCCTGGTCGGTCAAAATTTGCCGTGGCCTGCTTTGGGTTCCCAGTCCGGCCCTGCACGGCACCAGTGCAGGGCCGTGCCGTGCAGTGCCAGTCTGTTTTATGTGAGTGATCCAGTTTTCTAGCGATGGAGACTTCGGCCAGCTCCAAATCCTCATGCCAGAATGAGTCTGCCAAGAACAAGCCTGTTGGAGCCGAAGCGAAGACTGACAAGCCATGGGAGAATTGGTGGTATATCCACGAAGCTCCACATGCTGCAGCTGGAATAGTCATTTTTGTGCATATTTGAATACTACCGGGTTGCTTCTTCCCCTCCTACAGGCAGTATTCATGCGCCTACTGTAAGGTTGATGGCTGACATCCATCACTCTGCAACAGATGTCTGTATATGTTCTGTACTCACTAAACTATGGACGTGAACTTTTTTTTCCTTAAAGTATTTTTTATTGGCATTTGTCATTGTAACACTTTACAATGGTGTATTGCATAATAAGAAGACATTGCTTAGCCACAGTATCAACGTTTATCTTTCTTGGTCCGCCACTCGGGATGTCACCATCATTGTACACCGTTATTAATCTTGTGAAAGAACCCCTTGCTTTTACGAAGGGGGGGTGAATACATTTGCTGTGCAAAGGATCAACATTCAAGAGAAATTGGAGTGCCTAATACATAATAGGAAATCAAAGGGGCATATGACCAACAACACAAAGAAATATAAAGAAACAGGGTGACTTCGCACATGAAAACGAGTCAATCCGCTTCAGATCACCAGCCCTCAACATGAGTGGACACTTGCTTCCAATTATCAGGGGGATGTAGGGGCGCAGGATAGGGGCCGAGAGGTCACCACCCAGTGTTAGGTTGGATACTCCTAGTGGCCTAGGTCATGCTCTTAACCTATGAACAAAGTAATGGGGCTTAGTCGTTTCCAGTCCCCTCATCTGAATAGGATGAGAAATCTGGGGTCTAGTGGAGCCTCCCAAGTCATTCTGAAGCTACTCTCTCTCTGTTCTTCCGGCGACCCAACATCACCTCCTCCAGTGAGTCATCGTCCTCCCTCAGTTCCCCCCCAGGGCCAACCTCCGGATGTTCCCATGACACCAGCACCTCTGTCCATAGGTCTGCAATAGGGCAAGCTCTTACCCCTCTGGCCTCTTCTCTGGTCAATGCCCTCTCCTCAGCCCTGGCCCACTGGTTGACATCCTCCCTCCAAAACTGGCTTTGGGACCCCATGTCCCGATTTCCAGGACATAGCTATTCGCCTGGACGTGAACTTTAGACCTGTTCTCAGTTTGGCCAGACTCTTCTTAAGAGCGTTCCTGGCTGAATTGTTTTATGTAGGCCGCCCTGCCCCCTAAATATTTAATGCTTATTACCCTTGCTGTGAATCTGGGATACTTGGCATGCCAGTAAAATCAACTCCAATAAGTCACAACTGTAGCTTTTCCACTGAGTAGTCCTTAATATCTCATATGTGATTAGAGCACGGTCATGTCTGTAACACTTGGGATATTCAGGAACAACTCCTGGAATTGAGAAAGGGGTCACGCAGCGGCTTTGATCCTCTTTGGTCTCTCAGCTCCATCTCGCCCCCTGGACCATATGTTCCTCCTTGACCCTGGTAGGGACCTGGAGTGGTTAAGATCTTTACTGATAAATTGTCATCAATAGGTGCACCTAAATCGCTGTACTTCTAAACCGTTGCGTCTGAAATTTGGTGCACCCCAGGGCACAGGCTTATCTTTGTTCTTGTCTAACACCTACATTGTTCCCGAGGAGTGCATCCTTCTGGTTCAAGGTTATCGCTGCTGTAGGAAGGTGGAATATGACTCCATGGTTGCCCCCACTTTTTTCCTGGTGTTTTGCTGGTTTTCGACTTAGTTTGGCTGGGATCCTGCTATTCAGGACCCCAGCCTATCTGCTTTCCCCTTAAATTGATTGTATGTACTTTAGGTACACTCCAGATTGGATTCTGGGGTACCCTTGTGAGTCCCTAGTATATGGTATACTATGTACCCAGGGCATAGGTACTCCAGAGGCCTACCAGGGGCTGCAGCATGTATTGTGCCACCCCTGGGAAGCCTTTTAAAATGACACAACAGGTCTGCTACAGCAGCCTGTGTAAGGTGGTGTATCCACCCTTACTGAGATATAGGTTCCCTATATCTCTCCATATCACTGCACATGTAAACCTATCAGTCACCCCTATGGCAGGCCTTAACAATCCTGAAGGCAGGGTGCTGGGTTTCATGTGAGAGGGTGCCCCTGCATGAGCAGAGCCCCTCTGCAGCTTTCGGAATCTTCATTCCGGGGTTGTTTGTGATGCAGCCAGACCATATACTCTTAAGTGCATTATAACCAAACGGTAAATGCTAACTTTGGAGTGGCTGCATGGAAAACTGTTGTGTTTGGTGTCAAACACCTTGGAATCATACCCCCACACCAGTAACTGGTGTGGGAGTATGATCCCACCCTTCTAGAGGGAGAGACATGACAGCACCGGTATACCCGGTACCAGCTAACAGAGCCCTGGCATCACAAAATGGATGCTGCAGCCACAGACACGAGTCTGCCCTCCGGCTGCTGGACGAAACTGCGGCAGGGGAGGCCTGGACAATAGGTTTCCTGTCACAGGGAGGTGTGACCACCTCCCAGACAGGCTTTAGTGTATTGGGGCTGGGTGGGTGGGTGCACTCTCAGAGTGCTTTGAAGTCTGCACTGGGGGCACATTTGGTGTCCCTGTGCATAGTCCAGCTCAAACCGGTTGCAGGGGCACACAGCTCCTGCTCTGGCGCAAAACTGGACAAAGGAAATGGGTATAGCCACCCCTCTTTCCTGACCCTCCCATAGGTGGGTCCCCAGAGTTTGTCCCACCCCTTCCTTGGGTATAAATAGGGCTCCCGGTTTTATGGTATTTATTTTTTGGCCATTTCCGTCTGTATTTATCCATATTTATTTTTTGGGCATTTTTTCTGTATTTATCCACATTTATTTTTGCCACAAGTATAAGACGATGCTACAGCTAGTATTTTTCCACATTTATTTAAATTGACAATGCACACATGCGCTCACTTAAACTAGCGATTTGTTGTGGCTTTAGCAGTGCTTTAAATGGTCCGGTACTGAGTAATTTGAAAAGGAGAGTACATGTGCTTCTCAGTTCTGCTATAAAAACACTTTAGGATAGAGTACAAGCACTTATCAGGAGCAAACATGTGCCGGCGCTTCTGTATTTCCATCTAAAGCCAGCTAGAAATCTGCCTTCAAATGTCTATGGTTTTCACACAGAAAGTACGTAAGGTTACCTATATTAGTGGTGGTGTGTTTATGTGTAGATAGACAGACAGATAGATAGATCCCAAGCTACAAGCCACGTGCCCTGAAAGTTACTATCTCAGTCTAAGGTTCACCGACTGAAATTAGATGCTAAACCACTCTAGGGTGATCCCAGCGAGCAGAATAAATTGTCTCTTATTCCACTCCATCCATGTTTTCTCACACCCACAGCAAAGTTCGAAGGGCTTGAACATATGAATCCGTGCCAAAAAATGATCATTCTCAACCACAGACAGAATGCTGTGTGAAATTGGTATTCCACAGCACATGGCCATTTTTTGGAAAATTGAACCAGTCATATTTTGTAGATGGCAGAAGAACTGCATTTGATCTGCCTCATGAAATGCTTTCTCACATCAAGCTTTCCTTTCACATTTAAAATATAGACAGAACTCCTCGGGTGAAAAATTACCTGATGCTGGTTGACAGAACAGATGCTGTCATTACATAAATGCAATATTTTTCTATTATTCCATGCATTTCACATTTTACCTTTCCCTCTTTACCTCTGTCTTGGGCAGTCTGACATTCCTTCCACCTCCCCTCGTTCGCCTCCCTGCCTCCAGCAATCTGCCCCTCATTCTCCCTCCTTTCCCTCACAGGCACGTCCGTGTACCACAGACTAGTCATGATGTGTTCCATCATTAACTATGAATTAAACCACAGTGATTGTTAAGGGGCTAGACCATTTACATTGCAAAGGGTGCTATGAGACTTTCATGCCATAGAAATGTAAAGTTAATATTTATATATGTACTGCAAACAAAGTTAAGAAAGTCATGGGGGTGGTACAAAATATTAACCAGAGGAACAGCTATCAGTGGTGCAGCAGGTGCAGCGGCACCGGAGCCTTAGGGCCCCACTGTACCCCACTATAGCTGCACTTCACCGCCCAAACTGTGGACCGAAAGGGTTCCAATTTCCTTCTTGCTTATGGCAAATTTGCTACGCCACTCACTGCATATTACTGTGTGGGCTCCACACGCAGACATTCTAGTGTGGGGAGGTGTGGCGTAAGGTTGTTGATCTGATGCCTGACAGAGCTGTGTAGGAAATGTGCAGTGGTCGTGGAAAGCTCAGCAAGGGAAGAGACTCTCCTGTCCTCTCAGAAACCGGAGCTGGCTACATAGGATAGATCTGTCACAGTATTGTTTCTCTCAGCAACCCCTCCCCACCCAGGGTTTCAATTACTGCGTGTGTCATTGACATCTCGTTAGGCAATACCTCATTGTACTGAAATGTGCCCGCTCAACGCGGCTTGGAAGAGGTCGCCACCCCGCCTGTACAACATTGCATAACTATGGAGTAAAACGGAGAGACGCACTTCAAGAAATGCAAAAATACCCGCCCGCCAGCACTTTTGTGCGTCGAAAATTATACAATATCTCCTTATACGAGGAAAAATCATCTTCGCAGTGGCGGCTCCTCCATAGGGGCGTGGGGGCGTCGCCCCACTGCTTTCTCGCAGTGCGAGAAGGCAGAAACATAAAATGGTAAAACTACCATTTTATGTTTCTGCGTCTCGCATTGCGAGAAAGCAGAAGTGCCTGGAGTGCCTGGTTGTGGGAGGGAGGGTGGGCGGTCCCGCTCGAGGGCAGGGGGGGAGTGGCTAGCCCACTGTTGTGGGTACTGTTTGGTCGGCCCCAGGGCCGAACAAAGCAGTCATGCGCACTCCCCCTTTTTCTCTATGTAGGCTGCATGATGCAGCCTACATAGAGAAAATGGCCTGGCTGGGGCGCTCTCCGCTGTGCCTCACCAATCACAACGCTGCCATTGCAGCGTTGTGATTGGCTTAGCCTAGGGTAGGGGCGGGAGGCTGCCTGCTGGCTGCTTCTGTTCCTCCACCAGGATTAAGAACACGCGGCCAGGAGCGGACCGGCGGTAAAGGTACCTAACTTTTAATTGTATTCCCAACCCGCACCCCCCCTCCCCTCCCGTGAGCATGCCGGCCACATGTGTTCCCCTTTCTACCTAGGACACGCTCCAAGCAGTGGACCTGCTCCCACTCCAACTCTCGAGGAAGCTGCCATACCAGTTCCCAGTCTCCCTCTAAGCCACCATCCCCGGGTAAACCAAAGATGAATAAGAGAGACACTCGTCATGACAAATGCAAGGTGTCCAAGAGTGACTCGTCACCATCCCATTACTTCCGCTTCAGATAGAAGCCACTCATTCAGCATTCAAAGTGCGAGTCAAAGTCACCTGATTTCCTTGGCTGCCCCTCCCCGTGTCTCCATTTCTCCTAGTCCCCCTTCCTTCCCAGCAGTATCTGGCCTCCTGTGATCCAAATTCCGCCCTCTAGTGCCTATGGCGCCTCCTTGCCCTGCATGAAATACACGGTGCTGGCCTGGAAGAATTGTTACTGCAGTCAGCATCACCATCCTGCCCCCTTCCACACCAGGTCATGTATTTCGTGCTGTGGTCTAGATACTGATGAGTTACATGGTGCCAGAGGCAGCTCTGATTTTAAATTAAAATCTGCACTTTTTTGCACCAGACATCCCTCTTCTCAGCTTTCTATTGCCTCAAGGCACAGTGCTTTATTGTTGCTTCTGCAACTAGGTCGCAATATTTTTGTGACAGGCGCATCTTGTGCCTGCCACAAAAATACCAACAAAAATTGCTTTTTGGGCTGCATATTTTATATTTTTGAGGCTGCAAAATCTGGCAAACTGAGTCCCAATATCACGGGAGTTACCTACCCATCTTTTTAGCTCTCATCTTTCCTTACTATTACCTCTCTAATTATGACGTTTTCTATTTTTCCAACCACTCAGTTTTTTCCCCTATTGGGGTCATTTCGCTTTCTCTATTTCCTTCACTGTGGGTCGGCACACTGCCCGCACCCTACACCCCAGTCTTGGTATCTCCCAGCATTGTTATTTATGAGCACCAGACAGAAGAGGCTCATGTATAATTAATTACATTTTAGTGGGACTGGGTTCAACAGGCCAGGTGGCAGCCCCGCTTGAGATGCTCTAGTTGGATAGCTCACTAGTCACTACGTCCCTGCCTTTAATAGCGCATTTTTTAATTGATTGCTGTACTTAAACTCTGGACAGCATTTCATTTTGTTTTTTCAACCCGCAAATTGTCATTACGATGCTTTAAGGATGTTACGTCATTGTATCGTGTTGTGTTAGTGTACTCACTGTTTTGTTGATATGCTGATGTGCTGATGCGGTGTTACTTGTGGGGTAACGTTATTTTGTGTTTTGGTGGGTTGACTTGGAATATGGTGTTTTGTGTCGGTTGTGTTGAGATACGTCATCGACAAGCACGTCAGGGAGGATGGCTCAGTGAGATGAACGTTCGCTGATAATTAGCGCACGATTGCCGTAAAAGTTGTCCTAACACAGGTTACAATTCCTGGATAGCAGAAAAGATGGAGATAGTTATCTATAAAAATTCAAGGTTCGTAGGACTTTTGGTCGCAGGGCTGGGGCATTCAGTTCCAGGAATTCGCTGCCTAACAAGTAAAACGGAGCCGTCTTTGACAACATTTATTCATTTTAGGTAAGGCGCCTGTCAAATGAATGTAGTTCTTGAATAATGGAGGGGCCGTTTTGTGCAGAGGTTCTGAACAAATACAGAAATATTTGAACAACTCCTCTTTGTTTATTGACAGTCAGTAGAGATCTAAAAAACGGCCAAAAATAGAGGCATGATGAGGAAAACTAAGTAGCAGTGCAGTACAACTATAATGTTACGCCACACCAGTTTCAAATGTCACCAGCCTCCACTGCATCTTCGTTTAGGTTTAAAAAAGCCGAGTGCCAGGATGCGCTGCTGCAGCACTGTGAATTGAAGTGCTTAAAACGTGCACTGTATGTGGCCTGGGACAGGAGGAGTCAGGGGCGTTGGGAGAGGCTACGGCATGGGGTGAAAGAACAATAAAGCCTCGTTAACAAGTAAATGGTCTTTCAAAAGACCTGTGAAGTACTCGGTGCGGCTGTGTGTGTGCCCTGGAAGGAATTTCCAGCAGCAGGAAGGGGGCGGGGGAGATAACTCTGTTTACGAGCACGGCAGCGCAGCAACATTTTCTAGTATTTTGCCGTTTCTAAATATAAATACAGACAAAGGAAATCTAGATTTCCGTCTGTATTTATATGTAAAAATCCGTAAAAACGGAAAACCGGGAGCCCTAGGTATAAAGTAGGAAACCCTGACTACAGGACTTTAGATTACACCTGGACTAAACTCTGATACCAGAAACAAAGTACTTCGACGATCTGCACTACGCTGGATGACTGAAGAATCTCCCTTGGAGTAAAGGAGTTACTCCCCTGCAAGGCAGGCACCTTTAACGCAACTGACCGGTTGGCATCTCCGAGCTCCGACGAACTCCGAAGAATATTGCCACACAGGAGGTGGGTTTTCCGAGTTCCCTGAGGTCGATCTGTGCCCACAGCAAGTCTTTTTTTTTTTTTCTTTTTTCAATATCTTTATTGTTTTTTAAAAAGTAAGAGTTCATATAATTGTAATAAGATGCAATACAACAGAACAACATAGTCAATAGATACTTAAGACGTTTAACAAAAAATATACACAAAGTTAAAATTTATGACAGAAAATAATGAAGTCACACATAGTACCAGTTCAATATGTCATATAAAGAGAGTATCTTATACTGGATTAATAGCAAAAAATTAGTTGTATCGCATAGATACCAAAAAAGTGTCAGGATAAGCGAAAGAAACAAGGAAAGAATAGAGAGAGAGAATAAAAGGCAGGAACAAGGAAAGGAAGAAAAGAAAGAGAAAGGGGATGATAGATAGATAGATAAATGGGTAGATAGACAGATAATTAAATAGTACAGATGGATAAATGGATAGATGGGTAGCTGGGGACACCTGCTACAGTATGAAAAATAAATTAAGCAATAGAGACAAAGGGATATTGGGCCACCAACCCCTGAGATGACAATTTCATATAATTATCCAGTGACCTCCAGATAATATTGGAAATGGAAGGAGTACAGTGTCTCTCTTCAACCGAAGTATGGGCCCCACGGAGAAATGATACCCAAGCCCACCAAGTATGGTAGGACAGTAGATTAAAAGATTTCCATTCAGTTAGAATAATTTTGACAGCAATTGAAATAAGAAGATCTAATAGCTGCATATCCGTATCGTCCAGAGGAAGAGGGGAACATGCGGCCCATGGACCCAATAAGATCATAGGAAATGATAGTTCCACTGTAGTGTCAAAAATTAGTGATAAGTGTTTCTGAACTAAATCCCAAAAGGGTTGTAATAACGAGCATTCAAAAAACATATGCTGGTAAGTGCCTGGGACCAAATTGCAATTCCAACAAAGATCCCCATCCCTCAGCCTCAGTTTATGTAATCGAGCAGGGGTCCAATGCAGAAGATTCATCGAAAAAAATTTAGATTGCATAAGGGAAGGAGCAATCTTATTTCGTAATGAAACTTTCCCAATTAACTGCCATGTCTCTTGTGTAACATGTTTAAAAATATCACTATCAAAATGATGTGACCATTTATCTTGTGTAATAGTAGCCTGTGAAGGCAGTGGCGCAGATAAAAATTTGTATATTTTCGAGGCAGTATGACCTGAACGAGACCACATAGACAGAAGTGAAATAGTAACCGAGTCTGTACAGAGGGTCACTTTAGAGAGGGCAACCTTTAATTTCAAAAAATAGTAGAAATCCATATTGTTAAGATTATATTTACTGGCCAAAGAAGAAAAGGGAAGAGGATCATGACTGGAATCATAAAGATGTTTGACCAACGTAAGACCTCTATTAGCCCAGGAAGACATTGTGGCAGGATCGATATCAGTAACAATTTTAGGATTATACCATAGTGAGGACCATCTTGATTTATGAATAGGGTTGGAGACCTTTTTATCTATGTGTTTCAGAGCATTAATTGTGTCAGAAATAATACGGCTTGAATGAGGTAACACAAGTTTAGAGGCAGTGAGAAAAGAGGGGGTAGAGAGAGGAGAACACAACATTTGTTCAATATAAATCCACGGAGGAGTATGGTGTGAATTCGATAAAAACCAGAGAGCCCCCTGAGACGATAAGAAAGCAATTTGATACAAATTCCAATCTGGAAGATTACAACCACCCAAGACCAATGGCTTCCTAAGATGTTTGTATGCAATTCTAGCACGTTTGTCACCCCATAGAAACTTTGAGGTAATTAAATCAATCTCACGGAAAAAGGATGAGGACAGCCTCACAGGTAACATTGAGGATAAGAAGTTAATAATCGGCGTTATCATCATCTTGAGAGTTTGGAGCCTTCCCCACCAGGAAATATATTTCGGAGACCAAGAGGACAAAAGATTTTTAATCTTAGTTAGAATGTGAGATTCATTATAAGAAATAGTATCTACAAGGTTATTGCAAAACCAAATTCCTAAGTATTTAATTCGAGTCGATTGCCATTTAAAGCCAGCCTCACCCATATGAGAAGGGAAGCACAACGCATTAAGAGGGAACATCTCCGTTTTGTCTCTGTTTAAAGTGTACCCTGAAACGATTGAAAATTCTTTAATGGTATTAGAGATGGCAGGGATGGCAGTAGCAATATCTTCAGAGAATATGAGAACATCGTCTGCATACGCAGCCGTTTTAAGTGTATGCGTACCAAATTGGAAGCCTTTGATGTTGTCATTTGAGTTGAGTAACCGAAGGAGTGGGTCAATGGTCAATAGAAAAAGAAGGGGTGATAACGGGCAACCTTGTCTAGTTCCCTGACGTAGGTTGAAAAAGGAAGACGTAGCCCCATTAACTCTGATGTTAGCTTTAGGCTGGGAATATAGGGACATTACCATGTTTATAAAGGAATCTCCTAAATTATGAGCCTGGAGTACTGCGTGTAAAAAAGGCCAAGAAACTTTATCAAAAGCCTTTTCGGCATCAAGAGCAATCGCGGCTGATGGCAATGCAGAAAGTTTCGCTTTCTCCAATATATGGCAAAAGGTTCGGATATTATCCCTAGCAAGTCTTCCTTTTACAAAGCCAGTTTGGGAGTTATGAATAAGGCTAGGGATATGGCGCTCTAATCTCTTAGCCAGGATTTTGGCAAAAATCTTAGCCTCCATATTCAGAAGCGAGATTGGACGAAAGTTTTTCGGGTCAGAATGATCTTTCCCTTCTTTTGGAATCACAACAATAGTAGCCTCAGCAGCTGAACCAGAGACTTTACCCGACACTACAAAGTTATCGAGAGCGTTCTTAAGATATTTTATTATTGATGATGAAAAAGTCTTGTAGAAAGCAATAGGATAACCATCAGGCCCTGGAGCCTTCCCAGATCGAGTCGACCTAATGGCCTGAATTATCTCTTCAGAGTCAATCGGTTGCCCCAGAGCAGTCATCTCCGACTGTGAAATAGTATGTGTAGGAATCGATGACAAGAATTTCTGACACCCGGATATGTCACATTGATCCTTAGGAGTGTACAGTTTTTCGTAAAAATCACGAAAAACGTGTAGGATTTCTTGAGTGTGGAATTTCCTAGAGCCCTTAGTGTCATTAATATAAGAAATCTGAGTAGTTTTGACATTATCAGTTTGGTATTTTAAAGTGGTAGCCAACATCTTACCAGCTCTATTCTGTAAGAGTAAGCGTCTAGACTTTTGAGCATGTACACCAAGGTAAGCTCTCTTAGTAACAATGGAGTTAAAAGTATATTTCAAATTCTTGATGTCTTGCAAGAGAAACTTATCATTAGAACCTCTGTATAAAATCTCTTTACATTTGATCTCATCTCCTAAAGATTGTAATGATTTTCTGATATCGCTATTCCTTTTTGACATTTTTTTGATAATGTGACCCCTAATAGTGCATTTAAATGCATCCCATAACACAACTGGGGAGTTAACCGAAGACTCATTTTCATTGAAGAAATTGTCAATCTCCACAGATAATTCTTTAACTTCATCCTTATCTTCCAAAATCTCTGTATTGAGACGCCAAGTACGAGGGCCTTGTTTATCCGTCAAGTTAAGAAGAGTAAAAGATACGGCTGCATGATCGGAAACAACTATTGGGTGAATTATAGCATTACTAGTGTGTTTTAGAAGAGCAGCATCAACTAAAAGATAGTCAATACGTGAGAAACTAGAATGTGGCGAGGAAAAAACGTGAAATCACTACCCTTCGGGTTATGTAACCTCCAAACATCAGCAAGTTGATGAGCGGAGCACATATTGAGCATTTGTTTATGTGACCTAGGAGGGCGAAATTTAAAAGCAGAATGTCTATCTAAAATAGGATCTAAAGGCAAGTTAAAGTCACCTCCAACAATGGTTCTAGCACTTTGAGGGATGTCAGAGAGCTTTTTGGTTATTGAACGCCAAAAGAGTTGATCATCAATGTTGGGAGCATAAATATTCATAACATATAATTCGTCTGAGCCATTGGACAAACGAGAAAGCAACCATCTGCCATCCGTATCATGTTCCGTTGTGACAATGGACAGACCAGAATTTTTAGAAATCAAGGTTACAACCCCATTCCTCTTACCGGAGGCTTCCGAGCAAGCAACATCAAGAACCCACTGTTTCCTTAGAAGCAAAGCTTCCTTAAAGGCTATCTTAGTCTCTTGGAGAAGAACAACATCACCAGATAGGCTTTTGCAGTAGTCTAGTATCTTGGCCCTCTTAACAGGATGATTCAATCCACGGACATTAAGAGATACTACATTTAGACCAGACATGAGGAGACACGCCAGTAAACAAATAATAGTATCTGATAAAAGAGAAAGGGAGCACTATACAACATATCGACAAGCACATACATAGATGGACTGCAAGGACAACATAACAAACAGGAGCCGAAGCAGGAGTCCCCAGGGAAAAAAAGATAGAAATAGAAGAGGAAAAGGCTAGAAAAAAGAAAGAGAGAAAAAATGCTCCAAAGAAAAGAGAAGGAGCATAAAAACAAGCAAAACCCCACCAGGGGATGTCCGTAACAGACAATTTGCATGGGGGAAAAACGTAGAGGAGCAACCACAGAGGCGCACACCGATGTTGTGGACCGCTCAGTAATAAAATTGATATATCATTGAGCAACAGAACATTAATGCAGAAATAAATATTCCAGTCATAAATAACAATCATAAATATTGAGAACACTAAAGTAAGGCAATATTAAATTTAGGCATCATAAATAACCATAATGAATATTATGAATATCATGCTAAGGCAACAATAGATAATGCATCATAAATAACAGTAATAGATATTATAAATAACAATTTAAGGCAGTATTCGGTTCAATAATCAATTCAGGTCTCATAAACAGCAATAAGACATTATAAATAACTAATAAATAGTATGAATGTCAGACTAAGACAATATCAAATTAAAATATCCTAAATAACAGTACTAGATATTATAGATAAGAGCCTAAGACATGGTAAATATTCATAAATGATGTAATAATGAATAAATTAAGGCATCCTAAATAACAGAACTAGCTATTATAGATAAGAGCCTAAGGCCTTGTAAACAGTCATAAATAATGTAATAATTAATAAAGTGAGGAGTTAGAAATATCAATAAAAAGAAAAATAATTCATGAGCTAAATATGTAGCTAATAAGAGAATATATTCACATTATAAAAATTATACAAACATCAAATAAATGAATATAGGAAGAATGGGAAACAGAGGAAGATACAAATGAATACTAACCACACGAAAAAAGATTAGCTATCAGCACAGTCAGAAAAAGAAGAAAAGAGAAAGTGCAAGCCAAACGGATAAAAAGCATATACAAGATATTGAAGTAGGTGGAAAAGACAGAACCCCAATAACATGTTAATAGGGAGAAAGAGAACCCAAAAAACAACTATTTAGAGGTACAAATCAACAATAAATCATCAGAACAGCAGAGGAGGATGACCGAAAATAGAAAAATAGACAAAGTTGGAGTAGACCAGAAATGACAAGAGATGAGAAAGAGACTACGGAGAAGAAAATAGAAACATAATAACCCTCATTATGTAATAGGACAATACCTAAACCTTGTCCACAAGACAACAATAACTTCTAAGAAACCTACCTAGAGGTATGAGCAATTTTAGGACCTGTGAAGAAAAAAAACAGATAAAATACCTGTGAAGAAAAAGTCAGTCAAGAGAGAGTAACCACAATTAACTAACAACACCGCTACTGACTCTTATTATATCCGCAAGGAACACATAGGCACGATAAGGCCATATATCATGGCAAGAACACAGGGCAAATGAAACCAGGTTAACAACATTGAGATACATTAACCATGAGACGTGCTAGGAAGTGTTCCAGAAGCCAACTGATCCATCTGTGATTCAGACTGGTTATCCAAAAAGTGGAAAGCTCTGCAGGTTCATAAAAAATCTGAGCGTGACCTCTAAAAGTTATTTTAAAACGCGAAGGACCTGCAAAGGAAAATGGAATGCTCATATCAATTAGCCTTCTTCGTAAATTCAAGAAACCTTTACGGCGAATAACAGTATCTCTAGCAAAATCCTGTGATATTGATATTCTGTGCCCCTCCCACTGTAATGATTTAATCTTCCTCATGTGAGCTAGGATTTGCTCAGAGTGTTGGTGGCGCAGAGGTTTCAGAATCACTGGTCTTGGATAAGCTAACGTTTTAGGCTTAAAGGTGGGGACCCTATGAGCACGTTCTATTTCAAAGTCTTTAACAAATGAAATGTTCAAGACCGTAGGGATCCATGTAAGCAAGAAATCCAACATTGACGGAGCAGAGTTCTCACAGTCCTCCGGTAGGCCAAAAATTCGAAGATTACTTCTGCGGTTCCTATCTTCCTGCTCAGTCAGGTCTCTTCTCAATGAGGCCAAGGAACGCTCCAAACTTTGCGCCTGTTTAGCTTGCTTATTCGTGAAGTCTTCCACAGAGCTTATTCGTGTTTCCGCATTGGAGACACGTAATGAGAGATTCTTGAGGTCATTTCGGATAGCCGCCACCTCAACCTGAAGTAAGTCTGTATTTGTTTTGGTGCTTTGTGCTATGTCATGAACTGCATTAAGTTTAGTTAGAATAGTATCTAATGCTGCAGCAGAATCCATATTGCTTCTCGCTGAAGTATCGGGCGTGGGTGAGATCTGTTTAGACCGCTTCAGATTCCCTTTCGAATCTCTGTCCTTGGGGGTCACACCCATGCCCTCCGCCATTGCCGTGCTCAACACCAAAAACACCTCACAGAATGACTGTATCAATGTAGAGAAGACGTAGAGCAGACGAAGGTGCTGTGAAGTATATTGAAGAACACGCCACTGTAGAGCACAGCAAGGAAGAGCAAGCACAGAGGAAGACTTGGGGAGAATTAAAATTCCCACACAGCCAAATGAATCGCCAACAGACAAACAAGCAACCACTGGTATCAGGAAATAGAGTGAGGTACAAACTGCTCTCTCAGACAGAGCAAATATGATCTTCAAGCGTCGCAAAGTTTAAAGTTCGCAATTTGACAAGTGTAGACCCCCCCAATGAGGTAAAACCAACTGAAAACAGGTCGCAAGTAATTCACTCAGCACTCAATAATTGCTGCCATTTTGTAAAAAAATAATGCCTCCTCAGCATAGCGTCTTTTTAAAAAAAAAAAAACAGAGCATGACATAGTGAAGCAGAAAGGCTATCCACGCAATACCTCATACATGAAGGGAGTAAGGTCAGGAAAAGCCGTGATGCAGTTCAATGACCTACTGAAGTGATCCGTGAAGCAGCAAGGACTTTCACTTCCGCCGCCATTTTGAAGCTCGAACTTGAGGAGAAAATCGCCGAAACGGAAAGCACTCCAAAAGGACTCCAAACAGCCCGAAAATGATAAGCAGCCTTCCCCAGGTGTTCCGCCACTCAAATCCGCCGTATGGTGATCAAAAAATCACTGATACAGCATGTTCCGACGAGCGGTCGCACCCGCGATCCGACGGAGCTTAGAAGGACGCGGCCATCTTGGTTGCGCGTCAAACCACGCCCCCTGCCCACAGCAAGTCTGAGGCCCGTATCCCTCGTGGAGACCGTGCAACCCGAACCCCTGGACCCGCGACCATTTGCAGAAGCATCAGCTTTCCGGCGACCCCTGAGCCTGAGCTTTGGGTTACTTGTAGCCCTGACCCCGAGCAGTAATTGCACCGAAGATTGCAGGCCTACACTCAACGAGTGTTCCGTGGGACGCCATTTTGTGATTCCTCTCGAGGTTCCTTCGCGATCCCTGGTCCGTTGACCTGTGGGTCCCCAAGAAGGCAACTCTAACTTTTATTGGGCTTCCCTGGTTGCTCCAGACGTGCCCTGACTCTCCATCGCTTGGGGAGTCCCCAGGACCTTGCTGGTCCGCACAGAAGCATCTTTTCTGGTCCTGCGTGGGTTGCTGTTGCCAAGGCTTGTTGTGGTCAATCCGATCACCGACACCCCAGCACTCGACATCCTTCGTGGGACAGCTCGAATCCGGCTCCTGGTCGTCATTGACGTCTCCAGAACCCCGTGGCTGCAGAGTCAAGCTTCACCTCTTCGTACCTGAAGCACCCGACATCGGTGGGCATTCGATTGCTCCGCTCCTGGTCACTGGCTAGTGACCCAGACTCTGTCCCCTCTGCTTTCAGGTTCTTCACATCTTCGATCCAGGCTTGGATCCACCCGGACACTTTTCTTCTTCAAGGCAGCAGCACTTTGCAGCAGATCGCCATTGAAAACGAAGACGATTCCCGACACCCTTTGACACCTATGCACCCGGCTTCCCTGGGTGAGGTAACTCGAGTACTCCGGTGCTCCCGTGGGTGTGGGCCCTAGAATCCCTTAAGTCTAAAGGGGTTTGCTCAAAGTCCTCTCCTAAGTGTCCTTTATCTTTAAAATTCCAACCGCGACTTTCCGCATTGAATCCTACGGCGCTTGCGGCTGTGTTCTCACACTGCACACATCCCCCGTGGGTCTCCTGTGTCACTACCTTGGGTGGTTCCTTGGGGTTCCAGCGATTCTACGTGCTCTAGGCACTGTGTCTAGTCAAGTCGTGGTTCTTATACCACTTTCTTAGTATATGGTTTGGTCTCCCCCTGGAGCCCACTGTGTATTGTGCTATTTACTGTCGTTTTAATACTGTGATACTGTGTATCTTGAACTCTAATCTCATAAAGGGATTAGTAGTTAGTGTTTAGAAATAAATACATATATTTTATATATATCTTGTGTGGTTCTCCTTTCATTTAGTTATTCAAGAGGTTATAATCTGGTAAACCAAGCTGCTTTACACTCCTTCAAGACTTAGCCTGAAGGCTGCTCTCCATAGCTACCACTAGGATAGCTTTCAATAAAGGTTGTCTTTAAACCTATCATCAATAAGGGTCGTTTGGACTGGTGCAAGGTGCCCACTATAACTAATGGACAGCATATGCCAGGCCAACTTCTCACAGCTGCCACATGTACGCTAACAATATCTGTATTTGCTTCACCCGAGTCATGAAGTTTCAGCTAGGAGCACCATATCAATGTACTCATTCCCTGCCAAGAGGCGGATGGCAAACAAATGTGCCAAAATGCTGGAAAAAACCGAAGTTTGGAATTTAGTCTTGGCCAGTGCAATCTGCAAACTCTTGCAGGGACATTTTCAGTAGAAATACATTTCTGACTTTGAGCTGTCTTTTACTGACACGTCCTAACAGTAGAGAAAACGGCTCATTACTATCTGGACAACCTCTCCAAGATTTGTCCCGTTAGCCATTAAACCGAGGTAAACGCTTGTGCAAGCTGTTTTACGGAATGGCTATGTATTTGGATATTTCAAAGTACTTCATTTTAAGGCTCCAAGCAGTCCATAGCAGGCCTATAAAGGATATCTAGCTTTGGCCATGTTTGGGGTCTGTGAAGAAGTCTGGGTTGGCCTTGAATATCCGTCAAGATTAAAATGAGAGCTCTCCATTCTTTGGAAGGTTCCTCGTTGACTTACTTTTCACTGCCTTGCAAAATGCTTCAACTTTGCTTGCCCTCAGAGAGTTTTGCATTCTGCATTAGAAGCTAAATTGTTGGTTGCTAACTGGCAAATGTCAAAGCTTGGTCTTGAGTATATCTCCATCATGCGGGTTCCGCACTGGAATAAATCATCAGCTTCAAATCAATTTCACTTTATTTTTAAAGGTTTTTTTTGGGGGGGAGTTTTTATATAGCGCGAACTCGTCCTGAACGTTTCGGAGCGCTTTACATGAGCACCAGTTGCGTTACAGACGAACACATTCATTTTTTTTGTTTGGCACAGGGAGATTAAGTGATTTGCCCAAAATCGCAGGATGTTGAGCGTCCCTTCCGGGAGTCGAACCCCGTTCCCCAGCTTCGCGGTCGACCGCTCTAGCCATTAGGCCACATCCTCTCCCAAAACATTGACCGGAAAAGTATTCCCTAGATAGAGAATAACTAGCTAGAACCTTATCTAAAGTAACATACTTACTGTTTAATATGGTAATGCGTGAACGTTGATGTTGGTCTTGGCATCCAAAAACATGTTTTTCTCTCAAGATATAGGTAACGCAAAAGTCCAAATTGTAGACTGAAAGACAAGAAAGCACTTGTGTAGAGCAACTAACTGCATAAAGGGGTGGGACTTACTAATGCACGTTCTCCCTTGCGCCCACAAAAACCCTTGAAGTGTAAAAGATGTCCTTTACTTCAGCCAGGGCACCCCATAAGTGTGGAGGAAGTGAAAATACGCTCTACCGGAAGTAGAGTCATTAGGGTGGGTATCTTGCTCTTAATGATTCCTCAACATAGTGAGGGAACTGGATTGTTTCTGAATGAGAGGTTCTGTCGATCATCAAATCCTCCCTCCCCGCTAACGTCAGCCGCTGCTTCTTGGTCATTGCGCTACCGCAATCGGTGTTTATTGTGTATGTAGGACAACACACACAGATGGGATTGGCACTTTAAGCATGTGCAATAAAGCAAAGAAAAGAACAGTGGTTCCTTCGGAAGGTATCCATACATACACTTGTAGGGTAGCTAAAGACTCATTGAGAGACATGATACTGTGCGCTAATAAATATTTAGGTACCATACGAGCGTCCCTTTAATGCAGAGGCCACAGTATGTATGGTGACAAATGTATTCTCATTGTTATAAACATACACATCATGTATTCTGAATAAACGTAACAGGTAAAGCAAGGTGTTATGAAGCCGAATTAACTAAACCGCGTAGTACAGAGAGAAGTGTGCAAAAACTGATGGATACAATATCAAAATGGCTGCCTGACACAGGGGGAAGAGCCCTTGTGTCACTAATCATCAATACAGTTGTGTGGTGGTCGAGTCATTGGGAGAGAGACAGCCAGATTTTTCAGGCTATATACTGTGACCTCTGTTTTATAGTGTCTCTTGTATTACACGTAAATATTTCTTATTGAATGCCACCCAATAACTCAGTGATTCTTTCATTACCCTGTAAGTGCATGTAAGGGTACCTCCCGAAGGAACCACTGTTTTCATTAACTACAGTGTGTGATGTTTAACGAGCCTGGGCAGAGCATTGAAACGTGGTTTCACCTTGGTCTTTTGCGGAAGCCTGTGTGGTCTGTGCATCTCCACGCGACCAATCCATGCAGTATTTGGGATATCCATATAAGGCAAATAAATGTAGTTAAAATAACAAATCCATTACATTGTCAATGATTATTCTCAACACCTGGCTTAGAATTGGCCCTCTCGCACCTATGTTTGACTCCAGTGGGCTGAAGGATTGCTGATCCCAATAAAGCGGCGTGTTGTTCGGATGAAGACACCTGCTAAATTCAGGTACCAAGGGTGACTAACTTTTCTACTTCTTACCTACTACCTCGACGGTAAAGACTCTTCTCCACTAGTTGCTTGTTTCTCAGCAGCCTTTCCCATGTGCCCTTGCAATAGTGTGCACTTTGTCTTTAACACATGCCCTGAAACTGACCAGGTGCCCGCTCTTTACACACTCTCACAATTTTTCAGTAAGTTTTGAGGAAGACCTGTTTCCACAGCTTTTACACCAGTTTTTGTCTACATCTTATTTTCACAGTGACCTACGGAATGGCGAGTGCGAACACGTACTACTATACAAAAGTAATGTCACAACTGTTCTTGGAACCACCCATATCAAAGAGAGAGGCGACCAACTTCAAAACTTTGTCGACTATGGAGGACTTTTGGAAGGTATCCGTATTTGCCTTTCTGCCTTTTTATTTTTGGAGCAGTTGGGGGTGGGTTGTAGAAAATACGTATGACCAGCATCACGCTTGCTCACTGAAGCTGTTTGTGTCCCATAACAAAAAACAAATGGCCGTTTTCTTTTGACAAGATGTCTTTAAATGTATACATTTGTTAAATGGCATGCTGATTAAACATCTTCGTCAGGCTGCTCTACTTTTTGATAGAAGACATTTGCCATAAAACATTAAAGTCCTGAAAGCTGTTTGTTTTATTTACATGTGATGTCACTAATTTAAGAGCTGATTTACTCTGATAAACAATTTTGGGAATCTTGATCAATTATTATTGTTTAATCTAAGCGGATGTGGCCCTAGTCCTCCAAACATGAAAGAAATGTGCTCCTCTTCCATTTTCTTGCAGCACATCAGCGGCAACTGGGAAATGTACGAACTTGAACAGATAGTAGAGTGTGAGCGACCGAGGACACTTATATAAATAGAGAAACTTCTGTCTCTTTAAGCAACTACACATTATGCTGGATATAAGGAACCTAAACTTGCTCCAGCTACTATTTCAAACTAAATTCAGTCTCCATCCTTCACTTCGTGTAGGAATTCATAAAAAGCATGGTCTTTTTTTAATAATTAAACAACTTATACTTTGTAGTAAGCTTCTGGCCCCTTGTCAGATATGATAAGCACCCCAGCAGTGCTCCAAGTCAATGTCACTCTGACATATCTGGGCTCATGGTCTCTAAGAAAGCTTGGATGGTTGTTCTCGTGATTCTTGAAATATTGTTGGCTTTCAACGCACTAGACCACAACATTCTCCTTGTTGTTCGCAAGAGCAAATGGGCTTCCTCCGTTGATATCCGCCTCTCGTTTTTAATCACTGCCTAGGGCCCAGACATTAAAATAACCTCTTTTTGTAACTCGGGACCCTCTGGACAGTTTCTTAACTCTCATCCATTCACTTGCACTGCACACTCACTGCACAAAACCTGCTCCGCTGTATTCAGGCGTCGAAGCACACCCGAGGTAGACTCGGTACCTTGGGTGGGACCCAATGATGAAGCATGTCACCAACTAGGTTGGTGAGTGAGGGTCTTCTAAAAACACAAATGTGTTTCCCCTGTACAAGCATACACTAGGAGCACCGACATTAAAGCTAGTTCTTCTTGATTTACACACTTTGGTGGTGGAGCCCAGCTGAGAGATTTGTCATTCCCCACTCATCAGACCCAGCAAGTGATTACCAGAAGGTGACCAGAAAGAGATCACAACAAAGCATTTAAAAGCAGTTAATGCGTTTGCATGCCACCTGGTGCACTGATCCAGGGCTGTCGCCTGTATTTAAAACAAATGCCAAGGACATGCCCTTCTTCCTTTGTGTGGATGGTATGAATAGCATACACAACTTGTGGGATTAGCTAGCATCCACACTAGAAGGACTGTCTGAACTGCACAAAGACACAATCAGTCAAACAGTAGATTTGTAGAGCGCTACTTGTCACCCGTGAGGGTATCCAGGCTGGTCATTGATGCCAAGCCTGAATTCACACAGACTAAGGCGCTCTTGCAAATTGCTAATTTTTGCTATCCCTATTCGTTAGTCCACAGGAAATTTTGGGAAATCTATTGTCATCCACTTTACTCTTTAATCACAATCACAATCTGCTACTCCGTGTTCTCTGACTACTCTAAGAACTTAAATCTTTCCTTTCCCAAGCGCACAGAAACTGAAGCATCCATCTGTCATTCTAAAGGCACACTACACAAACCTCTGAGCGCTAGGCATTCAAGCACTGCAGCTGCTGCAAAGGCGTCCGTAAGAATGAAAGCTATTGTATTTACTTTTGTAGTTTAATATAGCGCTAAGAAGGCCCAAGTGGCCTTAGAGCGTTTTACATAGTAGATATTGGCCAGCGGTAATATACCATCCAATAACAAAGATGACACAGAAATATAATTCAAGAGGAAATATTTACTTGGAGGCCACGTAGCAGCCAACAAAGGCGAACAGCAAAAGCGTTGTAAAAGTACAATTCACTGATTCAATAAGTGAAAATTGTTACAGGAGAACTATATTGCAACATAGTTAAATACAACTATATGCAAGCAATTAAAGCAGTGAAAGCAAACTGTTCGAGGTTCATTGAATACAATAGAGGCCAAAAAGAACCATCAACTTCAACATTCAGGGAAGGCTCAGGAAGTGAATTCTCAAATTCAGTAGCCACGTTCTCGTAGTGTACTGATTAGAAATGTGAACACTTACTTACCCTTGGTCCTATTCTAGTATTTAGTAAAATCAGTACATAATTCATACACTTGTATGTTCTGAAAGTCCTCACTGTGCCTCTTGATCAACCTCCTACTGGGGACTAACCTTCCCCAAAATCAGTCTTTCCTATTCACGTCACCGCTCCTTCTCTACAGATGCTAAAACTAAAACCATATTTTTCTTTTCGGTTGTATGTTGCAACCACGCAATCCCCAACCATGCATGCCTGAACAACGCCGTCTTAACAGCGTCTTAACCACACATGCCTTTACCACCCATGCCTTTACAACGAAGTTAGTTGTAATGGCATATTTGGTAAAGGCATATGCGTGGTTTAGGTTCTGCCCTAGCCCTCACCCTAAGTCCTAAAACCCAGCCACCTGCCCTAAAATCGAACCCCAACCCAGCTCTAAAAACACCACGCGCCCTGACCCCTAAAACCCAGCCTTTCTAATTGACCCGACCCCTCCCCCTGCACTGAGCCCTAAAGCCTTCACCCCAGACCTAAAAAAAACACCCCATCCCCCACCCTGAGCCCTAAAACTGCCCCCCCAGCCGCAAAAAAGTACTTTATCCCCTGTCCTGAAGCCCAAACACGACCCTGCAAACTACTCAGCCCACCACCCTGAGCCCTAAAATCGGCCTCCCCGCCCTTCAAAGTACCCTGACCACCCGCCCTCAGCCCTAAAACCCTCAAAAGTTCCTCGAAATAAATAATAAATAAAAAAAGTCTAATGCCCACTTCACTCCACTGATCACCCCACCTCCAATGAATGCCCGCTAATATTCCTTATATCCTCCACGGAACACTACCCTCCACATATTCACTTGATTTTGATGTATTCTTAATAAATCTCGGTATGACAAAATGTTTGATTGCTTGATGCTTGAGTCCCTTTAAAATCCTCGTACTTATGCTCTTAGAGCCAAATGGAACCCCTGGCTCAGCTCTTCCCATGAATTTTCTGACTTGCCCACCTCTAGTGCTTGGAAACTTGTTGTGCGCTAGAGCATTTTATTTTGGCTCTTTTGATTTCGTAGGGCCGAAGCTGTTGTATGCTGTTGGTGCTGCCATCCATCTTTGTGAAGAAATGGTAAAACATTCGCTAGTACGCCACAAAAACTGGGGGAGGTCTGTTAAAGAGGTGTGCCCAAAGAGGCATAACGAGCAGTCCTTTATGCGTGGTGTAGCCTCTGTAATTAACAACATAGCCCAAAACGTGAACTAAGTCGTGCTGGATACAGCTTCCCACCTGACCAGTATTTGGACGTTTCTCTGTGAGTGTTCTGTTACTACATCTCTATATATATCTCTTAACAAATAACCCTAAATAAAGACAGACCTAGTGCTTTGCCAGTGCTTGTCGGCACTGATGTTTTTATGTTTTTTTTTTAAGTATCAGATAAAGGAGTAACAGCACGGTTATAGTTGTGAGCAAGTAGGTCTAAAATGCTTAAAATCTGAAAATATTAGACCTTTATTTAAATATTAGTCTCTAGTGGAAGTGGTCTTCAGAGTGTCTGAGTCACTCCTGAACTCACTGGCACATCTAATTCCTCTCTGGGCTCTGTAAATCACAACCTTTTTCTTCCCACATTTCTTTCTGAAATACCTTCATCTGCATGGTTCACACTTCATCTCCTTTCACTCTGTCCATCTGTGTACACTTCTCACGTCACCTTCCCCTATTGCATATTCTTTCCCTCTCATTCACCCATACACCCTCTCCTCACCTGTAAACACATCATTTTCTTTTCCATTGGTGCTGACAATATTTCAACATCTGTGTATGCCTGCTTCACACACTTTCCCATAGAGTACGCTCTAGATTTGGCATGTTTGTGACTGTCCCTCTGTGCACTCTTCTGAGAAGCCAAGGATTGGATGAGCATATAACCTGAGCACCTTCTAACTCACTGACAGGAACTGTGGGAAACCTACACTGCCTTGGGTCTCAACACCAGAGCTTTCAATCAGGCCATGGCATGAACACCCACCCCAAAACTGAACTCGCCTAAACATCTGGATCCGACTCAGTTTAATGTATGCAGAATACAAGAGACCTATGTTGCATGAAAAACAAAACTATGCAAACAACGTCTGGAAAAAGCAAATACTCTTAGGGAATGACTAAAGACAAAGTAAAACATTTACAATGTAACCAGGGACTGATCGGCTTACATGGATTACCAGAAACCTCATATTTTTGCTTATGCGGCAAACATAAGGCCTGGTAGGAACCCGTTTCAAAGTCCTGGCAGGATCCGCCCAACGTAAAGCCGGGGGTCGACACCGCATTACTTTCTTGCGCATTTCTGCTACCGCGCAGTTCTCACTTTTCCATATTAAGTGCAAGTGCTGCGTGCAGGGGGTGTGCTCGTTTGTGTTCACCAATAACACGGAGTCCATCCAGTGATGGCGTGCCCCCCCTCCATCTCACTCGTTTTTTTTTTTACCAAACATTTGTCGTCGTCCCCTTCCTAAAAACGCACAGAGAAGCACTTCCCCACCTGACCATTGCAGCCTACCTCAAACTACGAGGAAGCTGAACAGTAAGTGAATTCACCGCTCTGGAATGTAGAGGCCCCCACTTTACCACACGGGGTCTTGTTGCTAAGAAACGGTAAAACTGTTGTGTTTCTGCAGCGCCTTGTGTTCCGTCAAGTATGGAAACACGTGAACAGCTCGAAACAGGAGGGAGTGTATCTCGGCTTCCAGAATCTCTGAGGTTAATCAGTGCTAAGGTGTGTTTTTTTTTTTTGGCAGCTACCCTCCACCCAGTATGTTCTTCCCAACAGGAGTGGAAGAGGTGTTATTCCCTCAATTTGCCACTTGGCGGCAGTGTGATTACATTTTTTGCTGTCCGTGTTGCCCGAGTGCAGCAATACAGTCTTTATTCAAAAGAATTGAAAACTGAGATTGTGCTGCTTTTTCAATGACCGGACTGTGGATTGCACTGGACATTTTATTGTTTTAACGAATGTTTGTGCAGTTACATGCCTGGATTAGGGTCCACTGTATGCACTAAAACGTCTTCCAAAGGAGGCTGACCTGCACCTTAACCTTGCCTAACCCAGCCCGACTCTAACACACAGCCAGCCCCTCTCATGAGGGCACAGGGCAGACTGGTCACTGGGCCCCAACCATGGTGGCTGTGGGTCACAGTTGTCCCGGGGTCTGTCCCACAATGGCTCTAAACCCTTTCTTCACTTTGCCCTCAGGGTAGTGAGGGCGAGCAGTCATGGGCGTCTCAGGGACGTAGTGTGGGGGGCAAGAGCTGCACGCTCGACCAGCAGATACAATAGCGCAGTGTTCAGCCCAGTGCATGTCTTTTTGTTACAGTAAATCACAACGAAATCCCAGGCAGGGGATATGGATCCACTGTCTCAGGCTTCTGAACCAGTTTGAGTTGGTTCTCTTTCAAATGTGATTTTCTGCCTGCTTCTCGGACACAGCCTTTGTGCAAGGTGATGGCCCTCACAGCAAGTACCAGTGATGCTTGCTCCAAGCAGCAGTATCCAGAACAAGGGCACAATAAAGTGTGAGATCTCTGCACGTAATGTGGGAAACTAGGAAGTGATTTAAGATAACATTTAATGAGGTTAGAAGAGAGCCCTATAGGGCACAGTAGCAGGAAAATTAATTATATTAATTATCACCTATGTTGGATGTTGTGCCACTGGAGGAGATGGTTCTTAAGGTCCTATTTGACCTTAGGGCAGAACATTGCCATATTTAAGTGCGGAGGGGTATTTTTCCACATTCTGTGCCAATAAATTAAAAAGACATAGCTTCTGGTGTCTGCCCTTTATGCATTTTGTTTTGTAACGTGGGTCCTTATTTTCCATTTATCTATTGGCATGGAATGTTTTCCACAAGTAGGGTGGTACACCATTCATTATGACACTGCATATGATGCTTTAAACACACAAACAGGGGGGACGGGGAGCTAGGAGAAAACATGTCCAGTTGCCGCGCTCCCAAGATTAACGTAATAATCACATGTAGGTAACTGTTCCTAAGGAGAAGAAGAGCAGACCAATTATGGTCGCTGGGCAAGACTGTGAGTAGCTTACTCACAGCGTAGGTTGGAGACAGAGTAGTGTGGAGGTTGGGAAATTCCTCCTTTTGGAAAAAGTGCCCTCACACACCCATGCGGATGTCATGCTTCATCATCGGGCGTTGCTCCTCGTGGGGGTGGCGCTGCAGTCCCCCACGGGCCCCGCGAGAGGGCTCTTTGTTGGAGTTTGTGAAGAAGGAGGTCTCCAGACGGTAAGATGTGGGTCATGAATTCTTTAATAGTAGAAAGGTAACAGCGACACCGGAGACAGCTTCCTCCACTTCCAACTCCAACCGTCTACTAACGGATGCTCACCCGGCTCCACATTCTACCACACACATTCTACATACCTCACGCGACTCTCACGCGACATGCACCAACAAGCCAATACCACACACCTTCCCTCTTCAAAACAAAACACACAACCCAAAAACGACAGACAGAAAAACAACAGAAAACATACACCCCACAAGAGTACACAACAAAACAAAGGACAAGAAAAACAACAAGATCCCAGATGAAATCAGAAATAAACCAGAATCCTCCTCAACTGGAATACTTATCCCAACTTGTAATCAGCAAAACGAGCAGGAATCCTCCTCAACCTGCTACCACAACGCAAAACATCAGCATCAACATTGGAACCGTGACTGGCAGCTTCTACCAATCCATCATTCCTACCGCACAACTCCACACCACCACTACGCAACTCTACACCACAATCCTTCCCCAACATGTAACCACTGCACCCTTCCTCAATTGGCACCCTACCACACGGAACACTATTCCGACCATTACAAAGACTCAACTGACGACAATTCCATCTCCTACCATCTTCCAATTCAACTGCACTACCCAACACCTTCCGCACTTTCAAAGGCCCTGACCAAACAGCTTCACCTTTCAAGACACCTCTTGGATTTCTCACACGAACCATCTGACCTACATGAACAACAGGCCAACGGTAATTGCCACCACGAGAACGAACAGTGCACTCCTGGAACTCCTTAACCTCAGATTTAATTTCTTTATCAAGCACACTTCCCTTATACTTCATTCTATTATTCCTTTTCCTCAACCACCAAGGAACCAAAACAGTCGAAGGTTTCCTCCCTCTCAACACCTCAAAAGGTGTTTTACCAGTCACCGAATGAGGAGTAACACAATATGCCATAAGTCTCCCTTGCAAAGCCTTCCTCCAAGGTAATCCTGCACTCAGGGCCAACTGAATCGCTTCTTTGACCACCCTATTGAAGCGCTCCACCTGTCCATTCCCCTCAGGATGATATAATGACGACCATATATGTTTGATACCCATCTCCATTAAAAATTCTCGCATCTTGTCCGATACCAATTGGGAACCATTATCCGAAACCAAAGTCTCGGGTACACCTTCCCTTGAAAACACATCTTCCAAAAATTCAATGACCACATCCGTAGTCACACTGCTGACCATCCTTACCTCCGGCCACTTGGAGTAATAATCAATCAAAACGATAGCATAACAATCCTTCGCTGACACCGCTGAAAATGTACCCATAAAATCAATAACAACTTTTTGCCATGGTCCCTCAGGCAACTCCACCATAGTCAAAGGTATACACAAAGGTTTAGCAACCTTATCACTAGCACCACAAATCTTGCAATCCCTGACCCAACGATCCACCATAGAATCAACGCCAGGCCACCAAAAACATTCTTTAATTCTTCTTTTGGTACTTGACATACCACCATGACCCTTGTGACTCCTCTCAATGATACCATTACGCATGCCAAACGGAGGCACAATCTTGTCCCCTCTCAAAATGATACCATTTGACAGACACAACTCTTCCTTAACTTTCCAAAATGCAGAACACTCTCCTCGTAAAGCAGATTCCCTCGGCCAATCATCCATAATATACTTCTCAACCTCTCTCAAAACAACATCCTTGTCCATTTCATGCAACCAAGATTCTTCAGACAGTGTATTGCACACTACCACTCCCTCATCTTCAATAGACAAAATATCCTTGAAGGTAAAAGCAACTTCAGACTCATTTACATCCACCACATCAGTAGGAATCAAGCTAGGCAACCGTGAAAGTCCATCAGCAACCAGGTTTTCCTTCCCAGGAATGTATTCAATTTCATAACTAAACATTTGCAATTTAGAAGCCAGACGGGCCAACCTAGGAGTCAAATTCCTCCCTCCTTCAGGTCTCAAAATATTCACTAAAGGCTTGTGATCCGTACAAATCTTGAACTTCCTCCCCCACACATACATATGAAATCTCTCAGCAGCCCACACAGCAGCAAGGAATTCTTTCTCGATCACGGAATAATTCCGTTCAGATGGTGTTAACGTGCGAGAAGCATATGCCACCACCCATTTCTCACTCTTAGTATGTTGTGAAAACACAGCACCAATTCCATAACCGGAAGCATCCACAGATAACATACAATCAGCTGAAGGCATGAAGGGTTTCAAACATGGTATTACAGAAATCTCATTCTTAACATTTTCAAAACATTGTTTCTGTTGTTGATCCCACACAAACAATGCATTTTTCTTGAGTAAAGCCCTCAAAGGTTCCATTTTGGATGCATAGTTTTCAATGAAACGAGAGTAAAATTCAGTAAGGCCCAGAAAGGACATTAATTGTTCCTTACTCTTTGGTTCTGGAGCAGACAAAACTGCTTCCACATGACTGATTTTAGGTCGAATACCATCCTTGGATATAACATGGCCAAGATATTCCACCTCACATTTACCAAATACACACTTCTCATTCCTAACAGTTAAACCATGTTCCCTAAGAGCCTCCAAAACCGCATGCAGATACTTGTCATGGGATTCCTTATTCTTTCCGAAGATCAGAATGTCATCTTGGAAGACTTTTGCTCCACTAATCCCATGCAAAATTCTTGACATTTCCCTCTGGAAAACAGCTGAAGCACTCGCTAATCCAAAAGGCATGCGTTGATACCTAAACATGCCTTCAGGAGTAATAAAGGCTGTGCAGTGCTTTGAGTTCTCATCCAATTCAATTTGGTGATACGCACTTGCCAAATCTATTTTAGAAAACCAGGAAGAACCACCAACAGAAGATGTTAATTCTTGTAAGTTAGGAAGAGGAAACGTATCAACCCAAATAGCCTCATTCAAACACCTCAAGTCCACACATAAACGTAAATCGCCGTTGGACTTAAGGGAAATCACAACTGGAGAAACCCAATCTGAGCTCTCCACTGGCTCAATAATTTCCTTCTTACACAATTTTTTAAGGATGTCCCCTAACTTTTCACGATAATTAATAGGAACATTCCTAAGCTTTTGTCTTATAGGGCAAACACCATCTCGTAAAACAATTTTATGTTTAAATTTCACCATTTTGCCTATACCATCAGTAAAAACATCAGAGTACATTTTCTTAAGCTCAGAATAATCAACATAAGCATGTATTTTCTCGCTTTCATTCTCATACTGTATAGCAAATACGGGGCACTCCAAACTCGCATCAATCTTTAGACCCAAGTCCATGATATGTGGCCAGCCCAAAATGGTTGCACCCTTATTGGCAACATACACCTTGCCCCGACATGACTTATGTCCAAAACACACATCCGCCCATACAAAACCTTCCATGGGAATTTTAAGACCAGAATAACTTCCAGGACTCACATCAGGCTCCAAGAAAGGTCTACCAGGCCATAGTTTCCTAAATAACTCCTTGCCCATGATAGTATACCATGCACAAGAGTCCACCATAGTACACACTTCCACACCATCAATGCGCACCGTGCACGTGGGCAATGTTTTAGCTTTGCCCACCTTAACAACTGATTTATCATGAACACTAGACACTTCTCCAACTACATTCAAGTCATCATCATACACATCATCTTGAATGAAATTAACCTTCTTCCCCAAACTATTGCACACTCTACTAAAATGTCCCTTCTTTTTGCACGTTGTACACACTTTAGTTAACGCAGGGCACCATTTGGAATTAGCTAAATGGTTACTGGAACCACACCTGTAACACAAAAATCCTCGTGATTCATTAAATTTCCTGTTAGGAATACTCTCCGAAGTTTTACTATCACCTTTACTTTTTGTCTTGCAATCTTTATTCACAACACTAACTTGGTTAGAACTACTTTTTTCATTCCCCATCTCACTCTTTTCATTCCTCACCTCACGAATGCATTGATCCGAAACTTCAACACCCCTGGCAACATTAACAGCAGCTTTCAAGGAAATGCTACCACATGACCATAACTTCTCTTGAATCTTCTTAGACTTTGTCTTCATCAAAATTGTATCACGTAGAACTTGATCATAGGTCATACGATCAAATTCACACGTGACCCCTAAGCCTCTCAAAGCAGAGACAAATTGATCGATAGACTCATCCTCTTTCTGCGCTCTAGAATAAAACTTAAATCTCTCCATAACTACATTAATCTTCCTGCCAAACCTCTCATGCATTTGTTTAACTGCATATTGATAAACCCCAATGTCACCAGCATTCTCTATCAACGGTAAATTCTTAAATTCTCTCAGCCCCACAGCACCTAATATGTGTTTAAGAAGTGACAATTTTCTTCCTTCTGAAGACTCATCCTTCTCGAGAACTTCCACATAAGCTTCAAAAAGATCAATCCACAAATCCCAAGCAATCGGAGGTTCACCCAAATCAGCTAAAAAAAACGGCGGTGGTTGAATGGTTGCCATAATGCAAAAACTGCTCGTTTAAAAGAATAAGGAGTCTCATTAAATACCTGCAGAAAAAGTTCGCCAGAGTCAGTTGTATGAACAAAAATGATCAAGTGCGCCTGTCACAGAAATCAACAAGCACATGAAATATCACTGGAAAAACAGAAGTCCATCAAAGTCCGTTGTACAAACAAAAATGGTCAGGTGTACCTGTCACCGAAATCGACAACCACATTTAGTATCACTGGAAGAACAGCCAAGTAACCCAGGTGTGCCTGTCACCGAATAAAACAGCCACGAAACAGTTACCTGAAAGAACAGAATACTTGATAATCACTCCAAAAGCAACCTCCGTTGAGAAGCAGTAGAAAAGAGCCTCACTGCAGGGCAACGTCGGAGATGCTCAATTGATCGTGTAGCTCCTGATGGACGAAGATAACCAATTCAAAATGGCTGCCAACGTAATGACGAGCACTGCACAGAACACCCAAGATATCCCTCCGGTTGCTAAGGAACGCTGCAAGATGGCTGCCAACGTAATGCAACGGAATGACGACTCGATTCCTTTAGTTGCTATGGAAACGTTGAACGCTGCAACACAGGCGTCGTTGGCTGACGTCACGATTTCTCTTCGCAATCTCCAAAAACCGGAAGAAAAGCCACAGGAAGTGAAATCCAGAGCAACGCTGAAATGCACGCAAGCATTGCCGAAGTCCAGTCAGCCAATCCGAAACTTCAGCACGGAATTAATCCAAATCGCCAATTTCAAAATAATGGCGAATTACACGGAGTTACCGGTGCCGCTAAACTCCCAACTCGTCGCCATTGTGAAGAAGGAGGTCTCCAGACGGTAAGATGTGGGTCATGAATTCTTTAATAGTAGAAAGGTAACAGCGACACCGGAGACAGCTTCCTCCACTTCCAACCGTCTACTAACGGATGCTCACCCGGCTCCACATTCTACCACACACATTCTACATACCTCACGCGACATGCACCAACAAGCCAATACCACAGAGTTCTTTTTAGGAGTAACGCCGCAGTTGTGAGTGCGGGTGTGTGGGGGGGAGAGAGGAAAGGTGAGTGGATAAAATCGCCTCACTGGTACCCTACAGAACCTTTATTCAAGGGTCCATGTGGTGAGGTTAAAACGTGACAAACAAGGCCTCTAGAGATATTATATCAGAGGGGTGAGTGTTTTCCTTCTGTTCTGTTTGTCAGCAGGTGAAACAGTGATGACGGTGAGTGAGAGAGTTAGGTCGACATGTTTCACGCCTTCTAAGGGTCCCTAGTGGATCCCGTGGTGTTTCTTCAGGACTGTGTTATAAGTGCAGAAAAGTTTAAAAATAGGAATCTGAGACGGCGACACTCAGTATTCCTATGATACCTCTAGTCATTTTTTTTGGTGTCACTGCACCTAGAGGAATGTTTTTAGGAGTTCCTCGATCCAACCTGTAATAAAAGAAAATGGATAGAGAAAAGACATAACTTATAAAAGGAGAGACATAGCACTTATTGTCATTAAGTTGCAGTGACACCAAAAAAACTCTGACTAGAGGTATCATAGGAATACTGGGTGTCGCCGTCTCAGATTCCTATTTTTAAACTTTTCTGCACTTATAACACGGTCCTGAAGAAACGCCACGGGATCCACTAGGGACCCTTAAAAGGCGTGAAACATGTCGACCTAACTCTCTCACTCACCGTCATCACTGTTTCATCAGCTGACAAACCGAACAGAAGGAAAACGCTCACCCCTCTGATATAATATCTCTAGAGGCCTTCTTTGTCACCAGTTTTAACCTCACCACATGGACCCTTGAATAAAGGTTCTGTAGGGTACCAGTGTGGCGATTTTATCCACTCATCTTTCCTCTCTCCCCCCCACACCCGCACTCACAACTGCGGCGTTGCTCCTAAAAAGAACTCCGACAAAGAGCCCTCTCGCGGGGCCCGTGGGGGACTGCAGCGCCACTCCCACGAGGAGCAATGCCTGATGATGAAGCATGACATCCGCATGGGTGTGTGAGGGCACTATTTCCAAAAGGAGGAATTTCCCAACCTCCACACTACTCTGTCTCCAACCTACCCTGTAAATAAGCTGCTCACAGTCTTGCCTAGCGCCCATAATTGGCCTGCTCTTCCTCTCCTTAGGAACAGTTACCTACATGTGATTATTACTGCATATGATGCAGCAGGTCCCGACAATGAATGTAGGCTTGTAGAGGAAGGTAGTGTCAGCCAATCGTAGTTTAAAAGATGTGGTTTATTTGTTTCTATGTTGTGGTTTAATTTGTTTCTGGCTTGAATGCTTACAGCATAACTATTTTCAGAACCTCAAATGCGTCTTTTTATTGGTAGTACACAGAGGGCCCGCTTTTAGATGGCCTCTACTGGGACGTGTGGTACAACAACAAGACAATGGCGGAAAATCAGAGTTTTATCTACTATGAGAACCTGCTGCTAGGGGTGCCTCGGATGAGACAATTGAAAGTGAGGAATGGTTCTTGTTCCATCCCTGAAGACCTTCAAGACGATATCAAAGAGTGTTACGATGTGTACTCGCCCGGCAATGAAGACACCGCTCCATTTGGGTTGCAGACAGGAACAGCGTACGTAATGCTTTGAACATATTGGAAGGTGTTGTGGAGCAGATCAACATGCTCTAAAGTTATAATTATGTTTAGTAGCTTTGGGTCTCTAACTTGGCTGATCTTGTGATTTCCAGCTTGCTGCATATAATATTGTGTGCTCAATTAATCTCTCCAAATATTCAGCAAATCGAAATATTAGTTTTTTTGTGATCAGAAGCTGTTGCAAAGGAAAACAAATCGTAGTGAAAAGATGAAAAACCTTGTGAGGCAGGAGACAGTTGTTCAAACAGAACTGGTTATTTTTTAATACAATCTTATCTGGTCAAGGTAATTTCTAGAGGAACAGGTCATGTTGATAAGCATTGGCAAAACTGATCGGTCTTACCTTTGGGACCAGTTGGGTTTGCCACTGGTTTTTAGTGTTGCTGTACAGCATGTCTTAAGAATAATAAAAAAAAAAAAAGCCTATGACAATGATGCAGGAACTTTTTTTCTTTTTGTTTACCGATTCAAGTTGGATCGGTAAATAAACAGAAAAAAAGGGTGAAAGCTTTTAAGGGGGTGAGTGGAAGCAACACCGGGGCCCGGGGTGGAAACAACATGGGGGTGCAAGTGGGGGGAAGCAATGCAGGTGGGGCAAGCAGTACAGACTGCGCTGATGGGAGAAGCAACAAGAGGGCTGGGGTGGGATCAGGGCCGGACTGGCTGTAGCTGGCACTGGGCATTTCCCTGGTGGGCCACCAGGGTGGGGTCTGCTTTTGGACCCCTGTGGGGCCGTTTTTGTTACCAGGGATCCGGTTTTGCAGCATAGCTGCAAAATCGGCCCCTGTACCAAAAGCGGGAGCAGTGAGACGGGAGTGGTGCTTCCTACTAGCCTCCCCCTGGGGGCCGGCCGAGCTGTTTGTCAAGGCCGGTTTCGGTTCCCAGTCCGGCCGTGGGAGTGGAGAAAAGCAAATGGATGGGAGAAAGAGCAGCATGGAGCTGGTGGGGAGAAGCACACATGCAAGAAAGCAATGCAGGGAGAGAAACATGCGAGTGCATCACCAACGGGGTGGGGGGAGAAGCATACGAGCCAGAGAGAACAACACAGATCACAGGGGGTCAGAAGCACACTAGGGAGCAGCTGAAAGATGCATGTACTCTGCTTAAGACAAAAGAAAAATTTACTTCACTAAAGGTGAACAGGGGAAGGTCACAAGTAAACTGGACATGCTTCTGGGGGAAAGATAGACCCAAGATGGTCTAGGCAAGCCATTGAATAAGAAGTTTGCAAATGAGTGACAGTAAAGCCAAACAATGGCAAACAATGGATGGGCTGCAAGCCCCTCTGTTGTTGATAAGCCCGCAATCTATCTTTCGCAACCAAACAGCTGTGCTGTCAGCTAGGCTCGACCAAAAAACGGACAGTAAAGATTGTAAGCTGCTGGACATTGTAATGCAGACTGTGTGAAGCGAGAAAGTGTGAAAAGGAATATGTGGGAAAAGACTGCTCACTGGTCAGAAGGAGGATGTAGATGAGATGTACCATGGTTGTATCTATAGTGAGAAGAAAAAAAGTTTAACACAGTCCAATGAACAGTAAAACCCGCATTTCTGTAATTTTAGAAACCTGGCAGGTGCAGATGTCTAATCAAAGAACAAGATACCTAATTCCAAATGTATTTCCATGAAGAATAATTAGAGGCTTAAAAATGATGGGAAATTTATTGCTGGAACAGATTGGGAAGAATCTAGGTAGTAAAGTCGGCTTCTTGACAAAATGTACCCCAAATCTTTAGACGGGTAACGCTGGAATATAAGCTCCAAACTGTACAATTTTATAAATTTGTGTTGATGGTTGCGGTCAATAAAAATGTACGCTCTTTTGATAGATACTTCTGATAGAGATTTCTAGACGCAGATTCCTCACCTTTTGAATATTCCTTGGGCGTCAGACTAGATTCGGAAACTTTTCCATAGTACCTCTGCATGCCAGAAAGTGGTGTCATGTGGCTCCACACTAACGCCGTTTCACTCTGGAAATAATGTGCAGGACCTGTATAGGCGCTACTCTAGCGTGCTCACGGCAGTGCATTTTTTCCCCATGCCTCCTGACTTGGATCCAGAGCTTCTCTCGTCCTCAGTGAACGTTTCTCCAGCTATTTATTCTTTATTTTTCTCCAAAACATTTTTCTCAGTGTACAAGGGATGTCACCACCTAAGACGACAGGTTTTAAACCCTGTAATGACTATCACAAGCTGATGTCTGTTACAGATCCCCACCAGGTTTGTTTGGATGTCTGTGGTCGGACATAACTCCAAGACGGCAGGTTCACCCGCGGTGCCAGCTGGACCTTCTGTCCCCCTACTTTTGAACTTCAGTGGCAATTCTGACACTGCCCCTGATGCCCTCAACCATGCCAGACCTGGGTATGTCGATGACGATGCTGACCTCGCTGCCTGAAGTGGTGGCCCGGATTGTCATCTTGGATGCAGACTCAACACCAGTCGGAATGCGACCAATGTGGTGCCGAATCTGGCCAAGGCACCCATTTCGGCATTTGCTTACCACTGGGCTTGCAACTTTCTTTGAATTCCCTTTTTTGGACTGACTCGGATAATGAATGTGACCAGGGTGATGTGTTTGATCAACCCTATGCAGAGAACAATTGGTATGAGGTTTTGCAAGATGTTAGTGGACTTGATACCTTTCCTGAGACAGCCCTTTTCTCCCCTCCTGGCCCTGTCACGGAAGAATGTTATACTTATGTGTAGGGCAGCTGAAGTCCTTGACCTCCACCTCCCCACCATGGACGTGAAAAAGAACGCTCTGATGGAGGTCCTACGGCCAAGCCAGAGTGCTTCTGAGCCCCTCCTTCCCTTCAGTGAGCCCTGACCGATACCCTCCTAGGGGCTTGGGCCCAGCCTTTTACTGTCCCGCCAGTTAACAGGCAGATCGCAAGGCATCGTCCTGCTCCATGTGAACTGGCTTTTTTGTTGCAACACCTTTCTACAGAGACCCTCGTGATGCAGGCCTCCAACAGCCGGCCCAACCCCAAAAATGCCTATTCTCATCCACCAGTTTGGCTCTGTACTCAATCAATGCCTCCTTTGTGTTGGGCCTTTACACTCCTGCCCTTTGGGACTCTGTGCCACAAGTCCTTCCTGGTGAACTGGTAGAACTTTGCTGTGTTCTGTTGCAGGTGATCCAAGATGGTCATGATGCTGCAAAGTTCACTGTTCGTTTTGGTTTGGATACCACCGACTCTGCTGGGTGGGCTATAGGCCCCAACATTGCCATTCATTGCAATGTGTGGCTGCGATTGATTGTGTTCTCAGGCAACATCCAGTCCTCCCTGATGAACATGCCATTCAATGGGACTTGCTTGTTTAGGGACATGACTAACTATGCCCTTGAACATTTTAAGGAGAGTTGGGCAACTGCTCAGTCTTCGGACCTCTCTGCCTAGCCTCACCAGCCGCACCCATTCCCCTGTTCCTTTCGTGACTTTAGACTAGGCATTCCTTACCACCAATCTGTCCAGCCCCAGCAAGAAACCCAGCAGTTTTTCAAGAGAGGTCATGGTGCCCGCTGCCCCAGTGGCCTAGGTCAGCGTGTCGCTCAGTCCACCACCCCCCCGTAGCCCCACCTGCCAAATCTCTATAGTGTACCTTTCCAAGGCCACAGCCACCCGGTGGGAGGCAGAATCCACCAATTTCTATCTGGGTAGGCAAATCATCACATAGGACAGGTGGAGTCTGTATATTGTCTGCAAAGGTTGTGCCTTACACTTCCTGTCCTCCCCGCCGCACCTTCCACAATCCACCCAGCGACTGACCGATGACCACTTCTCCTTTTTGCTGCAGCAAGAGCAAGCCCTTTTGACCAAAGGGGCTTTCGAGAGAGTGCCAGAAGAAGGACGTGGCTGTTACTCCTGCTACTTTCTGTTGCCCAAGAAGGGTGTAGGTCTTCGACCTATTCTAGATCTGTGCCCACGCAATGACTTCCTCCGGAAGGAGAAATTCAAAATTCTCACCTAGTCCCAGGTCTTGTCGGCCCTAGAGACTGGATGGTGGCTCTGGACCTGCAGGGCACCTATTTTCATAATCCTGTTCTTTCAAGCCCATCAGCGCTACCTGCAGCTTGCGGTGGGAGAAGAGCATATTCGGTATGCTGTGCTCCCCTTTGATCTCACTGGCGTCCCTCCTGGTGTTCACGAAAGTGATGGCAGCGGTGGCAGCACACCTTTGGTGGCCGGGATTGCCATTCTTCTCCTACCTAGATGACTGGCTGTTGAAGGCGGACTCGCGCCAGGCAGCCATCAGGGACCTCCAGACTACGGCGAACCTCCTGTCATCTTTGGGGCTCACTATCAACATGCCGAAGTCGCACCTGACTCCTTCTCATGGACATTGTCCGGTTTCATGCCTGTACCCAAGGAAAGAGAGTCCAGGACTTTCAGGCTATGATTCCAATCTTTCAGCCTTGGACCTGGATTTCAGTGACGTTGACTCTGAGGTTGCTGGGACTGATCACTTCCTGCATCCTGCTGGTTGAGCACGCCAGATTGCACATGTAAACTCTTCAGTAAGATCTGAAGTTCCAGTGGACCCAACATCAAGGGGACGTCTCGGACCATGTCCAGATTTCAGAGGAGAGTGCAAAACATCTGCAGTGGTGGCTATTGAACCACTCAGCGGCAGACCCCTCTCCGTGTTGCAGCAACTGGGCGTGGTCCAGCACCTGTGCTTTCGCAATCTCCTCCTTTCATGATTGGAACCACTCAGCGGCAGACCCCTCTCCGTGTTGCAGCAACAGGGCGTTGTCCTGCCCCTGTGCCTTCGCAATCTCCTCTCTTAATGATTGGAAATTGAGCGACGGTAGCTAAGCACCTTCAACCTTCCTTGAGGTGATTGATGTCATCTTGCCAAAAACTGTATACGCCTGTTGTTGGGACAAATTTGTCATTTAGTGCGGCTCACACCAGATTGACTCCCTTCAGGCCATGGTGTTTGACATTCTCCTGTTTGTTTTGTCTCTTGCCCAGCAAGGCCTTGCTTTGTGCACTGTTAAAGGTTCTCTTTCAGCCTTCTTGCCTGATCAGCCTTTGTTGTTTAAATCACCAGTTTTGACAGGTTTTGTTTTTGAAAGGGCTGCAACATCTCCTTCCCCCTTTTGTGATGCCCCAATGGGACCTCAATCTCATCCTTACTTATTTGACTTGTACCCTGTTTGAGCTGCTTCACAGCTGTCCCTTTCAGCTCCTCACCATCAAAACCGTGTTTCTAATTGCCATCACCTTGGCAGGGCGTGATTGAGCTTCAGGTGCTGTGTGTCCATCCATCATACACCACCTTCTTCCCCGAAAAGCTGGTTCTGCGAACTAGGGTTACCTTTCTCCTGAAAATTGTGACACCGTTCCATGTCAGTCAAACCATCACTATGCCGGCATTCTATGCTCCACCTCACCCCTCTAAAGAGGCTCCATCATTTTGACTCCAAAAGGGCACTCTGCTTCCTTCGATCGCACCAAGGAACACCAGGTGTATGATACACTCTGTGTTGGGTTCGCAAGGTAAAAAAAAGGCTGGGCAGTACAGAAGTGTTCTATCTCACACTGGATTGTGCTCTACACTAAGATCTGCTACACATTGGCAGGGAAGCAGCCTCCAGAAGGACTGTAAGCCAATTCCACCGGGGCCAAAGCTGCTACCACTGCGTTAGCATGCGGAGTCCCTGTCCTAGACATCTTCCAGGCAGCTATGTGGGTATCCCTCCATACCTTCATCAAAGCACTAATGTCTGGACAGCCAAGCCCGCTGAGGGGCACTTTGCTCACTCGGTCTTATAGGACTTTGTTTTGAGTTCATCCACAGGTCTCCTCCCATTGGGTACCTCTTTGGTATCTATACAAAAGCTGAAGAATCTGTGGCTAGAAGTCTGATCAAAAGAACAAGTTACTTATCTTTGCTAACACTTTTCTGGTAAAGACTCTATTTAGCCACAGATTCCTCACTGAGCCTTCCAACCTCCCTATTCTGTGGTTCGACCCTACCATATAATAAGATCCCAAATCTAGCAATCTGCACCCTGTCTGCCAATTTGCATGTCTGGAAGTGCAGTCTCGCAAACAACTGACGTCCGCATGGAAATGGCACCTATAAAAGCCGCGAACGTCATTTCCGGAGTGGAATGACGTTAATACAAAGCCACACTTTGCCATCTTCCGGTGTGCAGAGGTACTATGGAAAAGTTTCTTATTCCCGTCTGACATCTGGGGAATAGTCAAAAGGTGAGAAATCTGCGGTTAAAGAGTCTCTACCAGAAAGTGCATTACCGAAGGTAATTAACTTGTTCTTCTAACCTCATATTCTTCACCTTGTGAATTTCCCCAGATGGCAGACTGGATCCCCAAAAACTCAAAAGCAGTGCTCCTGCACATCGGTAGATGTTGCCATTCGACTACGCGTTAATGGTGTCAGCCTTGGAAGAGCCAGACTGAGCTGCCTATAAGCGCCACCCATGCATGCTGACATCAGTTCCTTTATTTCTATGCATCAGACATGACTCCAGAGCTCTTCTCCTTCTTCCTTCCCTCTGAGAAGAGACTTTCTTCCAAACGTTTCCCAGTATGCAAGGGGCGGCACCTCTAAAATGACAGTGTTTACGCCATGTAGGGAATGTCGCAAGCAAAAGTCTGTGAGGTGTGCCTCTTCTACTCGGGTTGATTTAACAACTCCAAAGCCTTCAACAGATGTGCCTATATGAAATCTATAGCCATCCAAAAATGTGAGGCGAAGCTCTAAGTGGTGAAACACAAACGCCCCACATCAGTCATTCTCCCGGTCAAATTCAAAAGCAAGGAGATGCTCCTGTTCTTGTTTTCTGAAAGTCATTCCTGAGGCATATTTTCTTCCCTGTCAAAGCCTTTGGGTAAGTCAAAGAAGAAACAAAAGGATCCATGCGGCACTCTGCCCCTTCCTGCCACTCTTGTTCTCCTAAAAAGGCACAAGGTTGTCACCGAGACTCCAGGTCTCGCTCCTGTTCCACAGAGGAAAGAATTCTATCCCGGGTATCGAGGCACCCAGAGTTCTCAGGTCCATCAATGGCATTGCAGAAGGTCGAAGCTTTTTGAGAATCCATGCTGTGAATCTTTGCCACACTTCTGGCTCCCTTTGGTGTGCCTTTGGGCCCCAACGATCCGCAGGAACTTCAATCAGATGACCGCCGGTGGGTTCGCCCTCGGTGCGCTCAGGGCTCCTTAAACCTGCTTTGGGTTCTGTATCGGTGTTGGGGCTGTCGCCGAAATCTGCACTGGTCCCTCAAGCTTTGCCGCCTGCAACAACACCATTGGTGCCGGAGAAAGAAGCACAGCCCATGTCCGACTCTGAGCCGGCATCATGGCACCCTCAACTGAGGCCACGTCCAGATCTTGATCTGCCACAGCCTCAACTGAATCCATCTGACTCAGACAAGATTCTTCTGCTGCGCAGCTGCACACCGGCATTACACCTTACCCTCTCCAAGCCCCTGCCCCGCCCCACCCAGCTCCGCAACAGAGGAAAGCACACAGTGGTTGGGAGGGCTGCTGAGAATCTTGACTTCCACATCCCCACTATGGAGGTATAGACAAATGTATTGAGAGAGGTCCTAGAGCCTAGCCAGATACTCACCGAACCTCTTTTGCCTTTCAACAAAGCCCTCACTGACACACTGCTGAGCACTTGGGCTAAAGCCTGTTCTTGCCCCCCAGTAAACCGACATGTCGCTGGCCACTGTTGACCTGCTCGAGGAGACCCGAACTTCTTAAATCAGCATCCATCCCCTGAAAGTCTAGTGGCACAGGCGTTCACCAGTAGAGTGAACCCTAATGCCTTTCCAACCAAAACGCGTAGATACATTTGGCAAGTGCATGTTTTCCTCCCTCATCCTAGCCTTAAGGTCGGTTAACACAAGCTGTTTACTAAGTCCCTACACCCACACAATGGGACATGGTGGGTGAGATCTTACCTGCGGTCCCAGAAGACTTATGGACTTCCCTAACCCAAATCGTTCAAGATCGTCGGGATGTGGCAAGATTTGTCATCCACTCAGGCCTGGACACCACGGATGTCTGGATAGGACTATGGGAGCTAGCGTGTTGCTTGAACGCCACACCTGGATGAGGTCCATACCATGGAAGGTACTGCTTTGGTAGCTATAAACAAGTTGAGGAGTCTGCGGTTAGAAGTATCAAACAGAAGAGTTAGATGCAGACTTTCGGTAATGCTCTTTCTGGTGGATACTCTATCTAACTGCAAATTTCTCATCGCCCTCCCACCTCCCCATTCTGTGGTATGGTCTCTCCCGTCTAAAGAGATCCCAATTTAGGAATCTGCATACTGGTCCGTTATATTCACCTATAGGTTCTTCATCTGAGGGCACAAAAGAGTTCATGAAAGAAACTGACATCCGCGCACATGGGTGGTGCTTATACAATGGTCAGTTCTTCACTTCCGGAGCGGAATGGTCAACGCAGGGTAGCGCTGAGCTACCAACGTGCAGGATCACTGCTTTTAAGTTTTTTGGACCAAGTCTGGCACCTAGGGAAATTGACAAAGTGAGGAATCTACGATGAGATAGAATCTCCACCAAAAGATCATTACCAAAGGTAAGTAACTTGTTCTTCGTCACCCCAGACAAAATTACAAAACTTCAATACCTTTGGGAACACCGCATCCAAATGTATCACCTCATCAAAAAAAAAAAAAAAGAGCAACAAGTGACAAAAAATGGTCACGTATTTGGAGATTGCTACTCACTTCTAAACAGTAGTATTAGCCATAAGTTTACAAAGAGTACTATAGACCCCCGAGAAAATGCACAGATTAAGCCTATCGACACCTGCATGCTAACATTGTTAATCGGCTGTGGGTGCTTTGCCCCACAAGCTGTACAAATACAGTCACGTATAGGCATATTGGGAAGACACCTGGAATGTCCTATTGAATATTTTTATAAAACCCCTGTTCCAGCCATAAGCTGCCTAGGCACTAAAGACTCAATAACAGAGATTCCACTGAGCAACGGAGATAAACCAGTATCACTGGACTGTCTCACCAGTGCAGCTATCCAGTTTAATTATTTTATTTATTTATTTATAGAGAGCAACATTCATCCCTAGCGATATTATGGCGCTAAGGAGAGCACATCCTAAGTGAGGAGTTCTAGGAGAGGGTCCCTAGGTAACAGGTCAGGCCTTGGGAAACAGATGCGTTTTAGTTTTTCCTAAATACCAGGTAGTTGTCAGTCAGCCGAAGTTCTAGTGGAAGTTCGTTCCATAGTGTTGCCACAAGATGAGAGAAGGAGCGACCCCCTACTCTGGACTTCCTGATACGTTTTGTTTTTGTCCATGCCTGGTGGTGCGACCTCAGGTTCCGTGTGGGTGCATAGAATTCAACTCTGTCTTGAAGAATTCTAGGTCCCAAATGGTATAAGACCTTGTGAGTATGACTCAGCAATTTGAATTTGGCCCTTTGTCTCACTGGGAGCCAATGAAGTGTCCTCATGCATTCAGATGCTGAGCTGTACTTGCTCTTGTTGCATACCAATTTGGCAGCAGCATTCTGGACTAGCTGCAGTCGAGTGAAGAGATAGTCCGCCATGCCCACAAAAAGAGCATTCCCATAATCCAGCCTGCTTATGAGCAGGGCTTGGACAATGGTTCTCCTACACTCAATGGGGATCCATAGAAAGAGTCTTTTTAGCAATTTTCGTGTTGCAAAACTTTTCCCACAGAGTGCACGTACATGGTCCTGCATGGTGAGTGCACTGTCAACAAGGATACCCAGATTTTTAGGTCTCGGCCTGCACCAGCGCTTGCGCTGGTCTGGCCGAGAGTTTTAGTAAGCAGGTTTTGGAAGTGCAAACAGTGGCTTTCGGCTGGCGACCAGCTTGCGTTCACGAAGGCGTGCACGCGCGCGCGCCATCCATTCCTCGCATCGCTGGCGAGGCGCCATCTGCCTTTCCTTCCCCTCCCCCATCCCTCCTCCCCCTCCCTCACCCCTCCTCCCCCTCCCTCACCAGTGAGCGCGTTTCTTGGCCGCGCGTCTTGTTTATTTAACTTTCCTCCGTGCGAGCACAACTTTAGCATCCTGCTGTGCTTGTTACTGAAGAACTTGCTGTATTGCCCTCAAAATCTTACTCTATTACGGGACTTCAATTCATGGTTTGCTAAGTCCACCGATCCCTCTTAAACTTTGGTAATGATTTAGCTATTCTTAATTTGGAGCTTTTAAAGTCTGACCTCACCCATATTGCTGGCCATCTGCTTGACCCCATTGAGCAGCGGCGCGCAGGGAGGCTTCTCCATTCCTCTGCCCGCACCCACCATTTGTTTCTGTCTGAGAGGGAATATCAGAAGATGAAATAAAAGCTGTTCAACAACACTTGTAAAAAGTTCCAAACGTTCAAAAACGAGCCGTATTCTGAATAATCAGTCATTTTGTGTGAGCTTCAGCCCTTCTCTCGTTTGAGTTATTCCTGACACAGCCAAGAAGTTCGTTATTGTTGGACTTTATTTACATTTTCTGCGCTTCAAAATTGTAAAGTCTCCCCTCACACAATTAATATGTGATGTATTTGTATTTTTAACTACGAGGTGTGTGTCATTTTGTTATAAGTACCCACTCTGCACGCCCCATGGTCCCACTAACGGGAAAGGAGGGGCGGCAGATGTTTCCAGATCAGGGTAGGGGGCTGGCATTTTTCCTATATTGCACCCTGTACTGCCTCGTCCACACACCGGGTGTCCGCTGAACCCCACGGTGTACACACTAAGCAGCCAGGCAGCGCGTCGGGAAAAGCAAAATAGAAAAAAAGAATCCGCGGTTACCACTAACTTCACAAGACAAATATGTATTTAAAAGCACTCCTAATGTGGACGATAACTCAGCGGATTACAGGTTACTCTTCTGTTTAACTTGCAAAAACAGAATGTTCGTGCATTTCCTGTGTTTTTGGGAATTTTTAGTTTTCCAGTTCAAGAAAGTTTTGAAAACTTTTTTCTGTTAGAACATTGAACCATGCCTATTGTTGTTCGTCCAAAACGCTTGGGTACATTAGATTATTTAGTCCTATTGAAGTGACGAGCTATAGAAGTGCTGATGATATATTTATTTGACGAGCTTAGTTAGGCAGTGAAGTCTCTAGAGGAGTATTTTTTTTGGGGGGGGCTCACAGATCAAACTAGTGGGGCCACCTACAAATAGCAACCATTAAGACTGTGTACGCGTGTATAAGCTCGCGCACACACACTATATATATATATATATATATATATATATATATATATATATATATATATATATATATATATATATATATATTATCTACTGGCGGTCGCCAGTAGATAGTTATAGTTAGGACCTATTTTCCATAGGAAATCCGCGACATTCTATTTGAAATAACTCTTGCGTCGGTTGACGAATCTTCGCGAAATTTTCAAACTTTATGGCCCGCTCCTACCCTGAAAGTTTCGGGGTGATTCGTCAAGCGGGGGCCGAGAAAAAAGGGGGGTCCCAAAACGTATTTTCCCATAGGAAACTTTAGCCACGGCTACAGCCCGAACTGCTGAACGGAATTACACCAAATTTGGCAAAGAGGTAGTTCTTGGTTCAGAAAGAACCCTTTTGTTAAATGGTGTAAATCTGTTCAGTAGTTCCTGATGAAAACCAAAAGGAAAATCACATATATATCTATGGCCGCGTCGGATTCGCGCACCCTCCCGATCACGAGCTGCATGCTAATTGGCTGTCAACACTCCAAACCAGGAAGTGTTGGCAGCCATTTTATCCCTCGGTAGAACCGAGGGACAGAAACAAGTGCGCAAAGCGCAAAAGGGAGCAGGGAGGAAACACCCTGACCCCTAGGTCTGCTCAGGGGTCCCACAAGGACCCCCTGGGCAGAAAAAGCATTTTTTTTTTAAATCGGCGGAAAAAAAAAATCCAAGCGCGGTCTCCGCGCTTCGATCGCAAATTTGCCCCCGGGTGGCCCAAGTCCCGGGGGCATGCGGAGGTGGGTTTATTGTTTATGGGGGCCTCTAAGGCCCCCAAGCCCGAGGACCGCCACCCCCTGGGGCTTTTTAAAAAATGATGGCGGGAGGGCTGTGCGCCTCCCGCTGGCCCGGGGACCGCCACCCCCGGGGCTGTTTTTTTTTAATTTAAAAAACCTGTGTGGGGGGCTCCAGCCCCCACACGCCCGGGGACCGCCACCTCCCGGGGCACTAAAGATTTAAATATGGGGGTCCGTTACGGGCCTCAGAGCCCAGGGACCACCACCTCCCGGGGCTTTGAACTAGTTGGGAGGGGGCCGCGCGGCCCCTCCTGGAGCCAGTGATGGCCCTGGGGACCACCACCCCCAGGGCCGGCTCCTGCAGTGTCCCGGGTGCCTACCCCGGGACACTGTAGTTTGCTATGACAGGACGGGAGCATCGCAGCTCCCGTCCTGTCCTAGCAAACTTAGTTTGCATTTTGAAAGAGAGGCAGGAAACCTGCTCTCTCTTCAAAATGCAAACCCAATTGCTTTCCACACGGGGAGCAGCATGTTAGCTGCTCCCCATGTGGAAAAGCAATGCCGGCTCGCGCAGGAGGCGGGGAGCCGGCTGGGACTGTGGGGATTGGGGACACCCCCACAGTCTCCAACGAGAGGCCAGGCCCCGGGGGATGGGGTCCCCGGGACCATAAGTGGCCCGGGAGGGGGGCCACGCAGCCCCCCCTCCCCAAAAAAAAATAATTAAAGAAAAATAAAGGCCTGCCCCGGGGATGGGGTCCCCGGGGCAAAGGAGGCCTGAGGAGGGAGCCACGCAGCCCCCTCCTTAAAAAATAATAAAAAGAGTGGCCATGCCCCAGGGGATGGGGTCCCCGGGGCCGGAATCGGCCACGGGAGGAGAGCCACGCGGCCCCCTTCCCGTTTTTCTTTTTTAAAAAGGGGTAAGGCCCTGGGGGATGGGGTCCCCAGGGCCCAAAAGGAAAAAGGAAGGGGGCAACACAGCCCCCTTCGAGAAAAAAAAAAAACCAATTGTGCCGCAGGCTCGCCCCCTTCCTTTACCACTCTGCAAACGCGCCCCCTGGCGTGTTTGCAGAGAAACAATCCCCTTGAATACTAGGGGTCCTGGGGGCCAACTAGCCCACCAGGAACCTCCAGTATGCGCCAGAGGCTGCGTTGCAGAGAGGTGTACAGAGGCCACGCCCCTTTCACATCTCTCTGCAATGCAGCTCTGTGGCGCTTACTGGAGGTACCTGGTGGGATAGTTGGACCCCAGGGACCCTCAGGATTCAAGGGGACTTAATCCCCAACTTAAAACGCGCCACGGGGCGCGTTTGCACAGTGGTGAAGGGAGGGGCGGGGCTTCAGGTGACATGTGTGCAAACAGGCCCCGTGGCGCATTTTAAGATGGGGAATGAAATCCCCTTCAATCCTGAGGGTCCCTTGGGGCCAACTAGCCTACCAGGTACGTCCAGAAAGTGCCACAGAGCTGTGTTGCAGAGAGGTGCAAAAAGGGGCGTGGCCTCTGAACACCTCTCTGCAACGCAGCTCCCTGGCGCATACTGGAGGTACAGGGTGGGCTAGTTGGACCCCAGGGACCCTCATGATTCAAGGGGACTTAATCCCCCAACTTAAAACGCGCCATGGGGGGCGTTTGCACAGATGTCACCTCAGGCCCCGCCCCCTCCACCATTGTGCAAATATTCCTCTAAAATCAGCCGAACTACGAATTACGCACCTGTTATCAGGGGAGACCTCAGTGCTGCATCTTTGAGCCCAGTACTGATCCTGAAAAGTAATTTTAACCGTACTTACCAGTAACTTGAATTTCCTTCCATAGGATATCATTGCCTGCTTTTTGCTGAAAAAGTTTGTGTCGATTTTTGTAACATACAAATATTCCTCTAAAATCAGCCGAACTACGAATTCCGATTTACTCACCTGTTATCAGGCGAGACCTCAGTGCTGCATCTTTGAGCCCAATACTGATCCTGAAAAGTAATTTTAACCGCACTTACCAGTAAATTGAATTTCCTTCCATAGGATATCATTGCCTGCTTTTTGCTGAAAAAGTTTGTCGATTTTTGAAACATACAAATATTCCTCTAAAATCAGCAGAACTACGAATTCCGATTTACTCACCTGTTATCAGGAGAGAACCCAGTGCTGCATCTTTTAGCCCAGCACTGACCTTGAAAAGTAATTCTAACCGTACTTACCAGTAACTTGTATTTCCTTCCATAGGAATCCATTGTCTGGTTTTCAGCAGAAAAGTTTCAAAGTGTCGATTTTGAAACATACAAATATTCCTCTAAAATCAGCAGAACTACGAATTCCGATTTACTCACCTGTTATCAGGAGAGACCTCAGTGCTGCATCTTTTAGCCCAGTACTGATCCTGAAAAGTAATTTTAACCGTACTTACCAGTAACTTGTATTTCCTTCCATTGGAATCCATTGTCTGGTTTTCAGCAGAAAAGTTTCAAAGTGTCGATTTTCACAAACTACAAATATTCCTTAAAAATCGCCTGTATGACTTAAACGCATTCTTTCAACTGTTTACAGGAGATGCACCAGTGCTGGATACAGGATCCACCACTGAGTAAGAAAAAGTAACGATAACACTACTTACCTGCTAAGTGAATATCCTCCCATAGGATAACATTGGTGATTCTATGTGAAAAAGTTTCTAAGTGTCAACTTTTAAAATACAATAATATTCCTTAAAAATCACTACTGTAACCAAAACGCTTTTACTCAACTGTTTACAGGAGATGTCCCAGGACTGACTCTAGGATCCAGTCCTGTGGTTAGAAAAAGTAATCCATAAAGTAACTAATTGCATTTAACTAGAAATTCACATTGAGCTCAATGTTGCATTGTGTTTGAAATTGTGTTGCCCATTGCAACAACTGTAACTACCGTACTTAAAAGTCTATTGCCTATTTGCAAAGTATTTAAACTAAAGTAATTCATTCTGAGAAAGTATATTTTGTAATGTATAATGTAATTACAATGTAATTTAAAAAATAAAATATGTAAAAATAAATAGTTTAAAAAATGTAGTAAATCAGTACCAAAAAATAAATATAACAATTAATACATTTAAAAATTGTCATTTACAAAACCTTTGAAATTCACTGAAAAAACCAAAAGTTTTAGGGCGTTATAGTTAGAAATTAGCATTTAAAAAACCTTTGAAATTCACTGAAAAAACCATAGGTTTTAGGGACAGTTATAGTTAGTTGGACATTTCACTCGTACAAAACCATAGAAATTCCCCCGTTATAGTTAGTTCAGCTAACTATAACTCGCGCCCGTAATGCACTGCTGATGACGTCACATATTACATCACTCATGACATGGTCAGTGACATCACTGATGACATCACTGATGACATCTCAAATGAAATCACTGATGACATCATCCAGTGACTGTGTTTCTGTAAAGTTTAAATATTTTTAATATATAGGGAAAGGTGTATTGAAGAATGAGTGGGTGTATAAGTGTGTGGATGAAGGATTTAGTAGGTGCGTGACTGACTCTATAAGTGAGTGATTAAACGTATCTTACTGAATGCAAGGGTTAGTGACTAAACTGGGTGAATGTCTGTAACCGTCTGTCTGTTGCTGTGTAAGTGGCTGCATGGGTTTGTGAATAGCTACATGAGTGTCTATATGAGTTATTAATTGGTTGTCTGAGTATCTGTATGGGTGCCTGAGTGTTTGTGTGGGTGGGGTGTGTGCGACTCTGTGCATAGATGTGTGAGAGGGTGATTCACTGGGTGGATGGTTTCAAGAGTGCATCTGTGATAGGCTGTATGGGTGGGTAAGTGTGTGTAAGAGTGTGTTAGTGAGTGAATGTATGTCCCAGTGGTACATGTGTGAGTAACTACATATGTGAAAGGCAGTATATATGTGTGTTGGAGTATATAAATAGCTATAAGCAGAGTGTGTGATTGTGAGAGTGACTGTATGGATGAGTGTGTGCTTGTATCAGTGATTGTATAAGAGCGTAAGAATGTGCTAGTATTTGTATGAGTAAGTGAGCTGGTGTGTGTATAACTGTATAGGTGAGTAAATGGCAGTGTGATTAATTATTTGCATGACTGACTAGGTGTATGAGTACCTCTATGGATGAGTGGCGGTGTTTGAGTGTCTATATAGGAGTATGAGTGCATATGATAGTCCTGTACTGAGTGACCGTACGTATGAGTGACTGTACGGGTGAGTGAGTGGATGTGTGTGTAGACCTAAGAATCAGTGAGTGGGTATGTAGTTATTGGTGTTGGAGTGTCTATGGTTTTGCGAATGGCAGTGTGTAATTTAGAGTGGGTGTATCAAAGGTTATATTGGGGGGTGAGGAGGTGCATCAGATTATCACGTGGATGATGTCATCAGTGATGTCATTTGAGATGTCATCAGTGATGTCATCAGTGATGTCACTGACCATGTCATGAGTGATGTAATATGTGACGTCATCAGCAGTGCATTGTGGGGGCGCGAGTTATAGTTAGCTGAACTAACTATAATGGGGGAATTTCTATGGTTTTGTACGAGTGAAATGTCCAACTAACTATAACTGTCCCTAAAACCTATGGTTTTTTCAGTGAATATATATATATATATATATTATCTACTGGCGGTCGCCAGTAGATAGTTATAGTTAAAACCTATTTTCCATAGGAAATCCGCAACATTCTATTTGAAATAACTCTTGCGCCGGTTGGCGAATCTTCGCGAAAGCTTCCAACTTGTTGGGGCGCTCCGCTCCTACCCTGAAAGTCTCAGGTTGATTCATCAAGCGGGGGCCGAGAAAAAAGGGGGGTCCCAAAATGTGTTTTCCCCATTCATTTTTCCATAGGATCCTTTCATCGCGGCTACAGCCCGAACTGCTGAACGGAATTACACCAAATTTGGCAAAGAGGTAGCCCTTGGTTCAGTGTCGTGCCTTTTGCTTAAATGGTGTAAATCCGTTCAGTAGTTTCTGAGAAAATCACAAATAAAATCACATATATATCTATGGCCGAGTAGGGTCCGCGTACCCTACCGATCACGAGCTGCATGCTAATTGGCTGTCAACACTCCAAATCAGGAAGTGTTGGCAGCCATTTTGTCCCTCAACAAGTGCGCAAAGCGCAAAAAGGGTGCAGGGTAGAAACACCCTGACCCCCCAGGTCTGCTCAGGGGGTCCCACAAGGACCCCCTGGGCAGAAAAAAGCATTTTTTTTTTTAAATCGGCGGGATGCGCTTAGGGTGCGCGAATCCCGCCGAGGAAAAAAATAAACAAGTGCGCAAAATGCACAAAGGGGGCAGGGTAGAAACACCCTGACCCCTAGGTCTGCTCAGGGGTCCCACAAGGACCCTCTGGGCAGAAAAGCATTTTAATATAAAAAATCGGCAGGATGCGCTCAGGGTGCGCGGATCCTGCCGGCAAAATCGAAGCGCGGTCTCCCGCGCTCGATGCAAATTTGCCCCCGGGTGGCCCAAGTCCCGGGGGCATGCGGGGGGTGGGTTTATTGTTTATGGGGGGCCTCTAAGGCCCCCCCAAGCCCTGGGGACCGCCACCCCCCGACTTTATAAACAAAATGATGGCGGGAGGGCTGTGCACCCTCCCGCTGCCCCGAGACCGCCACCCCCGGGGCTGTTTTTTATTTTCAAAACCTGTGTGGGGGGCTCCAGCCCCCCACACGCCCGAGGACAGCCACCTCCCGGGGCACTAAAGATTTAAATATGGGGGTCCAGAGCCCGGGGACCACCACCTCCCTGGGGCGTTGAACAAGTTGGGAGGGGGGCCGCGCAGCCCCCCTCCTGGAGCCAGTGATGGCCCTGGGGACCACCACCACCCAGGGCCGGCTCCTGCAGTGTCCCAGGGTGCCTACCCCCGGGACACTGTAGTTTGCTATGACAGGACGGGAGCATCGCGGCTCCCGTCCTGTCATAGCAAACTTAGTTTGCATTTTGAAAGAGAGCAGGAAACCTGCTCTCTCTTCAAAATGCAAACTAACTGCTTTCCACATGGGGAGCAGCATGTTAGCTGCTCCCCATGTGGAAAAGCAATGCCGGCTCCCGCAGGAGGCGGGGAGCCGGCTGGGACTGTGGGGGATTGGGGACCCCCACAGTCTCCAACGAGCCAGGCCGGGGGATGGGGTCCCCTGGGCCATAAGTGGCCCGGGAGGGGCCAGGCAGCCCCCTCCACAATTTAAAAAAAAAGGGCATGGCCGGCCCGGGGATGGGGTTCCCGGGGCCTTAAATGGCCTGAGGAGGGGGCCACGCAGCCCCCTCCAAATATATATATTTTTTTAATTAAAAGAGGGCATGCCCGGGGGATGGGGTCCCGGGGCCAATAGAGGCCCAGGGAAGGGGGCACGCGGCCCCCTTCCCGTTTAAAAAAATAAAAAATTAAAATGCTCAGGCCCCGGGGGATGGGGTCCCCGGGGCCAAAGTGGCCCGAGGAAGGGGGCCACGCAGCCCCCTCCCATAAAAAAAAAAGGAAAAAAAAACGGCATCGTGCCGGAGGCCCCGCCCCCTCCCTGCAGCAGTGTGCAAACGCGCCCCTGGCGCGTTTTAAGAAGGGAAGTAATTCCCCTTGAATACTGGGGGTCCCTGGGGCCAACTAGCCCACCAGGAACCTCCAGTATGCGCCAGGGGCTGTGTTGCAGAGAGGTGTACATAGGCCACGCCCCTTTATACACCTCTCTGCAACGCAGCTCTCTGGCGCTTTTGGAGGTACATGGTGGGCTAGTTCGACACCAGGGACCCTCAGGATTCAAGGGGACTTAATCCCCCAACTTAAAACGCGCCACGGGGCGCGTTTGCACAGTGGTGAAGGGAGGGGGCGGGGCTTCAGGTGACATGTGTGCAAACAGGCCCCGTGGCGCATTTTAAGATGAGAATGAAATCCCCTTCAATCCTGAGGGTCCTTGGGGGCCAACTAGCCCACCAGGTACGTCCAGAAAGCGCCACAGAGCTGCGTTGCAGAGAGGTCAAAAAGGGGCGTGCCCTCTGAACACCTCTATGCAATGCAGCTCCCTGGCGCATACTGGAGGTACAGGGTGGGCTAGTTGGACCCCAGGGACCCTCATGATTCAAGGGGACTTAATCCCCCAACTTAACACGCCCCGTGGCGCGTTTTTGCACAGATGTCACCTCAGGCCCCGCCCCCTCCCTTCACCATTGTGCAAATATTCCTCTAAAATCAGCCGAACTACGAATTCCGATTTACTCACCTGTTATCAGGAGAGACCTCAGTGCTGCATCTTTGAGCCCAGTACTGATCCTGAAAAGTAATTTTAACCGTACTTACCAGTAACTTGAATTTCTTTCCATAGGCTAACATTGACTGGTTTCACTTGGAAATTCTTCTAAGTGTGGAGTTTTGGAACTTTATAATATTCCTCTAAAATCAGCCGAAATACGAATTCCGATTTACTCACCTGTTATCAGGAAAGAACCCAGTGCTGCATCTTTTAGCCCAGCACTGACCTTGAAAAGTAATTCTAACCGTATTTACCAGTAAATTAAATTCCTTCCATAGGATATCATTGCCTGCTTTTGCTGAAAAAGTTCTGTCTGATTTTTGAAACATACAAATATTCCTCTAAAATCAGCAGAACTACGAATTCCGATTTACTCACCTGTTATCAGGAGAGAACCCAGTGCTGCATCTTTTACCCCAGCACTGACCCTGAAAAGTAATTCTAACCGTATTTACCAGTAACTTGTATTTCCTTCCATTGGAATCCATTGTCTGGTTTTCAGCAGAAAAGTTTCAAAGTGTTGATTTTCACAAACTACAAATATTCCTTAAAAATCGCCTGTATGACTTAAACGCATTCTTTCAACTGTTTACAGGAGATGCACCAGTGCTGGATCCAGGATCCACCACTGAGTAAGAAAAAGTAACGATAACACTACTTACCTGCTAAGTGAATTTCCTCCCATAGGATAACATTGGTGATTCTATGTGAAAAAGTTTCTAAGTGTCAACTTTTAAAATACAATAATATTCCTTAAAAATCACTACTGTAACCAAAACGCTTTTACTCAACTGTTTACAGGAGATGTCCCAGGACTGAATCTAGGATCCAGTCCTGTGGTTAGAAAAGTAATCCATAAAGTAACTAATTGCATTTAACTAGAAATTCACATTGAGCTCAATGTTGCATTGTGTTTGAAATTGTGTTGCCCATTGCAACAACTGTAACTACTGAACTTAAGTCTATTGCCTATTTGCAAAGTATTTAAACTAAAGTAATTCATTCTGAGAAAGTATATTTTGTAATGTAATGTATAATGTAATTATAATGTAATTTAAAAAATAAAATATCTAAAAATAAATAGTTTAAAAAAATGTAGTAAATCAGTATCAAAAAAATAAATATAACAATTAATACATTTAAAAATTGTCATTTACAAAACCTTTGAAATTCACTGAAAAAACCATAGGTTTCAGACATGTTATAGTTGGAAATTAGCATTTAAAAACCTTACAAATTCACTGAAAAAACCATAGGTTTTAGGGACAGTTATAGTTAGTTGGACATTGCACTCGTACAAAACCCGTAGAAATTCCCCCGTTCTAGTTAGTTCAGGTAACTATAACTCGCGCCCCGCAATGCACTGCTAATGACGTCACATATTACATCACTCATGACATGGTCAGTGACATCACTGATGACATCTCAAATGACATCACTGATGACATCATCCATGTGATAATTTGATGCATCTTCTCACACCCTAATATAACTTTTGATACACCCACTGTAAATTACAGACTGCCATTGTCAAAACCATAGACACTCCATCACCAATTACTATATACACACTCACTGATTCTTAGGTCTACACACACACACATCTACTCACCTATACAGTTATACACACACCAGCTCACTTACTCATACAAATACTAGCACATTCTTACGCTCTTATACAATCTCTGATACAAGCACACACTCATCAATACAGTCACTCTCACAATCACACACTCTCGCTTATAGCTATTTATATACTCCAACACACATATATACTGCCTTTCACATATGTAGTTACTCACACATGTACCACTGGGACATACATTCACTCACTAACACACTCTTACACACACTTACCCACCCATACAGTCTATCACAGATGCACTCTTGAAACCATCCACCCAGTGAATCACCCACTCACACATCTATGCACAGAGTCGCACACACCCCACCCACACAAACACTCAGGCACCCATACAGATACTCAGACAACCAATCAATAACTCATATAGACACTCATGTAGCTATTCACAAACCCATGCAGCCACTTACACAGCAACAGACAGACGGATACAGACATTCACCCAGTTTAGTCACTAACCCATGCATTCAGTAAGATACGTTTAATCACTCACTTATAGAGTTAGTCACGCACCTACTAAATCATCCATTCAGACACTTATACACCCACTCATTCTTCAATAAGCCTTTCCCTATATATATTAAACATATTTAAACTTTACAGAAACACAGTCACTGGATGATGTCATCAGTGATGTCATTTGAGATGTCATCAGTGATGTCATCAGTGATGTCACTGACCATGTCATGAGTGATGTAATATGTGACGTCATCAGCAGTGCATTGCGGGGCGCGAGTTATAGTTACCTGAACTAACTATAACGGGGAATTTCACGGGTTTTGTACAGTGCAATGTCCAACTAACTATAACTGTCCCTAAAACCTATGGTTTTTTCAGTGAATATATATATATACATATATTGCTGGAAATGTTTACATCTGACTGTATCTATATATCTAGATCTATATATGTGTAGACACACATAGACACACATAGAAAGTCAGACTTACATATTTTAAGCAAATATGTAGGCTTGTGTTTTGCCTTTAAAAGCGCGGTGCATGTAGTTGGACAAAAGTGTGTGGCAATGGGTAGTGTATTGATTTCGATGTTATTCATCAGCTGGGGTGGGGGTATGTGCCCCCCTCTAGCGACGCCACTGGTGGTGGCGCTTAATAACAACACATCAACAACGAAGGTATGATCATTATGCTTCCACATACTTCATTTTAATAAACTCTGCTCCAGCTGAGTCTTTAAGAAAGCAAGGGTCCATGTGTACCGAGATTGACCCCCTCTAAAGCGTTCCTTAAATAGCCTTGCCCTCAATATTTGGGATGCCAATATATCACCACATTTCTCGCAACACATCTGTGGTGCTCAACAAGGCTTTTGTGTTTTCTAGGCTGGGGCATTTCTAACTAAATAGACCCCAGCACGCACTCAAACATTCCCCGGAAATCAGAGATGCGTAACGCACACAACACTCAGCATACAGGCCTGGAATCACACACACATTGTTAGTGTGCAGAGCGGCGCCTGCACCCACATACACACACATGCACGCACTTAGTAAACCTGGCCTGTGCGCAGGCGCACACATCGCTGCTCATTATGCAGGCCTGCACTCAGACACTCATTCTCAGTATATATGCCTGATGATGCATGCACATGGAGCATTTTCAGTATAGAGACCTGCACACCCAAACTCGCATTCTCAGGGAAAAAGCTGAAGTGACCTCCATATGTTTCGCATTTTTACATGACTTTGAGCCATGCTGAACAGCAGTCGTGCTGCTATTCAGTATGGCTAAAAGAAATTGACAACGCGAATAACTCTGTGATTGCCGAGACCTATTGGCTTTGCCAATGCTTGTTTGCAACTTGTTTGGGGGCAGGGGCATTTCCCAGTGATGGGGGCCACCAGGTTGCATTCCAGACTAAATGTGCTCCTCCGAAAAGTAGAATCTCCGACTTGTCTGCATTTAGTTTCAGACAGTGGTCGGACATCCAGGCTACCATTTCCGAAAGACAGCCAGTGAGTCTGATCCTCGTGTCCATCAAGAGCAATCATCAATTGTGTATCGTCTGCGTGGGAGCAGATACTGATGCCCCATTTTTTGCTGATTTTAGCTAGTGAGGACACATAAACATTGAAGAGGGTAGGGCTCAAGGAAGCTCCTTGTGGTACTCCATACTTGATTGGTTTTGGGGTTGAGGAAAAGGCGCCCAACTGTATGGTCTGTTCGGTTGCTTAAAAAGGAGCAGAGCCACTGAAGGGCTTTAGAATGTATTCCTTTAACAAGTAGGGTTTCCAGCAGGAGGTTGTGTGAGACGGTATCGAAAGCCGCCGACAAGTCCAGCAGAATCAAGGCTGCGGCTCTCCCCTGATCGACCACAGATCTGATGTTGTCTAGCACTGCCAGGAGGGTGGTTTCAGTGCTATTGTTAGCTCTGAAGCCGGTTTGGGTGTGTCCTGGAGCTCATTAGTCTCAGTTGGAAACAAACACACATGTAGACGTACCTGATGGGTCTGGATCTCCTATATACCTAACTGCAATAACATAGTAGTGGGTAAAGAATACCTCATTGGGCATTAGATGGATATATATATATATATATATATACTTGCAGATAGTGCAAACCCCCTAATGTGGGCAACAATTCTAAAGTAAAACAGTATACATTTTTCTGGACACGTTTTATAAAAGAAACTGGCTCCAGTCCCTCATCAAGGGATATACTGCATACCCTAGAGACTTGCAGAAGGTGCTTGTGAACAAACTTCCATTCAAGAATATAGTCACCGTTTTTGCTTCAGTAAGTCGAAGCAGGACGGCAGACCTATTTATTGTTCGAAAGAACATGTCTTTTTAAAACTGACAGACATCTGACAAAGATGTTAAACTGGATGCCTTTCACCCTGTTTTATGGCTCTTCAGGGTGACGTAGTTGGCATGCTTTAATAGGATTGAAAATGAAGTGATGGTGTAGTGTAGCTCCTATTTCCCTAATAGGCTCTGCGCATTGGAATAATATATCCTATAGGTTTGACATAGGACTAAGGTCAGTATGTCCCTATCGAGTATATTAAACTTAATTACTTGTGCCAGCTAGCTCAGAGGCCACTAGAAACTCCTTGACAACAAGAAGGGAGTAGTTTCTGGCAGCCGCAAAACATGACCACTGTGTTTCCCTTTAGAATCAGAACGTGTCCCAGAGTCGTGGAAACAATAGATAACTATTTCACTCAGCTCAGTCGTGCATGCTTAGTTTTCTCCAAGTTACACAGAAAGAAATAGACGGGAGTTTCAATAAAGGATTTATTGAACAGTCTTGTTTCTGGTGTAAGTAAAATGTGCTGTTACGATCACAAGACAGTATGCGAGATAAATAATGTACAGTGTGAGCAGTAGAAATAAATAATACTGCGAGAGCATTATCTTTTAGTACATATGCTGTTACATAAATAACACAGACTAAATATGCGAGTACTCATACGATGCGTTTCTAATCTAGTTCTACCCCAATGTACCTAACCTAACCTAGGTATAGGACGAGGTATGAAGTAGGTGAAGTATTCCTTACTATGGTATACTAAGAGTACGCTAACCCCAGTATGCCTAGTATGCCAAGAGTCCCTCTAGGTTCTAGTCTGCTCCATACCTGAAGAATGAGAGAGGTAGGAATCTCTTTGCCAGACTCGAACTCCAACACCCCGCAAGGGAAGTCAGATCACTGGAAGCTGGACTCTCTGCGTGCAGGGATGACAGCGTCTTCTCAGTGCGTCAGGCCGGGAAACGGGCTCCTCTGAAGTCGAGGTCTCCTCTGATTTACAGGGGCTAGGGAAGGTATATTTATACCTGAGAATTACCTCAGAATGTTAGCATTGACGTGAGTCGGACAGCGGAAGACGTCATGAATGAACCCCTAAAGAATAATGGTTCAGGCATAATATATGAGTCCTTGAAGAAATCAATAGTCCTGGACTAGGGAAACTCCCGCAGCCTAAGGGTCTGTTCTTCAAGAACTCCTTGTGGCGTTAGGGTGGACGGATGTCAGAGACCATGCCTGTATTTGGAGTGCACGGTTAATGCCTAAATAAGGGCTGGGATTTTATGCCTATATAAGGGCAGGGCGAATTGTGCCTAGAGGAATACAACACCCACTCCACTTTCGTGTGTACGATAATACTAAAATGCTAAACATTTAAAATGCTAAACATTAAAATGGAGTACCACATATTTCTAAAATATTTCATAAAACCATTTAAAAAAGGCATTTAAAAAACCAATTAGAATGCAAAAGGTACTGTACATATTGAAGCATAGCCTTTCACTTCAGGCATATAGTTTAAAATAAAATGCAACAGGAATGAAAAGAAGCCGTAATATTTACATGTGACAGAAAAATGATCGATAAGTTGTTCAAAAGTCAAAGTCATTTCATGTCATGAAAATAAATGAACTGGTTTAGACACACAAGATGACTAAGTGTTCGTGGAAGTACCTTGAAGTCTGTATTATAAGGCTAGTTCTACTTTAAGCAGATTGTACTGCCATTTTCGTTCGAAAAATGGGAAAAAGTTCAATTTTGGTAGAGTTCCAAGTTGTTTTGAAAAAATGAAGGCCAAATTGTTACTGCATCTCTGGAACACTGTATGCTGAATCAGAGTCAGTTTACGGGTCTGGTGTAAACATGAGATCATCTACTTCTGTAGACAAAACATCGTCCACTGTAGTTGGTGTCAGTTGGAACACCTCGTGTAGCAGATTAATTGCACAGAGATGTGAAGCTTCGCTTCCAGCATAGGGTGCCGCAGCAAAGTTCGCGTCCGTTGTTACCTGTGTGCCTGTAGATCTTTCTCGTACCTCAGCAGCAGCCGGAAGCGTCTGTGAGATCTCAATGAATGCTGACATCAGGATTGGTAGCCTCTGGGGACAACACAGAGCATGGGCCGTTATCGGGTCCAGCAGAGTATCGACATCCGTTGGCGTAGCTGATGGAAATGTTAGACAGGTGTCCAACACGCATTCTTCACCGCATAGCAGGCATCGTAGGACAGGTAAGATGCAATCTTGCCAGATTGGTCTGAATGACAGGAACCAAGTTGTATTAAGGTCCCGTAGACGAGTCATGCCCAATAGCTGTACTATTCGCTCACGGCACTTTCGTTCAAGGAGAGCTTTCTCCATTTCGCTCGGAGTGATGTCTGCGAATAGGCTGGCCATAGCGCAATAGCAGGAAGAGAAATAGAATTCCGGCAACAAGTGCTAGAATTAATGGTATGCCACCAAACATCGAATGTGCAAAGTTCGGGATGATTCCGAGTATTGCCTGGAAAGGTGCTAACAGACCGGAGCAGATGCTCTTAAATACATGTATAATTCCACTTGTATCAGACATGTTGAAGATACGTGATATCATTTCTACAAAATGTATAGGGCAGTTGGTACGTATTAAAGTCTGTATCTCAGCCGAAGTCCTTGCAATATGTAGATCATAGGTTTCTTTGGCTGAGGTCAAAGGCACTGTTTGCTGTAAAAGCATGGCTTTCATTCTGCTCAAAGTATCAAATCTTATAAAAGAGACGTTCAGCGAAGGTCATAGAGGCGACTCCCTGACTGTGTCTATTGGGGCAAACAATACTTGCATACAGCAAGTGACCCTGGAGTTGACAGTTACTAGATATGGGATGCCTGGCAACATGCCGCAGCAACTCTGATCATTCAACATGAGGTAATTCCCATTAGAAAGTTGTCCAAACGTTGGATTAATCACAGCAGTTGGTGCACCCTGCTGATGGCAAGACAAATTCGCCACAGAACCATTACAAGCCCCGTGTAAAGAAATGTCCTGACATATAAGCGAACCGCTTAGTGCAAGTTTACAGTTGTACCGCTCAAAAACACTTCACGATCCCCACTCCAACATCTATATGTATACGGTAAATCCCAAGATGTCTTAATGTATTCCTTACCCAACCTTTCATATTTGCCTGCTTGCATTTGTCTGAGGCAATACTGAAACTGAAAAGTACTCACAGGTAATGTTATTTTGCCATGAATAAGCCATTCTGTAGCTGGTTTTTCTGCCACTGTGAATGGTAACTTTTCCAGTCTTTCAATGCTCAGCACTGTATACCTTGCTCCTCTTTGTGCCAGTTCGATCTGTTTATCAGTTAGATTGTATTCTGCAAACAGAGCCGTTGTGTTGATAAAACGCCAAGGCACATAGCCCGCTCGCAAAGATTGCAGTGTCCAGCTTAATAACATAATAGAACGTAATTGAGACTGGCCTTGCTGTAACATCGCCAAATCTTGTTCTAGTATGTCGATAGCAGAGGATACAATGCCATCCAATGAATATATTCCGGAGGACAAAGTTGTTAACCCATTGTCGACCACAGAGAGTGTTTTCTCTAAATTAATACGATCAAGTTCACGTATTCGTTCTGCAGCCTCCATCTGTGATACTTTCCATGCTTCATTATAAGCAGCATAAATGCCGGCATATATGAAACGTTTTTGACGCGGTTTTCTTGGTCCAAGCAAGAATTCCCTAAGGTCTGCGTCCTTTTTAAGTAAGGTTAAGTGTTGTTTCCCATCCTGTAGTGTAGACTTATGCAGCCAATCGAGGCATAATTTTCCTACACTGTATGTTGTTACTACCCCAGGATGTTGTCTTTGGACGTATCTTGGGTCTGGCCTATTAATAGTAAAGCCCTGAGTTTTATTCAGGAATCTTTCCTGACAGTTATTCGTGTCTGTGGGCCAGATCAACCATTTTTTCCAATCAGGATTAGATCTGTTGAGTTGTAGTATATTGTCAACTGTCACCACTGCCTGTGTATTATTATCAGTGGCAGGTGTTGGTACAGAAGGTGTGTTCATCTCTTTGATCTTGGCTAATCCAAGACAAGATGTTTGTTGGATGGTTTCATTCAAAAACATTATTTGTTCAGGGATGATGCAGGCTCTAAATAAAGCTTCTATCCCCTGCACTTGCCAATCTTTAGTACCCCAGACTGCTTTGGTGTCTATTGTGTCTTTCCAAAAGTCAAAACCCTGTCTAGACAGTTGGGCATTAAATAACGCAGAGTAAATCTGTTTTGTATTTGTTAACATAATTTTCAGCCCTGTCTTGTTTACATTTTTATAGTAAAACATTTCTGGTTCAGATGTATTGTATCCTGAAAAATATGGAAACTTACTAGCAAATGTTTTTGAACTACCTTTAGGTGGTGTAGGACAATGTTCCCATTGGTTAAACATAAACACATTTCTTGGATATGCAGTTTTATGCAAATAATGATGACCATAGTGGTTATAACAATACAGTTGTTCATAGTCTGAGGAACCCTCTAAATATTCGTGTTTAGAAAATGCAGCAGATTTTTCTAGGTCAAACATTATATCATTGACAGTCTCAAAGTCCCAATCATCTGAATAGGTACTGGACGTAATTAGATCACTTAGTGAAATTTTAAACAAATGTGGAATGTTCAATTGTTCCGTCGGACCGAAGATTTCAAAATCTGTTTTGTCCCACACTATACCATCCTGTATAGGAACAGCTGTGATGTTCACTGATGACAAGTCTCTTGCTTCACGATGGGAAGATTTATGAGGTTTCAAAAGGACGTTCACGTCTTTTCCTTCAGTGTTCACATGGATGTATCTGCCACTTATAAGCACGCTCACAGTTGTAACCAAAGCTAGCCAGAGCAGGAAAACAAAAAGTCCAGATATAATCCAGAGTTCAATCCATGGAGAAACCAAATAAGTCTTTTTCAGAAAGTGAAGAAAGTCTTGTACTTGCTGCTTGAATTTCAATGATGCTGGCGTCGTTTCAGGTTCACTCGGATCTTCTGAGAACGTATCAAAGTTAATGAAATAGCCAGAAGCAGTTCTGTCAATTGTTGGAATTGCATCAGGATTTGTAGAAATCACTGGAACCAGTTCATCACTTGTTACGTTGGTGTAGACAGGTGTATTTGGACGAACTGTTACTTGGTGTTCAAGAGGGATGAGTTCCATAGCGTTGTTGCTTAGTCCTCCATCAGTTACAGCTGAGTTCTCGATTGTGATCAGTCTTTCAGTCTGAACCTCTTGGATAGTAGCGAGAGGAGTGCGTCTGATACTAGGTCGGAGTCCACGAGGCCTACTATTTAGTATTGGCCACATACTGTGGTTTGATGAGGTCGATGGACACAAATCTTTTCTCCTTTCTTCCAGCAAGGGGCGGCAGAAGTACTGTTCTTGTTCCTTGAACTGCTAGGACAGGTACTGGTTGTCTGTAAGAAGGTCCAAATTCCTTCTTGTCCGCAATCTTTTCTCTGACTAGATCCCCAACATTTGGAATCCAGACAGGCCTTGCTGGGACAGCCGGTTGATCCCCAGTGGTGGTTGGCTGTAGGAATACGTTGCTTTGTTTCGTTCTTAACTTGTTTAGTTCCTGTAAAACAGCCAAACTATCTTTGATATCAAAGGGTTTATTTTCCACCACTGTGCCTACGTGTTCAAGTTCTGGTACCCACATTCTTGTCCCAAATAGGACCTCATATGGAGTGACCCCCCCTAGAGAACTTCTTGGCAGGTTGTTCAATGAGCGCTGAACCCCACTAAGGTGTTTGACCCACCCATCACCCGAACCTAATACCCTAGCTGTTATAGACTGCTTTATGTCCCGGTTTTTCCTTTCCACAACAGAATTTCCCTCAGGATGGAATGAAGAGGAGTACCGCAATGCAACGCCCAGACTGGCCATGGCTTCTTTGTAAGCCCTAGAGCTAAACGCAGGACCCTGGTCAGAATGTAGCGTGCCTATTGCGTATGTGCCGATAAAGACTCGCAAATCTTTTATAACAGTTCGAGCGTCAGCCGAGCGCTGAGGCCATAACCATAGGAACCTAGAGCATGAATCCACTGCAACCATGATGTATTTATAGTTACCGTCCCTTTGCAAGGGACCGCAGTGGTCCAGGTAAACACAAGCTAATGGTTTGTCTGAAATTAACAGGGGTGTCTGCGCAGGACGTTTCACTGTTGAGACTTTCATCTGTTGGCAAATATCACATTCTAAAACATAGTTTTTAGTTTGTTTCCGAATGCCAGGCCACCAATATCTTTGCTTGAGTAAAGTAACTGTCGCTGAAACACCTGCATGGGCAGAAGCTATCCCTTCGTGTGCTGCTGGGATTAGTCCTAATCTGCGTTCCTTGTTTGGAATTACCCTATCCCCCACTCCAGGGATTCGAGCAAAAGGAACGTTGTTCGCATCAATTACATAAGAGTACCTGAGTGGAAACTTTTTTGGTAACGCTGTACTGCTGCCTTTGCTTGAAGCATTGACAGCCAACATTATCTCACCGTCTATTTTTGTTTTTGAACGAGTGATCGCAGCTACGGAAGCCGTTTGCACAGCCCCCTTTGCGGCTTCGTCAGCCAATGAATTCCCTGCAACGTGAACGCCATCACGTTGATGACTCAGTGTGTGGATCACGTGAGCCTTTGGTAGTTCGTTTTTCAACTGAACTACTTGTTCCCAAAGCATTTTGTGCTTTATTGTGCCACCTTTCGCATCTTTGAAACCATTTTCAAGCCAGTTTTGTATATAGTCATTATACGACTGAACACAGTAAAAGGAATCGCACACTATTAGTGTGGGGAATTCTCGATCTGTACTTTCAAGTGCCAGTTTGAATGCTTGTAGTTCAGCTCGCTGAGCCGTGTAATCTCCTAGAGATTGTGTTTTAGTGACCATAGGTCTGAAGATGCCATTTCGCATGCGACCTTTAACGATTGCACACCCTGCACTGTAAGCTTGCTTACTCCCTGTTGCGGGTTGTGCGGATCCGTCAGTGTAAATTATAAATTCGTACTGATCGAGAGGCAGAATTTCAGTAGGCAGAGGACATTCATGTTCGTATTGCAGGAATGCTTGTGTTTTTAAATCTGGATCGAAAACATATTCAACATCTGTTGCAGCAAGAGAATTAACCCATTGTATCCATCTTGGATGTAATGCTTTAGCATTTGGAATGCTTGCTTTTGTGACCGCTTCTAAAGCTGGTACTGGGGTTACGACAATAATGCGTTTCCCTTGGGCTAAGGCTCTTTCTTTTGCTACAGCGGTTTGAACTGTTGTTAGAATTTTTCAGTTGAACTGAAGCGCATTTCCGCTTGTGTGTACAAATGGGATTTGTATGCTATTGGTATTTTCTCACCCTCATTGAAGGTTAAGTAGGTGAATCCACATTGACCCGAAATTATTCGGATCACCAAATTTCGTTGACTTACACGTGTTTGTAAGTGATTTGTTGCTAACATGTTAGCCTGTAGTGAACGCAAGATTTCTGTGTGTTCCTGTGTCCAGTTTCTGATCGAAAAATCAGGTTTGATTAATGCGTAGAGAGGTTTAACCCTTTCTGCGTAATTTAGAATGTATGTTCTTCCAAAATTTAGGAAACCCAGGATGGATTGTAAGTTTTTTAGCGTTTTTGGAGGTTGGAGCAGCGCACACTTTTCTAAAAGTTAGCTGCCAAGCTCTTGCCTTCACTTGAAAGCTCATATCCTAGAAATAGGACATTGAGATTGGCAATTCTGGACTTTTTAAAGTTGAACTTGTAGCCCTCAGAGGCGAAACCCAGTATAATGGTGCTCACCCTGTTCAAGTGTTTTTCCAGGTCATCATCTGTCAGATAAATGTCATCGACATAGGACAATGCCTCATTGTCATAAATTTGTAGTAACTCCGTTACCCTCGCTGAGAATAAACCTGGGCTGTTCTTGAACCCTTGTGGGAGTCGACAAAAGTGACGCTGGGTCCCCATTATGGAGAATGCTGTTAAGTACCTGCTTTCAGGTGCTATGTTGTGACAAAAGAAACCATTTGAGATATTTAATGTTGTTTTATATTTTTTACGCACAATGTTATTCATTAATGCTGTGCTAAGTGCATTTTGCACTGCAAAAGTTTTAGAACAAGTGTTTAAGTGTCTGTAGTCCAAAACTAGACGATATGTATTGTCTGGTTTGGAGACAGGAAACAAAGGGTTGTTCATTGAGGAGGTGCATGTTTCAATCACCCCTTGGTATTCAAGTTGATCTAAGATCTCCCTGACCTGTTTTTTAGCTTCTTGCTTTATTGGGTACTGCCTTTGTGCAGTTGGTTCATGTTTCAGATGTATTTTATGGTGAGGTGAGTCCTCATCCCATCCTACATGATTTTGATATAATGCTGGGGCCTGGGCCACTGCCCATTTCCTGGCATATGTATATCTTAGATGCATTGGTATATGGTTGGAGAAGGCAGGCATAATTATGTCCTCGCCGTGTGGGCACTCCCTGACAAATTGTGGTGGCCAGTCCTTTTCTGCTAGAAGTATGTCATAGCCCTTTGATAGTCTTTCCCCAAAAAGTTATTTCACCTGTCTAGGTTTGTCTCCCTCCATCCGGAGTGTTATTTCATATAACCTTTGTGGAGTACTAACCCTGGTGTCTACAGTCTCAACTGTAATGTACTCATTCAAGTCCACTATCTCCAGAAGTTCCTTCAGGTTCTGGCGAACTATTGTGACTTCTGCTGCACTGTCCAGCTTTGTCTGAGCCCATTCTTCGTTCTTGAGTTGTGTTCTCAGTATTCTCGGCATGTCTGATCTTTAGACCTGCTACTTTCTTTTTGGAGAATTGAGGTTTTACTTTAGTTTTTGGAGCGTGTTTGTCGTCTTTCGATTTCACGCGTTCTTCTCTATGTTCTGTTCGTCCTCTTCTTTCCGAAGTCTGTGATGAGATCTGAAAGGGACGAGAGGAACGTGTATCAGTATCTTGATACCTATCAGGTTTTCTCAAATTATCCCTATTCCTGAGGTTATACCTCCTTTCAGAGGGCTCCTTTTGAGGAGACCTACCTCGGGATTGAGAACGTTTCTCGTTTGATTTTTGTTTAGTAGACTCCCACTTCTTTTTAGAAGATGTAGGAGTTTGTTTAATTGAGTCCTTCTCAGGACTTTCAGATAGCTTCGGCTTCACTGGTCTTCCACCCAAACTATCTCTGCCTAATCCTGCATAAGATTGTTCTATAATTCTGGGTAGCTCTGTTTGATGTTCTGTAACATGAAATTCCCTTAATTTTTGGCGGATCGCCACTGCTGCTGCCTCCCCTTTAATATTAGATAATATTATTGTTGAGACCTGGTCAAAATTTTTCAGTAATTTCATACCTAAATTTAGAGCAGGCTCTGCCCCGTATTCGTTTTGAATTTGTTTCAGGACATCAGGTATTACCGCAATTGACGGAATGCCATGTGTTTTAGTATAGATGGCAGCAAAGACTGAGCCCCAAGTGGTGCAGTTTTCCAGTTGTGGTGTGATCCCCATTGGTAAACTGATTGTCAGTATTCTGTGTTTCTCATACGGGCTAGTATTTGGAAATACTGCTTCGATTTGAGTAATTTTTTGAGCTATCCAGAATGGAATTTGCTCACGTTTTGTGGGCATTTTACCCATGACTGCGTATAGAGTCTGTGGTGTAATTTTTAGTGTATTCCCCTGGTGAGGAGTTTGATTTGGAATTGTTAATGGTTGCTGGACTGTGAAAGTCCGCATGACATATTCGACCAATTGTCTGTAGATTTTTATTAATTCTTGTATCTGAACAAGTAAGTCCTCATCTGACATTATATCTAGTTCAGGATGAGGTGTGTAGCCTGCTAGAATCGGCCATGTTGCTCCTGGTCTACCTAGTGGACCGAGCCTGGTAATGTTTTTGTGATGTTTTAGGGCGCCTTTAAACCAGAGCTGATGCTCCTGGTATGTTAATGAAATTTCTATATCCTCGAAAGGAATGTATTCCTCTAGTGATTCATCTTTTTTGTAGAAGTGAAACGTGTGTGTTACTGAATTGGATTCAGGAAATATTACCCATGAATAGAATACCTCTGTCTGAAAGGATTCATGTGCCTCTATCACGAAAACTGCTCTACCGCCTCTTGGTGGTAGGCCATGTTTTATAAGTTTTAGAGTGATGGCTCTTCTTAAGTTTGGAGCAATGTTTATGACACCCTCCTCGGTTTTATTTAAACCTGTAATGTTAAAGGCTGCTGCTTGGGCTGGATCAGCCGCAGCTCCACCGTTTCCGGCATCATTGTCGGAGTCAGACATTTTGTTGTTTGAAAAATGTAGAACAAGTTTCAAGGAAACAAAGATAAGGTGGACAATATTTTGGAACACTGTATCCTTCAACGTTGAGCAAACCAAACAGCTAATATATAGGGTACTGCCCTATGTAGCCGTGGCGGATACTTAACCCTGCCCACTCCAGGCGTCTTTTGGAGTATATGGGTAGGTGTCTTGAGAGAAAAAGCACGGCTGAGTTACTCAGTATCTAACGTTGAATTACTGCCTTACCAAACCGTTGGGCGCCATGTAGTGTAGCTCCTATTTCCCTAATAGGCTCTGCGCATTGGAATAATATATCCTATAGGTTTGACATAGGACTAAGGTCAGTATGTCCCTATCGAGTATATTAAACTTAATTACTTGTGCCAGCTAGCTCAGAGGCCACTAGAAACTCCTTGACAACAAGAAGGGAGTAGTTTCTGGCAGCCGCAAAACATGACCACTGTGTTTCCCTTTAGAATCAGAACGTGTCCCAGAGTCGTGGAAACAATAGATAACTATTTCACTCAGCTCAGTCGTGCATGCTTAGTTTTCTCCAAGTTACACAGAAAGAAATAAACGGGCGTTTCAATAAAGGATTTATTGAACAGTCTTGTTTCTGGTGTAAGTAAAATGTGCTGTTACGATCACAAGACAGTATGCGAGATAAATAATGTACAGTGTGAGCAGTAGAAATAAATAATACTGCGAGAGCATTATCTTTTAGTACATATGCTGTTACATAAATAACACAGACTAAAAATGCGAGTACTCATACGATGCGTTTCTAATCTAGTTCTACCCCAATGTACCTAACCTAGGTAAAGGACGAGGTATGAAGTAGGTGAAGTATTCCTTACTATGGTATACTAAGAGTACGCTAACCCCAGTATGCCTAGTATGCCAAGAGTCCCTCTAGGTTCTAGTCTGCTCCATACCTGAAGAATGAGAGAGGTAGGAATCTCTTTGCCAGACTCGAACTCCAACACCCCGCAAGGGAAGTCAGATCACTGGAAGCTGGACTCTCTGCGTGCAGGGATGACAGCGTCTTCTCAGTGCGTCAGGCCGGGAAACGGGCTCCTCTGAAGTCGAGGTCTCCTCTGATTTACAGGGGCTAGGGAAGGTATATTTATACCTGAGAATTACCTCAGAATGTTAGCATTGACGTGAGTCGGACAGCGGAAGACGTCATGAATGAACCCCTAAGGAATAATGGTTCATGCATAATATGAGTCCTTGAAGAAATCAATAGTCCTGGACTAGGGAAACTCCCGCAGCCTAAGGGTCTGTTCTTCAAGAACTCGTTGTGACGTTAGGGTGGACGGATGTCAGAGACCATGCCTGTATTTGGAGTGCACGGTTAATGCCTAAATAAGGGCTGGGATTTTATGCCTATATAAGGGCAGGGCGAATTGTGCCTATATAAGGACATGATACTGGAAAGCCCGTTTGTGGACACCCTAAGAGGAATACAACAATGGGACATATTTTGCTTATAACAAGCAACCACTATGTTTTTTTAAGGGAAAAGTGATCAAATGATGGACAAACCTGCAGAAAGCAGTCCACAAACCCAGGTGCCCATGGTTAAGTCTCATTGCGAGGGTTAAAATTCAAACTTCTTCACTAGTACAGCACCCAGGACTTACCATATCCTGTACAGTGGTAATTCCGTGTGCGGTATTACCTCATCCTTTGTGGGTGACCGGGAGATCTGTTGCAGTATTTCTGTATGGTCATTGATTGTGCTATTCAATTTTCAGTGTGGTACAATATTGAAATTGATTGGAATAAGACAGATCTCTACTTTATGCGCCCAACGTTGAATTTGACTTTGTCTTGCATTCTTTAGTAGCAAATACACTTTAATGTTACTCCCACCTGCTCTCCATTTTTAGCGTGCCTCCCCATTCTCTCATGCCAGCCCTCTGTTGACAGCTTGCTTCATCCCCTCCTACCCTCGTTTTCGGCTTTCTCTCCAAGGCCCTCTGTCCCGTTCTCCATTGTCCCCTCACTCTCCTAGCCTCTCCTGCCCACCCTTCATTGTCAGCTTGCGCCCCCAGCCCCCCACGCCCACCCTCTGATGTCAGCTTGCTTCCCCATTCCCTTCCGTTGTCTATTGTCTGTTTGCCTCCCCAAACCCCCTTGCCTATCATCTGTTGTCCATTTGACCCCCACCCCCTCCCATCTTGCATTGTTTGTTTGCCTCTCCAGCCACTACCGCCCCACCCTTTGTTGTCCATGTGCCTCCCCATTATCTCTCAAGTGTCCTCTCTCCTGCCCTCCCTCCCTGTGTTGCCATGCGTCATGGCACTTTTTAAAAATAATTTTTTGCCAGGCTGCACAGCTGCCACTCTGCTGCACAACATAGTTAAAAATGATTGCCAATAGCTCGCAAAGGTAAGACATATTGGCTTTGGCAGTGCTTGTTCTCATTTCTGTTCCTTTCATTTAAAACATTTTTTATTCCTTTTATGTTTAATTTGTTTTCAATTGCTAGTGTTTTCTTTTATCATTAGAATTTCTTCTTTTATAGAACGTTTTTAATAGTTATTTTTTTCTCTTATGTTTTCCTTAAAATCAGATTTTTTTTTCTTTCTATTCCTCCATCACATTGTGATAATTTTGCAAATTTGTTCTGGTTTATTTTTTACCACTTTCTCTTTTCTGTCTTTTCCTTTTTCCTTCTTATTATTCTTGATTGTTTTCTTTTTTTTATCATGGTCTTTATGGTTTTTTTCTTGCCTTCTTACCCTTTACTTTTTTGTTTTTCTTTTGCTTCTTTCTGCTATACCATTTAATTTGTTTTCCTTTTTGTGAATGTTTTCATTTATTTTCCTTTTTTATTTACTGTCTATTTTGCTCTCCTCTTTTTTTTCTTCATTTGCAACCATTTCTTCCATTATGTCTTTTTAGGTCCCACGTAAGCAGCGCATGCGCTGTCTCTTTGAAACATTTTGTTTACTGTTAGTGGGCTTGGAGCCCTCCCATTAGTTACCATGGGTGGGTTTCAAAGCCATTCTCAATTGCTTGCTTACTGCTAGTTATTTCTGCAGTCGGCACTTCCCACTTCTTGCATGTGACCCTCCCCTAGAGCATGGCCCAAGTACTTGTGTCCTTACACTGCTCACACTTTTGGGACCTATTTTTTTCTGTTTGTTGAGCCACTCAACAGAGTGCATCTTTCCTAGCTGGCTCTGTCATTTACTTGTTGTTTTAGGCTGTCCAGCTTGTCTTTGTCTCTCCCAGTAGTACTCACTATCTGTATACAGGCCTTTAAATCTTGTTCTTATCTTGTCTCATTTGCTGTGCATTCAATGACCGAGGTCAGATGTCAAGCTTTGTATTCCGAGGTAACTTGGTGTTTACATTTCTTTTGCTGACTTCAAAGTGAGAGAATGTATGTGACAATCCATCCTGCTGAGTACCCATGGGAGAGGACAGGGTGTAGGATGTTATCTTTTCTAGCAGACAACAAAAATGAACTGTGCCAATATTTCAGAATACATCAGAATGAGAACAGTAGAAATGAATCACGTTTTGATTTTGTAATTCTGAAGTGTGGTCGAAACAAATATTTTAATACGATAAAAACAAATCAATACATACTCCACACCATGCATACTCCACACTACGCCACTCCACTTTACACTACTCCACTTTACACTACTCCTTTCTAAAACACTTCCCTCTACAACACTGCTCCACTCTGCCATGCCACTCCACTCCACTGTAAAACACTCTACGACACGGTTCGCCACTCCACACCCTTTCTCTCTACGTCCCCCCACTCTACCCCACTCCAATGTACCCCAACCCAATCTACCCCATTACAATATACCTCACTCCACTACAATCTACCCCGCTCCTCTTCACTCCAATCTACCCCACTCCAATCTACCATTCCAATCCATCCAATCTACTCCACTCTAATCTACCTCCACTCTACTCAAATGTACCCCACTTTACTCCACTCTACCCCAATCCCCCCACTCCACTCCAATCCACCCAATCTACCCCACTCTAATCTTCCCCACTCCACTCTACCCCTATCTACCACGCTCCACTCTACCCCAATCTACCCCACTCCACTTCATTCAAATATATAACACTCCAATCTATCACACTCCACTCCAATCTAACACACTCCACCACAATCTACCCCACTTGACTCTAGCCCAATGTAGTGCACTATAATCTACTCCACTTCAATCTACTGTACTCCACTGTACCCCACTCGACCACAACCTAACCTACTCCACTGCACTCCAATCTAACCCACTCCACCCCGATCTACCACACTTGACTCTAGCCCAATGTAGTGCACTATAATCTACTTCACTTCAATCTACTGTACTCCACTGCACCCCACTCCACCACAACCTAACCTACTCCACTCCACTCCAGTCTAACCCACTCCACTCCAATCTACCCCACTCCACCCCAATGTACTGCACTACAATCTACCCCACTTCAAACTACCCCACTCCAATCTACCCCAGGCTACTTCATTCCACTCTACCCCAATCCACCCCACTCCATTCCAAACTACCCTACTCTAATCCACCCAATCTACCCCACTGTAATCCACCCAATCTACCCCACTACAAGTACTCTGCTTCACTCCAATCTACCCTACTCCTCTCCAACCTACCCCACTCTATTCCAATCTAGCCTACTTTAATCCACCCAGTCTACCTCACTTCAAACTATCCCACTCCAATCTGCCCCACTCCACCCCACTCTACCCCAATCCACCCCTCTCCACTTTTCCCAATCTACCCCATTCCGATCTACCCTATATACCTCACTCCACTCCGATCTACTGAACTCCTATCTACCGCAATCCACCTAACTGTACTCCCATCTACCCCAATCCACCCAAATCTACCACCACTCCAGTGTACATCACCCCATTCCACCCAATATACCCCACTCCATTTCACTCCACTCTACCCCACCCCACTCCAATCTGCCCCGTTCCACTCTACCCCACTCCAGTCTGCCCCACTCCACTCTAATCTACCACACTCTTCTCTACTCAATCTATCCCACTCCATTTTACCTCACTCTACCCCAATATACCCCACTACAATCTACCCCACTCTAAACCAATCCATCCCACTCCACGCTACCCCAATCCACCCCACTCTACTGTAAACCAATCTACCCCACTCCATTCTACTCTAAACCAACCAACCCCTCTAAATATTGCCCCAGTTCTATCCCACTTCACACTACTCCATTCTATCCCATTCCACTCTACCCAAATTTACTCCACCCCACACCACGCCACTAATGCTTAGCCATGCTGCACAGCAGCCACACTGGTGTACAACATTGCTAAAATACTTTGCCAAAGCCAATAGCTCTTGCATAGGTGAGACCTATTGGCTTTGCCAATGCTTGTTTTGCTATTGCTTTGGCTCTTTTTAGGTTTGGACCAGTGACAGCTTGCTGTCTCGCAGCCTCACATTTTCCAAAAAGTTCCTAAAAATACACACACCTATATGTACGTAGAGGGACTTACGGTCCCACATCTTCATCCACTGGTTTGGTCTAGTGTCATTCACATTTTGCTTCGCCCGTCACAGCATACAGCATATGGCAGTGGGTCAGCCCACTTCAGCCATTGGCTCTCTTCACTGTGAGTGAAGGCATTTTGTTTCTGCACGTGTACACGTTCACCTAAAATGTAGTCCACTTCAGTGTTAGGGGTCCTACGCAAGCCTCAATTTTCATTCCATGTTTTTTATTTGTTTTCGGGCAGTGCCTTTTTTACCTTTTTTTATTTTGAAGATATGCACAACACCTTTGGTTAGTGTCATTTTTACTGTTTATTTCTTTTTACACTTTTAATGTTTATTGCATGTGTCTGCAAAACATAAAAATAAAAAACTCAGGATTGCTAAGGTCAGACTTTTTGGCTTTGTCAATGCTTGTTTCTGTTATGCCATGTTGTTGATTGTCACTTTGGTTATATATTTTTTTAATTCGTAGCTGCAATTCTGAACTGAAATGTGCTGACATGCTGGAATTGTGTCTCCATTGAAAACCTACTTCCAGTCCTTTCAACAATGTTATTTGCCTAAATTATGTCTTTTGTTAAAGTGGACTATCTTAGAATTTAGTAAATAATTAACTGAATAAAGTGTAATATATATGTACATGAACTGAACCATTGATATTAGCATTTTAAAATTTGAATTTTAAGTATGAATCCGTATATATTGTTTGCTTCTATTGATAATTATCCACTCTTCTGACTGATGCTTTAATACTGTTTTCTGCACCGACAGCTGGATGTATGCTACTGAAAAGCAGCTGAATGGAAGCAGTCACTGGGGTTTCATCGCGACATATAGTGGGGCTGGCTACTACCTGGACCTTTCCAAAACCAGAGAGGCGACGGCAGCACAGATGGCCGCTTTGAAGAAGAACCTGTGGCTGGACAGAGGGACCAGAGCAGTCTTCTTGGATTTCTCAGTGTACAATGCCAACATCAACCTCTTCTGTATCATCAGGTAAAGCAAGCAGAACACTGACCATCTGAGAGCAGAGGAGCAGGCCAGGCTGTGGTTTTTGCCATAGGTAGTAGGCTGTTTTGATTTTAAGTTGTGGCATTTTTGCCAGAGGTAGTAGGTTATTTGGACTTACAAGGGGGTGGAGGTAATCGTTGTTTCTCCAGATGTTTTGTTGTTGTGAATGCAAAACACTAACATGAGCCAAAACATGCAAGTTATTAAATTTCTGTTCAAGTTCAGCTATTTATATCAATGAAGTATTTGATGAGAAAATGCTTCTCTCCCAAACCTTGAAATAGCGTAGCCTAGCGCGGATAGTTTATGGACTATTGTACGTTAGAATCTAATTCTGCATTTTAGGCATTCACAAAAGTATTTCTTTTCTTTGTTTATTTTGGTTGATTTCCGTATTTAAAACAGAGTTAGACAGAATAAAGATGCAGCAGCATAGTGAATAAAGAAAGAACTGAGATCTCCGCCAATTGCCTTTGGTACATACAAGTGATTCAGTGTAAAATCTTTTAATATGATTAATATATCCAGCAGCAGACTCCTACTGGTCTCCTAGCCTATACCAACATACTCCCTTCACCCTCCATGATCACCATACTGCACGCCTGAGGGCCATTTAATTCTGATTTAGTAGTTTATGGCTGACACACACAGGATTTTGCCTCTACTTTCTCTAGGTAGTTATTACACAGTTTGTAACGCTTATTTTCATACCTACTACTTGTGATTTAGTTAAGACATTTATTTCAGTGTATGCACATTTTTTAAGGTCTCGCATTCAGTCTGATATCAAAAGGACTGCTAGAGCTTTCCAGTTCATATCAATACGACTTTTCGCTAGCACCAATGCTAGGTCTACAAAAGCATTTACATATTTAGTCTTTTGTATGAGGTTCGAAAGACCCAGTAGGCAGTACATTGCATCGTTAGGGGCTCCACCATGTTTTGAGTGGTCTCATTAACTTGTTCCATTGTTGCAACAGTGCAACATATAGGTTTGTGATGGCTTTGTGGTTATTTCCATGTGTTAGTACAATTTATAATATTAGTGATGTAGTGGGCATCTCGTGTGTATTCCCCCAAATGTGGGTCAGCTGGTGTCTAACATCATTACATGACAGAAAATTATCTTGCCTTAAATAATACCCCCCACATAAGTCCTCAAATGAATGAAGAACTCCTTTATCAAAAAGATTACCCCATCTCAGTATAACCTCCTCCAACCATGGACGAACGTTGTGATTATTTTTTAACCTGAGGCCACTCGGTAATGACCACAATGGCAATTCAGGAGCAGAGGGGTTTGGTCTACTTTTCGATTGTACATAGGTGTCCCAGCACCATTTTGCTACCCTCATTAGCATGTTTCCTGAGGAGTATCTCTTGACCTTGTCCATCAGCCAGTCTACTATAGAAATGTCAAACAGGCCCATCGTTACATCGTCTCTCTCCGGACTAGGTTCTTAAGACATCCTCCTCACTAGCCACTGAAGCTGGGCTGCCGCATAATATAACTCTTAGTTGGAGGTCCCTAGTCCATCCCCAGCTAAGGGGGCATACTCCTTTGTGATACAGACTCCACGTCTTCTCGCGCCCCATATCAGAGAAATTAGGATGGAGTACAAATCCTTGAAAATTTTCTGTATAAGTACAATCAGCAGTGCAGGGAAGAAATATAGTATTCTAGACAGTATCAACATTTTAGATGTTGGAACACGACCCATGGGTGGCAGAGGAAGCAAAGCAGAAAACTGGAGTGATTGCCTAGCTGCTGCTATCACTTGCCTAAAGCTGCTATCGACTAAGCCCTGTTCTTCATGGATAATGTTCACCCCAAATGCTTTATGCTTTTGAACCCGCCATTGAATGCCCACCATAGGTAATACGTGAGGTTGCGCATTAGAGAGTTTTGTTAGTGGAAACATACAAGATTTGTCCCAATTTATTTTAAGCCCCCAAATCCTTCCAAACTCATCCAAAGAGTCCATCAGTAACTACAAGTTGCTAGCCATATTTTTGAGGGTGTATCAGGGCATTGTTAGCATAAAAGGATATAACATGTAATTTCACAAAAGTATTTATTGGTTATTTTTTCGTGTTACACTTCTGCCTTGCACCACATTAGTATGCCTCTGCAATGAGATATAGACATAACTGAACCCAACCCTGAAGCCAAACAGAATGTCTAGCCTGCATTATTGGAGCATTATATTTATAAGGCCAGTTGAGACCATGTTGCTTGTCACATCTCTAGGCAATGCTGGCTTTTTTGCCTACAACACTATGCTTTCTGGGACTATCAATATTGGGCTACGGTTCTTAGCATGTGTAGGAGGTGACACACTTGGCACGGTGCCACTTGGAAGCTATGAATAAGTTAAGAAAAGTTAAGAAAATGTTTGGCCGATGCCCTAATTATTGGAAGCAAACACTCTGTGGTCGGCATTCCACAGCTTGATCCTCCAGAAATAGCCTACTGGATGCTTGTGGTTTGACAGGACATGTACATGTGCGAGTGCTTAAATCGTTGTCTTGCAAAATAGGTTCTAAGAGTGTGGTTATTAGAATGCGTCTTGCTATTGCTTGGAACCAATTATTAGCACTTCTTGCTGCGATTTAGAATCGTGTTGTCTTCTCCACAGGTTGTTAGTTGAGTTCCCAGCCACTGGTGGCCTGCTCACGTCCTGGCAGTTTCAGACGGTCAAGCTGATCCATTACATCTCCCCTTTCGATATTGTCCTGGCAATCTGCGAAATCGCTTTCTGCCTCTTCGTTGCATACTACATAGTGGAAGAAATTCTGGAAATCCGCACCCACCAGTTGCATTACTTTCGGGGTGTGTGGAATTGTCTGGATATTGTCATCGTTGTGGTGAGTATTTGCTGCACTCTGATAAGAAACAATCACCTGAGTGTGGATGGTCCACTGATACAGAATCACAACACACCACATAGGAAATACTCGAGCCAAATAAAGGCTGATCCGCTTCTGCCATGACGAAGTGATAGTTACTATACACGGGTATTGTGAGGATAGGTACTCTACACTGGTATTGTGAGGATAGGTACTCTACACGGGTATTATGAACATAAATGCATTTAACTTTTGCATCCTGCTTAGTTCGCATAGTAATGATGGACCTGGACTCCCCTCTTGTTTTAAAAACATTGCTCTGATTATTGTGTTGTGGAAGCCAACAAACCAAGAGGTGATCATTGAGTAAAGGGCTCGGTATCTTGTCATCCCTGAAAAGGGATCCCCCTCATTTGAAGATTTGATTTGCAAGGCATATATGCTTGGATGAATGAAATGATAGTACATCTTTACAGTTTCCTGGCTGTGGTCTTTTGCAGTTTGAGAACTCTCAATTGGCCTACATTGCTTGGGAGATAGTCCGTCTGGATCTACTGTATAAATGGCTGCTGTTGTAATAGCATCTCTGTAAACCAAGTGTGCATTTATTTCTATGGTTACTTTTTAAGGGCACAAGGAAGACTATTTAATTTTATGGTTTTATGCAAAAACCGAATAAAATGAATTTGATTGATTGACTATTTAATTTATTTTTCACAAGCCTTACTGTTGGACTTTGTCGTCCAGCCTTTTTGAATTCATGATGTTGAGTAGTAATAAAATATATTACGGGATGTTTCCCAAACCTCCCTGTAAAAAGTTACATTTTTGTCTGCCATGTAAGGCTTGTGTAAAACCTTTGACCGTGATGTATCCTTGTGGGGAAACATTTATTCTCACTCATATAATCCTGAAAAGTTCAATTTGCAGCTGACTGCATGTTGAGAAGCATGTTACACTGCTTCAAGTGTTGATGGAAGCTTATTTTCTTTATTTAACTATGTTACTGGGAGTGTTTTCCTAAAGCACAGGGACACGCTGTACTGGAATTGGATACATACTTCATATATGCAAGCCATGTAGCATGCATGCAGTCTGAGGTTGGGCAGTGCTGTCGAGTGTAGCTGATCAACATAAATTATCCTGTAGAACGAAGGCGGGCAGGGGTAATGTCGAGGAAGGAAGATTGTAATACTTGAACATCAACTGTGTGTGTTGTACTTCTCTGTGTGGATGTAGCTTACACTGCTGCTTTGCTACGATTCTTTAAATATGTTCGTGGATGACGTAATCCTGTCCACCACTGCACCTCTGATCTGGAGTGGACACACAGGAAGGGTGAAGAGACGGTGAAGTCATTGTTATGTAGGGGAAGATTGGAAGAAACTAGTTATTTTGAGGGTTTCTTTTTGTAGCCTATTGTAAGAATTTTTCCTTTAGTTCACAGTGTTTTTCCAACCAGGATACTAACATGGTGTGCACAGTAAATATTCACCATCCATATTATTGAGCTGTAGTATCTCTAGGACTGGAATTGGCAACAGATATTAATGTTTCTAAAGGCGTATTATTGGTAGTATTTCCAAAGGCATTAATTAGGACCAAAGCTGAAGCATTATTTTTTTTCATTAGCTCCACCGAGGGTATTTGTGGAGAACACTTAAGTTTAGTGCTGGAATATGTTGTGATAAAATGCCTTGTAAATTTGCAGCTTAATTTTTCTGATGTAATTTTATTTTAATAAATAAATACAAAATATTTGCCATATTAATGATTGCCGGTGATCAGCTTCACATGGTATAATAAAAATTGGCAGACCTCCCTCTGTCCCCGCCAAATGTAGTGACATGCCCATAAAAGTCCTGCATCTTTCAGATCTGAAAAGGTCTTCCTCTAAGAAGAATATGGGTGGATGTCCTGAAGGGTGGCCAGGCTGGACAGTAGCAGTTCTTGCAGCCACAGGGGCTCCTGGCACCCATTTTATGCCCCTACTGTTTTGCATCTTGTTCCAGTGCATCTTTGATGCAGGCGAGAATGATTAGGAAATGTCTTCTCATTTGCATTAGGTATTGTGATCAGAGCAGTCTTGTTAATGGTATGACACTGTTTGTAGAGCTTAGAACCAGATGTACAAAGCCATTTACAGTTGCAAATTGTGCGATTCGCAAAACCACCTTGTTAGTGACCACAAAATGGCTTTTCAGTAAATATTAAATCTATTTTGTTAGTCTTAAAAGCATTTCCATCTCTCAAAATGGTTTTACCGACGCATACCGATCCACACTTAGGAGGGGGAGTAAAAGGCTTGGTTTATTATGGAATGAATCAATGGTTTGCAACTCATTTGAGGTCATAAACCATTGATCAGTTGCTGACACCTCAAAGGAGCGGTTTATCTGATTCGCATAGAGGATGGTGTCCCTCTCAGAAAACCTTCCTGTTTGTGAATTGTGTCTGCATCCTCTGAGGAAGCAGCCATTAGTCCATCTGTTATAATCTGTGTTTTTTCCCTTAGATTTATGATTCCTTTTTAACCTTATTGTTCCAGTATAACTGTATGTCCTCACCTCGCACTTCCCCGTTGTCTAACCATATGGTATGTTCTATGTCAGTTTGGAAAATTGCCCAATGGCTTTTCTCCTCCATCTGAGAAGAACTTGAGACTGAATAAACCGTTTAACTTATTTTTCTACCTTGTTGACTCCTTACCCCACCAGCTCAATTATGTTGGAACCTTATTGTTCCAATATAATTGTATGTCCTCACCTCGCTCTTCCCCATTGTCTACCCATATGGTATGTTCTATGTCAGTTTGGAAAATTGCCCAATGGCTTTTCTCCTCTGTGTGAGAAGAACTTGAGACTGAATAAACTGTTTAACTTATATTTCTACCTTGTTGACTCCTTACCTCACCAGCCCCCCTAGTTTTCCAAAACAGGAAACTTTTTTTCCTTTTTTTACAGAAGCACCTATAAGGAACATGGGCTGTTTAAAAAAAAATTATAATAATAAAAGTTTCCTGTTTGGGAACTGAAACACAGAAATCGTGGTATGCTTTTCCTTGCAGGCTACAGTTCCTGTGTTTGTTGCCAATCACATGAGGTCACAAATAGTGGCCTGCCCAATTAATATTCAATATGCTAGTTGTTCTGCGACCCCCTGCGACTGGAGATTTCGCAGTGAGACCTATTAGTACATATGTCATAATGCAACATTAAAGGCTAGTCACCGAACATATGTGTGCATTTTGCTTCCAGTTTTTCAAAAGTCTTTTATTACGTGTCCCTTAGTAATTTAACCCTGACAAAACTACTCGGATAACATATAAAACATTCTTTAAATCCTTCTCTGTAAATGTTTCCTTGTACCTCAGCTCTCCGTGGTAGCCATTGCAATCAACATCCACCGAGTGTCGACTATCAGTGGACTTTTGAAAAATCTGTTGGAGGAGCAGACCACCTTCCCCAATTTTGAACCACTGGCATATTGGCAAATCCAATTCAACAATGTTGCAGCAGTTACTGTTTTCTTTGCATGGGTTAAGGTATGGATTTTCTTTACAACAATATCTAGTTTAGATGTTCTCAAATAGTGTCGTCATGTATAATTAATTGTTTTCTGCTTTTTTCTGTGTCTTAGTGGGTGACTCATTTGCGAGTGCTGTTCGACTGTAAATTAATCAGCAACAGTTTTTTAATTTTTTTTATTTCTTACGTTCTATAGAGTATTACCCAGTAGAAATGGTAGTAAATGAAATATGCCTGGGAATGTTTTTTGCTTGCTTAACCCATGTGTTTTATAGCCTGCTCTCTTATTCGTTTCCACATTCAGTCGTAGCACACTTTGTGAGATCTCTTTTTTAGTCTGCTATAAGACCCAAGCAGAATATATGTTTATTCACAGTGGTGTTATGTATACTGTTTGTGGGTTGTATTTCTATCCTTTCCCTATGTGGGGATACCACAGTCTTGTGCTTGATTCTGGAAAATGTGCCAAAGCCTGATATAACTCCCATCAATGCATGAGCATGTCACATCTCCACATGCATCCTTTGTGCAACTTTTCTTGTTTTCCAGTTTTTTTTTTTTGCTGAGCTACGCAAACTTGAATAGTGCCATGATTCTGTAGTTTTGCCTGTATTTCACAATTGTTATAGTATTTCAGGGGTGTGGAATTTATTAAAATATCTACTTGTCCATGGGGCAGGTTGCTTCATAAATCTACTTGTCCTGTAACAAAATCCACTTGTCCCTTTGGTGCCATGTACTGTGGTGACAAATTATGGCAGCAATCTCATTATATAAGAGCTCTGATTTAGCCTCTCTGATTATGCCAGGGCTCATACCATAGTAGTGTTTAAATACTTGCAATCCCCTTATATTGCCACGTTTCCCCAAATCTACATACTGGGGCTGAAGGTAGTGGTAAACAATAGTTCCCGGGTTAGAATGCACTTTTGAGTCTGTGGGAACCTACTAGCATGTTTTAAGGGTTTTCAACAACTCTTCTCTAATCTTTTCCCATACTGAGAAATGTTGGAAATTTACTCCTGACAATGACAGACGTAAACCTTCTTTCAGGGTTGGGGGAAAAATGGTTGGAGGGAAAGTGTACTTTCAAACGCCCAAAAGATTTGCGCATGAGCAAATCTACACATGCATGTTCGCTCGTGCTAAAATGCAGTTCTCAAATATTTTCTATGAGTAATATTTCTTGTCCTACTTCTGTAAATTCTTGGGAATTCACGAAAGCCGTATAGCTGCACTTAATGCAAGGACATATACAATAGGTGCACTTTTGAGACTTTCTTTAATAATTGGGCCCCTAATTTGGTCTTGCATTGACCGTGACCTTTTATGTTTATTAAAATTCTGTCTCTCTCACTCTGTATTGGCCGGCTTCACTGTGAGTGACAGCATTCTGCTCTTTCACAAGGAGCATATCGGCACACAAAGTAGTTTTGTTCAGTGCCAGTAACTACTGTGGCAGTGTGTGCTTTTTGAGACCAAAAACAATTTTTGCTTTTGCCAATGTTTGTTATAATGGTGAGGGCCCGGCAGCTCCCACACCAATAAGGTTTTACAAAAACCATGCCAAAACAAGTCACACATTGACAAAACTAAAAAGCTGACCACCAATTTCAGACCTACTGGCTTTGCCAATGCTTGTTTATTTTTGTTTCCAATATGAATATTTTTGGGAAATACTAGCATGCATCAACACATGTTACTAAATGATGCTGCAAAGAAATTGTACCTGAAATTTTACAGTAGTTCAGCAAAATGTTTTTTTCCTGCTTTCATTTTTTTTAATGAGCATTTTATTTTGAAAGCAAAGAATCCTCCATCTTGCTTTCAAGCTTCTGCAAATATTTGCATCAAATCAGAGAGCATTCTGGGAGCATTATACATAGCCTCATATTGCTAAACTTTGAAAACGAATGTTCACATTTTTATACTGGAACCACTGTCAGTAGTGCAGTCCGAGCTTAGAACATTTACTTAGAGCGCTCACCCTAATAATAAAGGCTTTCAATTAATGAACCATAAATACAAATTTGAACAGCATTAACCTATGGACAAAAATATTACCTGAACTGCAGACAGTGCCCTTCCCTGATCCATAATGTGGTTTGCACAAACTGGCAGCCAAAGGGTTTGTGCTGCAGGGATTGGGACTACTTGTCCCAAGGACAAAATACACATGAAAACTTGTTGCCCTTGACCCTGAACAATATGTCCTGGGCATCGGGCTATAGGAATTCCACATCCATGATTATTTAATGGCTTTCTGTGAATGTGAATGATTTATGTGCTACTGTGTGCATCACTCCTAGTACTTTGTTTCATCAGACCGACCATTCTGTAGCTTACAATTGTTTGGAATGCAGGAGGTAGTCGTGAAGTCCAGGTTGACGCCATCCTCCTATGTTCTTTACACTGATTTATTGCCCAAAATTGAAAGTTACTCAGCTGTCTGCAAATGCTTGGGTTCACCTTGTAGCTCTCTTTCACAAAAGGAGCTCAAGAGGGATATAGCGCAGGTCGCCCTCCACTCACAATATATCTCAAAAACACAGACCTGCTCTAGACCGGGACGTATACTGTGAGCATACCCCAAGCCATGTATTGGCTATAATAATCAGATACCAGCTATTCAAATGCTGTACACAATGGGTGCTCCAATCCCTTTAAAATATTTTTTGTAAAAAGTGTCTATCCCCATAGATGGACAAATACATCACTCACACTCCAAATTTTTGCACAAAACAAAAATGTGTGCGGGTAATGAAGGCGCCTCACGGAAACACCCCATGGGAGCTACTGATAGGTTCTCATCAGTGTGCTCCGATTCTCATCATTGGCAGCCTTCACACCCAAAAAAATTAAATGTGAAAAAATGTGCCCAAATAAATTAAAAGTGTGAAAAGGTAAAACACGCACTTCAAAGGACATTAGCGTGCCAACCAATCGTGACCCCTTACTATTGAGGCAAAAAGCTTTTTTACCTCTGTAAATTAAAAACGAGCTAAACAATCACTGGCACAACCCTCAAACTTTAATCACTGCCGTGTGTTTGCTCAGTTTAAAAACAAGACATACTGTCGCATTCCCTTAGTTCTTACGGAAAGCCAACATGTTTCATTGCCTTCTAACAATTTAGGCAATTTCTTCAGGGCTAGGGGTCAGTCCATGCCACACTGTAAGTTCAGTAATGTACCTGGGGATAATATACACAAAGACAACATGTAACACACAGTTAGGCACAGCACACAATAAAAATTACTTCACGCAGCGCATGTTTTTATATGTGACTTACTGCCTACACACACGGAATATTTACCCAGTGGTTGCCCCCACTTAGTATACCGGCAGCCACCTTTGTTGGGGATGGGGATGTGTACGCGTCCACACCACCCATAGGTGTTTATTAAGGTTGCTATCAGTCAACTGACTGATAGCAACCTTAATATGTTATTCTCAAGACCTTTTGTCACAGCTCCATTCTTCACGTTGGGTAAGCCATAGCTCACCTTACGTGCCCAATCTGTCCTCTACCTCCCCCTGTGCCATTGTGTACTGTAGCGCTACCTCCCCTTATGATACGTACATAGATACTAGCACCCCCTCACCCTTCAGTACTTTCAGCTCTGTCTTTTCCTTTTGCCGGCCACCCACTACACGGCTACTGTTAGAGATATCTCACTTTTCCAACACCTACGCCAGATCTCGCTTCCATCTTGATCGTCGGCCTAACTTCCCTCTCTTTTTCTATCCCTTCGCTTCACCTTTTTTATATATATTTTTCACTGCACGTTAAATCCACGTGCATGTTCTCATGTTCAGGAGCGCCTCGCATCACGTCGGACAGCACATTAGAGACAATCTCATGAGCACTTCGGATATACGCCACTTTCATTTGTCTAATTTTAACTTATTTTTTTCCCTTTTCCTTCCCTCCATTTTTTCCATGGTTCTAGCAATTTAAGCCATATGAAAACAGGCATGTTATTTATAATGTCCTGAGGATGATCCCATTATTCTTTTAAGGGATCGAAACGCCGTCGACACCTTGTACACCATATACACCCTTTGAAAATGTTCTAATTTCTATGTAATGGTGTCTCATGTATATTCTGTTTGTTCTATTAGAAATGTGCTTGAAACAAACAATTTCCTTTGCCTGAACCCCTTACTTTATGTTGTACGTCTTTCTTGCTAAGTTGGATGCAGGCTTGTGTCCCACTTAAACTGTTCCATGTTTATTGTCTGTAAACATTATTTGACTGCATATTAAATATCTGTCCGGCTGGACAGATGTCTACAATATAGTACTGATTGGGTCTATATTTATTGATTCATAACTTATTTTCTGTCTGGGGACCACTGTCTTTAGAAATAGTTCAATTACCCAAAGGTCCCTGACCAATTGTATTTGGGTCTCCTTGTTTTTTCATACAATGATGAAAATCGGAGCACACTGATGAGAACCTATCAGTAGCTCCCATGGGGTGTTTCCGTGAGGCACCTTCATTACCCGCACACATTTTTGTTTTGTGCAAAAATTTGGAGTGTGAGTGATGTATTTGTCCATCTATGGGGATAGACACTTTTACAAAAATATTTTAAAGGGATTGGAGCACCCATTGTGTACAGCATTTGAATAGCTGGTATCTGATTATTATAGCCAAGACATGGCTTGGGGTATGCTCACAGTATACGTCCCGGTCTAGAGCAGGTCTGTGTTTTTGAGATTCACCTTGTAGCTGACATGTTTTCTGCAAGACATGTTTCTTCTTAGGTGTCTGGGAAGGTAAGAGTAGGATGAAATGAGGAGGCCTCGAGGCATAGCCATGTCTCACAAACCCATACCCTAAATGAGACTTCACTTTTTGTGAAGATCAGAGGAGGGCTTTACCTAAAGGTCAGCCCCTGTCTTTCTCTAGCTGACCAGATAGATAACTTATAAAGGGCATCTTGCTACCCTGATTTGTGCATGTGTCAAGGACTATGACAGAAGCACACCGGGTCAGTGCTAGCCTCCCTACAGTCTCTCTACAGGACACTAGATCTTTATCTCATTTACACTTTTTGAATCCCCTAATGTAACAGGATCCACCTATAAAGCATAGTGTACCTACAAATGAGGACATGGAAGAGGAGATTCCACCAGGCCCAATATCCATTTCTTTGGGCGGGCAACTTCATTCCCCACTAACGCCATAGAGACGGTGCAGGGAAGCAATCTCTCTTCTGGGGCCTGTCCACTTTCCACTCAAACCCCAGTGAAGATAAAGGAAAGAACTTAAGGAAAGTGATTGTCAAGATGACATATAGGCTGAAAGGGATAATGCAACACCTCTTGACTACCATAACCTTAATATCACATCACGATGTTACTCCTAGATTGACCACTGCCCTCAAAAGGATAGGTTGAATTTTCCGGTACAGACCTCTTCGAAAGGAACAGAATGACAGCTTGTGAACAGAAATTTGAGCTATCTTTGGTAAAATGAAGAGAAGAAATTAAAGAATTACGAAAGATTTGTACTATCAAGTCACCTGTACTCCCCCCCCCCCCCCCGACCTCGAACTTGCAGTTCACCCCCGTGCAAAAATGTTTCAAGCAGGACGGAGCATTTTTTAAGCTGATGTCATGTACCTTTTTAGCTTTCTTATTATCATCAATGATGTTCCAAAGGACCTCTTCACCCATTAGGTACCATTGGGCATTGATCGTTGGCCTAACATCCTTGCTGAGTGCCAAATTAAACCAGGTGCAATACTCAGGGAGGTATCAGAAGAGAACTGATCCTCTTCCTCTGCTGACCCAGTGTACCTACCCAAACATATACTTATCACTGAAGGTAGGACAGATTATCCCAATCTCATTGTAAATGCCCGAAAATTCCAGCTCCATCCCAGTTTTTGTCCGCTTCTGCATCAATGGCTGTTGAATGTCTTGATGCGACCATTCCGCTACTAAACTACTTTGTCAGCTCCTCCATTTTTGTCATACCCTCTGAGTCTCCATCTCCAGTACCAAGATTGATAGAGCCTTAGCAATTACCTCAACAAAAGTGGCTCCTTGATCCTAAGACACTTAACAGGAAGTTCCCTAGACTGGCCTTTATTGAAATCTGATATTGATCTCGGCTCAGTCGTTTTGGATTAAATCTGTCGTCCTCTGTTATGACAAAAAAACAGTCAACAAACTAAGGGGACACCTACATGAGGTAGTCCAAAAGCGATATATTGTGTGTTATCTTTGAGAAAACTATATTGGGTCGTTTGGGTACCAATAGGAAAGATTGGTAAAGCAGCTGTGTGGGCCTAAAGTGTGAAGGAATAACTATACCAGTATCTGTGTATAATGTTACTGTACACAGAGTGTTATACATCATATGCCGAATTGTCTTTTGTACACTTGTAACACTTGTATTGAGACAGTGTATCCCATGCCCAAAAGAAGAGACTGCAGATCATTTTGCTTTTGTATTTAATAACTTGCAGGCCTGTTCTCTCACTTGAATATAAATATGAGGTTCCAGAAACTTTTTTGCTAAATGTAACTTGTTTCTCTGTCAGCTCTTCAAATTCATCAATTTCAACAGAACGATGAGCCAGCTTTCCACCACCATGTCGCGCTGTGCCAAAGACATTCTCGGCTTTGCCATTATGTTTTTCATTATTTTCTTAGCGTACGCCCAGCTGGCCTTCCTCGTGTTTGGAACTCAGATAGATGACTTCAGCACTTTCCAGGATTGCATGTAAGCAATGTTGCTGTAGAACAAAATGTTGTTGGGTCGGGGTATATACTTGAGTTCTGATAACCTTAGTGTCAGATGGTGTCCCTAATAATTCTTGAGTCTTTCATTGTATAACTGCATTACAGTTCAATATTTTTCTTTTGCAGATAATCCTACAACAGTAGCTTGGGTGATTAAGAGTATTATGTTTTTGTGATATTGTAAGCATAGGGCAAATGCTCCTTTGTTAGGTTACTCAAATGTGAAGAATATTGAAGAACTGAGGTAGAAGAATGCCACAAATGTTTTCATCTGCCCTTAAGAAGTAGATTGTGTCTGTTGGGGACTTGGTCTCCCTGCAAAATTACTGTAAATACAGGTGTACCGTTCCAAGCTTCATTTTATGTGAATTCATTTTTTTCACTTTCTTTTTTAGTTTTACTCAGTTCCGCATCATTTTGGGGGATTTCAATTTTACTGAAGTTGAAGAAGCCAATCGAATTTTGGGACCAATTTATTTCACTTCTTTTGTGTTCTTTATGTTCTTCATTCTTTTGGTATGTACTTGGTTCATTTTTTAAAAATTTTACATCCATTTCATTAACTATCTAGTACACTTTTGACTCTGATGCAGCGTCTCAGCCTTACTGTTTGGTTTTATTTTCAACGCAAGTCTATGGTGTACGTAAGGGCTACATGTGCCATTCATGTTGAGACATGTCTAATGAACATTAACATGTAATTTATACATTTGTGGCAACAGTATCAGAAGTGAATGGAGTTTAGCGACTGTATTAAATTCCGATTGTGAAAACATTAAAATCTATTGCTTTCTTCTCATATTATCAAAGTGCAATACTTACTACTGCTTCCATTTCAATCTCTTCGTTAAATCGTGCTTGGCTGGAGGCTGTAAAGTTTTGGTTACTAGTTATTAAATATATGCATCATGTTCATCATTGTGGCCTGTACATAGTCTTATTTTTGAGCTATTCAGTATTTTGATGCGATGGGAGGCCATTGTTGGGACCGAAAGTAGTGCATGCAAAAGCCAGTTCTTGGCAGCCAGTGCTGAGACTATGGAGCAGGAAAATACAATTCTACCTGTGTGTCATTACAATGTCTTTACAATGGTAGGATTCTTGAGTTCTGGATGTTAGATACCCGAGAAGGCCAGACTATCCACTGACATAGTTCATATTATTAGTTGAAGAGTATAACCAGTGACCAATTGGACATGTATGTTGATGGTCCGGGACAAGTGACAATAAAAAAGTGGGGACTGGTCATGATAATGTTTAGTCTATCCTTGCTTCCAACTAAAAAGATTGTGTTAAGTGATCTGCTGAGAACCTAACAGAAGTCCTTCGATCAAAGGCGCACATGCAGTTTGATATTTTGAGCAGTCACCTATTTTGTAGATCTCTGTTTAGGGTTCTGTGGAAAACATTGGATTTGTTGTTAATTTGTGATATCACCAATCTGTAGAAGAAACAACTCCGTCTTTGGCAGATGAGGTCATAAGCATTGGCACTTATCAGGATCTTATTGAAATGTATTCATGTTGTTTTTCACAAATATCTGGCCTCATTTGTACATCTCAGAAGCGAAGAGCATGGCCAAGTACTTTGCCCAGATGTTGGCTTGTGACTGCCGCTTTGCGATTCATTTATCAAGAAGCCTTCCCCTCTAGTCAGTCACCCCCATTTTGCTGAGAATGTAGCTTTTACCTTAAACCTTTGCTTTATTAATTACTTAACAGTTCTCAACAGTGTTTGTGATATACTTGGTGTGCCCCAAAGCTTTGTTTGTTTCTCTCAAATGAACAACATTGTATCTCGAACGCTGCCTTGTATTTTTTAGGCATTGTCTATGTATGACTAAAGTAGGAATTGTTTATTTTTATGAACAGAACATGTTCTTGGCCATTATTAATGACACCTATTCGGAGGTCAAAACAGACCTGGCGCAACAGAAGAATGAAATGGAACTTACTGATCTGATAAGAAAGGTAAGACCTGGCCCTCTCATGAACTGAAAATGCCCTGGAGCAGCGGTTCTTAACCTTTTGACTTGTGTATGTCCACTGAATCATTACTGAAATTCAGGGACCCACCCCCCCCATTGAGTCATTATTTGAAGTGGGGGATCCCCAGCCTAACCAATTTCTATGATTTGAACCTCAAAACAATACACACAAATACAAAAACAAGTATACACCAAACAAATGCTCAAATATAGAAAGTTTTCAATTGTACTTCTTTATTTGTATATACTTTATTAATTTAAATGTATTCTAAAATTATTTAATTTTGTAAAACAGTTGAAGAACCCCGAGTAGGCCTCGTGGACCCCAACGGGTCCTCAGACCACTGGTTAAGAACCTCTGCCCTGGAGGATATTTGGTGCATGTTTATTCTTTCACAGCTCAACAAACTATGATTACAATAATTAGCATGATGAAGCTAATTCACGGAAATCAAAAAGTGAGAGTTTTAGAGGAGTTAAGAGTAAAGCAAACAATTCAAACTTGTGTGTGTGTTGCTTGGCACATGCAATGTGTTATGATCTGTCTGTGTGTGTGTGAAGAGTAACATTAGGTGTGAGATGAATCATGTTTCTTTAAATTCATTAACAATTTTGTATTTGTTATTTTCTATGTATTTGCATCCGTTACATTTACTTTTTATAATGTGGGTTGTGTAAGTGTCTGCAGTCATTTTTGAAATATTCGTGTTTTATTAGTTATAATGCTTTATTTTTAATATTTGTGCCTTGTGATGAACATGCATGGATGCAATGTTGAAATGTATTACTATTTTTTTTATTTTACATTTTTACTACATGGTATACATGGGTGTCTGCAAGTATGACAATTTTTTGTTTTATTCATTTTTATTATTTTAGTCTTTGGTAGTATCATCTGCCTCTCTTGATTTGTATGTGGTCCCCTTGCCATACCTTTGAGTGGCCATTTGTTGTGTGGTGACTTAGTCCAAGGTTCGGCTGAAGTAGTTTTGAGCCTGTTTCTGCTGTAGAGGAGTAGAGTAAACATGGTGTACATAGTGAATTGAAACTGACAACCTTTTGTAGGGTTTAGGCACCAGGTCACAAAGACAATTTTGAGTACATCAGGTAATGCCCCAGTAGTACAACTTCATGTACTCTTGACGTACTTCTGAAATTTATAAGTACTAATAGAGTAAATCATTGCACGTCAAGCCTTTTTTGATTTTGGCCCATACTATAAGACAGCCATAGGCAGAAATCTCCAGCTGCACCTTAGTCAATTTGTTTTAGTAATAACTGAAGTAGTACTACTGAAGTACTATTTCACATACTTAAACATGCCTTTGTGAATTGTCACAAATGTGCGCTCTATATAGGGGAATAGCTGGAATCTTCAGGTTTATTCACGCAAAAGGAAATCTGTGAAGTACTCAACTAATATTTCCAAATGTGTTCACACCTTGCCATTTCATCAACTATGTCCAGAGATGATGTAGTAATTACACTATTTGATGTTGACTCTTCAGGGCTGCAGCAAGGCCATGATCAAACTGAAACTGAAAAAGACAACAGTGGATGACATATCGGAAAGTCTCCGCCAGGGTGGAGGGAAGTTAAATTTTGATGAACTGCGGCAGGATCTTAAAGGGTATGTGTGCAGCTGATCATCCTAACAAAGCTTGCTGAGAGGATTGTTTGATTGTCACAGTCAATGAGCTTGTTTTATTTGTTGATCTCTTTCAGTAATCCACCTTTCTAAAATTTCCATATTTTTCTATTTTGCCATTGACCTCTATTCTGCTGCTGTAGCAGTGTGTTTTCTATGTGTCTGCAGTCATAAAACATTGTGTCAAGGCAGATGTTTATTGCATAACAGGGAGATTTAACCTTGGTCTATGAGAAAATATATTAGACATTGGAGAATTATTACCAATTCACTAATTCTAAATCAAGTAAATAAATAACATCTAAGTCTATTTGGAATTCTCTCTTTTAAATGAATGCCTTCAATAATGTAAGCTATCCTCTAGATGTTTCCTTCAGGGACGTGTCTAGTAATCTTGGATCAGGGATTTATTCTCCACAAGTTGTTGATTTTATCTGAGTTTTAAGCTTTGTGTTCTCTTTACTATTCTCTTTGATACTGGTAACACAAACCTTTTTATGAACAATATTATGCAGTTGTTTTTCTAGTAAAAGTCAAATAAAGGCTTTTTGTTTCAATTGTGGTATTAAAGAAAAGGCCACACTGATGCAGAGATTGAGGCAATCTTTGCCAAGTATGACCAGGATGGGGACCAGGAACTGACGGAGCATGAGCACCAGCAGATGAGAGATGATCTCGAGAAGGAAAGGGTAAGTAATGCTTGTGGTGACCTGTGTTGGTATAAGCTGTTTTGCCAGTGCGCTGCAATGAATAGTTTAGCATTTCACAAGCGCTGGGTATATTATATCAAGATGTAAGGAGCAAAATGTATGCTACACGTTGTGTCGGTGGCTGGGGTCTATTACGGAGCACCCTGGTGTCTTTCTTTTGTCTTTTGACTCTTAAGCTTCCATTCACCAACACATGGGACATTGTTCCGGCTGGTGCCTGCATGCCTGAAATGGTGTTCAGAGTAGGACAGAGGTACAGTTAGGCAATTTGAAAGTAGCCACTGGGCAAGTTCCTCTATTAGAGGGGCAAAAGAGTGCTTCATCTACCTATAAGAAATTGGATTATTGGTTGAATGTGGTGAGAACCTACTTCAAGTAATATTCACAATCCGGTTGAACTACAAACGTCACTAAATAAACCTGTGATCAACCCTCTGGTAGCTTGGCACAAAAGCAGTCAGGCTTAACTTCGAGGTAATGTGAAAAGTATTTATGCAGCATTTAAGCAATACTAAAGTGAAAACACAACACACACAAAATCCCAAGCCAATTTAGAAAAATAGAGAATATTTTAATAAATCAAATGACCCCAAAACAACAAAACTTCAATCAGTAGAAATGGAGTTTAAGTATTTAAGGTAAAAATAGCGCCAAAATGTGCGAGGTGCTACCTGTGGGTATCTGGTCGAGCTGGACATGGACAGTCACAAGTTCAGGCCGACCGCACTGTGTGGCTCTATGTCGGATTTGGTAAAGCTGCCGATCAGGGGCTACACCGTACTGCAATGTGTGGCCCTACATAGTCTGGGCACCCCCTTTGTTGAACCCTAAACTGGTTCTAGTCCATTCTTCCCATTCCCTGGGTCTGGCTCAAGCCTGGCAAGTGAAACAAAGGGATGACGGGCCCAGTTGTGTGGGCTGCACTTTGCTAGTGACAGGTTAGGCATCTTCTGCAGTCAGAAAGGGGCTGGGTACTGCCCCCATGCTACCCCTTTGAAGCACAGGAAGGGCTGGGTACAACACCAGCTAGTCCTGCTCAGGAGAAGAACACCCCATTCCCAATCCCAAGTCACTTTTGTCCACCTTCTGGAAGGAATACACATCAAAATACAGGCAACCAGTAGCAGCCATGTGACCATGGACACTGGCAGAAAGGTACATTTGGTTTAGGCAGAAGAAATGGCATGTTTCTTAAAGTGACATTTTCAAAATAGTAATTTAAAATCAGAATTTGCCATTAAAGGGAATTTTAAGTTACAATTCAAATGAGTGGAAGATGTATTTCTTTAGCTCTTCCTAAATTGAAGTTACCCAGTGTTAGGCTATGAGAGCCTTGCCTTGCCATAGTTTAATAATGACTAGTTTTTTTTTTGTTTTTTTTACTGCCTGGACATGTAAACCTGAGGTATACATGCCCTACATTTGAAATACCATGCATCTTGCCCTATGGGCCTTTAGGGCCTACCTTAGGGTGACTAATAAAAAGTAAGGTTTAGGCCTGGCAAAAGTATTATTTTGCGAGGGCAAAATGGCAGTTTTAAAACTGCACACACAGGCTGCAGTGGCAGGCCTGAGTTCTGTTTAACAGTACTGAATCATTGGGTGGCACAGCGGGTGCTGCAGCCCACTAGTAGCATTTAATTTACAGGCTCTGGGTACATGTAGCGCCGTCTATTAGGTACTTGTAAGTAAATTAAAGGTACCAATTAGGTGTACACCAATTTTACCATGTTTGAAAGTGAGAGCACAAGCGCTTTACCACTGGTTAGCAGGAGTAAAAAAAGTGTGCAGAGGCCTAATGCCAACAAAAATGGGTTCTGCAAAAATAAGGTAGTGAAGGCACAAATCTGGGGGAATACCAAGTTCTCTGTAACCCGCACTGGTTGCCAGTTTCTAGAAGGATCCATTATAAGGTGCTTTGCCCACAGAGCCTATGAAATAGGCTTCATGCTGCATTTGTATTTTCTTCCTAATCTAATCAATAGCCCCTCGATTTAGACACGCCCTTGGGGGCGGGGTCAGGGGCTTGCACCTTCTTTGTTGATGCTTCCTGTATTTGAAATACACTCCGTCTTGGCCCGCACAAGATAGAGTACCATTCTGTGCTTAGGAAAGCTCTTAAAATTCATCTATTGGTTATCTTCATATCTTATCCAATGTTAGTCAGTCTGTGCTAATATGCTAGGCCTGGATTGTGTTTTTACAGACGGAGTAAAATGCCTAGACTGAAACAAGACAAATATGAATATAGTGTCAGGTAAAAGGGAAAAAGAGAAAATACTTCTCCCCAGACTCACAAAGTTAAAAGGATAGGACACCTCGCTTTTGAATTCATCCCTCTGGAACACATGGTTTTCATAAGCATAAAGCATGCTGTTTTTATTCATTGGTAATAAAATTGACTGATTAAAACCTCTGTACTTTCCCCAGGCTCTCTGTGCCACTGTTTCATAAAGTTTAATTATTTCAATAACGATCTCATGATCGTGGTTTCTAAGTCCTTCCTCCCACCTATGGTACTGCCTCACATTCCCCAAAAGTACAACTTTGGGCTTAGGTGATGTGAAGATTCGAGACTACCACAATATCTATTCATGTTCTCTTGACTCTCTTCCCATTTTCCGAGTGATGATAAGTCCTTGTTTTTCTTAAACACGATGGAAGTAGGGAAAAGCCCTACAGCCTCTGTATTATTGGAGGTATTTTAGGATTTCTTTATGCAGAAAAAGGTGAATCCAAGTTATCTCCATTTAGCATGGCTATTTCACGTTTGCGTTACTTATTTTTAACTTAATTCTCCAGAGAACAACACAAATCATGCAATACTTGATGAAATGAAACAAATGTTACTATCTTGGTTACAATACTTAGAAATGTCAGTCGTTATTAAAATAAAGTACCAGGAAAATAGCTAATGAAGATAGTCTACAGCCTCCACCCTGTAATTATCACCATCTTCATGTTCCTCTGTGTTTTCTATTCATAGTAGTTTGAAGGAAGAGCTGCTTTTAGACTGATTCTGAACCTCTTGCCATCGCTGTTTGATCAGATCTTATCACTGTAGTGTTTTCGGACTCTGGATCCAGAAATCTGTGTTGATGATGCTGTGACATCAGTAGTCTAATTTTTCTAAAGGGAATATGCAAAATAGAAAGCTGCTGAGTTTTGTGAGCACAGGCAGTAAGAGGTCCTTCCAAGCCTCCACCCCTGCCGAATGCAGAGTGTGACTTTGGTAGCCCCCCCCCCCCTGAGGTGGCGCTACGTATCTCCAGTAAGAGAGTGTGCCATAATGCATCAGACAGTCCTAAAGTGAACCATTAGATTGCTGTATCCTATACATATTGAAAGAAGGCTTTCTCTTGCCTGAATAGCTGTCTGGTAGCCTAGCACATCTAAGCTTCTTGCAGGTAGCAGGTCATGGGCACTGGAACACTGTTAGTCCCTCTGAATAAAGCAGAGGATTCTCTTAAAGTCTTAAGACCAGACGCCACTCTGAAACAGAGTGAACAAATTCTTTTTGCTATTTCACCTCTAGAGTGCCCTGTGTAGCGGCGACAGAGAAAAGTAAAAATAAAGCAGCTCCTTACCCATCGACTATAGGAAGATGGCTCTTTATATTTACCAAAATGAGGTATGCTGTGTAAAGAGTCAAGGTATCTCATAGGTAGACAGGGGCTTGCTCTAGCAATCCCAAAGTGCTCTCTTAGAGGGTAGTGTGGTTGAGCAGCCTTGGACATATCAGAGAGGAGTGTTAAATATTTGTTGCACACACAAAGTCAATAAATGCGGCACACACTCAAAAAGGAGATCCACACCTATTTAGAAAAATAACAAGTATTTTTGTATATATTTTGAACCAAAGAACTTTATCAGGTAAGTACTTTTTCGAGATAGACTTTTTACAGTTTTAGCACAGTTCACTAACAGTGCGTTTTTACGCGTAATGCTTTCCTATAGAAGAAAGAACATTTACTGCATACATATACTTGCGAGGCGTTTCCGTGGGACCCCTTTTGGTCATGACGTGATTGGGGGGACGGGGGCGGGGTTGGGGGTGTTCTGGGTGGCAAGTGCCAAAGTTCCGGCAGATTGTTTGTATCTTCCCTGGTGAGTCCCTGTGCAGAGGTGCTGGATGGGTTGGTAGCCCCTGGAAATAGGCTGCAAGGGGGGACTTGGAGACAAGTCCAGGAGCTCCCAGTGGGTGGCTCGGAACGTGAGGCTCCTGGGAGCACGGGGAGCAGTCTGTTTCTTCAGGCCAGAGCCGGGAAGATCGGGTGCAGAGTGTTTGTGGTCGGCTGGCTCTTGTGCGTCAAGGCGCTCACTGGTGACAAAACCAGGACAGCTGGGCCACTCTCAGTGCTGGCCTCTGTGGTGCAGACATCCTTCGGGGCTGGTCATCAGTGATGTCATTGGAGTTCAGACTGAACTTTAGGCAAGCGTTGGTCGCGGCAAGGGTCCGGCACCCCAGGTATTGGTGTAGGAGGACTCGTGGAGGTCTTGTCATCTTCAGGCTTGGAGTGAAGAGTAGTAGCAAATGGGCTAGCTACCCTTGGGGTCACTATGCCCCCTATATGACCACTTCCTGTCCCAGTTTCCTAAACTCTGTCATCACCAAGATGGCGGAATTCGCCTCGAGGGGACCACATCAGGCAACTCCTCATAGGGGTGTGACTGTCCTGGGTGTGCTAAACGCATACTTCGCATACTTATTTCTCACCGGACCTGGTTCCAAATGGGCCTCATGGCGACCTCTCCCAGGTCTAGGGGATGCTGGGTTGCATATCAAAGGCGGCATGGCTTTGAGGCTGAATGCTCGTCATCCTGTTTGGAGGTGGTACAAACACCTCCTGCCAGAGCAGGCATGGTTCTTGATCTGTCAGAGCAGGGCTCTCACCTCCTAAGGGGGTCTGAAATGCGTCTTTGGTGGCAGACTGGACTGGACCAGTCAGCCAGCACACTAGTGGACTAGTAGTTTTTCAGGGGGTACCTCTAAGGTACCCTCTGGGTGCATGTATTAATAAATCCATCACTGGAATCAGTGTGGGTTTATTAATACTAGATGTTTGATACCTAACATCTTTGGTTTCAGTGAAGCCATCATGTAGCTGGGGAACTTGTAATCACCAGTGCCCAGTTCATATACTGAAGATGGCTTTCCTGTTCATGGGCAATGTCCAAGAATCGACTTGGACATCATATTTGCTCATGCAGATATGTCCTCACATTGAATATAATGAACCCTGCCTTCAGGCTGTAAGGCCTGCTGTAGGGCGATTTACATGTATTGCAGGCAGTGTCTGCAGGCATGGCACACAGGAAGTGTGCCATGTTGTGTCATTACTTTTGTTTGCACCATGTCACGCAGCCTGCAATGGCAGTTTGCATGAGTGTGGTGAGGGTTCCCTTAGGGTTGCACAATACATGCTGCAGCCCTTAGGGAGCCTCTTTAGTACCCAGAGCCTACGTTCCAGGGGTACCATGTACTAGGGACTTGCAAGAGTGCTAAAAGGGTATTGTTGTAGGAAATGGTCCTTTTTAGGTCTCGCCTAGCTTCGCAGCGCATGCGCTGCTCGCTCTGCGAGATCTATTGTCGTCGGTTTTGTTTCGGAAGTGGGGTGGAAGCTCCGCCTCCGCTTTTCATTTGCACGCGTCATACTTTATGTAAAACGCTCGCATTTCATTTGGAGAGAGGCTTTTTGGTCCCCTCCCTGTCTCCTTTCTGGCTCGCCCACCCGGACTGGATATTTGGCTCGCGCACGGCTGCCAGTACGCGCACGGCTTCCAGTAGCTAGTCATCAACATGTCTGTATGCACACCATGACGTCAGACTCCCTGGAAGACGCACAAGCTCGCTGAGTGTACAATGGAAGTATTTTTAAGAAGGTCGAGGTGACAAACTCTGCTCAACTTTTTCAAAGCCTTATTTTTTTAAAGCTAAAAGCAGGCAGAAGACGAAATCCTGAAGGGCTCTTAATGGACTGTGGGGAATTCCTGTGAAATACGTGTAAAATGCCAGGCTCGCTGCATATCCAGTGATGCGGCTTGGCGCGAGCGCAGGCGTTCCTATCCGACTGGGTCAGCAGGGTGAAGGAGAAGACACGACGGGGGGGAGAAATCTGGATGCAGCGACATGATTCAGAGACTACAGATGCCGTAAGTGCGATTTTAGAAACCAGCGTCGAACTTTTTTTACCACAAAACCACCATCGCAACTGGCACAAAAGTGACACCCTGTTGTCACGCTCTTCAGAGAATCTTAGATTTTCGGAAGCTGGAGTGAGAGGAGCTGCACAGGCGGATTACCATACTTAATAATAAAAGTAAAGGCTCTGTTCCAAGCTCCGTCCGAAGATGGCGGCTGCGGTGCTTGCTTAGGTTTGGTGACTTACGGCGGTCAGAGCGCATCTGCTACTGGTGTACGGCGCACACTTTTATATTTAACAAAACACCAGTCTTGTTTCAATTTCTGCTGCTGCGCTCGTTTTTCCTAGGTGGAAGGTTTACCCTCCTCGCCGTTTGCCAGCCCCATGCCACTTCGGTGCTTCCCTCGTGTCCCTCCCTCCCCTGGGCTTTCACTTGCCACCTCTGTGGCTCGCTGTGCCCAGGCTGTGGCCTCCACAGTGCTGAGGAGGCGGTGGCCCGGGCTGCACATCAAGTAAACTCCTTCCCTGTTTTCCGGCGCAGCCCTGAGCGTGCAAAAAGAAGCCCTCACAGGAAGCAAGAGCGGCAAACTCAGGTCCGGGTTCCTTGGCATAGGGATGTGGGAAAGGGGCTTTGTCACCTCGACACGCCTAGCCAGCTGATGCAGTACGTAGTTGGGGGTGCTTCTGCCAGATCCGCAGTCTCCATCGTGTCTCGCTCTTCTACACATTTTTCCTCTTCTCTACATTCTCAAGTCCCTCTCCCTGCCTCCTATTTTCTCTCTGTTTCTCCCTCTCTCTCCAAATTGCATCTCTCTCCAATGGATGTCTGTTCTCTTTCCTTCCGGTATTCCATTTTTTTTCAGTAAGGTGGCTTAGTGATTTAAACTAAGGTTACTACCCCATGTGGGGCGCTAAATAGGTAGCACAGTGCACCGGTTGGAACTCCTTATTCGGTACTGCCGAAAAAGAGCCAAGCAGTAACACCTCATAACTGCCCCCCTCAATTCTAAGTGACGCCACCCCTCCCTGCCCCCAGTTAATCCACTACAACAAATTGTCTACCTCCCTACGAAACCCGCAGGGGCTGGCCCCTGGATCCACTCTTTAACTGGAAAACACGAATTACAGGACTCAAGCCACATTAACAGCCCTGGAAGTGCTGTTTTGCCCAGAAGGTGCGGGTCAGTTCAGTTCCACACCGTAAAGAGTTTAACTGTTCATGCAATCCAAGCATGGGTGAGACAAAAGACAAGAGTGTGTGTATTTATATATGCATGTGCATGCATGTCTAAGTGTGCACATATGCGTAGGTATTTAGGAATGCCTGTGTGTATGCTTGTATATATGTGCATGCGTGTGTCAGTGTGTAAATATATCTCCTCTTGGTAATGCTGTGTATGGATGTGCATGCTTCCTTATGTGCATATCTATCTGCGCGTGTGTCTATGTTTATATGTGCTCGTACCTGCATGCGTATGTGTGCATGACTATATGTATGTATGCTTATATGGTTGCATCTATCTGTGTATGCAGCTGCAGGTGGCTTTTCCAAATGTGTGCCTGTCTATGTGTGCGTTTGTGTCTGTGTATATGTGTGTTTCTTTGTATCTGTGCTTGCACGTTTATGTGCGTCTATCTGAATAACAATAGCGCTGTGCAAATATCATCATTCCACTACATACAAAAAACAAAAGTTAAAAACATTGTCGTTTTTAACACCAAGAGCTCTAGCTTTCACAAATGCGAGACCTATTGCATTGCAAATGCTTGTTCATATGGTCACCCACACGTTTTGCCTGATATTTGATGCAATAATGACTGGAAGTGCACTGGGTTCCTGATAACAAGTCCCCAGTGCCAGATCTCTGTCCCTAAAACTGTGCAATTGTACCCCATTTGGCAATACCTTTAGCACCCTCTGTAAATCCCTAGTAAATGGTACCCCTGGTACCTAGGACCTGAGGTACTAAAGAGAGTCCTAAGGGCTGCAGCATGTATTGTGCCACCCTAGGGGACTCCTCACCACACTCATGCAGACTGCCATTGTAGGCTACGTGTTTTGGTGCAGCCAAAAGTGAAAACATGAAATGGCAAACAGCCCTGTGTGCCTTGACTGCCGACACTGCATGTCCTACAGGTAAGTCACCCCTACAGCAGGCCTTAAAGCCCTAAGGTGGAGTGCACTATACTACATGTGTGGCAATAACTGCCTGAGCAGATATGCCCCTGAGGTGACCAGTTCCATTACCGTCAGTTCAACTGACCAGGAAAGACATTTTAAAAACATAGGTCTCGCCTTTGGGATCTTATAAGTGTGTAGCCAGAGATATTTAGAAAGAAAGAAAGAAAGAAAGAGAGAGGGAGACAGACAGACAGACAGACCCCACAGGAGGGATGAAAAGAAATAGAGGATGAGCTGGTAGTTAGTGTTTTTGTGGTTCGCTGAAGTTGTGTGGGGCGTGTAGGAATTTGGGGCCGGATCGAAAGGAAAATGTCTATTTATTAAAGCAGAGGCGGACGTACCTGTCAGGAAATGGAAGCGGTCAGTCACGACCGTGTGTGTCCCTTTCCGGTGTCTGCTGGGCCCTGTTTTAATCATCAGGGATGTTAGAACCATTCTCATTGGCTTGCTCGACGCTTTGGATGGCGGGAGGTAGCTCAGCGAGCTGTGCACTTGCGCCTGATATCTGTGAGGAACGTGAAGAGACTCCGCCTTTCATTTGTCTGAGGCCGATGAAAGCAATGCGATTGGCTAATAATTTTGTCAATTACAGCGCGTAAAGCTTGAATGGTAAAGCGCAATGCGGCGACTATCTGATTATTAATGTGATCAGTAAGGGCCTTAAACCGTCCAGGGGTGGTTCATCGAGAGTGCATCTTCCCTTAACGTTTTGGTTTTATGTTCAGACCCCTCCCCCCATCCCTTGAAATCATCAATACAGAAACTGCAACATGACCTAATCCCCGAAAAGATGAAAATTAGGGGGCGCTTTTACGGTGGCAAGAGCACATGTTCCAGACAGCTGCCTGAAACCAGACCGGGGGGGGGAGGAAGAGTGCTTGAGGGGCGGTGGGATCCAGCGGGTTTTACTGTTCATTCCTGGAATGCCTTCGTTTCGCGAGGCGCTATATTTAGGCACTGGGGCAGAGAGGGCAGGGAGTCTCGGCAGAGGGTGGGGCTAGCTCTGTAAACCAGCGGCCTGTCCTGGAGCAGCGCCCAGAAGAAGTGCGCGCACAGCTATGCCCTGCACCGGGTGTGCGAAGCTGAAAGGAATTGTTTGCAGCAAACTTTGGAAAGATCAACGGAGCGTTCTGCAAATGTGTTTGTAGGCAAGATTTAGATGGCAGAAAACAACCCTTGTGCTTCTCTGCAGGGCCACTGCATAAAACTCCGCCAAGAGGAGTAAACATTTAAGTTCGCCTTTGTGCATAGACACGTTTCGAAAAATGTAAAGTATCAGAGAAAACATATGCCCATAGGTTGCCCCTGGACTGGGTTCGATTAGGTGACAATTCTCTTGTTTTACACGGGTAGGGATATACACAACAACACAAAGCGCTTTGCCGAAGAGCGTGTCAGGCAGGACAAAAGCAATTAAACAAAACAGCGCGCGGCCACAAAGTGAATGCGAACCTTTGAAATAGGAAAACGAACAGATGGCACACAGCGCCCAGCACGCGCATCCACGCTAATTGGAAACAGATGGCCCCTGCGCGCTGCTGCTCGCTCCCGCAAGGTGGATGCCGCCACAAGCACGAGTGTTTCAAAAGTGCAGACCGATTCCAAAAGGTCATCTCCTAGAGCAGCGCTTGCGCGCTGCGCTTGGCTCGACCTAACGAGTTCCTAAGCTACATGATGGCCTCACTGAAAATAAAGATGTTTGGTATCAAACATCTTGAATTAACAAGCCCACTCTGATTCTATTGACAGATTTATTAATACATGCACCCAGAGGGCACCTTAGTGGTGGCCCCTGAAAACCTACCTACTACTAGTGTGCAGACTGACTGGTCCTAGCCAGCCTGCCACCACAGATGAGTTTCTGACTCCAGACATGAGGGCCTACACTCTCAGGAGGTCGAAAACAAAGCCTGCTCTGGCAGGAGGTGTTTACCTCCATCAGGATGACCTGTAAATTTGCATTTCAAGGTAGGGAGCTTCAAAGAGCTCACCGCCTTTGGTATGCAAATCTGGCTTGCCTCAGAGGTGAGGGGATGCCGACCCACCTGACCAGGGCCCATTTAGCGCCTGGACCAGTGGGAAAATTATTAGTCAGAGAGGCGTGTCCACCCTCAGGCTAGTTCCACCCCTAATGTGGGCTACCTAATGTGGATACGAAATTTTAAAGTCTGCTACCTTGGTGATAGCAGAATAAGAAACTCTGGGACAGGGTTATGTCCACTTCCCACAGGAAGTGGTCATATAGGGGGTGTAGTGACCCTATAGGTAAGTAGCTCATTGCTACTACCTTACACTCACCTAACCCCCCCCTCCCCCAATCTAGATTTTAGGGGAGCCCCTGGCACCAGGAAAGGAGATTCTGCTGACCCACAAGAAGGACTGAAGAGCTGCAAAAATCAAGAACTGTGGAAGGAGCAACTGACTTGGTGCCAACCCGGCCGGCCTGTTCACTGTTCCCGACGATTGCGCCAAAGTCAACTCATCTTGTAAGCTGCTGTGCCTCCAAAAACTTTGGAGGACTGCCAGCACTTCTGCCAAGAATCACGAACTCCTGTGGAGTAGCGGAGCTGCTCCCCTGCACCCTGCAGGTACCAAAGAAAGAAGTGATGGGACTCTGGACCGCATAAACCTGACACCAGGACAGCACCACTGCACCCCAAGACACCTCTGCACCCCTTGCCCAAGTGGAAGTGGACCAAAGGTGTCCCCACGTCGCTGAGCATCGTGAGACCTGAGCCCCCCTGTTGGTTCAGACCAACTGGCCTCCCAGTCCAAACCTGCAGCATCTTTTCAACCGCACCCAATGCTGTATTGCACCCGGCTGCCTCAGTGCCGCCTGTGTGACCCCTTGGTGCTGCCTTGGACCTTGCCCTTTACTTGCCTTAAGTCCAGGAGATTGGTCCCATAAGTCGCTGTGAAGTAACTGTATGCAGTATTTGTTTTTCCTCCATAGGCTAACATTGCCACCTCTAAAAATTGCTTCAAGTGTCGATTTTTGAAAACTATAAGTATGTCCATCTCGAAACGTACTTACCTGATCGTAATGATTTTGCTGCCAAATATTATATAAAGATACTTTTTCTTTTTATAAATTGGTGTGGATCTACTTATTGTGTTGTGTGCATCATTTATTGACTGTGGTTGTATTGCAGATATCTATCACTCCTCTCTGATAAGCCTAAGGCTGCTCGACCACTAAGAGAGTACCTTGGGATTGCTAGAGCAAGTCCCTGTCCACTCATAAGGGATACCTGGACTCTTTACACAGCATAACTCTTTTTGGTATACTATATAAAGAGACCGCTTCCTACAATTACCAATTGGGGAAACAATTGTCCAGTTTTAGGGAAATAGATCTGGCACTGGGGATCTGGTTAGCAGGAACCCAGTGCACTACTGTCAGAATTGCATCAATTACCAGGCAAAAAGTGGGGTTGACCATGTCAAAAAGGGGCTCTTTCCTACATTGACTGCATATGGAGAAGGTTGGAGGATGTTGTACCCAGTCACAGGAATGGGTTGATCAGCACTAGTTAGCTCAACTAGAGCACCTGCAGTTAAGTTGAACCATTAGTTAATATGGCTTTGGTGTGGAACATCACTCCTGATGATATGTCTGAATAAAAGCAAAGCTGTTAAGTTTATAATTGTGTTAGGAGATCTGGAGCTGTAAAAGTAGATGTAGGTGTTGCAAATAAGCACTCTGTCCAAGCACTTCACTGCGTGCATGCTCACAAGAGGCAGCTCTGTCGCTAGAGTATCTCTCGGTAGTACGCTTTGTAAAGAAACACTCCGTTCACATTGGACCATGATGTTTGGACGTTTCTGAAATTTGGTCCAATGATGCATCTCTGGACTTGGTGTATTGAATTCCAGTGGTGTCATATGCCAGGTGATGTCAAAGGACGTGCTGCCCGAAAAAAGTCATGAATATTTTTTTATGCTACTGCTACTTACACACAGACAACTGGCACCTGTCAGTCACTAGAGTCCTACGCTGCAATGGAGTTTGTTGAAACCCCAAAAATGAACACAGATAATTTGTTGAAGTACACCATGCTGTGTGCATTTTGTGTGTCTATGAGAGTGCTGCAGTTTTACTTTATTTTGCTTGAGTAGGAATGTCCTTGAATGGGTGCAAATCCCGTCCCATTATTTTAAGTGCATTCATTTATCCTAGAGGGAGACCCCTTCCTGGGAGTTTGAAGCCTAATCAGTTTTCATGTTTGTTTCTAGACCCTATCTGCATTTCAATTTAGCACCAGCCCGAGAACAATTTATCATGGTTTCTAGCTAGCAAATCCATGATCTATTCCAACTCTTTGTGTAGGGCATCAGATCTGTTATGAGACATATACCAAGGTCATGGCAGTGGTTGTGGAGAATCTGAGGTTAGGGACTCATATCTTTATATGTATCTAAATGACATGATACTCCATTGACTAGAATGATGCCCCAGACCTACCACTGACTCAAAAGCTCTTCAGTATACCAAAATACAGAATGAATCAGTGATCATTACCTTTCAGGTCTTTGAGTAACATTATGAATTCCTTTCACCAGGTGTTGTCACAAGGCATGAATTGTTTCCAGGAAAGTACCACAACAGCAGCAAATTGGTTTTAGAGGGTATTTTTTGCCGCATTACCTTTTGAATTTCATTATTAGCGTTACTAGTAACAGACATGTGCTTCCTCAAAATGAGTTATGCATCATTGCCACTCGAATACCTGTCAAAGAAACTGCGCGGCACTCCCCAGGTGGGAGAACGAGCAGTTTCAATGGGTAGCGCATATTACACCAAAGTGAGCGCTTTAATGATCGCAGGATGAATAGTCATTGAACAAGATTAGTTGTAATGTGTTTTTGTAGTTATCCCTGTCTAAAGAAAGAAACAGCAGTTGTTTTGTCTCTTTTCATTTAGTTTGTATAGGGCATTAATTGTTACTGTCCATAGTACTTGTCGGCAGTAAGCTGTTTTTCTCAAATTCACTCAAGGAGGATCTTGAGCTAGACCGCACCTCGCTACCACGACCAATGAGTGGCCGCAGTTTCCCTCGCAGTCTGGATGACTCTGAAGAGGATGATGACGAGGACAGTGGGCACAGTTCCCGAAGAAGAGGTAGCAGCTCCAGTGGCGTTTCTTATGAAGAATTCCAAGTGTAAGTTCGCTAGTATTGTTGAGTTTTGTCATTTATGAATTGTGCACTGCCTGCCAATAAGTGAACAGCCCCCATCCGTTGTCTTCTTTCTAGTGATATATATACACCCCTGAAGTCCCCCCACACACCATTGCTAGCACTCACACATTTTCACAGAACACTGTGCATGGGTTGGCATCGGTTGGTGTGACTTCCTGTGCGCCTGCATTTACCTGTCCCTCTCAAGTCAAGTTAGTGACTGAACCAAGACCAGTTGTCAGCTGTGACCCAAGGCCCTTGAGCCTCTGGGAGTGGAGGAGGAGACAGTATGAAGCACATTAGGAACTTCTGAAGAGTCATGGAGCTCAGCGCCTGGAGTCCAGCAAGCTGGATAAATGGATACTATTTGAGCTCTGAGTAATACTGCAAGCACCACAGTTGGCTTAAAGGGAGCCATTTTAGATGTTGAAGATTTTAGTCTTCTCTTCTATCCTGGAGATCAGTAGAGGGTGTCATGAGACTACTGTGGGACGTGGAAGAGGAAGGGGTGAAAGTGAATGTAGGACTATCTTTGATGCTGTCAGCTCATTCTGTGATCTAAAGTGCTTTAACCCCCTGCTTTTCTTATGCTGGTATCGGGACTGAAAACTGTAACTTCCTATTATTGTGTATCTCTCCCCATCCCTCCACAATGTAACTAAGTGATATAAAGAGGGGGTGAACGCCAAAGGAGACCGCCAAAGGAGACCTCTAGGACTACTGCAGTAGGTGCAAGAGTAGCCAATAAAAACATCTCAACCCCATCTCGCAAAAGCTACCTCCACACCACAGTACTGGCAAAAAAAATGAACTCGTTTGATGTAAGGTGTATGTTAGCAAATCCCCAAAGGGCACAAAAATCGGCTGATCATGGTACCACATCAGAAGATAGAACAGGAACTGGTGGCCCTTCAAATCCGCATTTATACATTCTGCCGAGAAATGGGAGAAGAATGAGGAAGTTCTTTGAGGCCAGCATGTGTGGATTTGCTCATGTCTGAACACCTGGTAGTAGGGGAAAGGTAATCCAGTGCCTTTTTATTGAATACTTTAGAATTACTCTGGACTTTACAGGAATCCACTGTTGATTTAATTTCATACTTTAGAATTACTCTGGACTTTACAGGAATCCACTGTTGATTTAATTGACAAACATGCCCACAGGACTTGTGTGTGTAGATATCAAACACCAGTAGAGGATGACTAGAGGGTCACAACTGGAGACTTCAAGGCGCACAGGTGGCTCCAGGCCATACAACTCACCCCCAAATTCATTAATGATGAAACTAAAAATGATGAAGCCTAATTATTCGGAAAGAACCTTTTGAATCCCGAAAGGAAAAACAAGAAGGAAGTGTGCGGCAAACATGTAGAGATAACCTAGGATATAAGAGACGGAATTGATCTTCTCATATATTAGTGGAGCCCACTGAAAACACAAAGGGAATAGCTTATTTATTTTTGTTGTTCTTGATATTGTGCACCTCATTAGGAGTCTTAGAGCACCTTTCTTGATTTTAAGCTAAGAAATAATAAGTTGTTCTAATTCAAGCAAGTGAGAAACCACAGTATGTACATGCGATCAAGGACAGTCAACATGATATACATCTGAGGTAAGGTAAAGATTTCGAGATAATACATTATTTTACAAGAGTGAAATTATATATTAACAAAACATACATACAGGAAACAAATGGGAGAGCATTGTCATCGAGATAATGAGACTTTGTGTTGTAAGATCTCAAAATAGTGTAAGGCATGCGCTTAGAGATTGCATTATTCTTCTTCTGAGAAAAAGCAGGAGACTAGGCCAGATCGAGCCGTTTCCGACTGCATAAATGCTTTTTCATATGTACAAATTTGGATTTGGTAACTTGTTAGCGAATCGCAATTTGGCATAGCGATTTGCTATTTGGAAGGGGCAAGTTTAGGGGGTTTCTTCCAAATACCGAAAAGGTAGTGGTAACCATTTGCAAATGGGAAGGAGTCCCCAAAGGACGCCTTCGCTTTTAAGAATGTAAAAAAATATGTTTAAGAGCAGGCAGTGGTCCCACGGACCATTGCCTACTCTTAAAAAATGAAACTTAAAAGTTTCATTTTTTTCTTTTTAAACACATCCCATTTTCCTTTAAGGAAAACAGGCTGCATTTAAAAAAATAAAAATTAAAAAAAGTTTGCTTTATTAAGCAGCAGGCCCCCAGCAGGCCACTCTCCCTGTGATGGCTATTATTTCTAATGGGTCGCAATTTGTGACCTACCTCATTAATATTCATGAGGTAGGTCGATTTGCGACCCATTAGGAACTGCTATTAAAAACTTTTTACGTTTTCTTACATTATGAATTACAATTTCCTAATTGCGATTAGCTAAGAATCGCAATTAGGAAATATCAATTCCTAAATTTTGTACATGTGGCCCTAGGATCCTCTTGGGTTAGGGTCTCTCCTGCGTACCAGGTGCTGGTAAAACATACACAGCCATTAAACCAACAGACTGCACTGTTGGAGCTCAATGCAATTCAAGCAAAAGTTACGTTCTGCCTTAAACCTAAGGTTTTTCTGAGATCAAGCCCAAGGAAACAGGTGCTCCAGTTTCCATCCTCAAGGAATGAGAAAACCTTATAGCTAAACCTGGCAAGAGGGGAATTTTAAATAGACAATGCTTAAGATCTTTAAGTTAAACTGTTACATTAATTTTAAAGTAAAAATTTACAAATAACCCAATAAAAGCAAGCATATATATTGCTGTATGAGTTATTGATTAGAAACATTTCATTTTTTTATACCAAGAATATACAACATATTTTAAATAATGTGACTGTACATAGTCATTAGACTTAGGGGACATATTGGTACCAAGCATGATGCTAAGTTCTGCGACAAATGCTCCCTGATGCATCTGAAGGCTATCAAGGAGCAGCAAGTCAAACTAAGTCAATGAGAACAAGAAACTGGGTCAGTCTCAATCAGTGTTTAATTTGAGCCAATGGTTTCCGCTTCTCGACACCGGTACTTAATTGCCAGCACCAACACTTAATTGCCGGAACCTGCACTTATGACAGCTGCCACATGGTGACGCTGTTTGTGCTATTTAAAAATGAGCAGAAAAACAGTTTTTTGATAATTCAATATACATTAAAAGCTACTAATACCTGCCATCCAAGCCATTCTTAAAGTTTTGGTGGCCTCAAGCAGTCTGAATTATCCCACTTCAGTGTAATGGTTAGTAGTTGGGTGAGTACAGTGGCAATGTGTGGTGCAAACTGTGGCCGAGGGTTCAGCACTCATATTTTTTCCAAATTAAGCACTGGTCTCACTCTAGGGTAAGAGGGCACTCAAAGTCTGGTTCACCCTCCATAAGCAAATCGAAGTTGAGGGCCAAATTGAAAGAAAAGCACGAGAAGAATAACAAGCTAAACTCTACAATGTCTAGTTCCTCCTTCTGCGAGGAGAGGTCGCCATTCGAGGAACCCGACAACGGCTTCTAACTCTGACTCAGATCCATTACTGATTCCAAACCAACGTTTCCCCGAATTCTTGGGCCATTGCTAACTCTGATGCAAATTATAGACCTCAAGGACGCCATGCCACATCTGTTTGATAGTTCAGGATCCCTCTAGAGTGCCTTCATGTACCACTAATCTGTCAGGGCCTTAATTCAGGCTTCTACTGGTGGGTCCTGTCTTAGCGCCGCTTGACCCTCGACGCAGTCAGCCCACCCTCCCTTCAGTGTTGGGTAATTCCTCTACTCCAGTGCTAAAGCCTTCACCGGTTCTGTCTTTCTCAGTGCCACCCCCAACTCAAGCAAAACCTGTACCAGTTCCAACACCGGTTTCGGAACTGGCTTTGGCAAGGACTGACCCTATGTCATTTCAAAGCCTTACCTCCAGTTGAGAATGATTCTGTTCCAGTACCCCCTCGCCTGCAATATTTCTGAAGAATGGACGCTCTTTCTTGCTCAGATTCTGGTGACCTTGAGCATGTTCCCCATAATGAAGATGATGATGATGAGGAGGAGGCTGATTACTTGACCCCTCCTCATCCTACTAATGCTGACTTATACCTTGATATACAAAATACCAGTGGCTTGGATGCTTCCAAAGAGACGGAATAGGATTCCCCTTTAGGCCTCCTAGCACAATACAGTGCTTCTTTTGCAATGGTGGTACATAGGGCAGCAGATGCACTGAATTTACAACTGATAACTAGATAATTGAAATTTTGCAGCCAGGTCCTTTGACTTCAGAATCCTAGTTGCCTTTTAACACTACCCTGACTGAGTCCGTCATGGTAGCCTTGTCTAAGCCTTGCTCAACCTCGTTCTGTAGTGATTCACACAGGGGAGAATCTGTGGTCAGAAGTATCTATCAGAAGAACAAAATGCTTACATTTGATAACACTCTTTCTGCTTGGTACTGTAGCTCTTTCTGCTTGGCACTGTACCTAACCGCAGATTCCTCAGCGTCCACCTTCCTCCTCACTCTGGTGTGGACTTTTGGAAATTAGTAAAGTTCCAAGTTAAACTTGCACAGTGTCAGCTCATTTTAATCTTTCATCCACACTCTGTGCTTGAGGGAGCAGAAAAAAACAATAAAAAACTAACATCAGTGCTTAGGCACCGAACCTATATGCAGTTTCATGTTGTCATATCCGAAGGTGAGACGGAATTGCAAGAGAGGCCAATGGGTACACCTGGTGGTGCTTAGGAGGTATTGCAAGAGTTTCCACATTCTGTCTGGCACCTGAAGAGATTGATTGTACAAGGGGAGGAATATCCAGTTAGATAGGGTATCCACCAGAAAAAACATTATAGGTAGCTGTTTCTGTGTGGTGGGTCTTGTCCATAGTGGGCAGCTATCAAAACTAGTGACCGTTTGTTATTTGTACTGCATCGCACTACCCACAAATTCAAGCTGTGCATGCACCTTTAGATCTCCATTTTGAATGATACACTTAAAAAACAACTCGGATCAAATGATGGCAGGCACATCTCTCCATCGTTTTTGCATTGTAACCTGTTAGACAAAGGTTTTAGTGGTACGTTAGCATGTTTTGCTGATATGGGGTTTTTATCCATATATGTTTATGAAACCACAGTACTCACAATGGCTGGAAATGGGTCATTTTGGAACTTTGTTAAATTTTAACACCTCAGTGTAATTTTTTTGTAGAATTGACACTTTATTCCTTAACTTAAGTACTTTGCTTTATTTATGATAGTTGTGTATATATACTGAAAATTGTTACTACAAAGTTTGTAATCATCTCCTTTAAGAGGCACAACAAGTATTTATTTAGAAGCAAATCTTTGTTTTGATTGTTTTTTTACCTTGCAGTCTCGTCAGACGGGTGGATCGCATGGAGCACTCTATTGGAAGTATCGTCTCCAAAATAGATGCAGTGATTGTAAAATTGGAAGCAATGGAGAGGGCCAAGCTGAAAAGGAGAGATGTACTGGGCAGACTGCTTGATGGGGTGACAGAGGTGAGAGTCTCAGTTTATCTAGTGGAAACGCAGACCTTTACACACAAATATGTTTATCTGTTTCACAGACTCCTTAAAACAGGTTCATGAGGTAACCACAACAACGGTATGGAGCGCGTCACCTTGAGAAAAAAATGTCCAGGTGTTGAACAGACAGCTGCAAACCGTGCATACATTTTCAGTTAATCAGTTGACTTTTACACTCCCTTTCAGCTTAGCATACTGTTCCCTGTATTCCATGTGACGTGCCACACAACCTATCTCCCATCACTGACTTTTGCTGAAGGGCAGGTACTTGCTCTACAAATGTACAAAACAGACCTGACCATGTGTCCATTTTCAGATGAAGGTCTGTGGCTCAGAGTTACACAGTATGTTGGCCATAAGCTGCTAACTGACAGACCTGTCTATTATAGTTATTATACATTTAATTTTCTCTGTTTTTTGTCTTTAAACTGTATAAACTTGCAGTGATATTCTCCTTGGCAGGCAAAAGTTGCACACAGGTTGCGTGCTCTCTGGAGGGATATTGGGAATTATTTGTACTTTTCTACTCGTGTGTATGTTACATTTGTTTTACCACATGTGCTCAAATAATTTACCATTTAATTGCCTTGCTGGGCATGAATAAAACAAGAATATTTTAAACTTGCCAACATCAGACGTGGCACTATGTAAAAAAAAAAAAAACGGTGAAAAACATGACTGGTTATGCAGTACTTTTTAGCCAGTGTTTTAAAATATTTTTGTATATACTTACTTTTTAGTGATGCTTTTAGTAGCCATTAACAGCAAAGCACTACCGAGTCATATTTAATGCCTTGAGCCAAACATCACTTTTTAGTAAAGTGCATTTAGCATGGCTGGCTGAAGGGATCTGTGCAGAAAAAACAGTAAAATAAATATATATTGTGCTGTGTTTTATGCTTATTTCTCAATCCCGAGGGCACACATTCTTTTACTAGTGCATTGCAAAGATTTTTGTACAGAAAACCTGGCAAAAATATAGGTGCAGTGTAAAACAAAGACCCAGCAAAGCATTCTGCTGTTGCAGAGCACAAAATAATTTCTCACTCTTTTGACTGAGTTAAAAACGAAATCGAATGTGCAAGGGAACAATGTACTCTCCAGAAACTACAGGCTTAAAACCATGTTCTGACTGCAGAAAACACATTTCAGTCACTGACCCGCACCAAGTATCTTTGGTGTTTGGACTTTTGGCATTACTCCAAGTCCTGGGATGAGTGCGCCCTCATGCACTCATAGGCGATGCAGAATCGCAGAGCTGTACATCACAAACCACAGAAAGCAGTCACAGGCCTCGCGTAAGTCTTGCTGTTGCTCCGGGTCAAGGGTCCAGACCCATCCCTGCTCCCAAGGCCACTTCCGTAAGAATTCTTCTTTGTGGTCAAAGTCTTCTAGTATGTCTAAGTTCATGCAGAAACATAAGCTGGCGAAGCGGGATTAGACCCCCATCCCTCCACATCTACCAATTCCACAGCTGATCTCAATGTGTCCCAAGTTCCCTATACAGTTGGCAACGCCGCAGCAGGTCAAGGCGTTGCTGCATACCAGGAAACACAGTTGGATTATCACCAGTTGATCCAAACTCTGTGCGGTCTGAACCCTTTGGACCCACTGCCTGTTCATCACCGACTCCGGTGCAGACTTCCATACTTGTTGCGAATCCCACATCTGTCCCTCCTGGTTTACTGAAAGTTTATGCACGATTTGCAGCTTTCTGTCCAACACCGGTGCTGATACAGGAGGAGAATCAGATAACCGTATTACCTCGACCCCTGTCTAAGGTTGTGCTACAAATCCGCTACGCGCACCCAGTCCCCACACTACCCGAGTCTGACCCTACACTTCCATCACCTCAGAGACACTCTCAGAGGCTCCATTGTCTTTTTATTCCAACTCTAACCAGAGCTTGTCGCCAATTGGAGATGACGATGGTGGGGATGGGGATGATTTACCTTGCCTCCGCCCTTTCCTTTCATAATAATGACCAGCTTTACATGGACTTGGAGGAGGGCAATGGGCTTGATATTTTACCTAATAAAGGGTTGACATCACCTTTTGGGCCTCTAACGAAGTAGAGTGTCCCCATTTGCTGTGGTATTACAATGAGCGACTAGGGTCCTGGACCTTCAACTGCCTTTTGGTGAACTCAAGACAAATGTCTACAAGGACGTTTTGTAACCTGGGCCAGCCTTATCGGAGCCCAAGCTTCTGTTCAATGAAGCCCTCACTTTGTCCTTTTATCAGATAGATCCTGCCAATAAGTTAAAGTGGAACATTTCTTAAATATCTATAGGCACTTTCTTGAGCTTAATGTGTCTTGCAATTAACCTAAGAGCTCAAAATGTTCTTGCAATGTTGGTCCCTTACTATTCTACAAGATCTACACATTTGGCATTGTCTAGGGCTATTTCCTTGATATGCATCAGTGTTGAAATTACACCTATCCTCTTCCTCCTAATTACAAAACTACTCATTCTTTAGGGGATGAACGACTGCCAGAGAAGTGTTACATAAAGTCACATCATTTGGAAAAACAGAAATGTTAATTGTTGCATGTACAATCAGGATGAGGGGTGTGTTTCTCATTTAAAAAGTAGACTATTAAGGGCGGTCTCCAGGTAACACAAATAGAGTAAAGCAATATGTGGTATCTTTGTAGAGTGCCTCTAGAGATGGAGATATTGAAACCACTTAAAATACGCTTTTTAAAAAAAATGTTGCAAGAAGAATTCTTCATCCAAATGTATGTTTGCTGTGTCACGTATTGTAAAAATGTTGCTTTGAACACATATGAAGATATTAATTGTGCATATTTATGTGATAATAGTACTTTATAATATCCAGATCCTCAAAGGCCCCTTTTGTATGTAAACATGAGTATGTCTCTGAATTTCAGGATGAAAGGCTTGGCCGTGACAATGAAATCCACCGTGACCAAATGGAGCGGCTGGTGAGGGAGGAGTTAGAGCGCTGGGAATCTGATGACACTGCCTCCCAGATGAGTCATCGCTTGGGGACACCGCTTGGAGTCAATGGCCAGCCCCGTCCAAGGAGCTCACGCCCTCCCTCACCTCAGTCCACAGAAGGCATTGATGGAGGAGGGGCAGGCGGCGGCGGTAGTGCTGGAGGAAATGGGGGAGGCAGCCACGTGTAGCCAATGGCTCTTACACATTATGTTAACAAAGGAAAGTGCTGAACTTAAGCTGTAAATACCCTATTTATGTGTCCAGATCGGTCTTCTGGTTGCAGTGACCAAACATCAGTTGTCCGTAGGCTTTTCAGATGTAATTTATTTTTGTTTCCAGTTTTCCCTGGCCCAGTGATCATGAATATTTATCCCATCAAGAAACTATGCTTAGATAATGTGCCCATAAGAGAATCGGACAGCTTATAGATGAAATACGCTTCACTATGTTTATGCCAGTGTTTCGCCATAAGTGTACATGATTAATTTGTAACCTTAGTTGTTGAGATAATTCACAAATTCATATTTGGGATTCATGTTCCACAAAGGTTCAGACAAAAACATAACTCAAAGGGGTAAAAAGCATTGATGATCATGGCTTGTATCTGCAGAGTTAAGAAATGTGTTTAAAGAGGCACATAAATTCTATTCACTAACAAAACTGTGGCCTCAGATCTCTGTTTTCTGCAGTAAACAGTTCCCCTTTGTTAAACTTTGGGGGGGTTTTTGGGAAAAAAATCACCCATTCCTAGTCAAAGCAAATTTTAAAAAATTATGATGGTGATGAAAATAAAGTCTTCGACAAAAGATAAGTAGACATCATTTTATGCACTGGGACATTGAGAGTTGATAGTATTCCCATATTTTTCTGTTTTTTTTTAGCTAATATGCCTCCCTTATAACTCAATATCTTTCCTTTATGTATGCATATCCATGTTTATCAGTGTTACGAGTAACTGGCACATATTATTTACCAACTTATTATTCCTAAAACAACTTTGTGAAGGACAGACTTCACTGGTAGAGGTCTAACCATGTCATGTGGGTACGGCAGGAAGTAAAATAGTTTATATCTATCCAGAACACAGCCTGAGATTAGTGAAGTATTGAAACTCTCAGAATGTCCATTTCTCTGTTCTCGGCCCAGTGGTACTTCTGATAGTGAAATGAACCAATCACCACCTAGGTATTCTTTGCAATTTAATGACTCTCCTACAGATATCTCACAAAGACTAATTTAGGATATTGATTTATGCACAACCACCACAAGCTCTTTTTTTTTTTTTTTTTAAAGATAGTCCTTTTTTCATATAGTGGAAAGAGGATATCCCAGCATCAGAATTCTGCATGGTTGAACTTTTTTAAAAGTTTATAAATATGCAACAAAGTGAATTATTAAGTAATAAATTCACCAACGCGTTAGGAGCAGTAAAAGGTTTCAGTAATTTAACCCGGAGTTCAACCCCTATAGCTATGACACAGAGCAGACTGGCTTAACTTGGAAAAAATGTGCAAATCATTTATAAGTACCAAAATAGTTTAAGTCAAAGACACAACACTATAAAAATCCCACTCCAATTTATATATATATATATAGAGAGAGAGAGACAAATTTAATTTGCAAAATTATACCAAAGTGACAAAAATAGAAAAAGGCTAACCAGAGATATGAATTCTTGAAGTTATAAGCAAAAAATGCCAAGAAAAATAAAGTGTCAAATGTAAGTCAATGGTCACAGTAGACCAGTAGCAAGGTGTAATTTCACGCCCACCGCAATGGAGCCTGGGTCAGATACATCAAATGAAAGGTCCTGGTGGAAGTCTGAAAATCAATTAGTCGTAAAAGTTTCTGAGTCCCACTTCAGAAAAGGACTCAGTCACTTTTTGAGAAGAAAAATCCTTCCACCTCCATGGAACCGAAGTCTGGATACCTAAAGCAGGTTGGTCCTGCTGATGCTTTGGAGATTTCTCACTGAAAATGTTCTAAGTCCCAACGCAGAATGGTACTTAGTTGTTTTTTCGGAGTTGCAGCGATTTTTGAAGGGACGCAGCTGAAATCTAATCCAATGCCGTGGAACTTGGAGTCAGATACTTTTCCTGGCAATTCCCGTTGAACCTCTGGAGGAAATGTTTTCAAAGGTTTCCATACTTTCTTCTGGTGCCCAAACAACCATAAGACTGCACTTCTAAGGCCCCCAGGAGATGCACTTAGAGATTTGCATGGTGTCAGCATGAGGCCAACAGCAGGGTCCAGTCCGTATCCAATTGCTGTTGGTCAGCTGTGCACTTCAGAAAAATGTCTCTTGAAGCTTGTTGCGTCCCTGTAGCCACACAGGAGGTCTGCCAACTGAGCCTTGGAATCCACTTCTTTATCCTGGGTACAAGAGGGAGAGGTCAAGCCATTCAGGTCTCCCCCACTGGTCTCAAACAGAAGGTGCAGTCCTTCATCTGTTCTCCCACAGGTCCAGAGAGTGTCTGAAGAGGATGCCTTGGGGTGCCACATTTATGCTTGGCACAAACTAGTGGTTGGGGGTAACTCCTCTCTTCCCTAACCAAAGGTGTGAAAGTTGTCAGGGCCAACTCTACCCCTTTTGCATCGGTTTCTGTTTGCCCTACTGCAAATAATCCCACAGTGCACCATATTTCAAAAATGGGGAATCCCTTCCCCCTTATGCGGTGCCTGTGTGCCCACCCAGAGGCATGACCAGTTTATTAAGTAGTCCACTCCTTTGTGGTCACTCAAAACTGGATCTGGGGTAGCTTTCCTGCTACTGAGTTTGGGGCCAGCCTGACTCTGGGGGACAAAGGCTGGAACCTTTCCTGGTGTGAATTGGCATTTACTTGTGGCAAGGCAGGACCCTTTGAAGTTAATTAAGTTCCTGGGCCCACACCAACTGGTCTTCCTTCCAGGGAAAAAACACCTCCAAACTCCCAGGTATTGTCTCAGCTACGGGAGCAGTTTTCACGTTTCATTAATATCATGCGCTTGATTGAGAGCTGCTTGAAAGCAAATGCAGATTAGCCTTCAAGATTATCAAGCAGATAAAAGGAAACTTTGTTAGTTATTTTTCCTAAATATTTATAAAAAAATTCAATGTCACCATTGAATTGGGTATTTAATAAATACTAAAAAGCGTGGTTGAATTACTTTGCTAGCTGGTCCCAAACCCTACACAATAATAATTTTAACCTGTACTGTAGTTTTCTCACAGGACAGCCAGGGCCTTCCACAGTGAAAATAGCTTCTGGGGCCATGTCACTGTAGGGCCGTCATAAAATTTTATTTCTACCAGTCCACTTTCAAATACTGTGCACCCTAGCTTGTCTACTAAAAGGCCTACATAGACGTGACTTATTTTTTTCAAAAGGAAGGTGTTTCCCTTGTTAAAATGTTTATTTTGACAGGTCAGACTGCAGGTTTAAACTGTAGCAGTCAGCATTCAAGGGAAGGCCTGAAGCCATGTTTTCCTTGCCACATTAGTGAATGGCACAATATGTGCTACAGTGCACAGGTGACATTTAAGTTCCCATGACTTGGGTGTAGTTTCTACACCACATAATATGGCCTTATAGGAGAGTTAAATACACCATTCATAGCTAAGCCAATTTTGCCTGTTGTGGTACCCTAAATCAAACCTGATAGTCGTCCATGATCATTTCCTACGGTCTTCATGAATGATAAACATAATTAGCATTGCCAACTTCACTGTCGCAAGCAATCTAATCTCTGATTGCATTTGGTCTTGTGGTTTTGTGCGTCTCCACCCACTGTACTAAGTGAAACGCAACGATTGGTTCTTCTTAAAATGAGTCATGAATTTACCCTTTGTTTGCACCTTCCTTGTCAGATGAAGAAAATCAGTTGTAATATCTTGTATTAAAAATGGGGATGATATATATTTTTTTAAAGTGAAGAGATTGCTTGGAGGTAGAGCACATACCATACAGAATGTATAATCTTACAGAGGACAAATGTGACTTTCGCACAAGCTGCTTTCATAGCTGCCAAGTGGTTTAGTGCTATGTGTAGCACCATCAGCCAGTCCTGCCTCCTCAGCCAAAAATACTCAGTTTTTTAGCCCATACGTACAAAGTTAAAAGGTCAAGTCACAAAGACTTGTGGGGCAGGGAGTCCCTTGGAATTTTTTTTTTTTTTTTTTTAATATAGAACGTAAACTTTCAACCCGAACTGAAGTGCATTCGGTGGTGCAAAAATCACCCATAAATATACTAAAATTGCACATAGTCTACCTAAACCCTCAATCCGGCAGGTTGAGAACCGCCAAGCCACATAAGTAGGTTTGCTGTGTGATATGGAATATTAAATCCATGTTTTAATACAGGCAGAAGGGGTTAGAAACATCAAAGCTCAACAATTCAGGCTGCAGAAGTACCACTGAGCCCATCCAGTCTCCCACATCATGTATGGACTTTATAGAAATCTGCTACTAGGTCTCTGGGTTTATCTTGGCTTAATCAGCACTCTTATTTTGCACTTTCCACCTCATAGTCCAGTATTGTCACTTGTAAAACATTATTTAGCTACGCAAGCTGTTAGCCAGCTGCTTCTGCTTCCACGTATAGTTTTTGTCGTTTAATGTCATCTAAATTTGTTCAGTTACTTGTTTCGTTTGCCATTGCTGATCACCTTGATTTGCTGTGCACACTGCTTGCTGTTATAACACCATAATCTCCATAGCAAAAGAAACCAAAACATATATATCCTTAGGTATATTTTTTCTATGTCTGTAACGTGTCGTTACTGTGTGTTTTTTAAACAAACTTCATCTTGAAGTGCAATTATGATACATGGAGTATACCATGTGGTGACAAATGTGTCCTGCAAAGTGCAGGGTCACACGAGTAAAGTTTCATTAAGGAATGTGTACACATATAGACTTCTATAGCACTGCTGCACTGTAATGCATAGGGACGACACAATCATTTTCATTGTATCCACTACCTATGTAGCATTTTGCTTTGTCATTCTTGTTAAGAAGTATGTAACTGCTTGAGTTTTCCATGATGAACAATGGTTTATAGTTCTGTTATACGGAGCACTTTACTTCCTAATAAAGATTGCATACATGTAAATTAAGAATTATATATGTTGTATTCTGTGACCTTATTTACAGTCTGTGTGGGGTTGTGTTTTGTACATGCCTGTAAGCATTACAGATAGAGCTGGCGGATTGTCTATTACAGCTCAGTGTTTCAACACGTACTGTCATTTTGAGTGGTACACGGCATTCAGCAAATACAGGTCCAGTATGTGCTGCACACATATGTCAGTATCTCAAACATAACAATTGTTATTCATATTATAAAAAATAAATAAGCGCAGCCACCTGGACGAATAGCACTCGTTACTTAGCATGCGTTTAGTACGCATGCCATTACAACGCGGTCGTTGGAACGACCGCGTTGTTAGTTTGCATACCTTTACTACGCAATTCGGAACAACGAATTGCAGTAGGGAGCGCTGGATGTTGGAATAGTTTATCCAGTCTCTTTAGTTTCACCCCTCCTCACTTACTCTGGACATCTGTCCCCAACCTCCTCAGCCCCAGATCAAACCTTCCTTAAGATAAACTGGTTGTTTAGTGACCTTTTTAACAAAAGTTTTTGTTTTTTTAAATTGTACAAATAGTTACTGGTAATGGTTGCTATTCTGTAAAGTTCTCAAACGCCCTATGTGTAGAGTAGCATTATATGAGAAGCTTAATAACAAAAAGATTGAATTGACTTGCTACACTTTTGATCCTCAACATACACAGATGCAGCACGTGTGTACAACAACTGTTCTCAGTTTCTTGCATTCCTTGCAGTTAAGTTAGTGTTTCGAAGTGTGAATCTGGTATTGATTCACAAACCTGTTATTGATTCACAAACCTGCTTTGTTTGGACGTCAGTTGTTGGTTCTGGGATTCGTTAAGTGCTTTTATTTGAAAAAACAAATGTTCGAAGTGGGCTTCAGCCAAGGAGTGTCTGCAAAAATGCTCTTCTGTGACAAGGATCTCACTTTGCCTTTGTTCTTGCTGAAAACAGTTTTCCACTTTTGGGTGGGTAACAGCTACATAGAGTGCAGGAAACTCATAGTAAAGAAGGACAAGAAACAAAAAGAAAAGGAAATGAATCTGCTGTGTCAACATTCACACCAAGTGGGAGCGCCATGCTTAATTTTATTTTTAAGTTGACCAGGAAGAGTACATATGAGAATCCATGCAATATTTAGGAACTGCATTGTGACTTAACTCTTTGAAAGAAATGGAAAAAAATGCACCTTTTAAATTTTCCACGTATTATCCAATGTTTCTTGGACAAACGAGCACATGGTATTCCTGCCCACCAGGAATTATCAGGAGGGTTTCAGAAGGAAGCTCTGGCTTTGGAAAAACAGAAGATACTGAGCTACATAGTGTACCATATGTAGTAGGGATGTACTAAGTTTCATCGAGGAAACCTTTGAGGAGCCCAAGCCCCAGAGAACTTTGACTGAAAATACCGGGGGATCCTCATTTACTATATTTTGACGCACGGCAGCGCAGCAAGCCTTCCTGCTGCGCCTCCGTGCGTCAAAATAAAAGGGCAGGAATGTGCTGTATGTACAAGATATGGCTCATTCCTGTCCTTCTCCCCTGCGCCGGCGCACAAACAGAAGCCGTGTGCAAACGCAGACACCCTTGCGTCATGTTACAAGGGTGCCCGCAATGCGGGGCTGATTGTTTTTGTGCAGGAAGGTGTTCCTGCACAAAAACAATCTTTGATGGCATTTTCCTCTTGCGCATAGAAAGAGGAAAAAACAAGGAGAAATAAAAGTATCCTCATCGCGCCACTCCTACGCATCCCTTGGGGAAATCTGGGAATATGTCAGGTTCCATGGATTTTGCGTGGGAACACCCATAGCAACACCCATGGAACGCCTCTTTCACACACAGTAATGCTGGAAAGGGTCCCATATTCACAAGGCCATGGAAAGTCATGCAGGGTGACTTTACGTGCCTTGTAAATATGAGCAAGCCCATTGCGCCGCCGATGCATCAAAAACAGTGACACAACGACGGCGCAATGGGCTTGTAAATGAGGCCCCCAGTGCCTGTCAGAGTACTTTACATAAGGACAGATTTGTACTGCAAAATATTAGTTTGCATTGGAACAGTTTAGCTTGAGAATTCAAATAACAGTTTCAAAACTGCATAAAATAAGATTGACATGAAGTTACTCATAAGAACAGTATTATGATTGCTTTAGAGCAAGTTCAGTTAAGAGGAAGTTGCACCAAAAACCGCTTTATCTCCGTTTCCACAGGACGGATTGACAAGACATTTCTTGGGAACAAACTGTAGCTCAACCGCTTCTATATTGGTAGTAAGACTTCATGGCAGTGAAAGACTTGAAGCATAATTCTTTCATAAGCCAGTATACAGGAGCTGAAGAACTTCCACGGTTCAGTGTAAATCTGAAACAGTTTTGGGTCATACCTTTATCTTTTTGCATTGCGTGTTCACCAAGAGTGTTCACGAAATGCTGGTCTGCAATAGCTCATCTCGGAATAGTGTGTGTTCATTTTCGTTCTTACTTTGAGGATTGGCTGGACAGAGAAATGCTGGAAGTACACAGATGGTGCAATTATTACATCATCAGGTGTTTAGAGTGGAATAAATAAATCGCATTTCACACCAGCACAAATGCAGACCTTTCTGTGAGCCTTTATAGACAACTGAGCAGTTAGTGGTGGTGGTGGTTCCCACATAGAAGATAGCTTCCTTCCTGAACAATATTTCTTTCTACCAAACCTCACAATCTCTGGCTGTGAGGGAGGTGAAGAAGTTACTGGGGATGATGTTATGCATCCACCTACTTCTCCAATCCAGATTACATATGACGCTACGGTACCAGGGGTGACAAAACTGATCACAGGCAGAGAGAGCTCTGGGATCAAGTGGTTGATTCACAGAGCATGCTGAATTTCCAAAAATTGCCCATTTGGAAGTCTCCCGAAGGGGAAGTCATTCACAGATCCTGAGCCTAAAGTGGCCAACATGACAGATGCAATCCTGGAAGGATGGGGAGCACACACAGAGGGACTAACAGAGCACAGATTGCTGCAGACACATTTGCACATAAATGTTCAGCAACTGAAGGCTGAGTTCCGCACTGATGTTTGTTTCAGGCACTCCTAGAACAAATTGGTTTAGATCAGTACATTACTTTCTGGAAGAAAGTGGGATGTGTTCACCCAGCGATCACAACAAAAATATGACTCTGGGCATTGCAAAGACAGATCAGTCTGACAGCACAACCTGTCCCAAGGATAGAAAACAAGGTGGAAGATTCTCTAAGCTATAACTTTAAAGAGATACACACACGAAAAATAGACACAAGCATGTTAATATGAAGCTATTTTGTCAGTGTGGAACACTGCATTTATAACTATTTTGCAACAAAAATCAAAAGTGGTAAAAGTACACATATAAGTACTGATAAAACGGATCAGTAGATAACGTCCTGTGGGTTTTGCTGGTACGAGGCATTTCAGTACTATCTTCTGGCAATTCTACTCCTACATGAGGTCAGTGAGAAGAGGCAAACACCACCGATGACAAGGTCGATGTTGGCACCGACATGAACTGGACAGACCTATTTCTGACATATGGTGTAGCAAAAAGTTGCAAAAACATTTCAGGCTGCTTGCTGTGAAACAGAAGAATCACAGTGCCGGTGAATCCAGAGTCATTGATGTTAGCAGCTTAGCTAGTTAAAACAGTGGTTTGGGTACCACAAGCTGATTAAAATATGCATGGAGGCCAGAAGATCTCAACAATACTGAAATCGAAATATATTTGCTATAGGGAATAAAAGTGGGGTATCACCTATAACTGTGTGACAAATTATATCACATACCAAGTAGGCAACAACCGCCTTCATCGAAAACCTTGCTGTCAAACATCTCCACAGTTGCAACTTGAACTTCAGTACATATCTTTTGAAAACTTGATTGATGCACATATAAAAAAGAAACCACAAGCTTGCCAGTACTACTCCCACCGTAATCTATGGAATCTTTAAGGCATCACGGAGAGCAACTTGACATGACATACAAGAGGACCTGGAAGCCATTTTACAGTATTTAAGCCTCATAAGCAGCATATTCACCTTCTCTTCGGGTGAATTTCGAGGCTTCAAAGAATCTTGTCAGAAAACTCTCCACTTTATTATGCACTGGATTCTTCAAGGAAACCTCTTCTCAAGCCGACTAGGTGGAAGCTGATGTTTTAGCCATCCTAGATTTGGCCTTGGACACCTGAGGAAACTCGTCCATAATAACCCAGAGGGCTTTGAGGAGAAGGATTTAGGAAAACTATTTTTTTTCAGGATTTCCATTTCTTCAACAGAATGGCACTGCAAGAGAAGAGTAGTGAGATGATCTCAGTCTGCAGGTACATGCAGATTATTGATGTCGGCCTTCATTGCCTCTTGCTCAACTCCTTAAAACCTGCAACTTCCTCATGTGGGCTTTTACTCCACCAACTGAGACTTCCTTAGATATTTACTGTTTTTTAAATCTCTTTATTGGGTTTTGAAACATAACATACACGCATCTTACTGTTGCCAAGTCATATTGCAACACAATATAGATTATAATACTGACGATACTGCCTCCTGCGAGACAAAGTGAACACATCATATTGTACAGTTACAGTTGGGAAACAGTGATCTTCTTTGTTTAAGAGTACAATGACATGAAGTATACAGAGTTTCAAGGAGGGCGTTCGTCGGGGGGGGGAATCAGTAGTGCACGTGACGGTGTTTTCCACAGTTCAAGATCATCCAGTGCTTTATCTGTTCTAACTTGAGTCATTCTGATTTCCACTCGCTGTTGTCCATTCTGTCAGATCCTGTATCCAGCTGCGGACCTCTAGGAGTTTTGTACTTAGCCAATGATTCGCCACACTGCGCTTCACCAACAGCGCACAAATTACTTTTTGATTGTATTTACTTTTAATGACCGCAATCACCAGTAGATATGTAGATGAAGTCAACAGCACAGATAATGACATGTTCAGAGTATTTTCTCACAACCTTCCCCCCAGTATGCAGCAAATCTGATAGAGACATCTAGCTGCAGATTCCTTACCCATGAACTTCCAGGCGTCAGGGTGGATCCGGAAGATTTTTCTTAGCAGTACCCCTGCCCGTCGGTTGGTGGCGTCGGTCGACTTCGCGTGACATCGTCTGTGTCGTGTTCATTGTCATCGTGACGTCCGCGTCGTCAATATAACCGCCACTCCAGCGGGCTAACGTCAGTTCTTTTCTTTCCACGCCAGCCAGCACCGATCCGTTGAAGAGAGCTATCCCCTGTCAATTTTTGACAGACTTTTTCGACCTTTTTTCGTCTTTGTTGGTGTGTTTAGGATATGTCGAGTAAGAAGACTTTGGGGTTCAAGCCATGTGGCGCCTGTCACGGACCCCCATTTAGTGTGTCTCTGGTGCCTGGAGTGCGACCACGACTCGAATTCGCGCTCCGACTGCCGAACCTTGACGGCGAAGGCTTTGAGGGAGCGGTCCCTAAAGCTACTCGCGGCCCGACGTTCGGCACCGCCGAGGTCGCCGCATCGGTCTCGATCCCGGTCCATGTCTCGGTCGAGAGGAAGTTCCGAGCACCGCTCCGGTGAATCGAAGTCGTCGAAGTCAGGTAAGAGGCACCACAAAAAACACACAAAGTTGAAGCGTTCCTCGACTTGCCCCACCCGTCTCACGACGCAGTGGATAAACCTCGGCGTTCGAGGCCCCGCTCTGCCTTTCCGGGTCCGGGAGCAACCCCCGCCCAACTGAAGGAGTTCTATGACGCCATGTGCCCCATATTTGGTAATTAAAATCGTTTTTGTTAAACAGTACAATTTTAAAGAATTTCTTTAGGTTTTGAAACTCCACACTTAGAAAGTTTTCACAGAAAAACAGTCAATGTTATCCTATGGAGGAAAATAGTGTTATCGGTTTTGAGGTAAGTATTTGGTAGTGGGAATTGAGGTTCTGGGGGTAGACTCAGGGGTCCCCCAGGGTCAAGGATGCACTCTAGTTACACCCTCAGCGGCACTAGGGCGGCCGGGTGCTGAGGCCCAATGTTATCCAATGGGGGATAGGGGGCCTCCGGTTGGTGGCTGCTAGCAAGCAGGCCACTTGTTTGTGGGAGCAAAGCTCCTGGACTTTAGCTCAGGGCAAATGGGGAAACAAAGTAGCATCAAAGGTGCACCCTCAGCTGCACTAGGGCGGCCGGGTGCAGGGTGCTGTTTCGACTTCGGGTGCCCTGTTGTTTTCAATGGGGAACCTCTGGTTTGCAAAGGCACTGCAGGCTTGGGGACGAAGGTCTTCTGGGTGCGACCACCACTTCGAGAGGTAAGTTGGGAAGTTAGGGGTTGGTTAGACACCATTGGTTTGGGCACACAAGGCCGTGGGGCATCGGGTGCAGGGGTGCCTTTTGGGGTCAGATCTTCTTACCAGCTCCTGGTCGCGGTTGGGGGGACCTTCTGGATTTAGGTTGCAGGCGTCGGCTGGAGGCTTGAGGCAGGTCAGGGGTCGCCGGATCTCGGGTCAGGATTGCCGGGGTGTCCTCCTCGTGGTGTTTGCCCACTCGAGCTCGGGCCGTGGACGGCGGGTGCAGAGTGGGGCGGATTCGCGGTGTCCGGCGGAGCCAGAGGATGCAGGTGAACAAATCCGGTGTTCACGGGAGACAAAGTCTTTTTGGTTGAAGGCAGGCAGGTCCTCCGGGGTTTTCGAGGTTGCTGGCTGCAGGACACACCAGGATTTCGCAGGAGCAGGTTCGAGGTGAAGACAGGCCGGTAGGGCTGGGGCCAAGCCAGTGGGCATCTTCCTCTTGTTAGCTGCTGCACGGCTGTTTGGTCCTTCTTCTTCGTCTTGTAGTTTCTTCTTGTCTGAGGAAGCAAGGTTCATGGGTGCCCCTAAATACTAGATTTAGGGCTGTTACAGGTAGGTAAAAGGCAGGGACCAATGGGTCCCTTCCCTGGGGTGGGTACACCCCCTATTATGCCACCCTCCAGTGAGAGGGGGGCATAAGCCTGTCCCTGGTTGGCTGAGTCCCCCCATCTGCAAGATGGCGGGGACTGAGAGTTGTGCTTCACCTTGCCTCCCCCACCTGAGGAGTGGAGTTGGCAGAGGTGGGCACACCTCTCTTCCTCACTTGTTTTTCCCACCGGTTCTCCCGCCCAAAAGTGGGGGTCAGAACCAGTGGGGACCAGTTGCTGAAAGCAGCAAGTGGACTGGGGAAGCTCACAAAGGCGGCAAGCCTTTGAAGCTTCCCCATTCGTGAACCCTGCCCATCCTGGGGGAGGAGGCTTGGCACTTCGTCCCAGGATGTGCATTGTTTCAGGCCCCAGAGAGCAGCAGGCTCTCGACCCTGGGGTCCAGAAACATGTCTGGTGGTGGCAACTGAAAGCAGCCACTCAGCCTGGACACTAGTGATAGGTTAGTTTTCAGGGGGCATCTCTAAGATGCCCTCTGTGTGCATTTTTCATTAAATCCCACACTGGCATCAGTGTGGGTTTAATGTGCTGAGAAGTTTGATACCAAACTTCTCAGTTTTCAGTGTAGCCATTATGGTGCTGTGGAGTTTGTAAAGACAAACTCCCAGCACCATATACTTTTAATGGCAGCACTGCACTTACAATGTCTAAGAATGGCCTTAGACACTGTAGGGGTACAGGGCTCATGCACCTGTACCCTCACCACTGGTATAGTGCACTCCGCTAGAGGGGTGGCTAAAGTATGCCAGTGCAGTGGGTTGTAGGCATGGCACACAGAGAGGTGTGCCATGTCGACTCTTCACTTTGTTCTGCACCAAAACACGCAGCCTGCAAAGACAGTGTGTGAGTGTAAGGGTACAGGACCTCTAAGGGGGGCACAATAAGTGCTGCAGCCCTTAGAGGTCTTCCCTGGTCACAGTGCCCTGGGTACCTGTGGTACCATTTACCAGGGGCTGACCTGTGGCCAGAGATGCCAATTGGGTTAGTTTTGGGGAAAGAACACAGGCCCTGGGAACCTGATTGGCAGGGACCCAGGGCACATCAAGTGAAAGTGCATCAGTAGTCTGGCAAAAAGTGGGGGGTTACTGAAACAGAAACCCACTTTACTACAGCGACCCACTCTTCCTCACCAACCACCCCACCCCACAAAGCTTGGTGGTCCAGGCTTCCACTTCCGGTGGCGCGTTCCCTTCCGCACCCCTGGACAGGGAATCCAAAAGACTGGAGAGTTTCTGGAAGAAATTTCTTCTTCCATCAGTCTGGCATTGCGGTCGGTGAACACTGCATGCCTTTTGGGCCGTTATTCCCATTCCATATGGGACACAGTTGAGCAGGTGCTGCCCAGAGTCTCGGAGGAGGACTGGGCTCTACTCTCCCAAGCTATTTCAGACGGTAGAGATGCAGTTCACCATCAGATGTGGCTTGGGCACGACGGACTCGCTGGGCAGAGCGATTTTCACGACAGCGGCCATTCGTCGCCACGCCTGGCTGAGAACATCTGGTTTTTCGGGGGCTATCCAGACTAACCTCATGGACATGCCCGTTGATGGCTCCCGTCTCTTCGGAAACAAATTGGATACTGCCTTGGAGCATTTCAAAGACTCACGGGCCACGGCCAAGTCTTTGGGCCTCACCACAACTCCTAAGGCCTCATCGGCTTTTCGCTCCTTTCGTGGCTACGGAAGGGGCTATCAACCTCGCTAATCCTATTCCGGCCAGTGGGTCCTGCAAGTTCAGCAACCTCTGCGGGGCTGTGGACGCGGTTCACCCTGGCCCCGTGGGTCAGGAAACCAGAAGTCGAACCAAGCCACGGTCCCCTCCTCCACCGCAAAACCTTCTTAGTCCGATCCCCCAGGATCACTCTCAGCCAGTCGGTGGCAGACTACGCCATCATCTCCACCACTGGCGCAACATCACATCGGATAAATGGGTATTGCAGATAGTCCAAAGGGGCTATTCCCTCCCCTTTGAGACTACCCCTCCATCTTTGCCTCCAGTGTCCGATTGGCTGACGGAAGATCACCTTGTCTTACTCCGTGAGGAAGTCAAGACTCTCTTGGCCAAGGGAGCTATAGAGAGAGTTCCCGGGCCAGAAGTAGGCAGTGGTTGCTATTCCCGCTACTTTCTGGCCCCAAAGACTGACGGAGGCCTTCGTCCTATCCTAGACCTCAGAGCCTTCCGTTACTTCCTCAAAAAGGAGAAGTTCAAGATGGTCACCCTAGCTCAGGTCCTGTCTGCCCTGGACCCAGGAGACTGGATGGGAGCGCTGGACTTGCAGGATGCCTATTTTCATATCCCCATCCTGTCTGCCCATCGTCGCTACCTGCGGTTTATGGTGGGCCACGAGCACTTTCAATTTGCAGTGCTTGCCTTCGGCCTCACCAGCGCCCCTTGGGTGTTCACAAAGGTGATGGCAGTGGTCGCAGCCCATCTGCGGAGATCAGGGGTCCCTATCTCGACGACTGATTGTTGAAGGTGGGCCTGCCCCAAACAGTTGTCTCCCACCTCCAGACTACGGCGAACCTCCTGCATTCGCTGGGGTTCACTATCATCGTGCCAAAGTCACACCTGACCCCCTCTCAGACGTTCCCTTTCATTGAAGCGGCTCTGGACACGGTGCAATTTCGGGCCTATCCTCCCGAATGGCGAGTCCAACATATTCAGGCTATGATACTGATGTTTCAGCCTCTATCCTGGATTTTGGTGATAATGACTGTGAGGCTGTTGGGCCTCATGGCCTCCTGCATCCTGCTAGTGACCCATGCACGGTGGCACATGCGGGCTCTGCAGTGGGACCTGAAGTTCCAATGGGCATAGCAATCTAGGAAATCTCGCCGACCTGGTTCAGATGTCGGAGAGCACTGCGAACGACCTGCAGTGGTGTCTGACAGACTGCGATTGGGTCAAGGGCAGACCCCTCTCCCTTCCCCACCCAGATCTCACAGTAGTGACAGATGCGTCTCTTTTGGGATGGGTGGCCATCTGGGAGAGGTGGAGATCAGAGGACTCTGGTCTCCGGTGGAAGCCAGGCTTCATATCAATCTGTTGGAGCTTCGGGCGATCAGACTGGCAGTGAAAGCCTTTTTACTATCCATAGAGGGAAGGCTAATCCAAGTGTTAATGGACAACACTACCGCCATGGGGTTCTGCAACAAGCAGGGTGGAGTGGGGTCGTGGGCTCTTTGTCAAGAGGCCCTGGGTCTCTGGACTTGGCTGGAACAACAGGGCATTTCCATGGTGGTTCAACACCTGGTCGGTTCTCTGAACGCCAGGGTGGACGAGCTCAGCCAAAGGTGCCTTGCAGATCACAAGTGGTGTCTCCATCCAGAGGTGGTACGAGGTCTCTTTCAGTGGTGGGGAGAGCCTTAGTTAGATCTGTTCGCCATCGAAGAGAATATGCAATGTCAGCAGCTCTGCGCGTTGGAGTTTCTAAGGTGGCTTTCGCTCGGCTGCGCTTTTCGTTGCGAGTGGAGCTCAGGCCTCCTATATGCCTTTCCCCCATACCACTCCTGCCCAGAGTGCTCAAGAAGATTAGGAGCGACCGGGCACAAGTCATTCTCGTGGCTCCGGACTGGGCATGGAGAGTTTGGTATCCCGAGCTTCTAGACATGAGCATCAATCCTCCGCTCAGTTTGATCCTTCGGTAAGATCTTCTGCCGCAGCAGTAGGGGAGGGTCCTCCACCCGAACCTTTCCACTCTCTGCCTCCTTGCGTGGAGATTGAGCGGCGACAGTTGACAGCTCTTGACCTTCCTCCCGAAGTCTGTGAGGTTATTCTGGCAGTCAGGCGTCCCTCCACGAATTCGGTATACGCCTGCAGATGGAACAAGTTTTGTAAATATTGCACAGACCGGTCTATTGACCCTCTATCTGCATCTTTATCTGATGTCCTCCTGTTTATTCTTTTCCTGGCCTGGCAGGGCTCTGCTCAGGGCACCTTGAAGGGATATCTTTCGGCCCTTTCTTCTTTTCTTCGGCTGCCTGATCAGCCTTCTCTTTTCAAATCGCCTGTGGTGCAGAGGTTCTTGAAGGGGTTAACACACTTGTTCCCCCCTTCACCCTTCATTATGCCACAGTGGGACCTTAACTTGTTTCTTGCCTTTATGATGTGTGCACCGTTTGAGCCGCTGCACAACTGCCCTCTACGGCTGCTCACCATCAAAACAGCATTCTGAGTGGCAATAACCTCTATCAGGAGGGTGAGTGAACTGAAGGCACTGTCATCAAAGCCTCCTTACCTGACTGTCCTCCTGGACAAAGTGGTACTCTGGACTAGGGCATCTTTTCTGCCTAAGGTGGTACACCCATCTGGGACAGTCTGTTACCCTGCCCACCTTCTATGCACCTCCGCATCCTTCCAAGGAAGAGGGGCATCTCCATCGTCTGGACCCAAAAAGAGCATTATCACTCTATCTCAATCGAACCAAAGAGTTACGGGTGGACGACCAACTCATTAAAGGGTACGTGGGGGCAAAGAGGGTGTGCTGTCCAAAAGAGACTATATCCCGCTGGGTTATCCTCTGTATCAAAATCTGCTACGCTTTAGCAAACAAAATCCCTCTGAAGGGCTGAGAGCCCATTCCACTAGGGCAAAAGCGGCCACCACGGATCTCCAGCATGGTGTCCCCGTTATCTGCCAAGCAGCCACGTGGGCGTCGCTACACACGTTTGCCAGACACTACTGCCTGGATTCCCAAGTTCGCAGAGAAGGCCTGTTTGGGTGCTCTGTCTTATAGGACTTCCTGGTCTAAACTTTCCGTAGCCCCTCCTCCGGGGAAGGTATTGCTTGGGTATCTGTTCAAAGGTAAGGAATCTGCAGCTAGATGTCTCTATCAGATGGACAAGTTACTTACCTTCGGTGATGCCTTATCTGGTAGAGACATGATCTAGCCGCAGATTCCTTGCCAACCCACCCATCCTCCCCGCACTGCGGAATTGTTTTTAGTGTCAGGGATGTTCCCCTTCAAGGCCCTAGCTGTTCATTTTTTAACACACCATGGTCAATCACTTCATGGCTTCGCCCTTCTGGGTCGCAAAGTCGTGAAAAGTACTGGCGTCAGTGCACCGGAGTGGCAGTTATATTCACGACACGGACATCACGACGACAACGAGCACGACGCTGATATCACGCGGAGCCGACCGACGCCAACTACCTGCATGCAGGGGTACTGCTAAGAAAAATCTTCCGGATCCAGCCTGACTCCTGGAAGTTCAAATGTAAGGAATCTGTGGCTAGATCATGTCTCTACCAGCTAAGGCGCTACCGAAGGTAAGTAACTTGTCCTTTTGGGGCAATGCCATACCAGATGATAATAAATAGCCTCATGGGCGCCATACTTGGGCATCGGCTTGAGGCGTCAGGGTTTAAGCAATGTAGTTTTGCAAAGATCATGTATGTGCGGTGTATAAATTTGAAATGGAGTAAACGGAATTAGCATTGCTTGAGACCTATTTTATCAGCATTAATGCCTGTTTCCATTGTGCCTCCAAGAAAGCTCGGTCACAGTCCGCCTCCCATTGATATTACTGTTGACTGAGGTCTGGTTTCTTCTCCTCCCGATGCGCCTAGCCTCATTCTGACTTTGGCTGGATGATCTAAAATTTTCACTACTGCAGCTACTGCATTACCAGTCATCTGCTGAAACTGGTTCAGAAAGAGTCAAAAGCTGTTTCAGGACATACTATCTGCCTCCAAATGACAAAATGGCCGCCGTCCTCTCACTCTTCTAGTATTGCACCATGTCGGGTCAGGCAATGGTGTGCTATTAACGTCTTCACTGCCATGCTTCTCCAGAGTGCAGTGTGCTGATGGTTGACTCACAATCCCAAGTTATGGAGAGAACTGTTAGATGTAGGAGGATCTCAAGCAAGTGGGCCCTTGGTTCAGGAATATTTCCTACCCCGTCTAAAGTATAGGACTTGATTAGGCTAAGATGTTACCTAATCCTTGCCTCTTGTGCTGAAGCATGTTTAAAAAAGAACAAATACACATTACAGAGAAAGAATCAAATGTGCTGTCCAGCAGTAACACTGGCTCAGTTGGGTTATAGACACAACGAACAGGTGGAGCCATAAAAGGGGAGGTGGTTTATGATAAGGGTGCCTCATATAAAAAGTAAAATGTACAATTAAAATTGATGTCAAATTAGTGGGTGCAGCAAAACAAGCTGAGAATGAATGGCTTTCTGGAGAAACACACCCACAAGGAAACTTGGGGAAGGGAATAAGACAGTGTCAATGGCCTCATCAGGTAAGGGAGAAGTAATTGCTAGTAGACACAGTTCAGATCGCAATCACAGAATGTTTAGTTCTCCTCCTAACATGAAGACAAGAATGTCTCACAGAGCTGTGGGGGGATCTTGATACTGGTGAAGAAGATGCCCGCAGCGTCTTTCAGGGCCAGAACAGAACCAAGGGTATATGCTATCACAAGAGACAGCCAGTCAACAGAGAAGGAAAGTTATGGGTAAACTATGTCTAAATCATGAGAGCCAAACAATAGATCAGGAATGGGCCAGTTCAAAAATCATCTAAACAACATGATTCCAAAGGAGCAAGCAGAGGCAAGTTAAAAACAGGTGAGGTCAGAGAAGCGCAAGCATGTCTGGAACAAGTAAAAGCCGGGGTAGGTCTGAAGCGCTGGTTATCTGATGGATCAGTGTTGATCCAGTTTGCTAGTAGTTGTAGTTATTTGGCAACCAGCCCTGTTGGCTTTTACCCATTGTAGAAGCCTCTGAATCTAGTAGGGAGAGATTTTGTACTCTGCTGTCTCTTCAGCGATTGTGTTCATAGAAATGGGAAGAACGCATGTAGATTTTGGGAAACGAATCGGGCCATTACAAACTTTTTGTCATGCACAATCTTTGCTTTGAAAGGATGTAAACTCATTGATATTAGGTGGATTACAACTAGCCCTTATATGGGGGTGTACTTTATTACAGACATACCCATTGTAGAAGACTGTGGTGAGTCACGTGCGTGCTTGCTGTAGTAACGACACGGACACCAGGTTGCATGTAACTTGTGCCCACTTAACTCACCCCGCCCATTCGACACGCTATATTTATTAACTTCCGGGTGCCTGACTCCAGGATAAGCCATTGGAAGCATACACACAGGAATACCTGAAACCCCCCTCCCTTGGGCATTCCGCATAGTGTTGCACCCACATGACACAACACTACATCCCTCCCTTAACACAGAGCAGAGGAAACTAAACAACAAAAACAGAACATTCATTAAACAGTCACTGGACAGTAGAAGTAATGCAGACAGTGGGTGGAGGCACTTCTTCGATCACGAGAGTAGCAGCACCGGTTCACCCTCTTTATTTGTCAGCCAAACAGTCTGCATACCATTGAGATGGGTATGGGTTGGATCTCAGGTGATACCGCCTGCTGTCAATCCTCGGGTTGATGCTTGGGAGACCTCAACATCCTCAAGGGATCTGAATGCATCAAGGCTCTGCTCACTTGGAGGCGGCCCAGCAACTGGCAGTGAAAGGATTGGTGATGCCAAAGGTGACCCATCAGTAGCCAGAGTGCCATTAGCTCTCCTCTCTGCTGTCTCATCGGGGTGGAGTGGGTTGTCCACAGGTGTACAGTCCATGGCGTCACCGTCTGACAGTGCGCCATTGTGTACTATGGACAATTTTTTGAAGTGAGAGATGTTCCTGGTGACAGTTTCTACTCCTTTCTTGGCAGTTATCATGGTGCCTTGGATGTCAGTGCTTGTCCATGTCGCCACTTCGAATTGGAGGCAGAACTTTCCTCCTGGGTGTTGGTCCTTGACCAACACTTTGTCTCCTATGTGAAAGGTGGAACCCTTGGCATGTTACCCGAGTGAGGCGTATTCATTGTTTCATGCTTGTAGAAAGTCAGAGCAATTCAGTGGGGTTGGTTGATCTGCCCACATGGGGTGATGTAGAATGGTATCCGTTATTGCCCATCCAAAACACAGTCGGCTCAGGGCAATGCATGTAGTGGAATGAAGCGTTAGCCTGTAATTTCGTAAAAGCATGTAGATGGAGCTTCCGCTACAGTAATGCGGATGACTTTCATCAGAGTCCTCACAAACCTCTGCACTTCCCTATTGGCCTGGGGCACCTCAGTGTGATGTTTGGTGTTCCGGAATGGAGATATTCAGTCCACTCATGACTGTTGAACAGCCGGCCTTTGTAGGTGCGGATCTCTCTGAACAACCCATCAGAGGCCATGATTTTCTCGACTTTTGGGATGATTTCCGATGCTGATGTGGTTGGCACAATCTCTACTTTAGGCTATTGGGAGAAGTCATCTACGAGAAAGAGCATGTGTGAGCCGTCGGGTATACTGCCAAATTCTGCGCTCACACCCTACCACGGTGATGACATATGCAGGGGAGTCTGCCTGGCTGGTCACTTGGTAGGCAGGGCAGTCCCTAACCAGCTCTTCCACGCGTTGATCTAGGGCGGGAACACGACCTTGCTTCTCAGTCAATGCTTGGACTTCACCATACCTTTGTGGGCTCCATAAGCTAAAAGGTGAGCCCTATGTCTCAGACTGCTGGGGAGGACTAGTTGTGACCCTCGCATGCAACAGCCTTCGCTGTCACTGAGAGTTCTTGCTGAACGTGTTGTAGAGATTGGAGTGTTAACATTGCATCTTCTGTGCAAAGCACAGAGGGGCAACAGAGGGTCCAGTCATATAGTAATGCTTGGATGGCAATTTGTAGGCAGTTATCGCATTCTGTGGCCTCTATAACATCCGATAGTGACATGGGGTGTGGCTTGGATCTCTCGACCACCAGGCAAACATATTCCTCGGTTTTCTGTGCTTCCTTGGCTTTGGAGGGAGTAACTGGCCAAGAATGCCATGACAGTAAGTCGGCACGGTTTTGAGTGCCTAGCCAGTACTCTACAGTAAAGTTGAACTCCTGTAACTGCAGGATCCATTTCTCAGTTCTCAGGGGCGGTTTGGATGTGGCCCCCGAAGCAATGGAATTAGCGGTTTATGATCAGTGATGATGGTAAAAGGGTGACGTAGAAGTACATGTAGAAATTACAGCACCCCCAGTGGATTGCAATGGCCACCCACTCTATTTGGAAATACCGCTGTTCAGTAGGCCTGAGTATCCGGTTTGTGTAGGCAATGGGGACCCACTCCCCACAGTCCTGACGTTGGGACAGTATGGCTCCTGATTAGATGGGGCTGGCGTCCACTGCTAGCTGAGATTCATACTTGGGGTCAAAGTAAACTAACATGGTGTCAGCGGAGAGAGCTTCCTCCGTGTTGTAATATGCTTGGTCTTGCTCTTCCTCACAAACCCACGGACTGGTGGACTTGGTGAGTTCACAGAGGTGCCTGTGATGTCTGACAGGTTCTTTATGAACCGATGCAGTAAGTTACCATGCCAAAGAACCTGGGGACTCCTGACACAGAGTTGGGTGCTGGAGTGTTTTGAATGTCTCTCAGTTTCACTGGTTTAGGATCTATTCCCCGGTCGGAGGACTGGTAGCCCAAAAAGTTGACATTCATCTCAGTAACTCACATTTCTCCCTGTGAAGAGTTAAGGCATGATCCTTAAGCCTGGTAAATACAGCTTGGAGGTGAGTGAAGTGGCTGTCCAACATTGGGGCATGCACCAAAATGTCATCACTCTTGTTCAGTACCCCTGGGAGACTGGACAACATCTCCTTGATGATGTGCTGGAAGACCTTGGCTGCACTTGATATGCCAAAGTTTAGCCTGGTATACAGCCAGAGACCTGCATGTGTGGAAAAAATGGTTATGGGGCATGAGTCAGGGTGCAATGGCATCTGGTGGTAGCCAAGCCGGAGATCCATTTTGGAGAACCACTTCGACCCGGAGAGTTCTCCAGTGATGTCATCAATAGTTGGTGTCAGGTGGTGCTCTCATTTGTTGGTCAGGTTGGGCACCCTCATGTCAATACAGACACGCACAGCATCAGGCTGTTTCATTTTCTTTGCAAATACAATGGGGGAGACCATTGGAATCAGGCCAGACACCCTTTCAATGATGCCAGCTTTTTCGAGGAGCCTCAATTCCTTCTCAACTTTGGGGTGGAGATGGAAAGCTATTTAGCGGTGGCGGAGTGCTACAGATTCAATCGACTTGTCAATGTGCAGGCTGATGCTTTTGTCTTCCAGGCACCAGATGCCATGGAACCGAAGAGCAAACTCTTGCGCAAGTTAGTTAATATTGTTAGCATGAATACTGAAAGTGAAACGTATCAGCTTGAGATCTTGGGCTGTTTGGCAACTCAGGAGGAAGCCAGCACATTCTTGTAAGACATAGACTTGGGCTTTTGCGGACGCAGTGTGATGGGTGACCTCGACATAGAAGACTCCTGCCAACTGCAGAGGCGAGAGGTTACCAAAGGCATAGACCGTGACTTTGTTGGCACGAAGGTCAGGATGGTGCCGGCAGGTTGTGGTACAAATTTGCAGTCATGAAGCTGCAGCATCGATTAGATCGGTGTAAACTGTGACGATGCACTATGTGGACAACTTCTTGCTCGTCTTCATCCTTGTCGCTCTCTGCCAGTGCATTGGGGAGCACATCAACAAAGCGGACATTCTTCTTTGTCTGGTTTGCTGCTTGCCTCTGGGTAGAGTGGCATACTTTGGAAAAATAATTCAGTTTCCTGCATGCACTGCATGTTTTCCCTCGTGCTGGGCATTCGCCTGCGTAAGGGTAGGGATCTCTGCACCATCTGCAGGGCTGGCCTGTCTCCTTGGGCGGGCTGCCTCAGGCTTTGGCTTCTGGGTCTTTTGTGGATGGCATTGACAGGCTCTTCCTTGATATGCATATGCTGAGTCCATGTGGTCAGCCCTTGATTTGGAGAGTTCTTTGGACCGCCCAGGGAAAGGATGTAAATCATTGACATGTTGGGCTCTTGCAAGATGCATTCTGTTAAGTTTCATTGAGGCGCAACCTTGAATGAACTGTGCTCTCACTCATCTTCTTCATCTGGCCGAGTGCACATCGCTCGACTCGTCAGTCTTCTGCTGCCCCTGGCAGAGGAGAAAACTCTCATAGTCACATTTGCAAAAGGTTCAAAGTGTGCCTACATGGTATTCCTGAGCGTAGTGTACATGCGCGTGGGCCCGCTTCCACCACCGGTTTGGAGATCTTGTGCACATCGGCGCTGCCCAGGTGTAGAAGCAGGGGCCGTTTCCTGCTGACCTCAATGTCCATGACCTCATAGTAGATCTCCTGTTGTTCCACCCAAATCTTCCATTAAGCCGCCTACGTTGGAGGGGTCCAGTGACGACAAAAGGTTCCAGGGCCAAGATAGATGCCATGCTGGGGCAGAGACTAACGGATTGCAGGCAGGAACTGGCACGGGGCACCCTCCGGTTTCAATGTAGAAGCTATTGTCCCTCAGCAGGCAGGCTCTGGTAGGCAGCACAGTGTCCTCAGGCACTTCCAGGAGGAGCCAGACAGTCAGGGTGGAGGAGGCTGGCGGGTGGAAAGGCCACCAGGTAGGAAAGGTCACCACGTGGGGATCAAAGCAGTGCAGGGCAGGTGGGCTGCAGTAATAAGGTGTGTTACTGCAAAGTTGAGGCCAACTGTGCTTGTGACACCGCCAGCAGTGGCTGTAGAACCACGGAACACCTGCAGGGGCAGAACAGCAGTTGGTACCCTCCGGGTGGTGCTGGTAGGCAGGCCAACCAAAACTAGCTATAGATGGCTTCCAGGCCAAGTGAAATGTGGGTGGGTGAGCTTGCCACTGGGTTGCAATCAGGGCTGGCGCTAGGCATGGGCAGTGTGGGCAGCTGCCCAGGGCCCCGTAGTCAGCCCTCCAACTTGGGGCCCTGCACCAATGAGACACAGCCAGGTTATGGCATTAAAGATGCGACCTTACAAGTGCGCTGCCGCCACCTTAGGGGGCCCCCTCCCCTGGCCTCATTGCTTTGGTGTAGGGAAGCGAACCTGAGGGGGGTGAGGGGTGGGGGTGCAGTCCCAGTTGCAGGAAAACACATTCCTCAGGTTTGTCCGGCAATTAGGTCTCCACCCCACCACGCAGAGGCACAGCGAGATGGCTATTGTCCCTCTGTTTAGCTCCCTGGCAGTCTCTGCAGATAAGCAACCCTCACACCTCCAGCCCTTTATGAGCTGTTAAGAGGCACTTAAGGAGAGGGAGGTGCTGCAGCTTCAGGAGCAGGGGCATCTATTGAGATGCAGGCAGCCCTGAATGTGTCACGTCTATGCAAATGAGAGGGGCCTCACAAATTCTCCTTCTGCCCAGGGCCCCCAGAATCCTAGAACCGGCCCTGGTTGCAATGGACTAGGGCCCAAACGCTCGTGCCTCAGGTACAGGCTACCGGGGGTAACGGGCATGCCATCCGGTCCTCCGTGCGAGGCTGGTGGACTGGAGGCCTCACTGCGGGTGTCTTTATACTCTGCGGTGAGGCGGCCAACAGGGATTGGGTGGGCCTCTGACCTCGGCGGAGCACAGATCACGAGGCCTGGCAGTGAGTTGCAGTCAGGGAGACGGGCTGCCACCGTGCACGCTGTACACTGTCAGCAGTGTTGACTTGGCAGTTGGGTGTCAGCATGTGCGGAGGGTCTGTACGGCCTTCTCGTTGCCAATGTGGCGTGTCACGTGCACGCTTGCTGCAGTAACGACACGGACACCAAGTTGCATATAACTCGTGGCCACTTAACTCCTGGGTGCCTGAAGCAAAGATAAACCATTAGAAGCATACACATGGGGGAATACCTGAAACCCTTCTCTTGGGCAACCCACATGGTTTTGCTCCAATATGATTCAACAATAATACTCCAAAGACCGCAAAGAAAATGTTTTACATTTAAGATGCAATTACCAATTAACCACTAGATGGCAGAAGAAAGCAGCGGACGTGAATATTTAACATCGTCAAATTGTGGAAACTTGTAACTGCTTTCTTTGAAACCCATCAGTAGATAAATATGGCTGTAAATGGGCTACCATGGCAGTACTATCTCTGTGAGCCTTTACAACCCCATTCCGTTGTTAAGCAGTACAAGTAAGGATTAGTCGATGATAAAAGGTTACCCGTATTCCGCATTCTCGTGGATATATTTGGAAAACATTGCAGTAATTACAGGGACGTCTTACAACATTGTCGTCTAAGTAGTAATGTAGTTGACTGTTGTGTCCTGCTGGACACGTTCTAGTGTCTCAGCAGACACAGAGTTTGTTAAAAACTCCCTTGGGGGAGTGGGCACATATGCACCCCACACCCATCCATCACAGGCGTCACGAGTGACGTGAGCCTGTTAATAAAAGGGCCCGGGTGCACGTGCTCGTGGCCAGTGATTTAGTACCCCACTAACCATGTCTGTGTCAGTCATTTCGTAGTATGTGGGCCGAAGGCCCACGACACAACATTGGCGACGAGGGGTTCTGACCCCATTCAGTGCTGCCTAGTAGGTCACACTCATGATTGAGAACAAGACCGGGGTCCGTACTGCCGATCCAGCCTACCCATGGAAGGGGCACGTCGCCCCTAGAAGAAGGGGAACCAGCTCCTCGCGGTGAAAGAGGAGAGAGAACAGAGATTGCCTCCACCACCTCGGTACAACTGCTGCGGTTCCCCGCTGAAGGACTGTGCCTGGCAGACAGCGCAGAGAAGAGTAAGAAGCGCTACAGCCTGGCCCAAGGTGAGAAAGGCCCACCAGTAAAGCGGCAACCTTAAAAATGCAGTGCGCCATCCATGCATGAGGCGCCTCGACACTGCCAGCCCCTTTATTGAATCGAATAATCCCTGTTGTGCCCACCCGGTGCCTCACAAGTACAGATCGATGAGGGAAGGTATGAGCGGTATGGATAGTAGGACCAGAGAGGAGTCTGCCGGCTCAAAGAAGTGCTGCAGGCAGGCGAGAGACGGCCGGCTGTGTGAGCCTGCTACACTTCCCGAAACGGTCCCTGTAGTGGCCTCGTTTGGGCGACACGCCAGCAGTGTCAGTAAAGAGGCCGCAGCACCAGCAAAGGGGGTGGACTGCCACTTGACGGCTCAGTGAAGTACGCACCCAAAATAAAGAAAGCAAAGTTGAAAATAAACATAAACTGCCCGCAACTGAATGAGCATTCTTGCCACTGATAAGCGCTGCTGCATGTGTACAAACCAAGCACCAGCAGCGAAGGAAACCCCACACCAGCATCTCCAGTGACTGCTAAGGTCTGCAGTCGGAGGAAAGACTGCCACGGCCTGTGAAGAGAAGCGCTGGAGCGCCACCTGGTGGCAACCCAGTGAATTGCACTCGACGTTCTGGATGCCCGAGTTTTCCCAGCAGATAGAAAAGCCTCCGCATCAAGCTGGTGAGACACGCATTTACAAGACTGCAGTGGGTAAGGAACAAAAGCAGCTCCGCATCAAGCTGGTGAGACACGCATTTACAAGACTGCAGTGGGTAAGGAACAAAAGCAGCACTGCCAGTGGCACCGTTTATCTTCCTGACAAAGATGACAGCCACATCAGCCCCGCAGCTACATTGAGCAGGAGGGAGACTTGAAGTTAAGGATCAAGCACACCCACAAAGAATGAGTTGCCCTGATTGTCAAAGAGCATATCGGGCCCCACACCCCCACCTCAAGCAGAAAACACAAACAGAGTGAATACCTGCTGCACTGTCTCACACTGCTAGCAGATCCTGGCGGGAGGCTCCAGACTCACGCCTCCGCCCATAGCAGCTGACAGCCAGAGGGTCCCATGCCCAATACCACAGCTGAACTATAGAGTGCCTCATGTACCCATGGTGACTGCAGGGATTCACAGTCTCTCCCCTTCAAAAGGACAGGCAGAGAGAGAACCCCATGAATGCCAAAGCTGCCCCAGCTAAGGAGACTGCCACAAGCCTAAGGCAAGACAAGCTGGTGAAGCCCTATCCAGCCCAGCCCAAAGCAGCAAAGCTTAGGAAGGCAGCGCCCCAGCAAAGAGAAGGGATCCAAGTCCCACGCAGCACCGCAAAGAAAAGGCAGCAAGCCCCACGAAGGTCAGGAGGAGAACGTGCATTGGGCACACCCCCAGTGGCTGTCTGACAAACAACAAGATAGCGCCACACACCTCCAGTGGTAAACAACCACCACTGCAAGAGATGAGGAACGGGTGTGCAAGGTGCCAGCAGAGGGCGCCCACAGAGAGATGGCCTACTAGCCCCACTACTGCCCAGCCAGCCACTCGGCATAGAATGGCCACCATTGGCCCTTCGTTGCGCAGATCACACCAAGTGACCAACCCTGCCAAGCATGCACAAGCCTAGGCCGGATCTAAGGCTGCCAAGGCGCAGCATCATCGTGCAAGCACTGCACCCTCGAGCGAAGAGGAGGCAGAAGGGAGATTACCCGCCATCAACAAAGTGAGGTATCAAGAAGGTCCCTGAGGGAAGGACAGAACCTGCCAACGGTCCACAAAGAAAGAAGATACAGGCGTACAGGGAACCAGCTGAGGGCATCCCTAAAGAGACAATGCCAGAGAGAGAAAGAACTTGTTTGCCTGCAAGAGAGACATTGCCGCTGATGCCATGAGAAAGACTGGCACTGCTCCCCACCACAAGACTATTAAGGAGCTGCGTGCCATCTGCCCCACCATATATGCACAGCATCACCAGTGATCCCCAGAGTCAAGAAGGGAGGAAAGGCCTAGCCTGGCCCAGATGCCGGATGGAGTAGCCAGGCAAGTAACAGGCAAGAGAGGAGTCGCATACTCCCAAGTGGCATGCTGCCACCACCTCAGCTCCCTACTGCCAGAGGAAGCCATTCTCAGAAGAGGGAACATCCGGAGTAGGAGCTTCAAAAAGCTCCCTGAAGAGGGAACAAACGAGATGAGTGACTGGACGCCACCCAGCACCCAGGAGGAAGAAGAGAGCGACTGGAAGTCTCGCCCGAATGGTCGGGAGACCATTGAAGTTGATAGGCCCCGTCTGCCTGTTTGGAAGAAGGTGCATGCGACTGAACCCGGAGGAAGAACCGAAAAGAAGAGTGACAATCCTGTCACCATGAAGAGCTGGACAAACACATGTGCGCTACGGAAAACAAGAGGAGAAGCACGAGGACTCGTAGCACCACAAGCCAAGAGCACACCCAGAGACACCAGACAGCCACCAAGGCGGAACAACGTCCCTGGAGACAGCCCCCTGGAAGAACCAAACGTAAGCTGCAGCAAGCGTGAACCGCGTCTCTCCCCAATGCTTCCCAGTGCAACCGTCCATCCCCGAGTGTCGGAAGTCGGACGGCATCCCTGCTCCTGACTGCAGATGCCAGCGGTGCAAGAACAGCTTCAGCAAGGCAGAGACATGTAGCTGCGAAGTCCCTCCAGAAGCCTCCTCTCCTAGAAGATCGTCACCACCTGTCGTCCAGGCCCAATGGCAACTACATCATTATTGCCACGTGCATGACACCGCACTCAGCAGGAAAGGTGGAAGTGTGACCGGAGGGTCTACACTAAGAATCGGACAACCAACCAAGTTCCGGAGGGGAAGTCGTGAGTGGCCGGGCTGGATGCTGAAGAGAACCCGAGCTGCTAAAGGAGCGCATCCCGGCACACCAACAGCCAGTGGAGGGGTGACAACCAGAGAATGAACTGGCGAACGCCCAGCGGGAGACCGAGAGTAAGCCGCAAGCCTGCGCGAAGAGAGTCTCAGGCCTCACGTTTCTCAGATTGTTTATCACGCCACTGTCACCAACGTCCTAGTAGCCCAAGAAGTCCAAGTGCACGGATGTAACTGCCTCCCCAAAGGAAATGGAGGCACCTGGCCACCCCCTGCCTCAGGTGATCGACTCAAGACTGAAGGCCTGCAACCATCAAGGCAAGTCATCACCAACTGTTGTCCAGATTCACCACACGGCTGGCAATGCCATCACGCTAGTCCTCATCAAATGCGTCAGACTACTATCTCGAGTACCAATGGACTGGAGTCCTACACTGTTGCTAAACCAGCTGACAAGCAAAACCATAGGCCACCAGTTGACCTGGCTTACACCTGAACTGCGGCAGCGAGAGCATGTCCTGACCAAGACTCATCCACCCCTGAGGTTTGTGCGAGCCACTGGGTACTGGCTCCTCAGTGGTTTTGCAGCTGCCCCCAGTCGGCACACACGCAGCCCCAGCGCAGCTCACAAGCAGTCCCGTGGCAAACCCGACAAAGGGCCTCCCCAGGCGGGAGAGTTGGACTTGATATTGCCCCACCGACGGGTTACAGGATACAGCAAAGTAGTCTAGCAGAGACTTCAGTCGATCAAGCAACACCATCGTGAATCTTCACCTTGGACCACCCCACCATGCTCTTGACGCACCCTGCTTAATGAACTGTTAGTACCCACCACATCCCATCCTCTACGTCAGCGAAGGGGAGTCACCTCAGACCAAAAGACATGTTTCCACCGGCATGGTACGAGAGTGCAGCTGACGTTTCCAAACCAGCGTTCGTGTCCTGAACCACTCAGGTTAAATTATGAGTGCCCGCCGAGATCGTCCTGCTGCAGTCAGAGTCGCCAGCCCCTGTCTGCTGTCTTCCTGCTGCCTGACACGAGAAGCTGATGGACCCTGTGGTGTAGAGTTAATTGTTGTTTACCCCTACAGGTTGGACTAGTGGTTGTTTTGTTTTCATTAAAATTTGGGAGGAATGTTGTGTCCTGCTGGACACGTTCTGGTGTCTCAGCAGACACAGAGTTTGTTAACCACTCCCTTGGGGGAGTGGGCACATATGCACCCCACACCCATCCATCACAGCCGTCACGAGTGAGGTGAGCCTGTTAATAAAAGGGCCCAGGTGCACGTGCTCGTGGCCAGTGATTTAGTACCCCACTAACCATGTCTGTGTCAGTCATTTCGTAGTATGTGGGCCGAGGGCCCACGACATAACAGTTGACCTGTTAAAATGTCTGGTAATTCAATGATCGGATGTATTTACAGCTCTGTTGACTTTTGTTTGTTTCTGTCCAGTTTTCAAATTGTCCGAATCTAGGGCTAGATGTAGCAAGATGTACAATGCATTTTTGTGGTCGTTAATGGCCCAAAAATGCTTTTTTAAATGTACAAACGCCAAATTGCAATTCGGTAACTTGTTAACAAATGGCAATTTGGGTTTGTGATCAAATACCAATTCTGGATTTGGAAGAGGTGTGTTTGGGGCGTCACTTCCAAATGCTATATTATAGTGGTATGTATTAATGTTTTGCGACTGAAATGCGGTCGCAAAACATTAATATTTTACCGACACCTCAAAGGAGGTGGTAACCCGTTCGCAAATGGGAAGGGGTCCCCAAGGGATCCCTTCCCCTTTGTGAATATTAAACACAAAAATGTTAAGCTCTTGAACAATAAAAATTGCACTTTTAATTTATTTAAGTGCATCTCGTTTTCCTTTAAGGAAAACGAGTTGCATTAAAAAAAAATGCTTTATTTAAAAGCAATCACAGACATAGTGGTCTACTGACCTCACTAGGCCACCATTCCTGTGATGGCTGCAATTCCTAGTGGATCACAATTTGCGACCTACCTCATTAATATTCATGAGGTAGGTCGAATTGCGACCCACTACGAATCGGAAATTTGCAATACGACCTGTTAGTACATAAATCGCTTCGCAAATTACCACACTGGTTGCAAATTGCAACCAGTATTATGCGACCAGTTCTACATACATCGGGCCCCTAATCTATGATTAAGCTAGTCACTCGGACAACATGACTGCTGTTAATAAAACTGTTCTCTGCAGGCTGTCACCCTGGTACCACAGTTCTTGTGCTCCATTTGTACCATCTCTATTCCTTTGACCTTAAACGTTTTTCTGTTTGCAGAACTAGGAGGTAATGATCTTCAGCCACAGTTAAGTCCTAAATATATCCATATCCAATGGTTAATTTCACTCAGATTTTTCTCCTGTATACTCATGGTTTTTTCACTCCTTAAGATATTTTATTCTGGCCTACACTACCCCTGCTCAGCCTTAAAAGTTGCTTGTTTTTTTAAAATAACAAAATCCTTATGAATGGAATGCCTGAATTATATGCATTGGGTTACTTCCTTAGCCTGCTGTGCCATTTGCGGACACTGCCAACTGAATGCTAAGCTGTCTTGGCCTCAGTCTCAAAAGAGGCTATGTCATCCATCTTGTTCTATTTTTCTGTGTGAATGGCAACAATATCAAGATGCGAGTCCAGATGCAGCTTGTTTTGCTAAGGGACTTGAGCATCACCTCACTGAGGATGTACAATAAGGCCAAAATGCGCCTGAGACTGCGAGTGATCCTGTTCACTGGGCCCGGGGCCCAGCAGCTTACACTAGATAGGCCCTTTTGAGGCATGACCAAAACTGAGTGGCATATGATTGGTCCTTGTCCGTGGTGGCACCATGAGCAAAAGGAATAATAGAATGTAATATGCCCCAAGCATTTGTAAGTGGTTAGGATTAATTCACACATTCGATCCATCACTTTTGTTTTGCCCCTTTTTTTAAATACCATTGGGCCTGAATATGTGGGACAGGCTGGAGTTTCACAGTTCTTGTCGGTGGGGCTGGCCTATTTAGAGGTAGGCGACTTGGTTTTGGGTCTGTTTGGTTATTTCTGGTCTATGTGCATTTAGGGGGCTTTGTTCAGAGATCTCCACACAATTGTGTGTTGGTGAGAGTACCTCACCTGAGAGTTCAGAAACTGTGAAATGGGCTAGCAGTTGAAATGGTACAGAGAGGGATGAAATATAAGCAGCACAGTTCTGGCCTTTGGATGCTGCTAAACAAAGATACATAATGGAGCTTTGACTAAACTCCTAGTAAAACCAGGCTAAAGAACAAACAGCTGGAGCTCAGCAAAACAGTCAGTTGTGGCGAAGAAAACAGTCATTCGGATGCCGGATATTTGACAGGCACACAGATACACGAGTATGCTCTGAATTTTTTTATAGTAATTAATAATGTAGAAAGAATAACTTACCGGTTCAGCCTCACCAGCTCTCACTGCAGCTGACACTCCCAAAATTCCTTGCTATCATAGGCAGCATTTTCATGCCAAATGATATGATAGATTTTCAGGGCGTAATTGCACATGAGAAATGATGGATCAGGATTTTGCGTAAATAAAACTGTCTCGGATTAAACCTTCCATGGTGTGAGTTATTAACAAAGTTTGAAATTAATTGAAAAATAATTAACATGCAGTTGAGAAAATGAAATAAGAAAGGTGCGGGAAAATGGCACTGTGCTTAAGTAGGCCACAAATGATTTATGTACTATGAGTAAAAGTATGAGGGGAAAAATACGAGAAAAATGTGTATTGTTTATCAATCGAACTAAGCAAATATTAACTATAGAATAATAGTTCAAAATGATTATGTTTATTATACTAGTGAAAGATTGAAATGAAATTATGAAATGAAGCTTTTGTTTTTGAACAAATAATAAACCTGTTTATTTCTCGTAGAGAAACTGCACGTTTTACAAGAAGGCCTCAGCATTGACGCTAGGGTTAATTTTGCTTTAGAATGTAGAAATACAGAAAAGAAATTATATTCTTCAAAGCTGTCTATTTTGTTCTTTATTCTGGGATGGTTGATATGTGTTTAGTGTATCTACAATGCTTCCTACGGTGGCAGGAAAAGCGAGCTCCTGTGATAAACTGTGCTTGAAAATGTTTCAAAAGTGCATCTGAAAATGTGTGCGTCGAGGAAGGAGAAGATTTGGTTTCCTCTGCTGAAGGACGATGATGACAGCATGAGACTAAAACAATGTATGCTTGAAAGTAAAGAGCGACAGAAGTGGTGTGACTTAACACCCTATGCCTAAAATAAATAAATAAATATGCCTGTAAAGCAATCAGAGGAGGATTTTCCTGGATTTTGTTACAAGGATAAGCCTAGACTGATTAACATTAGGGTATAACTATTAGTGATAGACTCTGGCGGGGGCTGGTGTGTGGTGGTTCGGTTAGAGAGGGTTGCGTTCGTGTGAGCTGTTTCTCTCTGTGATTCACTGGCTGATGCTGTCTGAGAACTGACTCCTTAACTTTTCTCCTCATCCCTTGTGAGGATAGCCCAGCTTTCCCTTCCGTCCGGAGGGTTAGCATTTCCAGCTATTAGCACGCTGTGCTGTAGTTTTCTAGGTTCACATGAAATTCTGTATTTGCATTATTCTTATTGAAAATGCTCTTTGTCTCTTACACTATCCACTCAACTCTCGTTCCTTAATTGAGATGTTTCTGTGAGTACCTGAATTGTATTTTGTGGGGGTATTCAGATTCAACACTGTGTCTATATTTGACCATTCTATATGATTTCAAGGAAAAAAGATAAAGGCAAACTAACAGAGAAATTGAGTCTGTTGTTTATTCATTGTTATAATAATGAAGAGATGTATATAGATGTACATAGAGAGATGTAAATATAAATATTCCTTTTGTTCTAGGTCCTCATAAAAGGAATATTTCATCTAAATCCTTTGCCAAATCCCTGTCGAATTCTCCGGTCCGTCGGAGGACCTGACGTAATATGGGCCCAAAATTTGGTCTTATAAATAGAAAGAGAAATATAACAAGCAAAATGGCAAACTGTTTGTAGCGTGTGATATAAATGGTTATACGCTCTGCTTTGGTTATCCGAAACCCTTTCCCTCTGTGCCGCCCGCTATCAGAAATCAAGTGCACATCTCAACTGTGCCTGAAGAATCTGGAATGGACCCAGAGGCGTAGCTTCGGGGGTTGGGGTATTTTCTGGTAAATAGTTGTGTACAAGGGCTTTCAGTCAAGTATTGTGAGGATTTTGTTGGATTTCACCGGGAATTTTACAAACACAGACAAACACGTGCACACTTTCTCCCTCCCTGTTTTGAAAGTCTTCAAAAATGTTGGTTATTTCCCAAAATATTGCATTTTCTCTCAGTTAGCCCCCTACCCATCCACGTTCATCTCCCTTTCCACTGCAACTTTAGCCCCTCTCATTCTCCCTGCTTATCAAATAATGTATTTTAACATTCTATGCCAGCGTGATTGTTTGCAAATCCGAATCTGACCAAGTTGAGTCCTTGAATGGACCCAGAAAATCTAGCCCCTTTACCAGGCCTTTACAGTTGCACACTGTGCAGTTTCTGTAGGTGTCAGTTACTAGCTGCTTATCACTACTAAAGCACTAAGTACATTAGTTAATAAACATCTCTTTATCAGTATGAATCCAAGGCCAGCAGTACTCTTCTCTAACGCACTGCTTAGTCAGGGTTGAGCCGATTTGACCGCAATACACAACGTCTCATTGTTTTTCCCAAAAAACATTGGTGGAACCAGTTTTCCACCATGGAATAAAATTCCCCTTATCCCATACAATTTGTTTCCTAACTTCCAAAAGGGCTGCACGTCCGGTGATAAAGCGTTTTCCCTAGGCCAACCTTTCACTAAATTCTTCAGAACTTGTTGTAAAACAGGATCACAACCCACTTCCAACTTCCGTTGTTTTAGCAAATAAACAATCTTTGATATCAGGGCACATTCAGCATTTTTCCCTTCAATAGGTAATCTGGACAAGCAATCTGCTTGTATATTTTGGGAACCTGGAGTGTACTTTATTTTAAAATTATACCCTAATACTTTTGTTGTGCATTTAGCTCGTCTAGCTGTAGTCTTTTTTAAACTTAGACCACTGATAGATATCCTTTCGGGTGTCAGTGATCAGATTTTAGCACAAAAAGAATTTTCCATACATACGGCTTAAACTTTTCAATACTCCACACACAAGCCAACATTTCTATTTTGATGAAGTAGTGACGCTCCATAAGAGCTAATGTCCTTGAAGCAAAGCCTATAGTATACTCTTTTAACCATCAACTTGGCTCAAAACAGCCCCTAAAGCATACACACTTTAATCAATAGTGATTTGATACATACATTCTTTTACAAATGGAAGAATGAGTGATGGAGTCGAGTTCCACGTTCTAGACTGACTCTGGAACCCTTGGCCGATAGACCATTGGTGCCTGCTTGAAAGTGTAGAGGGGAGAAAAAACAATCATATATCACAATCTTAATATACAGTCGCGGCCGGCATGACTCGCGGGTGGGGGGGCGGGGGTCACGCGGGGGCTTGCACGGGGAGGGGGTTAATTTAAAAAAAAAAAAAAACTTACATTCCCTGGCCCCGCGCCGTCTCAGCTCCTGGCCGGGTTCTGCGTTTTCCTGCTCTCCGGCAGGAACAAGAAGCAGGCAGCCTCCCTATCCTCCCCCAAGCCAATCACAACGCTGCAATGGCAGCGTTGTGATTGGTGGGGACGCCGACCAGCCAGGCATCTATCGGGAGGCCATTTTCTCCATGTAGGCTGCATGCAGCCTACATGGTGAAAAGGGAGAGTGCGCATGCCTGTTTTGGTCGGCCCCAGAGGGCCGACCAAACAGCCAGGGCCCGCAGCATTTGGCAAGCCACTCGTCCCCTGCCCTCGAGCAGACCCGCCCACCTGCCCGCACGCCCCCAACCAAACCCTTCTGCTTTCTCGCAGTGCGAGAAGCAGAAACATAAAATGGAAGTTTTACCATTTTATGTTTCTGCTTCTGGCATTGCGAGAAAGCAGTGGGACGATGCTCCTCCGCCCTCCTGGAGGAGCCGCCCCTGTTAATATACAATGGCTCCGAAGAATCACCGACTCCTGAGTACATTTTAATTAGTTTATTACAAAGCCAAGAACAACTGGACATACAGACACCTTAAGATGAGGGTGTAGAAATTCATTGGAACTAATAAAAAGCCAAACCTACAGGTGAAATTTAATCTATGAATCAAACAAAGAATGACCAGTCTAGAGGATCAGGATGCAGAATATAACTGCTCCTACATCAAGAATCTCTTCATTGGAGGTTCATAAACAAAAAGCATTAGCCTGTCCCTACACTCCTATTAACGTGACATCCCTACTTCGCATTTCCCAGGCAAGTTCAGGAAAGAAAGGTGTCAGCGTGTGACGGCTCCCTAAGAAGTACATCACGTTGAGTGGGTCAAGTAGCATAAAGCTACAGAGCTCGTTCTAAGATGCCCCTTCCTCTCTGCAGATCTCCCCAAATGTTCCCGAACACTGTCCCTAACTCCAACACCAAAATCGAAAGACACACCCATCATCACATCACGCGATCGTCCCATCTAGCTAGACACCTCCTCGTAGGTAACTTTCCATGTGATTTCGTGGCTCCCAGGGCTGGCTCGATCACCTTGATTCCCAGGCCTTCTCCAGTGAGAAAGAACACCATCCCCCATTTATCCTCTCCTCCCTAAGCCTAACTTCTAAAACAAAATCGTTATTCTAACTAGCAAAGACGAATTTCTCCACCTGTAACAGAAACGTGAGAAAGAAAAGATTCTGCATACACATGAACATTACGAACAACTCGCTTTCGAGAGCCAGGGAGAAATGCACATGAGGCCTACAATTTCGGTTAACATAAGCATCAACATGAAACTTCAATAAGCACACGTATACATGAACTTTATTGCTGTGCATGTTTAAATCAATGCGTTACACATCAGTAAATTGATTTCTCTTTAGTCTCCTTAAAATCGACATTAAGGCTTCATCATATAGAACACGTTTACAATGCTACTTTCTCCACGTGGTACGAAAATACCCCTATCACTTCACTTTACACATTATTACATTACACATTCTAATAACCAAATATTAACACGATAAAGGGTATATGTAGGTGCAAACTACCCATGATTATAATGCACCCCTACAAATTCAAAAGCATTATCGTGCTCTATTAGGAGTTTGGGGGAATTTTCTTCTTTTATCCCTTCAAAAGCTAATTCACATCCTTCATTCCATTCACATATGTTGTGTTTCTTTAGTAAAGGTCTCAAAACCTCTTTGCATCAGCACAACCCTTTATACATTTCTCATACAATTTACACATCTGAAGTATTGAAACTAGTCTTTATGGGAGATGGGGCTTTAAGTATGGATTCCATTAGTCCAGGTCTAGGCTTGACACCATCACATGGCAAGACAAGACCCAAATTCTCAATGTCTGTTGCACGAAAGGCATACTTATCTCCTCCTAATAGGATACCTTTCTCAAGTAAACTTTCCAAAACATTTTGAACAGTATGGTAATGTTGTTGAATTAACTCATTATGTTCCAACTACGTACTCTTTTTTTGATGTGTTACTTCTTGTTAATCACTTTTATCACTCTGTGCTGACCAGATATGTGCAATGTCGCTGTGTTGCACTTATATCAAGACTGGGAACCGCGTGCCGGTAGTGGATCCCCACTTGCCTGCCATGGTCTCACTTCGCTCTGAACCCTCCTGGTTGTATTCTACTGTGTATCTCATGCATTCATATTTATCATCATCCAACATAGCCAACTTCTCCGGTATGCCAATGTATTCATTTTACCCAATGCATTTCGGGTCATGGGACCCTTCTTCATGGGTCTGTGTAAATAAACATAAAAGGTCCTATAAGTCTTTTGTGCACCGAATGCAGATGGCCACATCAATTAACAAATTGACAGGTATTCAACAATGTGATGAGTGGACCCGTGGTCAGGCTCATGATCATGCGTAATATAAAATAACGTGTGTATCGCATCCTTCAAACATAACCACGACTGAAACCGAAAAAAAATAAAGAAAATACCTGATCCCGTGCATTCATCGGGCTACTCGTCATGAGTCAAAACAGTGAAACACCTGTGCATTTAGTGAATGATGTGCGAAAACAATGCCATACTCCGTTCTCAACTCATGCATTCCGAGTTCAATGGTGCCCCCGTTTTAAACATCGAGGTATACACTTGAAATATTGAAACAGTCTTTAAGCAGGGTAGATTGCATGGATGGAAATAATTTGTTGACCAAAACAAAAAGGAAGGAAACCAAAAGAATGGTATGTGTATTGAAATATTCCTCAAAGCTGGTGCCATAAAAACCATCATGAACAAAAGATGGGAGATCTTGCAGAATGAGCCGGATTTACAAGGATTGTTTTCTGACAAACCCATGTTTGTCTACCAAGAAACAATAGCAGGAGAAAAACCACAAAGGCATGCAAAGGTGTTTAAATTGTGTACATTGCAACAACGTCATTCCAGGGAACACAGTAACATATCCCTCCAAAGGAAACACTATCCATTTGAGACACTCACCTAACTGTGACAGCAAAAACGTCATTTATGCATTAAAATGTCCTTGCGGGAAACTTTATGTAGGAAAAACTGAGAGAATAATCAAATTCGCATCACAGAGCACAAGTGTAACATTAGGAATACAATCAAAATCTCAAGCATGGCATAAGATTTTTACTCTTCACTTAGGTAACCTATCGTAGGGCCCTCATTACGGAGAGGCCACACTTACGATTTACACTGGATTCAAACCAGATGCCATTTCCTTAAGGTGAGATGTTAAAAGGACCCCCTTCTCACACAAGTCGGCATATTTATTATATCACCTATCTCATTGACACCTATTATTCTTTGCCACACAGGCCATACTTTCATAATCTTTGGTCCTGATGAAGACCCGTGGTGATGCTAGATATGAGCACATGACTTAATAGGGTCGAAACGTTGAAGATTACTACTGGTGCTCCGTATTGCAATCAAGAATACCTCACATCCTAGCAATAAAGACATAAGCTTGAATCTTTTTGAACTACCTCTGGACACTATCATTGAATTTCTTGTTTTATACTGTTGTGTAACATATGTAATGTCTTGTGGATTTAAATGTTTGTATTTGTGACACTCTGCACCCATTGTCTATTTTGTGCCCATTTTTGCTTGTGCACTCTTTGTATATATGAAACCGATGGCCCTGTGGGCTAGTGCAAGCACTCATGGTATATGAATGTTAATATACCTCCTGATTCTTTAACGGTTTCTGGTGTCAATGACTTGTTATATACGTATATCTGTGGATATCTACAAGTAAATAATTTATTTAAAAATTTTCCAAAGAGGTGGCGAGCCAAAATTGAATAAGGAACATTGGGGGATATTAGCAAGACCCACGTTAAAATTATCGCCGTTTTAGCGGCAGGAAACTGCCGCTAAAACGGCGATAATGGGCTTGCTAATATGCGTTATAGAATTCCAATAGAAGCCCAGGTTAGATGTGCAGGACATCTAACCTGGGCTTCTATTGGAATTCCATAACGCATATTAGCAAGCCCATTATCGCCGTTTTAGCGGCAGTTTCCTGCCGCTAAAACGGCGATAATTTTAACGTGGGTCTTGCTAATATGCCCCTAAGTTTATTAGAGAAATACCCTACCGAACCAATTGTTTTTCATACCAATTGACTTCCCATGTTCTGCGGGATACTGGGTCACCCCATTTGCCTTAACGATAACTTATCATTAAACACATCTTTGAATCCCTGGCACCATGATCAAATTACATTATCCTCCACTAGTGATACTAGTAGTTTTCCCCCTGAAGTCAGCGTCATTTTGAAATCTGTCCGGTGCCGCCTCTCTAGCACATGAATTCACTCTTTTGTGTGTATGGTTTGTCATGAATGCTGATTACACAATTACTCCGTGATTTCGGAGAGAAAGTTTAACAGGAGATGTACAGTTTAGGTAATTTTCGAACTTGAGCAACACTTCAGGTAGATTTTTTACCTGAGCAGACCAGGTACTTTTTGAGGACAAAAGTGCAAGTTTGAATGCGTGCTGCAGTGTTTTGAACTTGAGTGGCAGATCCTTTAATGTGGGTTTTCAACCAACATTTCAGGTAGATTTTTTTTTACCCAAGCAGACTGGTCAGGTACTTTTTGAAACACAGAACTGCAAATCCAAATGTAAGCGTCAGTGTTTTGAACGCTAGCAACTGAAAATATACTTGTAATGATATTTTCGAGTTCAATTTTTACTCCGAATGGAACGTTTGAGTAAATATTTCAGTGCGGGATGCATTTTGCGTAACTCCGTGCACTTTTTTGGTAATTTCACTAAATTACACTACCCATAGCTGCCAAGGTTTCATATTGCTTATGTGTGACATTTTCATAATGTCACTGTAATTATGAGACATTCAACGACTATCAGTGACACTTTTTCGCGATCAAAAATCAAGCAATGTAGATGAGGGAAACATAAAAATATTTTTAAAATACACTCATTTGAGCAATGAGAAACACTAAGAAGATCTTAAACTTCTGCAAAACACCAGAAATGGAAGGGCACTAACCTAGTGCCTTTGTAACCTGATCGTACTGTTAAACAAATGTGTAACGAAAAACAGTTAAATAGATCCTGCCTTAGCCAACCTGCGCTGACTGGGCCTCCTGGCTCCTCCCTGGCAATCAATCAAATTAATGCAGCATCATGACACATAGAGACGAGTCTGTCCAGGATCTCCACGTGGGGCCCAACTGACTGTAACCAAACTCAAACAAGATGAGGGAGGCCCCAGCGTGGATCCCAGGTGCCTCAGCCTGCTAATAAATTATAATAATCATTCACTGACATCTCAAGGGGAAAGCGTTAGTCCATTGAGTCAAGAGACTGGCGTTCTCATACCAGGCTGACCCCATGCTGATGCCAATACAGCACTATGCAAATTTATGTAATATGCTCATATTTTGTCATTGTGACACAGCTATGAAAACAGAAACTTTTAGTTATAATGCACTGTCAGGTGAACATGTCATGCAACTAAAAAAAAGTAAGTGCAGCAATTGAAATACTTCAGACATGCAGGCGACTGACTTTCAAGATTTGCTGCACTGAAACATGAACATAACATCCACCTGCCTCATGTTAATGACATGCACTAAACACGTTGTTGACAATCGGTGGAGCCAGTGGCGTAGCTGAGGGGGGTGGGGGTGAGCAAGTCATCTGTTGACTACCCCCCCCTGAGAACAAGTCATCTGTCGAGCACCCCCCGCTCTTACCTGCACCAGGCGGGAAACTCAGGATCCGCCCGGACGGCAATAGGTCTAGCTACGCCACTGAGTGGAGCATAAATGAATGAAAGAAACACATGAATGCCATGCATTGAAATCAGAATGGCATACAACTAAACCTACGAAAGGCATGTACTGAAATGCGAATGCCCCATATATTGAAACATGAATGCCATGCATTGAAATTTCTGAATGGTAGGCATTGAAACATGAACGGCACACCACACGGATTGAAACATGCAAATAACATGGGCTGAAAAATGTGGGTGGCAAATACACTGAAACATGCAAGAGACACATACTGAAAAATGAGCAGCATGAGGTCAAACAAGTGTAGCACAGTAAAACACATAAATGATATTAGCAAGAGAGGTGCAGCATGTGGCTTTTGCCATATCTGTGTTTCAGCAGGTACAGTTTGCCTACTGCACCTCTGGTCGTGTGTGAAGAAACTGTAGTGTGAGGAAGTTGCGGTGCCTCTGTGTGCAGCTCTTGAGCAGGAGTTTCCTTTAGGGCAGACAGTCACGACAGCTGACAGACTCGTGACTCGGAGCACGGCTGCAGCATCGGGCAAGCTCAGGATAGTGAGAGGCTGAGGCTGCTGTGCACACAACAAAAGTAAATTAAACTATGATTTGGATTGACTCTGAGTGCGGCAGCTGCCCAGTCTACTGCAGCACTGGGCAGGCCGCACCTCAGGAGAGTGACTTAGAGGCTGGGGCAGGCGCTGCACACACAAAAGTAACTTAAGATACCAGTGACTTGACAGTCACACTTACTGGTCTGTGTCTCTTCTAGCGAGCCACCCACGACATGGATTTTAATATTCGGACTTCTATTACTTCGTTCCTCACCTGGTTCACAACTCTTGGATCTTTTCTGTTTTTATTCCCTCAGCTATATCATTTGAGATATCCTCTATGTTATGTACAGAGTAATTTTTTATGCTTAGGTTTGGGCATTGAAACCTAGTCTCGTTGTTGTTTCTTATCTTTTCAGTGTTCACTGAGACGGAATCCTGAAGAAGGCAATGCCGAAACACGCGTAGTGCTAACCTACCGCCAGTTTTCATAATATTATTATGTCAATTGTTCATATAAGATAGATGAAAAGACTATTTATAATGATTGATATGACTTTATGGATTTAAACAAATTAGAGTTCACAATTCAGGATATATATCAGTTTAGTGTATTCATTGAATTATTGAGAACAGTCACAACAACGTCTGATGTATTCTTCTTTTTGACACCTGTATTGTATATAATTCTTTTTATGCAAACAACTGCTATCGATGGAAAATCAATGCATTTTAAGCAAATAAGAAAAAGTTTATATAATAAAAATTATTAAAAAATAGGTTTGTATACAATAAATCACACAATACCAAAAGTTTGTTGTAAGTGTTGAAATTGGTGTTTTTCACGCACTTGGTTTTTCTGCCCAAAGTAGCATATTTTTATCGCCTCGCCTTGTTTCCTTCAATTGTGTTTTTCCTTGTAACAGGCAAGTTTATCTTGTGTACAGGGGCCCCGTTGCTTTCCAAATTTACAGGCCACAGATGGTCCAGGATTCTAGACTCGCGGCGGCATAATGGCTGTGCATTATTATTATTTTTATTACTGTGCACTGCCTGACTGCAATGCAGGTTCAGTTGAGGCACCACTCCGGTAGTGGCCGGGTCGGTGGTGCAGGTGGGTGTGAAAGTAGTAGTACTTACACAGCACGGCGTGAGCTGCTTGCGCTGTTTGAAACTTGTGCACGGCAGTGCCCTGCTCGTGCACCGCGGGCGGCCTGCATATAGGTGTGTCTCTGTGTGACACATGAGTCTGTCCTTGTTGTCTCATTGGGCAAAATTAGACTGGCTCTCGTGACGTCAGTGGTGGTGCCACGCTGGTGTCGGGTGAATGGGTTACATTGTAGACTAAGCCAGAGCGAGCTCCGCTGAGCCAGCCCCCAAGCCTGCTGCAAGCAGCGCCGACTGCATGCTGCCACTAGCTTGCTCAGTCACACACTGGAAAGAGCACTTCCGACAGCTGAGAAGGTGCTATAAATGCGTGACTTTGCATTTCAGTGAGGTGATGCGGACCACCACACTGAAATGCGTACTTCTATTGCCTGATGCGTGGTACTTGACAGGGCTGGCTACCCGAGATTACACGAGTTACACCCACCCCAGTTCTTACACCAAATCATGTAGGTTCAATAAAGTCCTTTTTTAGGTGACCACCTGTGCCATCAAACCGCCTGTGCTAGCCCACAACCATCTAACAAAGCGATACAAAAGGGGATGATGGACGGAACGTTTGAGCCAATCAAACACTCACCCCCAGTCAACTGATCTGGGTTTAATCCATCATCATTCTTTAGCTCACTCCACCACCCCAGTTCAGACATGGCCATATGCAAATCAGTCTGACCCTGTGCCTCATGGGGACAGTCCAGCCCGAACTGCCAAGCCATGTCTTCCCTGGACCGGAAACAAGCATCCTAGGACCTGTTTCTGGCATTCCAGCCGTCATCAGCCAGGCTTGCTTGAATCCAGTGGCAAAGTGAGCAAGGGACCCACGTCTGGGCATACCCCCGCCAACTTAGGGCGAACAAAGCGATACAAAAGGGGATGATGGACGGAACGTTTGAGCCAATCAAACACTCATCTAACAAGCAGCCCTTGGAACATGGTGACCTCACACAACTCCAGCTCATGCACGACCGATCAAGGTGGTAAAAATAAACCACAAACTTGAAATCTCCGATACCATCATCCTTCACAATATCGACATGCTCTTCCTCACAGAGACATGGTTCAACGATACCTCTCACTCTATGTTTGATCTCCTATTACCCACAGGCTATTCTATATTGAGAAATGACAGAATAGACAAAGTTGGGGGAGGTGTTGCAGTCATCTTTAGAAACTCCCTTCAACTCAAGGCTTTTCCTAACAGCTCCTTCCGCACTTTTGAATGCCTATCTCTTGAGCTTCAATTGCACCAACGCTCACCCCTCAGATTCCATGCCATTTACCGCCCGCCTGGCAGCGGCCCTTCATTTATGGAGGAACATACTGACTTCATCAGCGACCAATACTCGCAAAGTGACAATCAGATCTTCGTGGGTGACTTCAATCTCCACTGGGGCTCGCTGGAAGGCTCTTCTGCGAATATGCTGGCCACCTTTCTCTCCGCAAACAATCTTATCCAACACTGCACAGAAACAACACACTCTAAGGGCTCGATCCTGGACCTTGTTATTTCTAAAGCAGACATGCTTACTATCGCTATCCCTATTCATGTAGACTGGTATGACCACCTCCTCATCCCATTCTCTCTTCACCTATCACACTCTATAACTCTCGGCCAACCTAAGAGGACTACTTCATGGTTCCGTAACACGAAAAATATTGACCTCGGTACCCTCTGTGATTCGGCTTTGCTATCACTTCCAAGGCTAGACCCGAACCTGGATGTGAATGAACTCACCTCCCAATGCCTCTCAGTCCTTGCAGTCAAAATCAACAACGTCGCTCCTCTTCAAAGGAAAAGGCCTACTCCCTCAGCACCTTGGTTCAACAAATCCCTTTATGAAGAAAGGAAGTACTTAAGAATCCTAGAGAAACAATGGAGACAAGCGCCCTCCACCAATAATTTGGCCACGCTTCGTTCAGCAAGTACCACAAGCACATCTTCCTTGAAAAAGCATCGCACTTCAGAACCCTCCTCGACTCAGCCAAAAATAGACCCAAAAAACTATTCGACCTCATCAAGAATCCAAACTGCCCTCCCCCAACCTCCAAGTTGGAGGATTCTACAAAGAAAGCAGCGGTATTCGCTTTATTCTTTGACGAAAAAGTGAAATCACTTGTGGATCAGGTCATTCATCCTACCCCTCCAGAGGAGCGCAAATCCTTAGCCATTTGGCAGAACTTTGACTCCATCTCTGAAGATGCCCTCCTCAAATGCATCCTCGAAACAAAGCCCTCCAACCATTCTCTTGACCCCATCCCTAGTGCCATTGCAATCAACTTCTACACCCATTCTCTTTCCTATTGGACCACTCTGGTTAACCTCTCCCTCTGTCAAGGCTCCCTTCCTGTTCCCTTCAAAACTGGGCAGGTTACCCCTCTTCTTAAAAAACCCACTGCTGATGCGAACGACCTCAACAACTTCCGCCCCATCACTAACCTACCTTTTCTTGCGAAAATCACTGAAAGATGTGTAGCGAAACAACTTTCCCGTCATATCAAGGACAATGATCTTCTTGACAATTTCCAGTCTGGCTTCATTCAAAACTGCAGCACTGAAACAGCCCTGCTGCAAGTGATTGATGACGCACTGCGGATACTCGATTCAGGGGAGTCTTGTCTTCTAATTCTCCTTGACCTTTCTGCAGCCTTTGACACTGTCAATCACAACACTCTCCTTAACACTCTTCAACAGAGAATGGGCATGGAAGGCACAGTGCTTAGATGGTTTGCTTCCTTCCTCTCTGATAGATCCCAAATGATCAAAATAGCGAACAGTCTTTCATCTCCTTTGGCGGTTGGTCAAGGTGTTCCTCAAGGCTCTATACTTGCACCCACTTTGTTCAACCTCTATTTGGAACCATTGGGAAATCTCCTAAGTAAATCTGGGATCCTCTATCATCTCTATGCGGACGACACTCAAATCTACCTCAAGGTGTCCTCCACACACGATCTCTCCATCCTAAACTCTACTCTCGACTCCATTCAAAACTGGATGCTAACTCATCAATTGATTCTGAATCCCTCCAAAACTGAATTCCTCCTCCTCTCCTCCTCACTCTCTCCTCCGGTTCAATCATGGATGGATCAGATGAATCTACTTAACAATAAACCTATCATTGTCGACAGCGCAAAATCCCTTGGTGTCATACTCGACAGAAAACTCAATCTACTCTCCCACATCAATTCCATTGCAAAGTCTGCTCGATACCAACTGCGCTTTCTCTGGGGGATTCGACGCTTCTTCCCAGAGCAAGACCGAAAAACCCTGGTCCAATCGCTGGTTCTCTAGACATGACTACTGCAATTCTCTTCTTACTGGCCTCCCCAAATCCCACCTGTCCCCCCTCAAATCTGTGCTCCATTCAGCAGCTCGTTTCATATATGGGACCAAAAGAAGCGACCACATCACACCCATTTTATCCTCCCTCCGTTGGCTTCCCATCGAGGCAAGATCTATCTACAAGACTGCCTGTATCACCCACAAAGCCTTGCATTCCTCCTCTCCTCGCTACTTGGTGAATAAACTGAAACTCTCTGGAGGCTCTAGACCATCACGTAATGCGGAAAACTTATTGCTTGAACCTCCCACTTTCAAAAAGGAAAGATCGATGGCCCAATCCTTTTCAGGTAACGCAGTGAGAATCTGTAACTCACTTCCGCCTCAGCTCCGGACCACCACCTCTTCCCGGTCCTTCAAAACTGACCTCAAATTTCTCCTTCTCCAAAGACACTTCCAAACCTAATTCACGCCCTCTCTACTCCCTCAAGGAAGTTCTTCCACTATAGGAAATTCTGTACTCCATGCCTATAGAAGTGCCTTCCCAGTGTGTTCTGAGTGACTGCCACTTATTGCAGTATTATACCTCTATTTGTATTTTGTATCTTATGTATCATGCACACTTGTCATTTTTCCTTTTGTAACGTATACCTCTTTTTGTATCTTGTTTGTTTTTGTTTTTTGCACAATTGTCACTTTTTCCTCATGTAATGTAACGCTTGCTTTTGTATTATGCTCACTTGTAATTTTCTCCTCATGTAATGTTACTGTTCCTATTGTGAAGCGCTCTGACACCTTCGGGTAAAGTCCGCACTATATAAAAACGCATAAATAAATAAGATTCCAAAGCAGGCAGAGGTGCCAGATGTCAAAGCCCCTCACTCATATCAACATTACAGTATAAAATGTTCCTCCTCCCCAACTGTGTAGGTTGTCTAAGTATGTCATATATGTGTATAGGCTTTTCAGAAGCCAAATGGGTCTACAGTGAATGGAGGCATTCGGCTTTCCCTTGCTTTTCCTGTGGCAAGGGGCTACACAAGAGATGGAGTCTGTAGAGAAGGCTGCAGGAGCTGTAGCTCCTTCCACACTGGTAGTGGAGAATAACATGGAGATATCGACTATCCCTCTTCTGTGTTGGACCCCTCCCCTTACTTAGCATTAGGAAACATTCGAGAAATATCTTAATGCTCGGTTTGTAATCGGAGAGAGGTTAGGATTAGGACAAATTTCACAATTGTATATTTATAGCTAATGTAGGCCTAAACACAAAAGAATCTTGGTCTCATTGATGATCACTTAAAAATCTACTGTAGATCTCCATGTGGGCAGAGTCCAGATTCTTGACTGTGCATAAGATTGAAAGCATCAGTCCGCCCCTCCTCTTCCCCCTCCTGTTCAAGAGAATTAGAAGCACAGCTGCTTAAGCACTGCACAGACATCCCCACAAAACATCTCACAGACATCACCATTGTAGGAGAGTAGGATCTGCTTCTTATAGTTACCCCCACTTTTTGCTGATATTTCACAGTTTTTCGACTTAGCCAGACTGTGGCCCTGCTAATCAGGACCCCAATCTGTCTGCTTTCTACTCTAAATTGATTGTATGTACTTTAGGTACACTCCAGATTGGATTCTGGGGTACCCTTGTGAGTCCCTAGTATATGGTATACTATGTACCCAGGGCATAGGTACCCCAGAGGCCTACCAGGGGCTGCAGCATGTATTATGCCACCCCTGGGAAGCTTTGTAAAATGACACAACAGGTCTGCTACAGCAGCCTGTGTAAGGTGGTGTATCCACCCCTTACTGAGATATAGGTTCCCTATAGCTCTCCATATCACTGCACATGTAAACCTATCAGTCACCCCTATACAATCCTGAAGGCAGGGTGCTGGGTTTCATGTGAGAGGGTGCCCATGCATGAGCAGAGCCCCTCTGCAGCTTTCGGAATCTTCATTCCGGGGTTGTTTGTGATGCAGCCAGACCATATACTCTTAAGTGCATTATAACCAAACGGTAAATGCTAACTTTGGAGTGGCTGCATGGAAAACTGTCGTGTTTGGTGTCAAACACCTTGGAATCATAACTGGTGGGGGAGTATGATCCCACCCTTCTAGAGGGAGAGACATGACAGCACCGGTATACCCGGTACCAACTAACAGAGCCCTGGCATCACAAAATGGATGCTGCAGCCACAGACACGAGTCTGTCCTCCTGCTGCTGGACGAAACTCCGGCAGGGGAGGCCTGGACAATAGGTTTCCTGTCACAGGGAGGTGTGACCACCTCTCAGACAGGCTTTAGTGTATTGGGGCTGGGTGGGAGCACTTTCAGAGTGCTTTGAAGTCTGCACTGGGGGCACATTTGGTGTCCCTGTGCATAGTCCAGCTCAAACCGGTTGCAGGGGCACACAGCCCCTGCTCTGGTGCGAAACTGGACAAAGGAAATGGGTGTAGCCACCCCTCTTTCCTGACCCTCCCATAGGTGGGTCCCCAGAGTTTGTCCAACCCCTTCCTTGGGTGTAAAGTAGGAAACCCTGACTACAGGACTTGAGATTACACCTGGACTAAACTCTGATACCAGAATCCAAGTACTTCGATGATCTGCACGACGCTGGATGACTGAAGAATCTCCCTTGGAGTAAAGGAGTTACTCCCCTGCAAGGCAGGCACCTTTAAAGCAACTGACCGGTTGGCATCTCCGAGCTCCGACGGACTCCGAAGAGTACTGCCACACAGGAGGTGGGTTTTCCTAGGTCTCTGAGGTCGATCTGTGCCCACAGCAAGTCTGAGGCCCGTATCCCTCGTGGAAGACTGTGCAACTCGAACCCCTGGACACCGCGACCATTTGCAGAAGCATCAGCTGAGGCTGAGCTTTGGGTTACTTGTAGCCCTGATCCGAGCAGTAATTGCATCGAAGATTGCAGGCCTACACTCAACGAGTGTTCCGTGGGCCGCCATTTTGTGATTCCTCTTGAGGTCCCTTCGCGATCCCTGGTCCGTTGACCTGTGGGTCCCCAAGAAGGCAACTCTAACTTTTATTGGGCTTCCCTGGTTGCTCCAGACGTGCCCTGACTCTCCATTGCTTGGGGAGTCCCCAGAACCTTGCTGGTCCGCACAGAAGCATCTTTTCTCTTCCTGCGTGGATTGCTGTTGCCAAGGCTTGTTGTGGTCAATCCGATCATCGACAGCCCAGCACTCGACATCCTTTGTGGGACAGCTCGAATCCGGCTCCTGGTCAACGTCTCCGGGAGCCTGTGGCTGCAGAGTCAAGCTTCACCTCTTCGCACCTGAAGCACCCGACATCGGTGGGCATTCGATTGCTCCACTCCTGGTCACTGGCTAGTGACCCAGACTCTATCCCCTCTGCTTTCAGGTTCTTCACATCTTCGATCCAGGCTTGGATCACACCAGACACTTTTCTCCTTCACGGCAGCAGCACTTTGCAGCAGCTCGCCATTGAAAACGACGACGATTCCCGACACCTTTTGGCACCTATGCACCCAGCTTCCCTGGGTGAGGTAACTCGAGTACTCCGGTGCTCCAGTGGGTGTTGGCCCTGGAAACCCTTAAGTCTAAAGGGGTTTGGTCAAAGTCCTCTCCTAAGTGTCCTTTAACTTTAAAATTCCAACCGCGACTTTCCGCATTGAATCCTACGCCGCTCGCAGCTGTGTTCTCACACTGCACACGTCCCCCGTGGGTCTCTTGTGTCACTACCTTGGGTGGTTCCTTGGGGTCCCAGCAATTCTACGTGCTCTAGGCACTTTGTCTAGTCAAGTCGTGGTTCTTATACCACTTTTAGTATATGGTTTGGTCTCCCCTTGGAGCCCACTGTGTATTGTGCTATTTATTGTCGTTTTAATACTGTGATATTGAGTATCTTGAACTCTAATCTCATAAAGAGATTAGTAGTTAGTGTTTAGAAATAAATACATATATTTTATATATATCTTGTGTGGTTCTCCTTTCATTTAGTTATTCAAGAGGTTATAATCTGGTAAACCAAGCTGCTTTACACTCCTTCAAGACTTAGCCTGAAGGCTGCTCTCCATAGCTACCACTAGGATAGCTTTCAATAAAGGTTGTCTTTAAACCTATCATCAATAAAGGTCATTTGGACTGGTGCAAGGTGCCCACTATAACTAGTGGACAGCATATACCAGGCCAACTTCTCACAACCATTTCCACAATTGGAGAAGATGTTGGTATCATCACCAGTTTCTTAGCAAATACGTCACTTATAACTTGATTATGTTGCGGAGGAAAAGAGTATTTTTGAAATATGAGATAAAAAGAAGTTCAAGCAATTTCATGAGCAGCTAAATTGCAGCTACAATGAGCAAAAATACCTAAACACAGATTAGGATCAAAGAAGGATAATCTATAGGAAAAGTGTTCCTAAAGTTTGCCCGAAAGCTGACAAGTAAAACGTCATTCTGCGGCTTCACCGATGCCTTTACCCCTGTATTTTTAAATTGGGTTGTTGTTTGACTGGGGTGTGAGCCCTGGTCAAGCAGCAACCACAATTCTATTTAGGTTAAGGCACAAGCAAACCCCAAATTAACCTGTGCTCACTCTTTGGTACCTTGGCACAGAGCAGTTAGGCTTAACTGTGAGAATGTGCAAAGTGTTTGTTAAAAACTTCAAACAGTAAGACAGTGAAAACACCACACAAAAAGATCCCACACCAGGTTTCGAAAAATAGTACATATTTTAATAATTTAATAAATAAAACAGGAGCAAAACGACAAAACCCCAATTACGTCGAACTTGAGATATTGAATATCAAAGTTTTAGGGTAAAATAGCACCAAAAAGCACAAAGCGTCAACAAAGGATATATGGTCAAGCCGGAACAGGACAAAGTCACAAGTTCAGGCCAACTGCGATGGAGCGAGGACCGCAACAGGGACCAGGTTAGGGCCACAACAGGGACCAGGTTAGGCCCGCTGAACAAAGTTTGCGGAGCGTTGCATGGATCTGAGGCAAGAAGCATCGCGTAGTCGAAGCGATGCATCGGTTCTGTGATGCGGCGAGGCTGCAGTGCGAAGTCCTGTGCATCGTCTTTGAGGATGCCGTTGACGGGGCTTGTGATGCGAAGTCCAGGTGTCAAGGATGCAGCATGCAGCTGAGGCATTGTGTCGGTTCCGAGGAGCTGCGAGGCTGTGATGTGGAGCCCAGCTTCGTTGTCGAGCTGCAGTCGATGAGAGATGCGAGGACCTGGGTCGGACATGCACTGCACCGTCAGCGATGCGTAGGTTCCAAAGAGATGCAAGGGTGATGCAGACCTCCTGCGCCGGGCCCAATCCATGCAAAGCAGCAGTGCATCGGTTCTGCTCAAGGATGCACCGCTCAGCTGAGGAGATGCTTCGGTTTGGCTTGAGGATGCACCGCTCAGTAGAGAAGGTGTGTCAGTTCTGTTGGTAAGCACCTTAGGCCCACTTCCAAGGGTCCAGGACTGGAGTGGCACCACTTGGCAGGGTAGAATCACAGATGGCAGAGTCCAGGTGCAAATGCAAGGTTGTTGGACGCCTGTTATGTCCCTGAGGCTTCAGATCAGGAGGTCAGTCAACTAGCCCTTGGAGTTACTCTGGATTCTGGGTTCAAGGAATGCAGGTCCAGTCCTTCTCAACCAGGCAAGAGGGCAGCAGGTCAGCACAGCAAAGCATGAGTCAATCAGAGTAGCAGTCCAGACGAGTGGCAGTCCTTTTAGCAGCACAGCAGTCCTGCTTCCTGGCAGAGTATCCACATGTCCAAATGTATACTGAAGTGGTGGTGTCTGAAGTCCAGCACTTATACCCAGTGGTGCCTTTAAAGTGGGGGAGACTTCAAAGACAAGCCTTTGAAGTGCACAGGTGCCCTGCCCTGGCTCCAAACTCATGACAGGGGGGCATGCAGCCCTTTGTGTGGGGACAGTACACAGCCTATTCAGGTATAAGTGAGTCTGGGTCCAGCTCCTCCCTCTCAACCTGCCAGGATGGCACATCAAGTCACACCTAAGCTCCCATTGTGTGTGGCTGTCTAGGAGAAATACACAAAGTCTAGCTGTCACCTACCCCAGACATGTGATTAGACACAGGCAGTAGGCACCAAATGGCTAAAGTAAGAAAATGGCAACTTTCTAAAAGTGGCATTTTCAGAATTGCAATTTAAAATCCGACTTCACCATAAGATAGAATTTTAAATTTTGATTCCAGAGACACCAAACTTGAAGGGGTCATCTCTTCCCATTTGGAAATTACACTTCTAAAATGTAATAAGGCAACTTCAATGTTACTATGTCGGAGAGACAGACCTTGCAGTAGTGAAAAATGAGAGTTTTTCACTACCAGGTCATGCAAAACTATGCATACATGCCCTGCTTTTTTTAAATACATTACACCCTGCCCTCTGGGCTGCTCAGGCCCTACCCTAGAGGTGACTTATATGTATTAAAAAGGGTGGTTTGGGCCTGGCAAGACGCTTAACTCGCTAGGTCAACATGGCAGTTTAACACTGCAAACACAGGCTCTGCAATGGTAGTCCTGAGACATGTTCAAAGGGCTACTTAAGTGGGTGGCACAATCAGTGCTGCAGGCCCACTAGAAGTATTTCATTTACAGGCCCTGGGCACAGATAGTGTACATTACTAGGGACTTATAAGTAAATTAAATATGCCAATTGTGGATAAGCCAATGTTAGCACATTTATAGGGAAAGAGCACAAGCACTTTAGCACTGGTTAGCAGTGGTAAAGTGTGCAGAATCCTAAGGTCAGCAAAAATGAAGTCAGCAAAGACAGGAGGTGTGAAGGCGAACAGTTAGGGGAGCCACACCAAGGATGCCAGGTTTAACACCCTGGGTCTAAACATAATAAGTATTGACAAAGCCAATAGGTCAGTTGTTTGCTGCCAGCCTTTGTCTTGGTTAATGCTTGTTTTGTCATGGATTATTAAAAAATGTAATTGTTGGGGGAGCTGCTGAGCCTTTGCCAATATTAGTTAGCATTGGCAAAGCCAATAGGTCTCACCTATGTGAGATCTGTTGGCTTTGTTGGAGTGGAGTGGCATTGTCTGCCGTGATGTGGCATAGAGTGGGGTGGCATTGTGTGGAATGGAGTGGAATGGAGTGGTATTATGTGGCGTGTAATGGAATAGCATTGTGTGGCGTGGTGTGGCATTGTGCGGTGTGGAGTGTCATTGTGTGGAGTGAAGTAGAGTGACATTTTGTGGATTGGAGTGCCATTGGGTGGAATGGCATTGTGTAGAGTGGAGTGGGATGGCATTGAGTGAAGAGGCGTAGTGTTGAGTACCATTGTGTGGCGTGGAGTAGAGTGACATTGCGTGATGTGGAGTGGCATGCTGCAAAGCACTTCAACACCTCGTCAGAGGTAGTAAGCGCTATATAAATACAATTACAATTGAGTGGAGTGGCATTAAGTGAAGTGGCACTGAGTGGAGTGGTATTGTGTGGAGAGGAGTGGATGACATTGTGTAGAGTGGAGTGGCATTGTGTGGATTGGGATGGCATTGCATGATGTAAAGTGGTGTGGCATTGTGTGGTGTGGAGTGGCATTGTGTGGCGTGGAGTGGCATTGTGTGCCATGGAGTGGCATTGTGTGGAGTGGAGTTGAGTTACATTGAGTGGAATGGCATTGTTTGAGGTGGCATTGTGTGGAGTGGAGTCCCATTGTGTGGCGTCCAGTGGAGTGGCATTGTGTGGAGTGGAGTAGTGGCATTGAGTAGAGTGGAGTGGCATTGTGTGGAGTGAAGTGACATTGTGTGGTGTGGAGTGGCATTGTGTGGTATGGAGTGGCATTGTGTGGTGTGGAGTAGAGTGACATTGTGTGGATTGGCGTGCCATTGGGGGGAATGGCATTGTGTAGAGTGGAGTTGGATGGCATTGAGTGAAGAGGCGTAGTGTCGAGTAGCATTGTGTGGCGTGGAGTAGAGTGACATTGCGTGATTTGGAGTGGCATGCTGCAAAGCACTTCAACACCTCTTCAGAGGTAGTAAGCACTATATAAATACAATTACAATTGAGTGCAGGGGAGTGGCATTGAGTGAAGTGAAGTGGCACTGATTGGAGTGGTATTGTGTGGAGAGGAGTGGATGACGTGTAGAGTGGAGTGAAATTGTGTGGAGTTGAGTGGCATTGTGTGGAGTGGGATGGCATTGCGTGGTGTAAAGTGGTGTGGCATTGTGTGGTGTGGTGTGGAGTGGCATTGTGTGGTGTGGAGTGGCATTGTGTGCCATGGAGTGGCATTGTGTGGAGTGGAGTAGACTCAAATGGCATTGTGTGGTGTGGCATGGAGTTGCATTGTCTGGTGTGGATTGGTATGCCATAATGTGGCATGACATGGAGTGTAGTAGTTTTATTTGGTGTGGAGAGAAGTGGAGTGGCATTGTGTGGAGTGACATTGAGGAGTGGAATGGAGTGGCATTGTGTGGCATGGAGTAGCATTGTGTGGAGTGACATTGAGATGAATTGTGTGGTGTGGAGTGGTATTGTGTGGTGTGGAGTGGCATTTTTTGTGGTGTGGTGTGGAGTGGCATTGTGTGGCATGGAGTGGAGTGGTATTGTGTGGAGTGAAGTTTAGTGGGGCGGCAATGTGTGGCGTAATGTTGAGTGGCATTGTGTGATGAGAAGTGCCATTGTGTGGTGTGGAATGGCATTGCGTTGCGTGGAGTGGTGTGGCATTGAGTGGCTTGGAGTGGAGTGGAGTGAAGTGGAATGCAGTAGCAGTGTGTGGCGTGGAGTGGCATTGTGTGGAGTGTTATTTTGTTTAGTGGAGTGTTATTGTATGGTGTGAAGTGGAGTGACATTGTGTGGCGTGGAGTGGCATTGCCTGGTTTGGAGTGGCTTTGTGTGGAGTAGAGTGGCATTGTGTGGCAGGGTGTGGAGTGGAGTAGCATTGTATGATAGTGAAAGTTGCCAGAGTGTCCACTGAATTGACCTGTAGTGCTTCAATGCCTCGTGCTATAAAAATGCAATTATAATTCAATATGTTACCAATTATCTCAATCTATTATCTATGTAAACATCTGATGCCTTTGATCCGATGCAGCAGCTTTTGGGTATGCACAACTCTTCTGTGAGAACTGGTTCCTTTACAAATAAATGTGTTTTAGACTGGGAGGGGCTATTGGGTGAGGGAGAAGCATGTATCGTACTGGCTGGGAATAAAGGAGATAGAGCGAAACTCACAGCACTTTTGTCAAGCAGCAAATATTAAAAGCCTTTTCCAAACAGGAGTAGCAGACATGCTTTGTACGCAATCATGATAGAGAATGATAGTGATTAACAATCACCATGTTGTTAGAAGAGGAGAACAGAAAAGAGTGTTGGAGGTTTTAACCAAAGATATTCCAGAGTTGAAAATTGGGGAGCACTATGATCACTCTCTCAGATGTTGCAGTGGGAGGGAAGTAGCATCATGGAGAAAGGCTAGGTGGGAGGGGAAAGAAGCACCACAGAGAAGGGAGTGGCAGGAGAAGAGGAATTAGTACCTCAATCACAGCATGAGCAACAGACGGACACTAATTAAGATGAATCAATCTGTGCTTGGTCCATGCTCCACAGAAAGCAAATGAAGCGACGCACATCACGCACTGCCCAGTTAGGAAGCAGAAAAGAAGAGTGACAATGATGCCAACGAATGGCAAGCAATGGGCGGACTCCAAACCTTTTATAGTAAACAATACCCCTTGCAGCGACAGCGCATATGCTGTCGGCAGACGAGACATATAAGCATTGCCTAAAATCAGTGGCAGCCGGTAAGTTTTGGAGGGAGGGGGCGGACGGGACACACTCTCACGCACACGCACACATACACATAACACTCAAAGCAATGTATTCACACACATGCACACACATGCACACACGCACGCACACAAACACTCTTCACCAAACATTTATACATACACGCACGCATCACACAGTTTAAAAGAAAAACAAACACTTACCTGCAGCCAGCTCCGCATCGGAGGTTCCAGGAGGCTTGGGACTGCTGTCTTCCCTCATTGGCTGACCTAAGCTCAGCCAATGAGGGAAGGCAGCAGTCCCAACGTCATCACAGAGTGGGATGGGGTCAGTGAGACTGCTGACCCCACCCCACTCTGTGATGAAGTGTCACTGATTGACACTCGACCCTGGGCGCTTCAGGGCTTAAAACTGAATCGCCCAGGTGCGAGGCAATCAGTGACGCTACCCCTCGTCACCGAGGGGAGGGCCTCAGGGACCTTTCCTAAGCTGAGGACATCACGCCCACAGGAGATGTGATTTCCTCAGCCCAGCAAAGTTCAGCTCAGGCAGTCAGGAGCCTGCGCTAAATGCGCATGTCTGGCTCCTGGCTGCTTGAACTGAAAGTGAACAGTGTCTGTCAGGCTCACCTTTGTGCAGCTTGACAGACACTGTTCATGAGGGCCGAAAGGTGGAGGGGCGTGGCCCCTCAGCCCCAATGGACCGACCGTTCCTGCCTAAAATCAAACAAAAACATTTTGGGTGAAGTTAGCCAGTGAGGTGACCCACTGTCTAACTGTAGGCTGTAGTGTGTGGAAAAAAATATGAATGACACATCCACAGATTAATGGATGAAGAGGCCTGTCTGACAGTCCTTAAGTCTTTATAAGTATGGAATTATATATATATATATATATATATATATATATATATATATATATATATATTCACTGAAAAAACCATAGGTTTCAGGGGCGTTATAGTTAGTTGGACATTTCACTCGTACAAAACCATAGAAGATTCCCCGTTATAGTTAGTTCAGCTAACTATAACTCGCGCGCCCGCAATGCACTGCTGATGACGTCACATATTACATCACTCATGACATGGTCAGTGACATCACTCATGACATCACTGATGACATCTCAAATGACATCACTGATGACATCATCCTTGTGATAGAGTGGCAGACCTCCTCTCACCCTAATATAACCTTTGATACACACACTCAAAAATACAAACTAACATTTTCAAAACAATGGACATACCAATACCAGTTACAACACACCTATTCAGTAATTCCAAGATCTACACACATCCACTCATTCACCAACAGTCCCTATACAGTCACTCATACATGTACTCACTCATCATATGTACTCATACACCTATACATCCTGTTACACACCGCCACTCATCCATAGAGTTACTCACACACATAGTCACACATGCAAACAAAGTATCAAACATCCATTTACTTGCATATACAGTTATACACACACTACCACACTTACTTCTACAGAAACTTACACATACTTACTCTCTTAAACAATCACTTATAGAAACACCTACTTATTTGTACAGGAACTCTTCCAATCTCTCACGCTCACATATACTCACTTATATACACCAATACTCACATATACTAGTTTAAAACATATGTAGTTACTCATAAAGACACTATTGAGACAGTCATTCACTCACTAACACACCCATACACATCCACCAATACAGTCCTGCACACATGGTGTCTTCAACACATACAAACAGTGAGTCACTCATTCATGCATCTATGCACTAAGTAATACCCCCACCGAACCATACAGACACTCAGACACTCATACTGATACTCAAAAAACCAACTAATAACCCATATAGACACTCATGTAGCTACTCACCAACCCATGCAGCCACTTATACACAAAGTGAGAGACTGATACAGATATTTTCATATTTAAACATTACTCACTAACCCATGTATTCACTAAGATACACTTAGTCAGTTATACAATCAATTTTACAAAACAAATCATCCATTTAGACACTTATATACCCATTTATTCTTCCATCGACCTTGAGATATACATATATAAAACATATTTAATTTTCAGAAAAACACACATTCACTGGATGATGTCATCAGTGATGTAATCAGTGATGTCATTTGAGATGTCATCAGTGATGTCATGAGTGATGTCACTGACCATGTCATGAGTGATGTAATATGTGACGTCATCAGCAGTGCATTGCGGGCGCGCGAGTTATAGTTAGCTGAACTAACTATAACGGGGGAATTTCTATGGTTTTGTACGAGTGAAATGTCCAACTAACAATAACGCCCCTGAAACCTATGGTTTTTTTCAGTGAATTTCTAAGGTTTTTTTAAATGCTAATTTCTAACTATAACTTGCCTGAAACCTATGGTTTTTTCAGTAAATTTCTAAGGTTTTTTAAATGCTAATTTCTAACCATAATGTGCCTGAAACCTATGGTTTTTTCAGTGAATATATATATATATTTATTATACTATGTATACATGTTAAAATGTCTCGGTCCCCTGTTTGCCTCGGTGGCACGGAAAAAATGGGTGGAACTGACGTCAGCACGCCGACGAGGTCCTCTTGTGGCTCCGATGACGTCATACGGTGTCGCGAGCGGAGCCGTGCTCGTTGACCTGGGAGAGCTAGGAAAGAATTTCCATGGAATGCTGGTGCAGGGGATATTCACCTAAGTGTTGAGGCTAGTCCTTTGGGAGCAACTGTTTATGTTGCCACTCCAGAAACCGAAACCAGTGATCCGAGGGCAGAGGCCCTGCAGATGGCACACGAGGTGGGGTGCCCAGTCGTGTGCACCGGCGGGGCAGCGAAGTGACAAGCACCACAACCCACAAAAAAGGTAACGAGGGCACTGAATAACACAGGATCTTCTCTTTGTATCTGGCAGGAACAACAAAGTTAAAATGCCCTAGTACCAAAATGTAGAATTAGTGCTACAATGGTCTTCAAGAGGACCTGCGATGCCGCTTCTGCCTCCCATACCCTGGAGGCGGCACATGGGTCACGCGGTACGGTCATACTGCGGTGGGACGCACATTCGTTGACCTCTCATGGCACTGCTCCACACTTCAGGGAGGACGCTTTCCATTAGCTATGTTTTCTGATGACTTGTCGCGCTGGCCCCGTCCAACAACAGAACTCCTTTAGATCCAAACAGACTCTTCCACTCTCTCACCGGAAGTGAAACCAGGCCACGCGGACACTTTCACAATACAACAGCCGGGAATGCACTTTTCGGTAAAAAAACCACATTCCTTCCTCCTAATTAATCAAATAAACGTCTCACTGAAGAACAGGGGCCAGCTTCGATGGGTAAACAGCCGTTACAACGACTTTTTTACTTTGCGATACCATTACAACGCATGCATTACCACGCATGCGTTGTACATCACGAAGTCATTACTACGCATTTTTTTAGAACGCATGGTCATTTACCACGCATGCCTTTACAACGAATTTTGTTGTAAAGGTATGTATGGTAAATGACCATGCGTTCTAAAAAAACATGTAGACGATCCATGTCGTTGTAAGGAAACAGAGGCTGTTCCGTTTCCGCACAACGACGTGCACCGCCCCTCAGAGATGACGTGAAGCAGGAACCACGAGGAGAGAGGAACCATGAGGAGTGAGAGGTAAGGGGGATTGGGCATGGGGTGGGGGTTTCTTTTCTAGGGTTTAGGGTAGTGCAGTGGTGTTTGGGTGGTGTAGGGGGTCGTGCTGGGGGTAGTGTTTTAGGGTTTAGGGTAGTGCAGGGGTGTTTGGGTAGTGTAGGGGGTCGTGCTGGGGGTAGTGTTTTAGGGTTTAGGGTAGTGCAGTAGTGTAGGGGGTCATGCTGGTGGTAGTGTTTTAGGGTTTAGGGCAGTGCAGTGGTGTATGGGTAGTGTAGGGGGTCATGCTGGGGTAGTGTTTTAGGGTTTAGGGTAGTGCAGTGGTGTTTGAGTAGTATAGGGGGTCATGCTGGTGGTAGTGTTTTAGGGTTTAGGGTAGTGCAGTGGTGTTTGTGTAGTGAAGGGGACATGCTGGGGGTAGTGTTTTATGGTTTAGGGTAGTGCAGTGGTGTTTGGGTAGTGTAGGGGTCGTGCTGGGGGTAGATTTAGGGTTTAGGGTAGTGCAGTGGTGTTTGGGTAGTGTAGGGAGTCGTGCTGGGGGTAGTGTTTTAGGGTTTAGGGTAGTGCAGTGGTGTTTGTGTAGTGTAGGGGGTTGTGCTGGGGGTAGTGTTTTAGGGTTTATGTTAGTGCAGTGGTGTTTGGGTAGTGTAGGGGGTAGTGCTGGGGTAGTGTTTTAGGGTTTAGGGCAGTGCAGTGGTGTTTGTGTAGTGAAGGGGGTCATGCTGTGGGTAGTGTTTTAGGGTTTAGGGTAGTGCAGTCGTGTTTGTGTAGTGTAGGGGTCGTGTTTTAGGGTATAGGGTAGTGCAGTGGTGTTTGGGTAGTGTAGGGGGTCATGCTGGGGGTAGTGTTTTAGGGTTTAGGGTAGTGCAGTGGTGTTTGGGTAGTGTAGGGAGTCATACTGGGGGTAGTGTTTTAGGGTTTAGGGTAGTGCAGTGGTGTTTGGGTAGTGTAGGGAGTCGTGCTGGTGGTAGAGTTTTAGGGTTTAGGGTAGTGCAGTTATGTTTGGGTAGTGTAGGGTGTCGTGCTGGGGGTAGTGTTTTAGCACAAATTTTTCTTTCTACAGCACTAACCATAATTTCTATGACAAAATGAACCCCCTCATTTTGTTCCTTTTTAAATTAAATGTTTTAGGAGTTACCAGTTTATTCCAATCAAGATGGCTTCAGGTGTGCCATAATTTTGTCATAAGTAAGGCTGCTGTTAGCACTCTAGTTGTTCTTTAGAACACTCTGGGAAGCTGCAGTAGAACACAAAGGCATCAACTGACAGGCTGCTCCTGTTGAAATATAACAGGAAGATATTTGAGATCTCACTTAAAACATGTCCTAATTTTTCTTTCTACAGCACTAACCATAATTTCTATGGCAAAATGAACCCCCTCATGTTGTTCCTTTTTAAATTAAATGTTTTAAGTGTTACCAGTTTATTCCAATCAAGATGGCTTCAGGTGTGCCATACTTTTGTCATAAGTAAGGCTGTTAGCACTCTAGTTGTTCTTTAGAACACTCTGGGAAGCTGCAGTAGAACACAAAGGAATCAACTGACAGTCTCTGCCCTTGTTGGATGTACATGTTTTACTGAGAATGTCAGACTTCATTCTCACATGACTGAGAAAGATAATGTGAATTTACAGAAAATATGCTCTCATTTTAGCTTCTGGAGCACCTTCCAAAACTGTATGGGACAAGCATGTGAAAATAGTTCTCTCAAACATGATTCATGATATCCCAGCAGAAGGTTTTTCACAGGGTAAAATCACCTTAGAACACACCACAATTCCTGAAATTAGTATGGCACCATCAACAAATGAATTCTAATGTAACTAAAGTCTGTTATCACCCTTTATAGTTCTCCTTTTGTTAACCCTCAAAATCTTCGATTCACTACAATGCATTTCAATGGGGTACTATCATTTATATTGGTCCCAAGATGGCTGCCAGCAATTCCAGGATGAAGTGCTGACAGCCAATCAGATGTCACGATGACGTGTGGTTAGGCTCCGCCCAGATATATATGTGTTTTCTTTTTCAAATTTCTCAGGAACTACTGAACGGATTTACACCATTTAACCAAAAGGCATGACTCTGAACCAAGGGCTACCTTTTTGCCAAATTTGGTGCAATTCCGTTCAGCAGTTCGGGCTGTAGCTGCGACTAAAGGTTCCTATGGAAAATTGAATGGGGAAAACACGTTTTGGGACCCCCCTTTTTTCTCGGCCCCCGCTGTACGAATCACCCCGAGACTTTCAGGATAGGAGCGGACCGGAGCGCCCCACCAAGTTGGAAAATTTCGCGAAGATTTGTCAACCGGCGCCAACGTTATTTCAAATAGAATGTTGTGGATTTCCTATGGAAAATAGGTCCTAACTATAACTATCTACTGGCGAACGCCAGTAGATAATATTATCTACTGGCGGTCGCCAGTAGATAGTTATAGTTAGGACCTATTATCCATAGGAAATTTGTAACATTCTTTTCCCAATAACTTTGACGCCGGATGACGAATCTTCGCGAAATTTTCAAAACTAGTGGGGCACTCCGGTCCGCTCCTATCTTGAAAGTTTCGGGATGATTCGGCAAGCAGGGGCCGAGAAAAAAGGGGGGTCCCAAAACGTGCTTTCTCCATGTTAATTCCCATAGGAAATTTTAGCCACGGCTACAGCCCGAACTGCTGAACGGAATTACACCAAATTTGGCAAAAAGGTAGTGCTTGGTTCAGAAAGTGCCCTTTTTTTTTTTTAAATGGTGTAAATCCGTTCAGTAGTTGCTGAGAAAATCAAAAAATAAAAGTTTCGATATCTATGGCCGCGGTGGATCCGCGCATCCTCCCGACCACGAGCTGCATGCTAATTGGCTGTCAACACTCCAAACCAGGAAGTGTTGGCAGCCATCTTGTGCCTCGGTAGAACCGAGGCACAAGAAAAGAGAAAAACAGTCGCAAAAACACCCTGACCCCCTAGTCCTGCTCAGGGGGTCCCACAAGGACCCCCAGGGCCCAAAAAAGCATTTATTTACTTTTTAAATAGGCAAAATGCGGGCCGGATCCGCGGATCCGGCCGCAAAACAAAGAAAACGAAGCGCGGGCTCCCGCGCTTAGTTACTAATTAGCCCCCGGGTGGGCCAAGTCCCGGGGGCAGTGAAAAAAAAAGTGTGGGGGTGGCCCAATCCCCCCCACACTGCCCTGGGGACCGCCACCTCCCCGGGGCTTGAATAATGAGTTGCGGGGGCACGCAGCCCCCCGCAGCCCCGGGGACCGCCACCCCCCGAGGCTTCCATGAATTATAATAGCGGGGGGGCACACTGCCCCCCCGCAGCCCCGGGAACCGCCACCCCCGGGGCTTCACTTAAAAAAAAAAAAATACCTGTGTGGGGGGGCTCGAGCCCCCCCACACACCCCGGGGACCACCACCTCCCCGGGGCTGTGCAATTGAAGGGAGGGGGCCACGTGGCCCCCCTCCTGGAGCCCTTGATGGCCCTGGGGACCGCCACCCCCCAGGGCCGGCTCCTGCAGTGTCCCGCGGTGCCCACCCTCGGGACATTGCTGTTTGCAATGACAGGGCTGGAGCCGCACATTGCAAACTTGCTTTGCTTCATTGAAGCGAGAGCAGGGAAACCTGCTCTCGCTTCAATGAAGCAAAGCAGATTGCTTTTCCACACGGGGAGCTGCATGTCAGCAGCTCCCCATGTGGAAAAGCAATGCCGGCTCCTGCAGGACGCGGGGAGCCGGCGGGACCGTGGGGGGGATTGGGGACCCCCCCACGGTCCCCAACGGATAGGGCCTGCCCCGGGGGATGGGGTCCCCGGGGCCAGGAGTGGCCCGGGAGGGGGGCCACGCAGCCCCCTCCCCCAAATTTAAAAATAATAATAATTAAATAAAGGCCGGCCCCAGGGGATGGGGTCCACGGGGCCAATAGAGGCCTCAGGAGGGGGCCACGCAGCCCCCTCCATAATTAAAAATTAATATGCATGTGGCCATGCCCCGGGGGATGGGGTCCCCGGGGCTGGAATTGGCCACGGGAGGGGGGCCCACGCGGCCCCCTTCCCGTTCAATTTTTTATTTTTTATTTAAATGGGGGTAAGGCCCTGAGGGATGGGGTCCCCAGGGCCCAAAAAAAGTAAAATGAAGGGGGGCCACGCAGCCCCCCTTCTAAATAATTTTTTTTTAAAACACGGAGATCGTGCTGAGGTCCCGCCCCCTCCTAGTAACACACTGCAAACGCACCCTCTGGCGTGTTTTACAATGGGGAATTAATTCCCCTTCAATACTGGGGGTCCCTGGGGGCCAACTAGCCCACCAGGTACCGCCAGTAAGCGCCACAGGGCTGGGTTGCAGAGAGGTGGTCTAGGCCACGCCCCTTTTTACACCTCTCTGCAACACAGCTCTGTGGCGCTTACTGGAGGTACCTGGTGGGCTATTTGGACCCCAGGGACCCTCAGGATTCAAGGGGACTTAATCCCCCAACTTAAAACGCGCCACAGGGCGCGTTTGCACAGTGGTGAAGGGAGGGGGCGGGGCCTGAGGTGACATGTGTGCAAACACGCCCTGTGGCGCGTTTTAAGTTGGGGAATTAATTCCTCTTCAATCCTGAGGGTCCCTGGGGGCCAACTAGCCCACCAGGTACCTCCAGTAAGCGCCACAGAGCTGCGTTGCAGAGAGGTGGCCCCGGCCACGCCCCTTTTTACACCTCTGTGCAACGCAGCTCTGTGGCGCTTACTGGAGGTACTTAGTGGGCTAGTTGGAGCCCAGGGACCCTCAGGATTCAAGGGGACTTAATCTCCCAACTTAAAACGGCCACAGGGCTTGTTTGCACACATGTCACCTCAGGCCCCCACCTCCCTTCACCACTGTGCAAACGCGCCACGGGGCGCGTTTTAAGAGGAAGTTTTAATCCCCCTGCCCTATTATGTACCAGGGCCTTACAGAGGAGGTCATGCTAATCACAGGGGTACCCCAACGCATAGTGTTCCCTAGTGTATGTAGGGGTTTTCACTGTATTCTAACTGTCTTTTAGCATAGCACTGGCTCTAGGCCTGGTTAGTCCGAGTCAGTTACCACCAGTACCAGTCTGAAAAAGTTGTGGGCACAGGATGATTTTGCAACAGGGCCTCTTTCTGCTCCTCTGTTGGTTCTTTCTGCACATGTCTTGCTTCTTCCTGCTCTTTTCTTTGTCTTTGTGGACTTCTGTTGCTTCTTTCTGCATTTCTTTTGCTTCTTTCTGTGCATTTTTTTGTTCTTTCTTCACATGTCCTACCTCTGTAGGCATAGTTAGAAACTAGCATTTAAAAAACCTTTGAAATTCACTTAAAAAACCATAGGTTTCAGGCACATTATAGTTAGAAATTAGCATTTAAAAAACCTTTGAAATTCACTGAAAAAACCATAGGTTTCAGACACGTTATAGTTAGAAATTAGCATTTAAAAAACCTTTGAAATTCACTGAAAAAACCATAGGTTTCAGACACGTTATAGTTAGAACTTAGCATTTAAAAAACCTTTGAAATTCACTGAAAAAACCATAGGTTTCAGGGGCGTTATAATTTGGACATTTCACTCGTACAAAACCCATGAAATTCCCCCGTTATAGTTAGTTCAGCTAACTATAACTCGCGCCCCCGCAATGCACTGCTGATGACGTCACATATTACATCACTCATGACATGTCATCAGTGATGTCACTGACCATCTCAAATGACATCACTCATGACATCATCCAGTGACTGGGTGTTTTTGTAAAGTTTAAATATGTTTAATATATATATATAGGGAAAGGCGTATTGAAGAATGAGTGGGTGTATAAGTGTCTGAAGGAATGATTTAGTAGGTGCGGTGCTGCGGGGGCCCGTGGGGCCCCCGCAGCCCCGGGGCCCACCACCTCCCCGGGGCTTAATACCCCAAGTTACAATGCGCCAGGAGGCGCGTTTGCACAGTGGTGCAGGGAGGGGGCGGGGCCTGATATAACAAGTGCGCAAACCGCCCCCTGGCGCGTTCTAAATTGGGAGATTAAGTCCCTTTCAATCCTGAGGGTCCCTGGGGGCCAACTAGCCCACCAGGTACCTCCAGTAAGCGCCACAGAGCTGCATTGCAGAGAGGTGGTCTGAGGCCACGCCCCTTTTTACACCACTCTCCAAACGCGGCTTCTGGTGCACTGCTGGTGGGGCGATGAGGTCCTCTTGTGTCCTGAGGACATCAGGACACAAGTGGACTTCATCCTCCGAGCAGCAGTGCACCAGAAGCCGCGTTTGCAGCGTGGTGTAAAAAGGGGCTTGGCCTCGGAACACCTCTCTGCAACGCAGCTCTGTGGTGCTTACTGGAGGTACCTGGTGGGCTAGTTGGCCCCCAGGGACCCTCAAGATTCAAGGGGACTTAATCCCCCAAGTTACAATGCACCAGGGGGCGCATTTGCACAGTGGTGCAGGGAGGGGGCGGGGCCTGATATAACAAGTGCGCAAACCGCCCCTGGCGCGTTCTAAATTGGGAGATTAAGTCCCCTTCAATCCTGAGGGTCCTTGGGGGCCAACTAGCCCACCAGGTACCTCCAGTAAGCACCACAGAGCTGCGTTGCAGAGAGGTGGTCCGAGGCCATGCCCTTTTACACCACTCTGCAAACGCGGCTTCTGGTGCACTGCTGGTGGGGCGATGAGGTCCTCTTGTGTCCTGAGGACCTCAGGATACAAGTGGACTTCATCCTCTGAGAAGCAGTGTGCCAGAAGCCGCGTTTGCAGCGTGTTGTAAAAAGGGGCGTGGCCTCGGAACACCTCTCTGCAACGCAGCTGTGTGGCGCTTACTGGAGGTACCTGGTGGGCTAGTTGGCCCCCCCGGGACCCTCAGGATTCAAAGGGACTTAATAGGGACATTATAGTTAGAAATTTACATTTAAAAAACCTTAGAAATGCACTGAAAAAAACCATAGGTTTCGGGGACGTTATAGTTAGAAATTAGCATTAAAAAAACCTTAGAAATTCACTGAAAAAACCACAGGTTTCAGGGACATTATAGTTAGTTGGACATTTCACTCGTACAAAACCAGAGAAATTCGGCTGTTATAGTTAGTAGACGTAACTATAACTCGCGCCCCCGCAATGCACTGTTACCAAGTACTTCGATGATCTACACTACGCTGGATGACTGAAGAATCTCCCTTGGAGTAAAGGAGTTACTCCCCTGCAAGGCAGGCACCTTTAATGCAACTGACCAGTTGGCATCTCTGAAGCTCCTGTTGACTCCGAAGAATATTGCCACACAGGAGGTGGGTTTTCCAAGGTCTCTGAGGTCGATCTGTGCCCACAGCAAGTCTGAGGCCTATATCCCTCGTGGAGACCGTGCAACTTGAACCCCTGTACACCGCAACCATTTGCAGAAGCATCAGCTTTCCGGAGACCCCTGAGGCTGAGCTTTGGATTACTTGTAGCCCTGACCCCGAGTAGTAATTGCACTGAAGATTGCAGGCCTACACTCAACGAGTGTTCCGTAGGTTGCCATTTTGTGATTCCTCTTGAGGTCCCTTTGCGATCCCTGGTCTGTTGACCTGTGGGTCCCCAAGAAGGCAACTCTAACTTTTATTGGGCTTACCTGGTTGCTCCAGATGTGCCCTGACTCTCCATTGCTTGGGGAGTCCCCAGGACCTTGCTGGTCTGCACAGAAGCATCTTTTGTCTTTCTGCGTGAGTTGCTGTTGCCAAGGCTTGTTGTGGTCAATCCAATCACCGACACCCCAGCACTCTACATCCTTTAGGGGAAAGCATGAATCCGGCTCCTGGTTGTCGTTGACATCTCCGGGACCCCGTGGCTGCAGAGTCAAGCTCCATCTCTTTGCACCTGAAGCACCCGACATCGGTGGGCATTCGATTGCTCCGCTCCTGGTCACTGGCTAGTGACCCAGACTCTGTCCCCTCTGCTTTCAGGTTCTTCACATCTTCGATCCAGGCTTGGATCCACCCAGACACTTTTCTCCTTCACGGCAGCAGCACTTAGCATCAGATCGCCATTGAAAACGAGGACGATTCCCGACACCCTTTGACACCTATGCACCCGGCTTCCCTGGGTGAGGTAACTCGAGAACTCCGGTGCTCACGTGGGTGTTGGCCCTAGAACCCCTTAAGTCTAAAGGGGTTTGCTGAAAGTCCTCTCCTAAGTGTCCTTTATCTTTAAAATTCCAACCGCGACTTTCCGCATTGAATCCTACGGCGCTCGCGGCTGTGTTCTCACACTGCACACGTCCCCCGTGGGTCTCCTGTGTCACTACCTTGGGTGGTTCCTTGGGGTCCCAGTGATTCTACGTGCTCTAGGCACTGTGTCTAGTCAAGTCGTGGTTCTTATACCACTTTCTTAGTATATGGTTTGGTCCCCCCCTGGGGCCCAGTGTATATTGTGCTATTTACTGTCGTTTTAATACTGTGATATTGTGTATCTTGAACTCTAATCTCATAAAGAGATTAGTAGTTAGTGTTTAGAAATAAATACATATATTTTATTTATATACCTAGTGTGGTTCTCCTTTCATTTAGTTATTCAAGAGGTTATAATCTGGTAAACCAAGCTGCTTTACACTCCTTCAAGACTTAGCCTGAAGGCTGCTCTCCATAGCTACCACTAGGATAGCTTTCAATAAAGGTTGTCTTTAACCTATCTCCAATAAGGGGTTGTTTGGACTGGTGCAAGGTGCCCACTATAACTAGTAGACAGCATATGCCAGGCCAACTTCTCACATTGGTGTGCAGCGGTTGGATTCAAGCTTGCTATTGCTTTACCAGATAATCTCTTTGAAGTGACTAACTGAAAACCACTATAGGTACATAGGTACATATAAATCAAGTTTAGAATACAGTAAGTTCTACTGAACTTAGAGTTGTGTGTCAAGGGCTTAGCACACCCTTTCTACAACTCAAGAGAGTTTCAGTTCCCACTAGAGTAGGTAGGTGCATACACCACACCACACTAGAATGTCTTCAAGGCCTGAAGTCAGTGACTCCTTGCTCACTAGGTATGACAATCTCACATTCCAGGAATTGAGAAATATGTGTACCTCTAGGAGACTGAAAAACAGGGAGACATGCAAGCACTCAACGCCTCATAGAGGCTTTGCTGTTAAATGACCTCAGGAAGACACCAGGGTCTGATGAGGCAGGCAGGTTGGGTGGGGCAGTAGAAGAGGAAAGGCCAGGTAGTGAAAACTACTATGACCCAGACTCTGATGCTGGCCAGGGGGATCAAAATGATTCCCACCTGGAAAATCCAATTCTTCCTGAAGGTGAGGAAGGAGACCCCAGTGGGGTTCTCTTTACCCCACCTGGAAGTGTTAATAGTCTACCAAGAAGATCAAGATCTCCTTCTCAGGAATCTAATCATTCTGGTACTTCTATAGGGTCCTCTGCTTCTCATAAAAGGGCATCCTCTTATGAGAAGAAATGCCAACTGCTAGAGTTTGAGAAAGCTAAGCTAAGAATCAAGAGAGAGCAATTGGCCTTAGACAGGGAATCCCTGGAGCTTCAGAAAGCTTCACAGAAATTGGGACTAGGGTCCCATGGTGGCAGCAGCAGTGTCCCTAGAGGTAGAGATCATACTCATGACCATAGGAACCTGAACAAGATTGTCCCTCCCTACCAGAGTGGGGATGACAACCACAAATGGATAACTGCACTTGAGAGGGCCTGTAAGGTACAGAGGGTCCCTCAGGAGCAGTGGGCAGCAATCTTGTGGCTCTCCTTTGCAGACAAAGGTAGAGACAAGCTCCTCACTGTAAGAGAAGAGGATGCTGACAATTACAAAGTCCTGAAGAGTGCTCTGATTGAAGGGTTTGGCCTAACCACTGAACAATACAGGTTAAAAAGTTCAGAGATACCCAAAAGGCACAGAGTCAGGACTGGGTTGACTTTGTTGATTGTGCTACTAAGGCTCTGGAAGGCTGGTTACTTGGCAGTAAGGTGTGTGATTTCAAAGGATTGTATAATTTAATCATGAGAGCAGATCCTTAATAACTGTCAAAATCAACTGTTGCATCAGTACCTGGTGGACTCTGATCTGACCTCTCCACAAGAATTGGGTCAGAAGGCAGACAAGTGGGTCAGAACCAGGGTGAGGCAGAAGGTTCAGAACCAAGGTGGTGACTCTAAGAAGCAAGATTCTAAGAACTCTGATAAGGGTGGGGAGAAGGGTAAAGACCAGAAGTCTTCCCAAGGCCCCCAAAAATCTGCATCTGGTGGGGAGTCCCAATCTAACAAAGGAAAAGGCCAAAAGAAACCATGGTGTAAAATCTGTAAGCAGAAAACCCATTGGACTAGTGATTTTACAAGACCAAAGACTCAACTCCAGCCACCATTGCCCCTAAGGCAACTGTTCCCCCTAGTTCAGATCCAAGTGGTGGTGTTCCAAATAAGGGTGTAGTAGGGTTGACCCTGGGATCTGAGATGGACTCTGGCCTAGTCAGAGTTCTAACTCAGGCTGTACTGGTCTGTGATGGAGGCATGGATATGTCCTCCTATGTGAGTCCCAGTAATCTGGGCAAATACAGACAGCAGCCCTTAATTAATGGAAGAGAGGCTTTGGCATTCAGGGACACAGGAGCAAGTGTCACAATGGTGACAAAAGATCTTGTGGCCCCTGAGCAGATCATACTTGGTGAAATGTACCAAGTGACCAATGCTAGCAATGTCAGGACAGACCATTCCTTGGCAGTTGTTAATTTCTCCTGGGGAGGGGTAACTGGCCCTAAGAAGGTTGTGGTACAGGCAGACCTCCCTGTTGAATGCTTGCTTGGAAATGATTCAGAAAGCTCAGCTTGGGCTGAAGTTGAGCTCAGGACCCATGCAGAAATGTTGGGCATCCCTGCAGATGTGTTTGCTATGACCAGGTCACAGGCAAAAATGTCTAAAACTGAACAGGCCCTGGATCCTGGAAGAATGGACCAGGTGCCTCCCAAGAGGAGGAGCAGTAGGGTTAAGGCAGTGTCTTCCCCCCTGCCTCAGAATGCAGATCAGTCTCTTGAGGGAGATGATCTCAGTCCTGAAGAAGGAACTGTCCCAGAGGAGCTTGAGCCTGATCAGGTTGAGTTCTTGGGGACAGGGGGCCCTTCCAGGGCATATCTGAGCCAGGAGCAACTGAGCTGCCCCTCTCTTGAACCCCTCAGACAGCAAGCTGCTGCTGAGGCTGCTGGGAGTGCTAGTGGTACCCATAGGATCTATTGGGATGATGGACTCCTTTACTCAGAGTGTAGAGACCCCAAGCCTGGACCACCAGGAGGTTGGTTATACCTCTGAAGTTTAGGAGCTTCCTATTGACCCTAGCACATGCTATCCCATTGGCAGGTCACCTAGGCCAAAACAAGACTTGGGACAGAATTGTCCCTCACTTTCATTGGCCTCATATGTCTGAAGACACCAAGGAGTTTTGTCGCTCCTGTGTTACCTGTCAAGCCAGTGGTAAGGCAGGTAGCACTACAAAGGCCCCCCTGATACCACTACCTGTGGTGGGGGTTCCCTTTGAGAGGGTAGGGATTGACATTGTTGGTCCCCTAGATCCTCAAACAGCATCTGGGCACAGATTTATCCTAGTGGTGGTGGACCATGCCACTAGGTACCCAGAAGCAATTCCCCTCAGGACCACCACAACCCCTGTGGTGGCAAGGGCCCTCCTGGGAATCTTTTCCAGGGTGGGTTTTCCTAAGGAGGTAGTATCAGACAGAGGTACCAACTTCATGTCTAGTTACTTGACTGCTATGTGGAAGGAGTGTGGAGTAAATTATAAATTTACCACCCCTTATCACCCACAATGCAATGGTTTAGTTGAAAGGTTCAACAAAACCTTGAAGGGCATGATTAAAGGTCTCCCAGAAAAGCTTAGGCGCAGATGGGACATACTTTTGCCCTGCCTTCTCTTTGCCTACAGAGAGGTTCCACAGAAGGGGGTTGGTTACAGCCCATTTGAGCTTCTGTTTGGACATCCAGTTAGGGGTCCATTGTGTCTAGTGAAGGAGGGATGGGAGTTACCTCTCAAACCCCTAAACAGGATATTGTGGACTATGTACTTGGTCTCCGCTCCCGGATAGCTGAGTACATGAAGAAGGCAACTAAAAACCTTGAGGCTAGCCAGGAATTACAAAAGGCCTGGCATGACCAAAAGGCTGTGTTGACTGTTTATCAGCCAGGACAGAAAGTATGGGTGTTGGAGCCTGTGGCCCCAGCAGCCCTCCAAGATAAGTGGAGTGGCCCCCATACCATTTTTGAACAGAAGGGAGAGGTTACCTATCTGGTGGACCTTGGAACTCCCAGGAGCCCATAGGGTGCTCCATGTCAACAGACTGAAACCATATGTTGACAGGGCACACATGGGCTTGCTCATGGCTACTGATGAGGGACAGGAGGAAGAGAGTGATCCACTCCCTGACCTGCTCTCTCAGAACCCTGATGATGGATCAGTAGATGGTGTAACCTTGGCAGGCAGCCTCACTGACCAGCAGAAAACTGATTGCAGAAGAGTTCTCAATCAGTTCAGACATATGTTCTCTCTGACTCCAAGTCAGACTACCTGGTGCACTCATGAAGTGGACACTGGGGACAGTCTGCCTGTTAAAAATAAGATTTACAGGCAACCTGACCATGTCAGGGACTGCATCAGGACTGAAGTCCAGAAGATGTTGGATTTGGGAGTGATTGAGCCCTCAGATAGCCCTTGGGCTAGTCCAGTAGTCTTAGTGCCTAAACCTCACACCCAGGGTGGTAAGAGAGAGATGAGGTTTTGTGTAGACTACAGAGGTCTCAATGCAGTCACTAGGACTTATGCCCATCCCATACCAAGGGCAGATGAGCTCATAGACACTTTGGCCTCAGCCAAGTTTCTCAGCACATTTGACCTGACAGCTGGCTACTGGCAAATCAGATTAGCTGAGGATGCAAAAGTCAAAACAGCATTTTCTACCCCTAGTGGGCACTACCAATTTGTGGTGATGCCCTTTGGTTTGAAAAATGCACCTGCCACTTTTCAAAGGTTGGTGAACAAAGTCCTTACAGGCCTGGAAGCCTATAGTGCAGCATATCTAGATGATATTGCTGTCTTTAGATCCACCTGGGAGGATCACCTGGTCCACCTGAGAAATGTTTTGGAGGCCCTGCAGAAAGCAGACCTAACTATCAAGGCCACCAAGTGCCAGATAGGGCAGAGTCAGGTTGTGTACCTGGGCCACCTTGTGGGTGGAGGCCAGGTTTAACCATTGCAGAGCAAAATCCAGACCATAATGGACCGGGTTGCTCCCACTACCCAAACTCAGGTCAGAGCTTTCTTGGGCCTGACTGGGTACTATAGAAGATTTGTCAAAGGTTATGGATCCATAGTGACCCCTTTGAATGACTTAACTTCTAAAAGAATGCCAAAGAAAGTTCAGTGGACAGTTAGCTGTCAAAAGGCATTTGATGACCTGAAGCAGGCCATGTGCATATGATTGGTCCTTGTCCGTGGTGGCACCATGAGCAAAAGGAATAATAGAATGTAATATGCCCCAAGCATTTGTAAGTGGTTAGGATTAATTCACACATTCGATCCATCACTTTTGTTTTGCCCCTTTTTTTAAATACCATTGGGCCTGAATATGTGGGACAGGCTGGAGTTTCACAGTTCTTGTCGGTGGGGCTGGCCTATTTAGAGGTAGGCGACTTGGTTTTGGGTCTGTTTGGTTATTTCTGGTCTATGTGCATTTAGGGGGCTTTGTTCAGAGATCTCCACACAATTGTGTGTTGGTGAGAGTACCTCACCTGAGAGTTCAGAAACTGTGAAATGGGCTAGCAGTTGAAATGGTACAGAGAGGGATGAAATATAAGCAGCACAGTTCTGGCCTTTGGATGCTGCTAAACAAAGATACATAATGGAGCTTTGACTAAACTCCTAGTAAAACCAGGCTAAAGAACAAACAGCTGGAGCTCAGCAAAACAGTCAGTTGTGGCGAAGAAAACAGTCATTCGGATGCCGGATATTTGACAGGCACACAGATACACGAGTATGCTCTGAATTTTTTATAGTAATTAATAATGTAGAAAGAATAACTTACCGGTTCAGCCTCACCAGCTCTCACTGCAGCTGACACTCCCAAAATTCCTTGCTATCATAGGCAGCATTTTCATGCCAAATGATATGATAGATTTTCAGGGCGTAATTGCACATGAGAAATGATGGATCAGGATTTTGCGTAAATAAAACTGTCTCGGATTAAACCTTCCATGGTGTGAGTTATTAACAAAGTTTGAAATTAATTGAAAAATAATTAACATGCAGTTGAGAAAATGAAATAAGAAAGGTGCGGGAAAATGGCACTGTGCTTAAGTAGGCCACAAATGATTTATGTACTATGAGTAAAAGTATGAGGGGAAAAATACGAGAAAAATGTGTATTGTTTATCAATCTAACTAAGCAAATATTAACTATAGAATAATAGTTCAAAATGATTATGTTTATTATACTAGTGAAAGATTGAAATGAAATTATGAAATGAAGCTTTTGTTTTTGAACAAATAATAAACCTGTTTATTTCTCGTAGAGAAACTGCACGTTTTACAAGAAGGCCTCAGCATTGACGCTAGGGTTAATTTTGCTTTAGAATGTAGAAATACAGAAAAGAAATTATATTCTTCAAAGCTGTCTATTTTGTTCTTTATTCTGGGATGGTTGATATGTGTTTAGTGTATCTACAATGCTTCCTACGGTGGCAGGAAAAGCGAGCTCCTGTGATAAACTGTGCTTGAAAATGTTTCTAAAGTGCATCTGAAAATGTGTGCGTCGAGGAAGGAGAAGAAGTGGTTTCCTCTGCTGAAGGACGATGATGACAGCATGAGACTAAAACAATGTATGCTTGAAAGTAAAGAGCGACAGAAGTGGTGTGACTTAACACCCTATGCCTAAAATAAATAAATAAATATGCCTGTAAAGCAATCAGAGGAGGATTTTCCTGGATTTTGTTACAAGGATAAGCCTAGACTGATTAACATTAGGGTATAACTATTAGTGATAGACTCTGGCGGGGCTGGTGTGTGGTGGTTCGGTTAGAGAGGGTTGCGTTCGTGTGAGCTGTTTCTCTCTGTGATTCACTGGCTGATGCTGTCTGAGAACTGACTCCTTAACTTTTCTCCTCATCCCTTGTGAGGATAGCCCAGCTTTCCCTTCCGTCCGGAGGGTTAGCATTTCCAGCTATTAGCACGCTGTGCTGTAGTTTTCTAGGTTCACATGAAATTCTGTATTTGCATTATTCTTATTGAAAATGCTCTTTGTCTCTTACACTATCCACTCAACTCTCGTTCCTTAATTGAGATGTTTCTGTGAGTACCTGAATTGTATTTTGTGGGGGTATTCAGATTCAACACTGTGTCTATATTTGACCATTCTATATGATTTCAAGGAAAAAAGATAAAGGCAAACTAACAGAGAAATTGAGTCTGTTGTTTATTCATTGTTATAATAATGAAGAGATGTATATAGATGTACATAGAGAGATGTAAATATAAATATTCCTTTTGTTCTAGGTCCTCATAAAAGGAATATTTCATCTAAATCCTTTGCCAAATCCCTGTCGAATTCTCCGGTCCGTCGGAGGACCTGACGTAATATGGGCCCAAAATTTGGTCTTATAAATAGAAAGAGAAATATAACAAGCAAAATGGCAAACTGTTTGTAGCGTGTGATATAAATGGTTATACGCTCTGCTTTGGTTATCCGAAACCCTTTCCCTCTGTGCCGCCCGCTATCAGAAATCAAGTGCACATCTCAACTGTGCCTGAAGAATCTGGAATGGACCCAGAGGCGTAGCTTCGGGGGTTGGGGTATTTTCTGGTAAATAGTTGGGTACAAGGGCTTTCAGTCAAGTATTGTGAGGATTTTGTTGGATTTCACCGGGAATTTTACAAACACAGACAAACACGCGCACACTTTTTCCCTCCCTGTTTTGAAAGTCTTCAAAAATGTTGGTTATTTCCCAAAATATTGCATTTTCTCTCAGTTAGCCCCCCTACCCATCCACGTTCATCTCCCTTTCCACTGCAACTTTAGCCCCTCTCATTCTCCCTGCTTATCAAATAATGTATTTTAGCAGGACATCTAACCTGGGCTTCTATTGGAATTCCATAACGCATATTAGCAAGCCCATTATCGCCGTTTTAGCGGCAGTTTCCTGCCGCTAAAACGGCGATAATTTTAACGTGGGTCTTGCTAATATGCCCCTAAGTTTATTAGAGAAATACCCTACCGAACCAATTGTTTTTCATACCAATTGACTTCCCATGTTCTGCGGGATACTGGGTCACCCCATTTGCCTTAACGATAACATATCATTAAACACATCTTTGAATCCTTGGCACCATGATCAAATTACATTATCCTCCACTAGTGATACTAGTAGTTTTTCCCCTGAAGTCAGCGTCATTTTGAAATCTGTCCGGTGCCGCCTCTCTAGCACATGAATTCACTCTTTTGTGTGTATGGTTTGTCATGAATGCTGATTACACAATTACTCCGTGATTTCGGAGAGAAAGTTTAACAGGAGATGTACAGTTTAGGTAATTTTCGAACTTGAGCAACACTTCAGGTAGATTTTTTACCTGAGCAGACCAGGTACTTTTTGAGGACAAAAGTGCAAGTTTGAATGCGTGCTGCAGTGTTTTGAACTTGAGTGGCAGATCCTTTAATGTGGGTTTTCAACCAACATTTCAGGTAGATTTTTTTTTTTACCCAAGCAGACTGGTCAGGTACTTTTTGAAACACAGAACTGCAAATCCAAATGTAAGCGTCAGTGTTTTGAACGCTAGCAACTGAAAATATACTTGTAATGATATTTTCGAGTTCAATTTTTACTCCGAATGGAACGTTTGAGTAAATATTTCAGTGCGGGATGCATTTTGCGTAACTCCGTGCACTTTTTGGTAATTTCACTAAATTACACTACCCATAGCTGCCAAGGTTTCATATTGCTTATGTGTGACATTTTCATAATGTCACTGTAATTATGAGACATTCAACGACTATCAGTGACACTTTTTGCGATCAAAAATCAAGCAATGTAGATGAGGGAAACATAAAAATATTTTTAAAATACACTCATTTGAGCAATGAGAAACACTAAGAAGATCTTAAACTTCTGCAAAACACCAGAAATGGAAGGGCACTAACCTAGTGCCTTTGTAACCTGATCGTACTGTTAAACAAATGTGTAACGAAAAACAGTCAAACAGATCCTGCCTTAGCCAACCTGCGCTGACTGGGCCTCCTGGCTCCTCCCTGGCAATCAATCAAATTAATGCAGCATCATGACACATAGAGAAGAGTCTGTCCAGGATCTCCACGTGGGGCCCAACTGACTGTAACCAAACTCAAACAAGATGAGGGAGGACCCAGCGTGGATCCCAGGTGCCTCAGCCTGCTAATAAATTATAATAATCATTCACTGACATCTCAAGGGGAAAGCGTTAGTCCATTGAGTCAAGAGACTGGCGTTCTCATACCAGGCTGACCCCATGCTGATGCCAATACAGCACTATGCAAATTTATGTAATATGCTCATATTTTGTCATTGTGACACAGCTATGAAAACAGAAACATTTAGTTATAATGCACTGTCAGATGAACATGTCATGCAACTAAAAAAAAGTAAGTGCAGCAATTGAAATACTTCAGACATGCAGGCGACTGACTTTCAAGATTTGCTGCACTGAAACATGAACATAACATCCACCTGCCTCATGTTAATGACATGCACTAAACACGTTGTTGACAATCTGTGGAGCCAGTGGCGTAGCTGAGGGGGGTGGGGGTGAGCAAGTCATCTGTTGACTACCCCCCCTGAGAACAAGTCATCTGTCGAGCACCCCCCGCTCTTACCTGCACCAGGCGGGAAACTCAGGATCCGCCCGGACGGCAATAGGTCTAGCTACGCCACTGAGTGGAGCATAAATGAATGAAAGAAACACATGAATGCCATGCATTGAAATCAGAATGGCATACAACTAAACCTACGAAAGGCATGTACTGAAATGCGAATGCCCCATATATTGAAACATGAATGCCATGCATTGAAATTTCTGAATGGTAGGCATTGAAACATGAACGGCACACCACACGGATTGAAACATGCAAATAACATGGGCTGAAAAATGTGGGTGGCAAATACACTGAAACATGCAAGAGACACATACTGAAAAATGAGCAGCATGAGGTCAAACAAGTGTAGCACAGTAAAACACATAAATGATATTAGCGAGAGGTGCAGCATGTGGCTTTTGCCATATCTGTGTTTCAGCAGGTACAGTTTGCCTACTGCACCTCTGGTCGTGTGTGAAGAAACTGTAGTGTGAGGAAGTTGCGGTGCCTCTGTGTGCAGCTCTTGAGCAGGAGTTTCCTTTAGGGCAGACAGTCACGACAGCTGACAGACTCGTGACTCGGAGCACGGCTGCAGCATCGGGCAAGCTCAGGATAGTGAGAGGCTGAGGCTGCTGTGCACACAACAAAAGTAAATTAAACTATGATTTGGATTGACTCTGAGTGCGGCAGCTGCCCAGTCTACTGCAGCACCGGGCAGGCCGCACCTCAGGAGAGAGACTTAGAGGCTGAGGCAGGCGCTGCACACACAAAAGTAACTTAAGATACCAGTGACTTGACAGTCACACTTACTGGTCTGTGTCTCTTCTAGCGAGCCACCCACGACATGGATTTTAATATTCGGACTTCTATTACTTCGTTCCTCACCTGGTTCACAACTCTTGGATCTTTTCTGTTTTTATTCCCTCAGCTATATCATTTGAGATATCCTCTATGTTATGTACAGAGTAATTTTTTATGCTTAGGTTTGGGCATTGAAACCTAGTCTCGTTGTTGTTTCTTATCTTTTCAGTGTTCACTGAGACGGAATCCTGAAGAAGGCAATGCCGAAACACGCGTAGTGCTAACCTACCGCCAGTTTTCATAATTTTATTATGTCAATTGTTCATATAAGATAGATGAAAAAACTATTTATAATGATTGATATGACTTTATGGATTTAAACAAATTAGAGTTCACAATTCAGGATATATATCAGTTTAGTGTATTCATTGAATTATTGAGAACAGTCACAACAACGTCTGATGTATTCTTCTTTTTGACACCTGTATTGTATATAATTCTTTTTATGCAAACAACTGCTATCGATGGAAAATCAATGCATTTTAAGCAAATAAGAAAAAGTTTATATAATAAAAATTATTTAAAAATATGCTTGTATACAATAAATCACACAATACCAAAAGTTTGTTGTAAGTGTTGAAATTGGTGTTTTTCACGCACTTGGTTTTTCTGCCCAAAGTAGCATATTTTTATCGCCTCGCCTTGTTTCCTTCAATTGTGTTTTTCCTTGTAACAGGCAAGTTTATCTTGTGTACAGGGGCCCCGTTGCTTTCCAAATTTACAGGCCACAGATGGTCCAGGATTCTAGACTCGCGGCGGCATAATGGCTGTGCATTATTATTATTAGTACTGTGCACTGCCTGACGGCAATGCAGGTTCAGTTGAGGCACCACTCCGGTAGTGGCCGGGTCGGTGGTGCAGGTGGGTGTGAAAGTAGTAGTACTTACACAGCACGGCGTGAGCTGATTGCGCTGTTTGAAACTTGTGCACGGCAGTGCCCTGCTCGTGCACCGCGGGCGGCCTGCCTATAGGTGTGTCTCTGTGTGACACATGAGTCTGTCCTTGTTGTCTCATTGGGCAAAATTAGACTGGCTCTCGTGACGTCAGTGGTGGTGCCACGCTGGTGTCGGGTGAATGGGTTACATTGTAGACTAAGCCAGAGCGAGCTCCGCTGAGCCAGCCCCCAAGCCTGCTGCAAGCAGCGCCGACTGCACGCTGCCACTAGCTTGCTCAGTCACACACTGGAAAGAGCACTTCCGACAGCTGAGAAGGTGCTATAAATGCGTGACTTTGCATTTCAGTGAGGTGATGCGGACCACCACACTGAAATGCGTACTTCTATTGCCTGATGCGTTGTACTTGACAGGGCTGGCTACCCGAGATTACACGAGTTACACCCACCCCAGTTCTTACACCAAATCATGTAGGTTCAATAAAGTCCTTTTTTAGGTGACCACCTGTGCCATCAAACCGCCTGTGCTAGCCCACAACCATCTAACAAAGCGATACAAAGGGGATGATGGACGGAACGTTTGAGCCAATCAAACACTCACCCCCAGTCAACTGATCTGGGTTTAATCCATCATCATTCTTTAGCTCACTCCACCACCCCAGTTCAGACATGGCCATATGCAAATCAGTCTGACCCTGTGCCTCATGGGAACAGTCCAGCCCGAACTGCCAAGCCATGTCTTCCCTGGACCGGAAACAAGCATCCTAGGACCGGTTTCTGGCATTCCAGCCGTCATCAGCCAGGCTTGCTTGAATCCAGTGGCAAAGTGAGCAAGGGACCCACGTCTGGGCATACCCCCGCCAACTTAGGGCGAACAAAGCGATACGAAAGGGGATGATGGACGGAACGTTTGAGCCAATCAAACACTCATCTAACAAGCAGCCCTTGGAACATGGTGACCTCACACAACTCCAGCTCATGCACGACCGATCAAGATGGTAAAAATAAACCACAAACTTGAAATCTCCGATACCATCACCCTTCACAATATCGACATGCTCTTCCTCACAGAGACATGGTTCAACGATACCTCTCACTCTATGTTTGATCTCCTATTACCCACAGGCTATTCTATATTGAGAAATGACAGAATAGACAAAGTTGGGGGAGGTGTTGCAGTCATCTTTAGAAACTCCCTTCAACTCAAGGCTTTTCCTAACAGCTCCTTCCGCACTTTTGAATGCCTATCTCTTGAGCTTCAATTGCACCAACGCTCACCCCTCAGATTCCATGCCATTTACCGCCCGCCTGGCAGCGTCCCTTCATTTATGGAGGAACATACTGACTTCATCAGCGACCAATACTCGCAAAGTGACAATCAGATCTTCGTGGGTGACTTCAATCTCCACTGGGGCTCGCTGGAAGGCTCTTCTGCGAATATGCTGGCCACCTTTCTCTCCGCAAACAATCTTATCCAACACTGCACAGAAACAACACACTCTAAGGGCTCGATCCTGGACCTTGTTATTTCTAAAGCAGACATGCTTACTATCGCTATCCCTATTCATGTAGACTGGTCTGACCACCTCCTCATCCCATTCTCTCTTCACCTATCACACTCTATAACTCTCGGCCAACCTAAGAGGACTACTTCATGGTTCCGTAACACGAAAAATATTGACCTCGGTACCCTCTGTGATTCGGCTTTGCTATCACTTCCAAGGCTAGACCCGAACCTGGATGTGAATGAACTCACCTCCCAATGCCTCTCAGTCCTTGCAGTCGAAATCAACAACGTCGCTCCTCTTCAAAGCAAAAGGAAAAGGCCTACTCCCTCAGCACCTTGGTTCAACAAATCCCTTTATGAAGAAAGGAAGTACTTAAGAATCCTAGAGAAACAATGGAGACAAGCGCCCTCCACCAATAATTTGGCCACGCTTCGTTCAGCAAGTACCACAAGCACATCTTCCTTGAAAAAGCATCGCACTTCAGAACCCTCCTCGACTCAGCCAAAAATAGACCCAAAAAACTATTCGACCTCATCAAGAATCCAAACTGCCCTCCCCCAACCTCCAAGTTGGAGGATTCTACAAAGAAAGCAGCGGAATTCGCTTTATTCTTTGACGAAAAAGTGAAATCACTTGTGGATCAGGTCATTCATCCTACCCCTCCAGAGGAGCGCAAATCCTTAGCCATTTGGCAGAACTTTGACTCCATCTCTGAAGATGCCCTCCTCAAATGCATCCTCGAAACAAAGCCCTCCAACCATTCTCTTGACCCCATCCCTAGTGCCATTGCAATCAACTTCTACACCCATTCTCTTTCCTATTGGACCACTCTGGTTAACCTCTCCCTCTGTCAAGGCTCCCTTCCTGTTCCCTTCAAAACTGGGCAGGTTACCCCTCTTCTTAAAAACCCACTGCTGATGCGAACGACCTCAACAACTTCCGCCCCATCACTAACCTACCTTTTCTTGCGAAAATCACTGAAAGATGTGTAGCGAAACAACTTTCCCGTCATATCAAGGACAATGATCTTCTTGACAATTTCCAGTCTGGCTTCATTCAAAACTGCAGCACTGAAACAGCCCTGCTGCAAGTGATTGATGACGCACTGCGGATACTCGATTCAGGGGAGTCTTGTCTTCTAATTCTCCTTGACCTTTCTGCAGCCTTTGACACTGTCAATCACAACACTCTCCTTAACACTCTTCAACAGAGAATGGGCATGGAAGGCACAGTGCTTAGATGGTTTGCTTCCTTCCTCTCTGATAGATCCCAAATGATCAAAATAGCGAACAGTCTTTCATCTCCTTTGGCGGTTGGTCAAGGTGTTCCTCAAGGCTCTATACTTGCACCCACTTTGTTCAACCTCTATTTGGAACCATTGGGAAATCTCCTAAGTAAATCTGGGATCCTCTATCATCTCTATGCGGACGACACTCAAATATACCTCAAGGTGTCCTCCACACACGATCTCTCCATCCTAAACTCTACTCTCGACTCCATTCAAAACTGGATGCTAACTCATCAATTGATTCTGAATCCCTCCAAAACTGAATTCCTCCTCCTCTCCTCCTCACTTTCTCCTCCGGTTCAATCATGGATGGATCAGATGAATCTACTTAACAATAAACCTATCATTGTCGACAGCGCAAAATCCCTTGGTGTCATACTCGACAGAAAACTCAATCTACTCTCCCACATCAATTCCATTGCAAAGTCTGCTCGATACCAACTGCGCTTTCTCTGGGGGATTCGACGCTTCTTCCCAGAGCAAGACCGAAAAACCTTGGTCCAATCGCTGGTTCTCTAGACATGACTACTGCAATTCTCTTCTTACTGTCCCCCCTCAAATCTGTGCTCCATTCAGCAGCTCGTTTCATATATGGGACCAAAAGAAGAGACCACATCACACCCATTTTATCCTCCCTCCGTTGGCTTCCCATCGAGGCAAGATCTATCTACAAGACTGCCTGTATCACCCACAAAGCCTTGCATTCCTCCTCTCCTCGCTACTTGGTGAATAAACTGAAACTCTCTGGAGGCTCTAGACCATCACGTAATGCGGAAAACTTATTGCTTGAACCTCCCACTTTCAAAAAGGAAAGATCGATGGCCCAATCCTTTTCAGGTAACGCAGTGAGAATCTGTAACTCACTTCCGCCTCAGCTCCGGACCACCACCTCTTCCCGGTCCTTCAAGACTGACCTCAAATTTCTCCTTCTCCAAAGACACTTCCAAACCTAATTCACGCCCTCTCTACTCCCTCAAGGAAGTTCTTCCACTATAGGAAATTCTGTACTCCATGCCTATAGAAGTGCCTTCCCAGTGTGTTCTGAGTGACTGCCACTTATTGCAGTATTATACCTCTATTTGTATTTTGTATCTTATGTATCATGCACACTTGTCATTTTTCCTTTTGTAACGTATACCTCTTTTTGTATCTTGTTTGTTTTTGTTTTTGCACAATTGTCACTTTTTCCTCATGTAATGTAACGCTTGCTTTTGTATTATGCTCACTTGTAATTTTCTCCTCATGTAATGTTACTGTTCCTATTGTGAAGCGCTCTGACACCTTCGGGTAAAGTCCGCACTATATAAAAACGCATAAATAAATAAGATTCCAAAGCAGGCAGAGGTGCCAGATGTCAAAGCCCCTCACTCATATCAACATTACAGTATAAAATGTTCCTCCTCCCCAACTGTGTAGGTTGTCTAAGTATGTCATATATGTGTATAGGCTTTTCAGAAGCCAAATGGGTCTACAGTGAATGGAGGCATTCGGCTTTCCCTTGCTTTTCCTGTGGCAAGGGGCTACACAAGAGATGGAGTCTGTAGAGAAGGCTGCAGGAGCTGTAGCTCCTTCCACACTGGTAGTGGAGAATAACATGGAGATATCGACTATCCCTCTTCTGTGTTGGACCCCTCCCCTTACTTAGCATTAGGAAACATTCGAGAAATATCTTAATGCTCGGTTTGTAATCGGAGAGAGGTTAGGATTAGGACAAATTTCACAATTGTATATTTATAGCTAATGTAGGCCTAAACACAAAAGAATCTTGGTCTCATTGATGATCACTTAAAAATCTACTGTAGATCTCCATGTGGGCAGAGTCCAGATTCTTGACTGTGCATAAGATTGAAAGCATCAGTCCGCCCCCTCCTCTTCCCCCTCCTGTTCAAGAGAATTAGAAGCACAGCTGCTTAAGCACTGCACAGACATCCCCACAAAACATCTCACAGACATCACCATTGTAGGAGAGTAGGATCTGCTTCTTATAGTTACCCCCACTTTTTGCTGATATTTCACAGTTTTTCGACTTAGCCAGACTGTGGCCCTGCTAATCAGGACCCCAATCTGTCTGCTTTCTACTCTAAATTGATTGTATGTACTTTAGGTACACTCCAGATTGGATTCTGGGGTACCCTTGTGAGTCCCTAGTATATGGTATACTATGTACCCAGGGCATAGGTACCCCAGAGGCCTACCAGGGGCTGCAGCATGTATTATGCCACCCCTGGGAAGCTTTGTAAAATGACACAACAGGTCTGCTACAGCAGCCTGTGTAAGGTGGTGTATCCACCCCTTACTGAGATATAGGTTCCCTATAGCTCTCCATATCACTGCACATGTAAACCTATCAGTCACCCCTATACAATCCTGAAGGCAGGGTGCTGGGTTTCATGTGAGAGGGTGCCCATGCATGAGCAGAGCCCCTCTGCAGCTTTCGGAATCTTCATTCCGGGGTTGTTTGTGATGCAGCCAGACCATATACTCTTAAGTGCATTATAACCAAACGGTAAATGCTAACTTTGGAGTGGCTGCATGGAAAACTGTCGTGTTTGGTGTCAAACACCTTGGAATCCTAACTGGTGGGGGAGTATGATCCCACCCTTCTAGAGGGAGAGACATGACAGCACTGGTATACCCGGTACCAACTAACAGAGCCCTGGCATCACAAAATGGATGCTGCAGCCACAGACACGAGTCTGTCCTCCTGCTGCTGGACGAAACTCCGGCAGGGAGGCCTGGACAATAGGTTTCCTGTCACAGGGAGGTGTGACCACCTCTCAGACAGGCTTTAGTGTATTGGGGCTGGGTGGGAGCACTTTCAGAGTGCTTTGAAGTCTGCACTGGGGGCACATTTGGTGTCCCTGTGCATAGTCCAGCTCAAACCGGTTGCAGGGGCACACAGCCCCTGCTCTGGTGCGAAACTGGACAAAGGAAATGGGTGTAGCCACCCCTCTTTCCTGACCCTCCCATAGGTGGGTCCCCAGAGTTTGTCCAACCCCTTCCTTGGGTGTAAAGTAGGAAACCCTGACTACAGGACTTGAGATTACACCTGGACTAAACTCTGATACCAGAATCCAAGTACTTCGATGATCTGCACGACGCTGGATGACTGAAGAATCTCCCTTGGAGTAAAGGAGTTACTCCCCTGCAAGGCAGGCACCTTTAAAGCAACTGACCGGTTGGCATCTCCGAGCTCCGACGGACTCCGAAGAGTACTGCCACACAGGAGGTGGGTTTTCCTAGGTCTCTGAGGTCGATCTGTGCCCACAGCAAGTCTGAGGCCCGTATCCCTCGTGGAAGACTGTGCAACTCGAACCCCTGGACACCGCGACCATTTGCAGAAGCATCAGCTGAGGCTGAGCTTTGGGTTACTTGTAGCCCTGATCCGAGCAGTAATTGCATCGAAGATTGCAGGCCTACACTCAACGAGTGTTCCGTGGGCCGCCATTTTGTGATTCCTCTTGAGGTCCCTTCGCGATCCCTGGTCCGTTGACCTGTGGGTCCCCAAGAAGGCAACTCTAACTTTTATTGGGCTTCCCTGGTTGCTCCAGACGTGCCCTGACTCTCCATTGCTTGGGGAGTCCCCAGAACCTTGCTGGTCCGCACAGAAGCATCTTTTCTCTTCCTGCGTGGATTGCTGTTGCCAAGGCTTGTTGTGGTCAATCCGATCATCGACAGCCCAGCACTCGACATCCTTTGTGGGACAGCTCGAATCCGGCTCCTGGTCAACGTCTCCGGGAGCCTGTGGCTGCAGAGTCAAGCTTCACCTCTTCGCACCTGAAGCACCCGACATCGGTGGGCATTCGATTGCTCCACTCCTGGTCACTGGCTAGTGACCCAGACTCTATCCCCTCTGCTTTCAGGTTCTTCACATCTTCGATCCAGGCTTGGATCACACCAGACACTTTTCTCCTTCACGGCAGCAGCACTTTGCAGCAGCTCGCCATTGAAAACGACGACGATTCCCGACACCTTTTGGCACCTATGCACCCAGCTTCCCTGGGTGAGGTAACTCGAGTACTCCGGTGCTCCAGTGGGTGTTGGCCCTGGAAACCCTTAAGTCTAAAGGGGTTTGGTCAAAGTCCTCTCCTAAGTGTCCTTTAACTTTAAAATTCCAACCGCGACTTTCCGCATTGAATCCTACGCCGCTCGCAGCTGTGTTCTCACACTGCACACGTCCCCCGTGGGTCTCTTGTGTCACTACCTTGGGTGGTTCCTTGGGGTCCCAGCAATTCTACGTGCTCTAGACACTTTGTCTAGTCAAGTCGTGGTTCTTATACCACTTTTAGTATATGGTTTGGTCTCCCCTTGGAGCCCACTGTGTATTGTGCTATTTATTGTCGTTTTAATACTGTGATATTGAGTATCTTGAACTCTAATCTCATAAAGAGATTAGTAGTTAGTGTTTAGAAATAAATACATATATTTTATATATATCTTGTGTGGTTCTCCTTTCATTTAGTTATTCAAGAGGTTATAATCTGGTAAACCAAGCTGCTTTACACTCCTTCAAGACTTAGCCTGAAGGCTGCTCTCCATAGCTACCACTAGGATAGCTTTCAATAAAGGTTGTCTTTAAACCTATCATCAATAAAGGTCATTTGGACTGGTGCAAGGTGCCCACTATAACTAGTGGACAGCATATACCAGGCCAACTTCTCACAACCATTTCCACAATTGGAGAAGATGTTGGTATCATCACCAGTTTCTTAGCAAATACGTCACTTATAACTTGATTATGTTGCGGAGGAAAAGAGTATTTTTGAAATATGAGATAAAAAGAAGTTCAAGCAATTTCATGAGCAGCTAAATTGCAGCTACAATGAGCAAAAATACCTAAACACAGATTAGGATCAAAGAAGGATAATCTATAGGAAAAGTGTTCCTAAAGTTTGCCCGAAAGCTGACAAGTAAAACGTCATTCTGCGGCTTCACCGATGCCTTTACCCCTGTATTTTTTAAATTGGGTTGTTGTTTGACTGGGGTGTGAGCCCTGGTCAAGCAGCAACCACAATTCTATTTAGGTTAAGGCACAAGCAAACCCCAAATTAACCTGTGCTCACTCTTTGGTACCTTGGCACAGAGCAGTTAGGCTTAACTGTGAGAATGTGCAAAGTGTTTGTTAAAAACTTCAAACAGTAAGACAGTGAAAACACCACACAAAAAGATCCCACACCAGGTTTCGAAAAATAGTACATATTTTAATAATTTAATAAATAAAACAGGAGCAAAACGACAAAACCCCAATTACGTCGAACTTGAGATATTGAATATCAAAGTTTTAGGGTAAAATAGCACCAAAAAGCACAAAGCGTCAACAAAGGATATATGGTCAAGCCGGAACAGGACAAAGTCACAAGTTCAGGCCAACTGCGATGGAGCGAGGACCGCAACAGGGACCAGGTTAGGGCCACAACAGGGACCAGGTTAGGCCCGCTGAACAAAGTTTGCGGAGCGTTGCATGGATCTGAGGCAAGAAGCATCGCGTAGTCGAAGCGATGCATCGGTTCTGTGATGCGGCGAGGCTGCAGTGCGAAGTCCTGTGCATCGTCTTTGAGGATGCCGTTGACGGGGCTTGTGATGCGAAGTCCAGGTGTCAAGGATGCAGCATGCAGCTGAGGCATTGTGTCGGTTCCGAGGAGCTGCGAGGCTGTGATGTGGAGCCCAGCTTCGTTGTCGAGCTGCAGTCGATGAGAGATGCGAGGACCTGGGTCGGACATGCACTGCACCGTCAGCGATGCGTAGGTTCCAAAGAGATGCAAGGGTGATGCAGACCTCCTGCGCCGGGCCCAATCCATGCAAAGCAGCAGTGCATCGGTTCTGCTCAAGGATGCACCGCTCAGCTGAGGAGATGCTTCGGTTTGGCTTGAGGATGCACCGCTCAGTAGAGAAGGTGTGTCAGTTCTGTTGGTAAGCACCTTAGGCCCACTTCCAAGGGTCCAGGACTGGAGTGGCACCACTTGGCAGGGTAGAATCACAGATGGCAGAGTCCAGGTGCAAATGCAAGGTTGTTGGACGCCTGTTATGTCCCTGAGGCTTCAGATCAGGAGGTCAGTCAACTAGCCCTTGGAGTTACTCTGGATTCTGGGTTCAAGGAATGCAGGTCCAGTCCTTCTCAACCAGGCAAGAGGGCAGCAGGTCAGCACAGCAAAGCATGAGTCAATCAGAGTAGCAGTCCAGACGAGTGGCAGTCCTTTTAGCAGCACAGCAGTCCTGCTTCCTGGCAGAGTATCCACATGTCCAAATGTATACTGAAGTGGTGGTGTCTGAAGTCCAGCACTTATACCCAGTGGTGCCTTTAAAGTGGGGGAGACTTCAAAGACAAGCCTTTGAAGTGCACAGGTGCCCTGCCCTGGCTCCAAACTCATGACAGGGGGCATGCAGCCCTTTGTGTGGGGACAGTACACAGCCTATTCAGGTATAAGTGAGTCTGGGTCCAGCTCCTCCCTCTCAACCTGCCAGGATGGCACATCAAGTCACACCTAAGCTCCCATTGTGTGTGGCTGTCTAGGAGAAATACACAAAGTCTAGCTGTCACCTACCCCAGACATGTGATTAGACACAGGCAGTAGGCACCAAATGGCTAAAGTAAGAAAATGGCAACTTTCTAAAAGTGGCATTTTCAGAATTGCAATTTAAAATCCGACTTCACCATAAGATAGAATTTTAAATTTTGATTCCAGAGACACCAAACTTGAAGGGGTCATCTCTTCCCATTTGGAAATTACACTTCTAAAATGTAATAAGGCAACTTCAATGTTACTATGTCGGAGAGACAGACCTTGCAGTAGTGAAAAATGAGAGTTTTTCACTACCAGGTCATGCAAAACTATGCATACATGCCCTGCTTTTTTAAATACATTACACCCTGCCCTCTGGGCTGCTCAGGCCCTACCCTAGAGGTGACTTATATGTATTAAAAAGGGTGGTTTGGGCCTGGCAAGACGCTTAACTCGCTAGGTCAACATGGCAGTTTAACACTGCAAACACAGGCTCTGCAATGGTAGTCCTGAGACATGTTCAAAGGGCTACTTAAGTGGGTGGCACAATCAGTGCTGCAGGCCCACTAGAAGTATTTCATTTACAGGCCCTGGGCACAGATAGTGTACATTACTAGGGACTTATAAGTAAATTAAATATGCCAATTGTGGATAAGCCAATGTTAGCACATTTATAGGGAAAGAGCACAAGCACTTTAGCACTGGTTAGCAGTGGTAAAGTGTGCAGAATCCTAAGGTCAGCAAAAATGAAGTCAGCAAAGACAGGAGGTGTGAAGGCGAACAGTTAGGGGAGCCACACCAAGGATGCCAGGTTTAACACCCTGGGTCTAAACATAATAAGTATTGACAAAGCCAATAGGTCAGTTGTTTGCTGCCAGCCTTTGTCTTGGTTAATGCTTGTTTTGTCATGGATTATTAAAAAATGTAATTGTTGGGGGAGCTGCTGAGCCTTTGCCAATATTAGTTAGCATTGGCAAAGCCAATAGGTCTCACCTATGTGAGATCTGTTGGCTTTGTTGGAGTGGAGTGGCATTGTCTGCCGTGATGTGGCATAGAGTGGGGTGGCATTGTGTGGAATGGAGTGGAATGGAGTGGTATTATGTGGCGTGTAATGGAATAGCATTGTGTGGCGTGGTGTGGCATTGTGCGGTGTGGAGTGTCATTGTGTGGAGTGAAGTAGAGTGACATTTTGTGGATTGGAGTGCCATTGGGTGGAATGGCATTGTGTAGAGTGGAGTGGGATGGCATTGAGTGAAGAGGCGTAGTGTTGAGTACCATTGTGTGGCGTGGAGTAGAGTGACATTGCGTGATGTGGAGTGGCATGCTGCAAAGCACTTCAACACCTCGTCAGAGGTAGTAAGCGCTATATAAATACAATTACAATTGAGTGGAGTGGCATTAAGTGAAGTGGCACTGAGTGGAGTGGTATTGTGTGGAGAGGAGTGGATGACATTGTGTGGAGTGGCATTGTGTGGATTGGGATGGCATTGCATGATGTAAAGTGGTGTGGCATTGTGTGGTGTGGAGTGGCATTGTGTGGCGTGGAGTGGCATTGTGTGCCATGGAGTGGCATTGTGTGGAGTGGAGTTGAGTTACATTGAGTGGAATGGCATTGTTTGAGGTGGCATTGTGTGGAGTGGAGTCCCATTGTGTGGCGTCCAGTGGAGTGGCATTGTGTGGAGTGGAGTAGTGGCATTGAGTAGAGTGGAGTGGCATTGTGTGGAGTGAAGTGACATTGTGTGGTGTGGAGTGGCATTGTGTGGTATGGAGTGGCATTGTGTGGTGTGGAGTAGAGTGACATTGTGTGGATTGGCGTGCCATTGGGGGAATGGCATTGTGTAGAGTGGAGTTGGATGGCATTGAGTGAAGAGGCGTAGTGTCGAGTAGCATTGTGTGGCGTGGAGTAGAGTGACATTGCGTGATTTGGAGTGGCATGCTGCAAAGCACTTCAACACCTCTTCAGAGGTAGTAAGCACTATATAAATACAATTACAATTGAGTGCAGGGGAGTGGCATTGAGTGAAGTGAAGTGGCACTGATTGGAGTGGTATTGTGTGGAGAGGAGTGGATGACGTGTAGAGTGGAGTGAAATTGTGTGGAGTTGAGTGGCATTGTGTGGAGTGGGATGGCATTGCGTGGTGTAAAGTGGTGTGGCATTGTGTGGTGTGGTGTGGAGTGGCATTGTGTGGTGTGGAGTGGCATTGTGTGCCATGGAGTGGCATTGTGTGGAGTGGAGTAGACTCAAATGGCATTGTGTGGTGTGGCATGGAGTTGCATTGTCTGGTGTGGATTGGTATGCCATAATGTGGCATGACATGGAGTGTAGTAGTTTTATTTGGTGTGGAGAGAAGTGGAGTGGCATTGTGTGGAGTGACATTGAGGAGTGGAATGGAGTGGCATTGTGTGGCATGGAGTAGCATTGTGTGGAGTGACATTGAGATGAATTGTGTGGTGTGGAGTGGTATTGTGTGGTGTGGAGTGGCATTTTTTGTGGTGTGGTGTGGAGTGGCATTGTGTGGCATGGAGTGGAGTGGTATTGTGTGGAGTGAAGTTTAGTGGGGCGGCAATGTGTGGCGTAATGTTGAGTGGCATTGTGTGATGAGAAGTGCCATTGTGTGGTGTGGAATGGCATTGCGTTGCGTGGAGTGGTGTGGCATTGAGTGGCTTGGAGTGGAGTGGAGTGAAGTGGAATGCAGTAGCAGTGTGTGGCGTGGAGTGGCATTGTGTGGAGTGTTATTTTGTTTAGTGGAGTGTTATTGTATGGTGTGAAGTGGAGTGACATTGTGTGGCGTGGAGTGGCATTGCCTGGTTTGGAGTGGCTTTGTGTGGAGTAGAGTGGCATTGTGTGGCAGGGTGTGGAGTGGAGTAGCATTGTATGATAGTGAAAGTTGCCAGAGTGTCCACTGAATTGACCTGTAGTGCTTCAATGCCTCGTGCTATAAAAATGCAATTATAATTCAATATGTTACCAATTATCTCAATCTATTATCTATGTAAACATCTGATGCCTTTGATCCGATGCAGCAGCTTTTGGGTATGCACAACTCTTCTGTGAGAACTGGTTCCTTTACAAATAAATGTGTTTTAGACTGGGAGGGGCTATTGGGTGAGGGAGAAGCATGTATCGTACTGGCTGGGAATAAAGGAGATAGAGCGAAACTCACAGCACTTTTGTCAAGCAGCAAATATTAAAAGCCTTTTCCAAACAGGAGTAGCAGACATGCTTTGTACGCAATCATGATAGAGAATGATAGTGATTAACAATCACCATGTTGTTAGAAGAGGAGAACAGAAAAGAGTGTTGGAGGTTTTAACCAAAGATATTCCAGAGTTGAAAATTGGGGAGCACTATGATCACTCTCTCAGATGTTGCAGTGGGAGGGAAGTAGCATCATGGAGAAAGGCTAGGTGGGAGGGGAAAGAAGCACCACAGAGAAGGGAGTGGCAGGAGAAGAGGAATTAGTACCTCAATCACAGCATGAGCAACAGACGGACACTAATTAAGATGAATCAATCTGTGCTTGGTCCATGCTCCACAGAAAGCAAATGAAGCGACGCACATCACGCACTGCCCAGTTAGGAAGCAGAAAAGAAGAGTGACAATGATGCCAACGAATGGCAAGCAATGGGCGGACTCCAAACCTTTTATAGTAAACAATACCCCTTGCAGCGACAGCGCATATGCTGTCGGCAGACGAGACATATAAGCATTGCCTAAAATCAGTGGCAGCCGGTAAGTTTTGGAGGGAGGGGGCGGACGGGACACACTCTCACGCACACGCACACATACACATAACACTCAAAGCAATGTATTCACACACATGCACACACATGCACACACGCACGCACACAAACACTCTTCACCAAACATTTATACATACACGCACGCATCACACAGTTTAAAAGAAAAACAAACACTTACCTGCAGCCAGCTCCGCATCGGAGGTTCCAGGAGGCTTGGGACTGCTGTCTTCCCTCATTGGCTGACCTAAGCTCAGCCAATGAGGGAAGGCAGCAGTCCCAACGTCATCACAGAGTGGGATGGGGTCAGTGAGACTGCTGACCCCACCCCACTCTGTGATGAAGTGTCACTGATTGACACTCGACCCTGGGCGCTTCAGGGCTTAAAACTGAATCGCCCAGGTGCGAGGCAATCAGTGACGCTACCCCTCGTCACCGAGGGGAGGGCCTCAGGGACCTTTCCTAAGCTGAGGACATCACGCCCACAGGAGATGTGATTTCCTCAGCCCAGCAAAGTTCAGCTCAGGCAGTCAGGAGCCTGCGCTAAATGCGCATGTCTGGCTCCTGGCTGCTTGAACTGAAAGTGAACAGTGTCTGTCAGGCTCACCTTTGTGCAGCTTGACAGACACTGTTCATGAGGGCCGAAAGGTGGAGGGCGTGGCCCCTCAGCCCCAATGGACCGACCGTTCCTGCCTAAAATCAAACAAAAACATTTTGGGTGAAGTTAGCCAGTGAGGTGACCCACTGTCTAACTGTAGGCTGTAGTGTGTGGAAAAAAATATGAATGACACATCCACAGATTAATGGATGAAGAGGCCTGTCTGACAGTCCTTAAGTCTTTATAAGTATGGAATTATATATATATATATATATATATATATATATATATATATATATATATTCACTGAAAAAACCATAGGTTTCAGGGGCGTTATAGTTAGTTGGACATTTCACTCGTACAAAACCATAGAAATTCCCCCGTTATAGTTAGTTCAGCTAACTATAACTCGCGCGCTCCACAATGCACTGCTGATGACGTCACATATTACATCACTCATGACATGGTCAGTGACATCACTCATGACATCACTGATGACATCTCAAATGACATCACTGATGACATCATCCTTGTGATAGAGTGGCAGACCTCCTCTCACCCTAATATAACCTTTGATACACACACTCAAAAATACAAACTAACATTTTCAAAACAATGGACATACCAATACCAGTTACAACACACCTATTCAGTAATTCCAAGATCTACACACATCCACTCATTCACCAACAGTCCCTATACAGTCACTCATACATGTACTCACTCATCATATGTACTCATACACCTATACATCCTGTTACACACCGCCACTCATCCATAGAGTTACTCACACACATAGTCACACATGCAAACAAAGTATCAAACATCCATTTACTTGCATATACAGTTATACACACACTACCACACTTACTTCTACAGAAACTTACACATACTTACTCTCTTAAACAATCACTTATAGAAACACCTACTTATTTGTACAGGAACTCTTCCAATCTCTCACGCTCACATATACTCACTTATATACACCAATACTCACATATACTAGTTTAAAACATATGTAGTTACTCATAAAGACACTATTGAGACAGTCATTCACTCACTAACACACCCATACACATCCACCAATACAGTCCTGCACACATGGTGTCTTCAACACATACAAACAGTGAGTCACTCATTCATGCATCTATGCACTAAGTAATACCCCCACCGAACCATACAGACACTCAGACACTCATACTGATACTCAAAAAACCAACTAATAACCCATATAGACACTCATGTAGCTACTCACCAACCCATGCAGCCACTTATACACAAAGTGAGAGACTGATACAGATATTTTCATATTTAAACATTACTCACTAACCCATGTATTCACTAAGATACACTTAGTCAGTTATACAATCAATTTTACAAAACAAATCATCCATTTAGACACTTATATACCCATTTATTCTTCCATCGACCTTGAGATATACATATATAAAACATATTTAATTTTCAGAAAAACACACATTCACTGGATGATGTCATCAGTGATGTAATCAGTGATGTCATTTGAGATGTCATCAGTGATGTCATGAGTGATGTCACTGACCATGTCATGAGTGATGTAATATGTGACGTCATCAGCAGTGCATTGCGGGCGCGCGAGTTATAGTTAGCTGAACTAACTATAACGGGGGAATTTCTATGGTTTTGTACGAGTGAAATGTCCAACTAACAATAACGCCCCTGAAACCTATGGTTTTTTTCAGTGAATTTCTAAGGTTTTTTTAAATGCTAATTTCTAACTATAACGTGCCTGAAACCTATGGTTTTTTCAGTAAATTTCTAAGGTTTTTTAAATGCTAATTTCTAACCATAATGTGCCTGAAACCTATGGTTTTTTCAGTGAATATATATATATATTTATTATACTATGTATACATGTTAAAATGTCTCGGTCCCCTGTTTGCCTCGGTGGCACGGAAAAAATGGGTGGAACTGACGTCAGCACGCCGACGAGGTCCTCTTGTGGCTCCGATGACGTCATACGGTGTCGCGAGCGGAGCCGTGCTCGTTGACCTGGGAGAGCTAGGAAAGAATTTCCATGGAATGCTGGTGCAGGGGATATTCACCTAAGTGTTGAGGCTAGTCCTTTGGGAGCAACTGTTTATGTTGCCACTCCAGAAACCGAAACCAGTGATCCGAGGGCAGAGGCCCTGCAGATGGCACACGAGGTGGGGTGCCCAGTCGTGTGCACCGGCGGGGCAGCGAAGTGACAAGCACCACAACCCACAAAAAAGGTAACGAGGGCACTGAATAACACAGGATCTTCTCTTTGTATCTGGCAGGAACAACAAAGTTAAAATGCCCTAGTACCAAAATGTAGAATTAGTGCTACAATGGTCTTCAAGAGGACCTGCGATGCCGCTTCTGCCTCCCATACCCTGGAGGCGGCACATGGGTCACGCGGTACGGTCATACTGCGGTGGGACGCACATTCGTTGACCTCTCATGGCACTGCTCCACACTTCAGGGAGGACGCTTTCCATTAGCTATGTTTTCTGATGACTTGTCGCGCTGGCCCCGTCCAACAACAGAACTCCTTTAGATCCAAACAGACTCTTCCACTCTCTCACCGGAAGTGAAACCAGGCCACGCGGACACTTTCACAATACAACAGCCGGGAATGCACTTTTCGGTAAAAAAACCACATTCCTTCCTCCTAATTAATCAAATAAACGTCTCACTGAAGAACAGGGGCCAGCTTCGATGGGTAAACAGCCGTTACAACGACTTTTTTACTTTGCGATACCATTACAACGCATGCATTACCACGCATGCGTTGTACATCACGAAGTCATTACTACGCATTTTTTTAGAACGCATGGTCATTTACCACGCATGCCTTTACAACGAATTTTGTTGTAAAGGTATGTATGGTAAATGACCATGCGTTCTAAAAACATGTAGACGATCCATGTCGTTGTAAGGAAACAGAGGCTGTTCCGTTTCCGCTACAACGACGTGCACCGCCCCTCAGAGATGACGTGAAGCAGGAACCACGAGGAGAGAGGAACCATGAGGAGTGAGAGGTAAGGGGGATTGGGCATGGGGTGGGGGTTTCTTTTCTAGGGTTTAGGGTAGTGCAGTGGTGTTTGGGTGGTGTAGGGGGTCGTGCTGGGGGTAGTGTTTTAGGGTTTAGGGTAGTGCAGGGGTGTTTGGGTAGTGTAGGGGGTCGTGCTGGGGGTAGTGTTTTAGGGTTTAGGGTAGTGCAGTAGTGTAGGGGGTCATGCTGGTGGTAGTGTTTTAGGGTTTAGGGCAGTGCAGTGGTGTATGGGTAGTGTAGGGGGTCATGCTGGGGTAGTGTTTTAGGGTTTAGGGTAGTGCAGTGGTGTTTGTGTAGTGAAGGGGACATGCTGGGGGTAGTGTTTTATGGTTTAGGGTAGTGCAGTGGTGTTTGGGTAGTGTAGGGGTCGTGCTGGGGGTAGATTTAGGGTTTAGGGTAGTGCGGTAGTGTAGGGAGTCGTGCTGGGGGTAGTGTTTTAGGGTTTAGGGTAGTGCAGTGGTGTTTGTGTAGTGTAGGGGGTTGTGCTGGGGGTAGTGTTTTAGGGTTTATGTTAGTGCAGTGGTGTTTGGGTAGTGTAGGGGGTAGTGCTGGGGTAGTGTTTTAGGGTTTAGGGCAGTGCAGTGGTGTTTGTGTAGTGAAGGGGGTCATGCTGTGGGTAGTGTTTTAGGGTTTAGGGTAGTGCAGTGGTGTTTGGGTAGTGTAGGGGGTCATGCTGGGGTTAGTGGTTTAGGGTAGTGCAGTGGTGTTTGGGTAGTGTAGGGGGTCGTGCTGGGGGTAGTGTTTTAGGGTTTAGGGTAGTGCAGTGGTGTTTGTGTAGTGTGGGAGGTCATGCTGGGGGTATATTTAGGGTTTAGTGTAGTGCAGTGGTGTTTGGGTAGTGTAGGGAGTCATGCTGGGGTTAGTGGTTTAGGGTAGTGCAGTGGTGTTTGGGTAGTGTAGGGGGTCGTGCTGGGGGTAGTGTTTTAGGGTTTAGGGTAGTGCAGTGGTGTTTGTGTAGTGTGGGAGGTCATGCTGGGGGTATATTTAGGGTTTAGTGTAGTGCAGTGGTGTTTGGGTAGTGTAGGGAGTCATGCTGGGGGTAGTGTTTTAGGGTTTAGGGTAGTGCAGTGGTGTTTGGGTAGTGTAGGGAGTCGTGCTGTTGGTAGTGTTTTAGGGTTTAGGGTAGTGCAGTTATGTTTGGGTAGTGTAGGGTGTCGTGCTGGGGGTAGTGTTTTAGCACAAATTTTTCTTTCTACAGCACTAACCATAATTTCTATGACAAAATGAACCCCCTCATTTTGTTCCTTTTTAAATTAAATGTTTTAGGAGTTACCAGTTTATTCCAATCAAGATGGCTTCAGGTGTGCCATAATTTTGTCATAAGTAAGGCTGCTGTTAGCACTCTAGTTGTTCTTTAGAACACTCTGGGAAGCTGCAGTAGAACACAAAGGCATCAACTGACAGGCTGCTCCTGTTGAAATATAACAGGAAGATATTTGAGATCTCACTTAAAACATGTCCTAATTTTTCTTTCTACAGCACTAACCATAATTTCTATGGCAAAATGAACCCCCTCATGTTGTTCCTTTTTAAATTAAATGTTTTAAGTGTTACCAGTTTATTCCAATCAAGATGGCTTCAGGTGTGCCATACTTTTGTCATAAGTAAGGCTGTTAGCACTCTAGTTGTTCTTTAGAACACTCTGGGAAGCTGCAGTAGAACACAAAGGAATCAACTGACAGTCTCTGCCCTTGTTGGATGTACATGTTTTACTGAGAATGTCAGACTTCATTCTCACATGACTGAGAAAGATAATGTGAATTTACAGAAAATATGCTCTCATTTTAGCTTCTGGAGCACCTTCCAAAACTGTATGGGACAAGCATGTGAAAATAGTTTTCTCAAACAGGATTCATGATATCCCAGCAGAAGGTTTTTCACAGGGTAAAATCACCTTAGAACACACCACAATTCCTGAAATTAGTATGGCACCATCAACAAATGAATTCTAATGTAACTAAAGTCTGTTATCACCCTTTATAGTTCTCCTTTTGGTAACCCTCAAAATCTTCGATTCACTACAATGCATTTCAATGGGGTACTATCATTTATATTGGTCCCAAGATGGCTGCCAGCAATTCCAGGATGAAGTGCTGACAGCCAATCAGATGTCACGATGACATGTGTGGTTAGGCTCCGCCCAGATATATATGTGTTTTCTTTTTCAAATTTCTCAGGAACTACTGAACGGATTTACACCATTTAAACAAAAGGCATGACTCTGAACCAAGGGCTACCTTTTTGCCAAATTTGGTGTAATTCCGTTCAGCAGTTCGGGCTGTAGCTGCGACTAAAGGTTCCTATGGAAAATTGAATGGGGAAAACACGTTTTGGGACCCCCCTTTTTCTCGGCCCCCGCTTTACGAATCACCCCGAGACTTTCAGGATAGGAGCGGACCGGAGCGCCCCAACAAGTTGGAAAATTTCGCGAAGATTTGTCAACCGGCGCCAACGTTATTTCAAATAGAATGTTGTGGATTTCCTATGGAAAATAGGTCCTAACTATAACTATCTACTGGCGACCGCCAGTAGATAGTTATAGTTAGGACCTATTATCCATAGGAAATTCGTAACATTCTTTTCCCAATAACTTTGACGCCGGATGACGAATCTTCGCGAAATTTTCAAAACTAGTGGGGCACTTTGGTCCGCTCCTATCTTGAAAGTTTCGGGGTGATTCGGCAAGTGGGGGCCGAGAAAAAAGGGGGGTCCCAAAACGTGCTTTCTCCATGTTAATTCCCATAGGAAATTTTAGCCACGGCTACAGCCTGAACTGCTGAACGGAATTACACCAAATTTGGCAAAAAGGTAGTGCTTGGTTCAGAAAGCGCCCTTTTTTTTTTTTAATGGTGTAAATCCGTTCAGTAGTTGCTGAGAAAATCAAAAAATAAAAGTTTCGATATCTATGGCCGCGGTGGATCCGCGCATCCTCCCGACCACGAGCTGCATGCTAATTGGCTGTCAACACTCCAAACTAGGAAGTGTTGGCAGCCATCTTGTGCCTCGGTAGAACCGAGGCACAAGAAAAGAGAAAAACAGTCGCAAAAACACCCTGACCCCCTAGTCCTGCTCAGGGGGTCCCACAAGGACCCCCAGGGCCCAAAAAAGCATTTTTTTTTTTTTTAAATAGGCAAAATGCGGGCTGGATCCGCGGATCCGGCCGCAAAACAAAGAAAACGAAGCGCGGGCTCCCGCGCTTAGTTACTAATTAGCCCCCGGGTGGGTCAAGTCCCGGGGGCAGTGAAAAAAAAAGTGTGGGGGTGGCCCAATCCCCCCCACACTGCCCTGGGGACCGCCACCTCCCCGGGGCTTGAATAATGAGTTGCGGGGGGCACGCAGCCCCCCGCAGCCCCGGGGACCGCCACCCCCCGGGGCTTCCATGAATTATAATAGCGGGGGCACACTGCCCCCCCGCAGCCCCGGGAACCGCCACCCCCGGGGCTTCACTTAAAAAAAAAAAAATACCTGTGTGGGGGGCTCGAGCCCCCACACACCCGGGGACCACCACCTCCCGGGGCTGTGCAATTGAAGGGAGGGGGCCACGTGGCCCCCTCCTGGAGCCCTTGATGGCCCTGGGGACCGCCACCCCCCAGGGCCGGCTCCTGCAGTGTCCCGCGGTGCCCACCCTCGGGACATTGCTGTTTGCAATGACAGGGCTGGAGCCGCACATTGCAAACTTGCTTGCTTCATTGAAGCGAGAGCAGGGAAACCTGCTCTCGCTTCAATGAAGCAAAGCAGATTGCTTTTCCACACGGGGAGCTGCATGTCAGCAGCTCCCCATGTGGAAAAGCAATGCCGGCTCCTGCAGGACGCGGGGAGCCGGCGGGACCGTGGGGGGATTGGGGACCCCCCCACGGTCCCCAACGGATAGGGCCTGCCCCGGGGGATGGGGTCCCCGGGGCCAGGAGTGGCCCGGGAGGGGGGCCACGCAGCCCCCCTCCCCCAAATTTAAAAATAATAATAATTAAATAAAGGCCGGCCCCAGGGGATGGGGTCCACGGGGCCAATAGAGGCCTCAGGAGGGGGGCCACGCAGCCCCCCTCCATAATTAAAAATTAATATGCATGTGGCCATGCCCCAGGGGATGGGGTCCCCGGGGCTGGAATTGGCCACGGGAGTGGGGGCCACGCGGCCCCCTTCCCGTTCAATTTTTTATTTTTTATTTAAATGGGGGTAAGGCCCTGAGGGATGGGGTCCCCAGGGCCCAAAAAAAGTAAAATGAAGGGGGGCCACGCAGCCCCCCTTCTAAATAATTTTTTTTTAAAACACGGAGATCGTGCTGAGGTCCCGCCCCCTCCTAGTAACACACTGCAAACGCACCCTCTGGCGTGTTTTACAATGGGGAATTAATTCCCCTTCAATACTGGGGGTCCCTGGGGGCCAACTAGCCCACCAGGTACCGCCAGTAAGCGCCACAGTGCTGGGTTGCAGAGAGGTGGTCTAGGCCACGCCCCTTTTTACACCTCTCTGCAACACAGCTCTGTGGCGCTTACTGGAGGTACCTGGTGGGCTATTTGGACCCCAGGGACCCTCAGAATTCAGGGGACTTAATCCCCCAACTTAAAACGCGCCACAGGGCACGTTTTCACAGTGGTGAAGGGAGGGGGTGGGGCCTGAGGTGACGTGTGCAGACACGCCCTGTGGCGCGTTTTAAGTTGGGGAATTAATTCCTCTTCAATCCTGAGGGTCCCTGGGGCCAACTAGCCCACCAGGTACCTCCAGTAAGCGCCACAGAGCTGCGTTGCAGAGAGGTGGCCCGGCCATGCCCCTTTTTACACCTCTGTGCAACGCAGCTCTGTGGCGCTTACTGGAGGTACTTAGTGGGCTAGTTGGAGCCCAGGGACCCTCAGGATTCAAGGGGACTTAATCTCCCAACTTAAAACGGCCACAGGGCTTGTTTGCACACATGTCACCTCAGGCCCTCACCTCCCTTCACCACTGTGCAAACGCGCCACGGGGCGCGTTTTAAGAGGAAGTTTTAATCCCCCTGCCCTATTATGTACCAGGGCCTTACAGAGGAGGTCATGCTAATCACAGGGGTACCCCAACGCATAGTGTTCCCTAGTGTATGTAGGGGTTTTCACTGTATTCTAACTGTCTTTTAGCATAGCACTGGCTCTAGGCCTGGTTAGTCCGAGTCAGTTACCACCAGTACCAGTCTGAAAAAGTTGTGGGCACAGGATGATTTTGCAACAGGGCCTCTTTCTGCACCTCTGTTGGTTCTTTCTGCACATGTCTTGCTTCTTCCTGCTCTTTTCTTCGTCTTTGTGGACTTCTGTTGCTTCTTTCTGCATTTCTTTTGCTTCTTTCTGTGCATTTTTTTGTTCTTTCTTCACATGTCCTACCTCTGTAGGCATAGTTAGAAACTAGCATTTAAAAAACCTTTGAAATTCACTTAAAAAACCATAGGTTTCAGGCACATTATAGTTAGAAATTAGCATTTAAAAAACCTTTGAAATTCACTGAAAAAACCATAGGTTTCAGACACGTTATAGTTAGAAATTAGCATTTAAAAAACCTTTGAAATTCACTGAAAAAACCATAGGTTTCAGACACGTTATAGTTAGAAATTAGCATTTAAAAAACCTTTGAAATTCACTGAAAAAACCATAGGTTTCAGGGGCGTTATAGTTAGTTGGACATTTCACTCGTACAAAACCCATGAAATTCCCCCGTTATAGTTAGTTCAGCTAACTATAACTCGCGCCCCCGCAATGCACTGCTGATGACGTCACATATTACATCACTCATGACATGTCATCAGTGATGTCACTGACCATCTCAAATGACATCATCCAGTGACTGGGTGTTTTTGTAAAGTTTAAATATGTTTTATATATATATAGGGAAAGGCGTATTGAAGAATGAGTGGGTGTATAAGTGTCTGAAGGAATGATTTAGTAGGTGCGGTGCGGGGCTGCGGGGGCCCGTGGGGCCCCCGCAGCCCCGGGGCCCACCACCTCCCCGGGGCTTAATACCCCAAGTTACAATGCGCCAGGAGGCGCGTTTGCACAGTGGTGCAGGGAGGGGGCGGGGCCTGATATAACAAGTGCGCAAACCGCCCCTGGCGCGTTCTAAATTGGGAGATTAAGTCCCCTTCAATCCTGAGGGTCCTTGGGGGCCAACTAGCCCACCAGGTACCTCCAGTAAGCACCACAGAGCTGCGTTGCAGAGAGGTGGTCCGAGGCCATGCCCCTTTTTACACCACTCTGCAAACGCGGCTTCTGGTGCACTGCTGGTGGGGCGATGAGGTCCTCTTGTGTCCTGAGGACCTCAGGATACAAGTGGACTTCATCCTCCGAGCAGCAGTGTGCCAGAAGCCGCGTTTGCAGCGTGTTGTAAAAAGGGGCGTGGCCTCGGAACACCTCTCTGCAACGCAGCTGTGTGGCGCTTACTGGAGGTACCTGGTGGGCTAGTTGGCCCCCCCGGGACCCTCAGGATTCAAGGGGACTTAATAGGGACATTATAGTTAGAAATTTACATTTAAAAAACCTTAGAAATTCACTGAAAAAACCATAGGTTTCGGGGACGTTATAGTTAGAAATTAGCATTAAAAAAACCTTAGAAATTCACTGAAAAAACCACAGGTTTCAGGGACATTATAGTTAGTTGGACATTTCACTCGTACAAAACCAGAGAAATTCGGCTGTTATAGTTAGTAGACGTAACTATAACTCGCGCCC